>CM048745.1:120997198-121597198 GCA_026315105.1 Locusta migratoria | reverse complement strand
ACTTGATGTTTTATCATGGAATCTTCGCTTTACCAGGGCAATTATTTTTACTGAGCGGACGAGGGTACATACAAGAACCTGTCAACCATAAAGCAGGAACAGCATTATTTGTTTACTTCATGGTCTGTACGATACACTAATCGAGTCATTCTATGTCGTTCGAACAAATGGGTAAAGATTTTCTATAGTGTTGTTGATGTTGCCAACATAATCACGCGAGGCCGCCGACATGATACGCAAAATTTTACCCCCAGTGAACATTGTAAACACAATTGATCGATTTTCGACCACAGGCGATACTAGAAAGCTTTATTGTTTAAAGTAGATAAGAAGCAGGTAAGTCCCATACGTCTTAATATTTTTAATGTTACTTGATCTAGTTGTACCAACATTCGTCTTGAGGAAATGACTCCTTCTTTTAAGCGAGAATTAGAAAATTGGATCGAGTACATCAGAATTACCAACAAGGTTAGTATAATAGTGTATGAAACAAATTAGTTCTGTAAGTACATACAATCGCAACCTGTTTTACACATTATAATATATATGAATTTCATGTCTGTAGCTTTTAGGGCACCACAGACTCTAAATTTCATGATATGAGAAACACCAGTACATCTACAGTATTCAAAATACGTAGAGAGATTCTAACAGGGTCTTTGCTCACATTTATGCAGTAGCAAGATGTAAGAACCTTCAGTAAGTGAAGTACGAAATAAAAGCAATACAAATTGTTTAGTTATGTCGAACGCCGTCTTGGATAATTGAAGATAAAATGTGGATGACATTTAAATCTTACTGTTGTGGTATATAGTACAGAATTCTTGAATGACAACTTCGTTCCAGTTGCTGTATTAACACGTTCGCTCCGACTGACGCTTATAAGCGGCGCGTTCGCTAGCTGAGTATTCAGTTTAGTTTGTTCGGCTGTGCATTCGTATTAGTACAAACCACCAAAAAATATCACATAACGTTTTCCTGTCTGCAGTTGTGGGTTTTTGTCTTTAGTGGTTTGCTATAAAAACCAATAAACTTATTTGTTATATGGGATTTTAGTTTCCATAGCACCACGTTGCCGATGAGACTTTTCTCCGTTTGATAAACCTTTTGGCGTTTTCAGACTTTAATTTCTTTTCTCAATGAAGCAAGTTAATCGCATAGTTTGCAATCTATATCTATAAATGTGAATGTCTGTTCGGTGTACGTTTATCACGTCTGAACCACAAGACATATAGAGCTAAAAATTTGTACAGTTACTAATGTCTACCCGGGGATGGTTTTAGGCACGGGTTGATGGAGATCGGATAGCTATTTATCTATATAAATTAATAAGAATGTATGTTCCGTGTACGCTTATCAAGTCCGAACGACAAGACGCAGAGACTGAATTATTTGTACAGTTACTAATTTATACCTGAGGAAGGTTTTAGGCCACCCATTAAAGCATATTGAAGATGACCTAAAGATTTTACATAAACAGGATAAGGGAAGAAAGTTAGATCTGCTAGAACAGCTAGAGATTACAATACAAAACGCAAAAAGCGACGTTTCATTAAATGAACAAGTTCAAGGCAATGCATACAGCTTTTTTAAAAACTTTGTCGATCTATTATAACAAAAGTCGTTTATTTTAAATTTCAACCTCTGTCTTACTGTACACCTGAATGTACCCACTGCGTTGTGGATAGTCTTTGGCATTTAGAGGTCTTTGTTTTCACGTTCATACGTGCGCCCCACTCGTGTTGTTGACTCCGTGCGCTTCACTAGTGCTATGCGCCGCCAGTACTGGGGACTGTTTTTAATATTGACGAAGCACAGTATGCTGAGCTTTCTACGGAGACACGGTTACAAGGGAAGTAACTACGTTTTCTTTTATTACGTTTCAGATTTTATTTGTCTCGGGTTATAAAGATTCTTGTATATTTTATCTGATGATGAGGGCTTGACCCTCGAAACGCGTCATATTATTGTGTTTTATACACGATCTATGTGGTTGAGCCTACTTGACAAAATAACAAATATCCATGCCCGAGGGGCGATTCGAACCCCCGACCGTAGTGGCCGTGCAGACCGTGACTGGAGCGCCTCAGTCCCCTCGGCCACCGCGGCCGGCTGTTTAGTGAACTTACACGAAAATGCCTTGGATGGAAGGGGAAAGCGTCACTTTTTGTACGATTACTAGCTACTTCTGCCGCAACAAGTTGCATTAATTGTACTCTGAATAAAAATTAATTGTATTAAATAAATTTTTAACGTCTATTCTGCATCCCGAACTTAGTGGTCCCGACGATATTCCAACAGTTCTACACAATATGCGATGCTGAACTACGCGACAAGATTTATACGGTACGATTATATTTCGCCGTTAAAAGCAATACTGCTATAAACTGCGTGGACTGTATTTCGTGCACCAAATACTGGGCGTATTCCCTTTTTAGAGTTTTTAAATTTATTGATCGCCGCAAATCCCGATATTAAGTCTAAATAATAATCCAACGGAAAAGTTTCACGACGTTAGATACTGGGTTCTGTTGGTCCCTTTGGCAAACACACAGCAGTCAGTAAGTTACTAATTTAATATCAAAATTAAATATCAATTTAATATGTAATTTCTGACGGCTTTCAAAAATGTTTTAGTGCTACGGGCATCGCTACTAAAACAAAAGAAAATGTTGTTAATAATAAATATAAATCTGAACTTCAGCGGGAAATTGGAAAAGAACTGCTTACTTCGAAAAGGCACTACACCTTGGATCACACTTATAGAAACACGTTACATTCTTAAATAACTTTACAGATAACGCGCCTCGTGTCGCTAACGGGATTTTTTAGGACGTTTAAGAAACAATATATGCGATACCGTTATTAGGCAGATCAAAATTATTAAAAGGTAGAGTCATATACGACTATTCGTCTACCATCTGATGCAAACGACATAGAACGGATATATTTTACTGATTGTAGATACTCGTTGGATATGTGGTTACATTGTTGTCAGACTGCATTTCTTTGATGTCCATTTTCTGTCAGAAAAGTAATATATTGGTATCACCACACTCTAACATTTTCAGTCCCGACACTCACTGCTGTAAAAGTTGTTACCAACTGACAGTTACTGCGTCACTAGCGCTCCTAGCGGTGGGCAAGCTGCCGAAGTTGTGATGTTTGTTCATAATCGCTTTTGTACTTAATTAACGATATACTTAGTATAATTTTTGCGTTACAAGCATTATTAAAATATCGAGAGACAAACATAATACGGAAATTAACATAAAAACAGCCTCATTTAAATGATTCAATGGTATAAAGAACAACACCATCATTAACAAATACTTACCAATATGTGTACATTTGCAGCTTATTTCGCTGAAAGTAAGTTGCACATAAACATAACGGCATAATAAATTTCTATTATGGTCTGTTCTTACTATGACAGCTAGTTTTTGACGTGTATCAATTCCGTACGCAGTGTAATGATTCTCACATTTTTACACGTCACTCGTCTTTCTTCTACGTGCATATTCTTTTAAGTGTAATTACTTTAGCCTTAAAAACCGATGTTTTGATGATTCGTGCCGTTTCAGATGGTTCAGATGTAGCAACAATTGTGGAATTGTGTTCTTCTTTGTTGGAAAACAGTTTGGTTGCTTTTATCGTTATATTGCCATGTCTGTGACGTTTTTCCTTCAGCTACAGCTGTGACGGTTGATTTGGTATGTTAAATGTCCTATTTATTGCATTCTATATACGTTTCCTATGTTCCACCCTCACCGATTTTACTGGAATTGTAATGAAGAATACTTAACGTTCCTGCATAGAAATTGACGTCTCTCTGCCAAAGGGCATGTCTACTGGTGTTTCCTAGGCATTTTTATTTTTAATAGAAAATGAAATTACTCATTTAAAGCCTGTATGTTACAGGATGATTGTAAATTAACTGTCCTGTAATGTAACGTTTCGTATCTTATCAGGGATCTTATGAAACTTAAGAAAGACAAATGGGGAGCTATTTTAAAATTATTACATATTTATAAAGCACTGCATACGTTCCGTAATGTAAAAAGTATGCTGAAGTCAATCTAAACAATACTATTCGCACTCTTCAACTACCGTATTCAGAAACGTAGCTTGCAGGCCGCTTGGAGCGCTGCTATCGCAGCGTATAACAAAAATCTGTGGGAGTGTCGCGACTGTGTATGTTAGACTGTGGTATCTTTGTGTTGTACCCACGCGCAGGAGCACTAATGTTCCTTTACCCTTCGTGAAATCACGTTTTTCCTGCGTTGTTGGGTGTGTTCTTGCCACAGTTTTCTATTACATAGGATGGCTAGTGGAAACGGGGATTCGAACCTGGGTCCTTTGTCTTTCGCGGGCAAGAAGTCTACCAACTGAGCTATCCCGGCACGCTTCACGGGCCATCCTCGCAGCTTTACTCATGCCTACTTTCCGGGATAGTGTAGACAGTAGAGCGCTTGCCCACGAAAGACAAAGGTCCCAGGTTCGAATTCTGGTCCCGGCATATTCTATTACTCTGCCACGAAGTTTCAATGTGTGTACTCGCGATGCCTGAGAATGGAAATAAATTAAACTGAATCTGAGCTCGTCTAGGAGATAGGTGAACATTTGGAGCACATGATACGGAAGTAACTTACTATACTTGATGAATTCTTCACGTGAAATCAGCTAGTTTGTCTATTCGTTCAGGGGCGACGTTTCGAAATCTTTGTTAGTCGTCGTCTTTAAATCAAATGTTCAAATGTTTGTAAATCTATCGGACCAAACTGCGTGGTTATCAGTCCGTAGCTTACAAACTACTTAAACCTAGGTAAACTAACCTACGGACAAAACACACACACCCATGCACCAGGGAGGACTCGAACCTCCACGGTGAGCAACCGCGCGCTCCGCAGCGAGGTCGTCGTCTTCTGTCGATGTCACTCGATCTAGCAGGAAACTACATCCTGGTTCCGTGCAATATCCTTCATATATTGGAGTCGGGCAAGCGCTCTTATAGAGTGTAGAGTGGGGTTTATTGGCGTTCTGTTTAGCGAAAGGCCCTGGCTAGTTTTTTATTGCAACCTCCCCAAGAGGGGCTGAGATAGAACCTGCTGTCTCTTGTTAAATAGATTTTCTTGTTTCTCTTATTTCTATCGCTTTCTTGATTGTAGAAACCAGAAATGCTTGACACCAAGTCCGTTTTTTCCAAGCTGAAAGTGGCTTCCTCGATGATGTACAGCCGACTTTGTGTTCAAAAAGTGAAATGTTTGTAAACCAACGGGACCAAACTGCTGAGGTCACCGGTCCGTAGACTTACAAACTGCGGAAACTAAATTACAGTGTGGACAAAACACAACCACCCACCCACACGCACACACACGCACACACACGTACGCACACGCACGCACACGCACGCACACGCACGCACGCACACGCACGCACACGCACGCACACGCACGCACACGCACGCACACGCACGCACACGCACGCACACGCACGCACACGCACATGCCCAACGCATGTACAGTATGGACAAAACACACACACACATACATATCCCCATGTCCAACGCATGACTCGAATCTCCGACGTGAGTGGCCGGTCGATTCGTAACGTGTCATCCCATTACGCACGGTCATTCAAATGGTCAAATGTTTGTAAACCTAATGGACCAAACTGCTGTGATCATCAGTCTTTAGACAAACTGCTTAAACTAACTTATACTAAGGACAACACACACACACACACACACACACACACACACACACACACACACACACACACACAACCTATGCAGGTGTATTTGTAGGGTATTTGCAGCGAGCTTAACATAAAGCAGGCGCGGTTCGTGTTTTCCATACTGGGGAAGGTCGTCTCACTGGGAAGAACTGTTGATCTATGGTACTACCGCCTACGAGGAAATGTGAGAAGGAAACGGGCTGAAATGTGGCGAGACAATTCACTAATCTTGGTTCACGCTAATCCACCCGCACGTACATATTTATTTCCAGAGTTGAAAACCCGATTGAAAGTACAATGATTTGCAACGATAGACGAGACACAATGTCATTTACTGACAGCACTATACGTGATTCAGCAAGAGACGCGCCAAGAATGGTTTCGGAAGTGGGAACAGTGTTGGTAGCGGGGTATCAGTTGTGGATGGGCCTATTTCGAAGGAGACCATCCAAAATAAGTAAAAGGTAAGCGTATAAAAATATGTGGACAAAGTTCCGGAATTTGTGGATCAGACCTCGAATATAATTGAATGGGTGAGTTTTGAAAGGTACCTAAGTCAATTTTTTCCACATTTTGAGATAATTGCATTTTCGATATCTATGGGTGTTTACATACGTTTGAGTGTCAAAACGTGCCTCAAACAAGCATTCATTATACGATCTACAAGCAGTCGCTTTTACTGAGTGAATGTTAAAAAGGTACCTAAGTCACTGACTCTCGCCCCTTTTAACACGCAACTCTTGGTAACACTACAAATTATTTCCTGCACATGAATATCTTTGCCTCTTTTATTTGTTTGTTGTTCTGCGTATATTCTGTTCATTTTTGAATAGTGGAGATAAAGTTATTGTAGTACTAGTCACGTGAGGTATTTATTACAAAATTACGCCTGTCGAAACACACATGATCATTGTCTACACAGTCTCTTGAAAGCAGACACCTTCAAGAAATGAGAAGGTGCAGTTTAATATTTCCACATATCACTATTTTGAGTACTCACATGAGCACAAAGATGTCATAAAAACTAGAGAATACATAAGATTAGCTGGTTTTCAAAGCCTGAATACCTTTATCCTCAAGAAAACTAACGAAGTATATTTACCTTTTCAAGAAGCTTATCCAGAAGGAAAAATACCAATTAAAAAACAAGTTTGAGGTCCCGAAAAAAATTATGCCGTATATTGGAGAACACAGAAGCTTTTACTACCGACTATCACAGTGACCGGTTGCTGATAATGAATAAATTTCAGAAAAACATGTCTCTGTAATGTAATAATATTCTTTGACTATTAAAGAATTGCGTTTGTATTATGAGCTATCAGATAATACTCTTTTTTAATTAAAACCTGCATTATTTCTAGTAAAAGAATGCTTTTATTTTTATAAATTGTTAAAAGGGACGTAAGTCAGCAAAGTGAAATATTTTTTCTGGTGTCCAATTATGTATATTGGGTCAACAATGTACCTAATTGTAGATCTATATCTATAGTATAAAATATAATTTTGTCAGTGCACTATTTTATAGCACAAGAGAAAAAAGGATTTTTTTGTTTTTCTCGAAACTATGAAAAAGTTACTTAGGTACCTATTAACAATCAGCCATTCAATTTTTAGATTGCTTTACTAAAATAACTAGCTCTGTTTGTTGTATAGTAAACAGAAGGTCATTTACATAATTGTGAGAGACACCGCTATCCGTTCTCTTTCCAAGACCAAGAAAATTACTGAGCATCGGAAACCAAAGTAGGCAGAGGTATGGATTGAAACCACAGACATACATTACTAGACTGGCAAACTAGCCTCTGTGACTGAAGTTTGATGCCGCGATCTTGCCTCAACTAACGTCAAAAATTTTCCGTACGGTACTACTATGATCTTCTGACACGATATGACGTTATAAGCTTTACTATTTCGTTTGAACATGATTTGCATTTGAGCTACCACTACCGCAATAGTTGAATTTAACTTCGGTTAGTGGAGTCGACAGAGGATCAAAAGCAACTGCAAAGCGATTTAACAAAATTTCTACTTGGTTCGAAAATTGGCAATTGACACTAAATAAAGAAAAGCGTGAAGTAATACACATGACCATTAAAAGAAATCCGCTGAACTTCAATTAAGCGATAAATCAGTCAAACCTTAAGGTCGTAAATTCTACCAAATACCTACAACTTTGACTGGAGAGAACACATAGAAAATATTATGGGGAAGGCGAATCAAAAGTTACGTTTCATTGGCAGTTGGCAGAACACTTCGAAGATGCACCAGCTCCACCAAAGAGACTGTCTACATCACACTTGTGCGTCCTCTCCTGGAGTACTGTTGCCCCTTGTGGGACCCTCACCAGGTGGGACTGACAGAAGATTCAGAGAAGGGCAGCTCGTTTTATTTTATCTCGTTACCGGGGGGGGGGGGGGGGGAAGCGTCACGGAAATGTTGCACGAATTGGGGTGGAAATCATTAAAAGAAAGATGTTATTCATTGCGGCGTGATCTGTTTGCGAAGTTTCAATCACCGACTTTTACTTCTGAATGTGAAAATATTTTGCTAGCACCCACCTACTTAGGAAGACATGACCATTCCAATAAAATAAGAGAAATCAGATCGAAAACGGAACGATTTAGGTGTTCTTTCTTCCCGCGCGCTATTAGAGAATGGAACGGTAGAGAAAAGTTATGAAAGTGGTTAATTAACTCCTGCCAGGCACTTGAATGTGATTTGCAGAGTATCTATGTAGATGTAGATAAGCCTACATTGTTAAATCGTGTTAGGAGAAGACTAGGTAATTTGGTAGGATCCGTGTACATCGAAGGAAACGGTATTGCCATCGATATATATCGAGTGTTCGCTATAGTGTTTCTGAACCGGAGATTCGGGCGCAACGCGCCCTCACGTACTAGAAAAAAAATTTATTGTTTAACCTATACCTAACCAAACTTTGACTTAAAAAAAGTGATCCGTAGCGTAGCCTTAAGAAGGTTAGGTATAGGTTAAACAAGATTTTTTTTTAGTACTTGAGGGCTCTCCGGTTCATAAACACTATATCGAACACTCGATATATATCGATGGCAATGCCGTTTCCTTCGATGTACACGGATTCTACCAAATTACCGAAGACTATTTATTTAAGTATAAATTCAGATATCATGAGACGGTTTTTAGTCTCGAACATGTCCAAGACATTAAACATGAAGCAATGAATTAAAATTTCTGATGCGGCCGGGAATCGAACCCGGACCTCCATGGTTACTTCGCAAACGTCTTACCGTTAGACCACTAACCATTAAGGCGCCTCGGAATATTTATATTTAAATTGATATTTATATCACCTTAACAGGAACGTTCCAAATTACCGAATATTTATGTACGGTGAAATTTTACCTATCGTCCTCGCGGCCTAGCGTGATTATATTGTCAATAAGGTGACGTTGGCATTAGCCAATCGCGTGACAACGTAAACGCTATTGGCATGAAATCATCGTGGTAAGACGTCAATTAATTAGTGAACGAGTGGTACATACAAAAAGCTGTTCAACCATAGAGCAGGAACGACATTATTTATTTACTTCATCGTGTGTACGAAATACTAATCACGTCCCTCCGTATGGTTTACTAAGAATATTAACATCTTGGCAAAGGCTTCCTACCATTTTGTTGATGTTGCCAACCTAATCATGAGAGGCCGCTGGGATGGTAGGTAAAATTTTACTATTACGTAAGGTTAAAGCAGATCTGTATCTGAAAAACACTAAGAAGAATAAAGATGTGTTATCCACGACAAATAGCACATTATAACGGTCATACTATAAAAGAGAGGCCAAAGTTGATCGAAGTGGTGACAGATTATAATAAAAACAGAAAGTGCGACTCATTAGTGTGTGTGTGTGTGTGTGTGTGTGTGTGTGTGTGTGTGTGTGTGTGTGTGACAAACCGGACTGTAGATTTCGTAAGAACTCTCAAAAGAATAAAGGTAGTGTTATCCACTATAATAACACGTTTACAATGATTATACTACTGAAGAAAATCCGAAGTTGAATTAAAATGGTAACAGATTAATACTAATAGCAAACAATGCAACTCATTACTGTCCATATCGAAGCTTACCCAGCTGAAAAAATTACAGCCATACACAACAAACGAATTTTCCATGCGTCAAAACTCTAAAAGACAGCGTAGTTACGTCAGTTCATCCATATTTTTACGTCTGTTTCCTGTAATACCACACGACTGCTTTCACGATATTGTACAGAAATATGGCGGCGAGACTTCACTGATACCAATGATATAGTATACGACATTGCCAGTGTTGTAATACATGTCCACAGTCTAACATTTACAGTCACGACACTCCTACAGATTTTTTTTATACGCTGCGATAGCAGCGCTCCAAGCGGACGGCAAGCTACGTTTCTGAATACGATAGTTGATGAGTGCGAATAGTATCGTTTAGATTGACTTCAGCATACGTTTTACATTAGGGAACGTATGTAGTGCCTTATAAATAGGTAATAATTTAAAAATAGCTCCCCATTTGTCTTTCTTAGGTTTCATAAGATCCCTGATAAGGTACGAAACGATAAATTACAGAACAGTTAATTTACAATCACCCTGTAACATACAGGCTTTAAAAGTGTGATTTCATTTTCTATTGGAAATAAAAATACCTAGGAAACACCAGGAAACATGCTCTTTTGGAAGAGAGACGTCAATTTCTACGCAGAAACGTTAAGTATTCTTCATTACAATTCCAGTAAAATCGGTGACGGTGGAGCATAGGAAACGTATATAGAATGAAATAAATACGGTACTTAACATACCAAATCAACCATCATAGCTGTAGCTGAAGGAAAAACGTCACAGACATAGCAATATAACGATAAAAGTAACCAAACTGTTTTCCAACAAAGAAGAACCCAATTCCACAATTGTTGCTACACCTGAACCACAAACAGCAAGAATCATCAAAACATTGGTTTTTTAAAACTAAGGTAATTACACTTAAGAGATTATGCACGTATAAGAAAGACGAGTGACGTGTAAAAATGTGAGAATCATTAGACTCCGTACCGAATTGATACGCGTCAAAAACTGGTTGTCATAGTAAGAAAAAGACTATAAGATAAATTGATTATATCATTATGTTTATATGCAACTTACTTTCAGCGGAATAAGCAGCAAATATACACGTATTCGTAAGTATTTGTTCATGACAAAGTTGTTCTTTATACCATTGAATCATTTAAACGAGACTGTTTTTATATTAATTTGCGTATTATGTTTGTCGCTTGATATTTTTATAATGCTTGTAAAGCAAAAATTATAGTAAGTATTTCGTTAATTATTTACGAAAGCGATTGTTTATAAACATCACAACTTCGTCAGCTTGCCCACCGCTAGGAGCGCTAATGTCGCAGCAACTGTCAGTTGGTAACAACTTTTACAGCAGTGAGTGTCGTGAAAAAATATATCTGTGACGTTTCTCGCTTTCGTATCCGTTCCGCAGACATGTATTACAACACTGGCAATGCCGTATGATACGAATGATATAGTATACGGCATTGCCAGTGTTGTAATATATGTCTGCGGAACGCATACGAAAGCGAGAACCGTCACAGATATATTTTTTGTATAAATATTTAATGTAATGCTACATGCAGTCAAATGGTAGAGACATGCAGGACGGTGACGTGTCGTTCAGCGAATGAGCTGTGACGCGAGCAATATTACAACAGACCTCTCCCGTTGTCAACAATTTCCAACTTTTGCCTGGAAACTTTCCGGCCTGAAATACGTAGGAGTATCGTAGTTCCTGGGCGCTGTTTCTCGGCGAAGTGTCGGGAGACTCCATTACGCCAGCGTGTTTGCCTGGAAAGCGGGTCGGCCTGTTTACGACGTGTTGACGGACACCGGGTAATCTGGTGGCCGGCTAGGTTTTCACTACTGTGGTGTTCCTTCCGTTGTTTACTGGCTATCCTCACTCCGTTGTTTGACTCTGTAAAGAAACTTCGCGGTTTATCTTGACACTAAATCCAAATTTCAAAGAGGATCTACTAATGAAGCACTTGAAACGGAAACATTAAAGAAGAAAGCTCGCGCTTGGCTTCGTTCCTCTGAATAGAAAGTTGGAGGGGACTCTAGTCAGTTAAAAAGACGGCCGCGGTGGCCGAGGGTACTGAGGCGCTCCAGTCACGGTGTGCACGGCCACTACGGTCGGGGGTTCGAATCTCCCCCTCGGGCATGGATATTTGTGCCGTCATAGTTCGTAAGTAGTTCATAAATAGTTGGTAAGTTTAGGGACTGATGACCCCCTAGTTAAGTCCCATAAGCTTAACAAACATTTGAACATTTTGAACATTTCAGATAAAAAATCGACGGAAATATTAAGGCGCCATTTTCGTAATTGCGTAAGGGGCCGGTTGTGAATCTCATAATGTTGATCGCTTTTAGTCGTACTGTTTGGTTATTCGTTTTTCGCGTATAGTGTAATATCAGAATCGAGGTTGATTTTTTTGCGCGTTCTGAACATGGTGTTTCAGGAGGAATATATATATATATATATATATATATATATATATATATATATATATATATATATATTGCTGTTCGTTAGTTTCGCTAAAACTCCAGAACGGCTGAACCGATTTAGCTCATTTTAGTCTCAAAGTATTAGTGTAAGTCCAGGGAAGATATAACGGTGACAAAATATGGAAAAGTTGACCGGAAAAAGAGGAAAATGGGGAAAAACTGAAACAGTTTTGTCCAGTGAGCTATCAATACCGTTCGTCCCATTGCAATAAATTTTTGTACATTTCATGTTGAAAGCAAGAGGAAAGCGATTGGAGAAGTCGCCCGGAAAGTAGGAAAATTTAAGAAAACCCGCAGGCGATTTTTTTCTATAAATAAAAATCAATTGTCACATGGTTGTAAGATTGTCACGTGAGTACGGCTTCACAGGACAAGATTTGTATAAAATAATTTTTTTGGAAAATCTACAGGAAAATTGGAAAATTTGCGAAAAACTGAAAGTGCGTTTTTGAATGTGTTTTTGACTGAATTCAGCACTATAACTGACTATTCGCACGACGGAGAGGGGTAATTTTTTTTGGTTCGTTATGGTCTTATAAAAAGTTTTCAGCGAAGGAAAAAAATAAGGACAGTTAAAAATGAAAGTCGCAAAATTCGAACAAATTTCCTTTTTCAATGTGTTTCTAATAGTACTCGACACTATAAGTTGAGAACAGTTCATCCGATTGCGATAGAATTTTGCATATTTGACGTTCAAAGAAAGAGTAACGTTCTTCTGAAATAAAAATTTGGAAATGTTTCCCGGAAAATTGTAAAATTCAGAAAAAATAGAAAGATTTTTCTATGAAGTATCAATACCATTCATGTGATTGCGATAAAATTTTGCACATTTGACGTTCAAAGCCAGAGGACTGTTTGAGTGAAGTAAAAGTTTGGGATTGTTGGCCAGAAAATAGGAAAATTTGTGGAAAACTGGAAGAGGTCTTTTCTTTGGGATTTCATTCGTACGATTGCGATAAATTTTTTCACATTTGAAGTTCAAAGCAAGAGTACATACATATTAGCAATTGCGAACCATTGCAGGGTCCACTCGATGACCCGGTGAACTTCGTATGACTTACCTCTTAATATAAACCATATTAATTTAAATGTAAATTTTCCTCGCAATTTTTTCATATTTTATCACCGTTTAAATCTTCTATGGACTTCCACGAATGTGACATGAACATTTTCCTGGACATGTGTGCGTTATTTGCCCACTCTTTCCGCCCACTATCGAACCGATACTTATCTGATGATGCCTTTATAAAGCTACTGGGTTTGAAATAAAAATTATTTAAATTCATACGGTTTATATTAAGAGGTAAGTGATACGAATTTCACTGGGTGATCTAGTAGTAAATATTTTACGAGGTAGTAGACTTCATATCGGTCTCATTCGGAAATCTCTGTCTGTGAACGTTGTGAGAAAGAATGATTACCTCGTGGGGTGGCCGCGTGCTATAAGGCGTCATGCTGTTAATCCCGCTGATGGTGTGAGTCTTCCATTGGGCAGGGATGTGTGTTGTCCTTAATGTCAGTTAGTTTAAGTAGTTTGCAAGTCTAGGGACTGATGACCACAACAGTTCGGTCCATTTGAACATTTGAAGAAAAATTAGAAAACCCCCAGAGCCGCGGCCGAGAGCATTGAGGCGCCATATTGCGATGCGCGAGGTCCTTCCCTGTCGGGGGTTCGAATCCCCCCTCGGGCATGGATGTTTGTGCCCTCTTTACTTTAGTGTAAGGTAGTTCATAAGTAATTTGTAAGTTTAGGGACTGATGACCACGCAGTTAAGTCCTTTAAGCTCAACAAACATTTGAAAACCCCCAGACGTTGCAAAAGGTTCTCATTATGTTGGAGAGGAGGAAACAGACCTAACTTTAGATTTGTCGATCCGTTTAACAGAAAATGTTGGATTCCAGAAACAGTCTTTTTACGGGACATGCGTATATTTTTAGTTATTCTAAACGCGTAACAAAAATAAATTAACGAGACGAAGTGTGTCGTATTTAAGAACAGCAGAGTGAAAATGTATTCCTGACGCTCTGTTATTCATGTAGAACTGTTTTGCATTTTCTATTTGAAACAACTGTTGTATACATACGACATAAATTACTAGCAAAAAGCAATCGTAATTGGTAGTCTGCTAATTTTTTGACCAGTTTAACATGGCGAGTTGACTTTAAACAACTTACAGCGCATGTCTATAAGCGCCTTATCCCATTATTACGCCTCCATGCACGCAACTGTCGGTTCGTGAAGTCATATACAAGCTTTCTGAAGATTACGGAGTCGCCGCAACCTGTGCGATTTGGCGCTTTTTGCTTTTACTCAGCACTAAGCCCATCAACTTTTCTAATTTTGACCCTTAGTCTTTTATGTTAAATTTATTTTCTGCTTTTGATTTTCTTTTACCTTTCCATACAACATTGCATAGTAATGATAAGACTAAAGTATCCGAGAAACGAAATTGATGGTTCCTACTTCGCATTGCGTGATCCTCTACTGCCGATTTATCCATGTTGCCCGATGACAATTATTGGTGTTGTGTTCCTTAAAGCGGTTGTTAGAGCTGCATTTTGTAATTGCGATGTGCATTTGACAGCACTTTTGTTTCTTATACTGCTTCTGTGGCAAGCGGCTGCCTTGCGTTTTTTGCGGTGTTAAAATACTCTCACACCATTCTACATTAGGTTGCTAGAAAGAGAGGAAATAAAAATTCATAAGCATAAAAATTCATAAGCGCCAGTCACAGTCCGCAAGGCCGCTACGGTCTGGGGTTCGAATCCCCCCTAGGGCATGGATGTTTGTGTCGTCGTATAAGGTAGTTTGTAAGTTTAGGGCAGAGCTTTCCAAACTGGGTGTCGCGACACCTTGGGATGTCGCGTAGTAGTATCAAGGGTGTCGCGAGACTATCATATATAGACTCTAAGCAAAAGAAAAAAAAAGTCCTAAAATAACACAAAATATCCTTCTCTTCATACTACCCTGAATACTCGCCTGCAGCTAATCATCCTTCTTTTCATTCAGTCCACCACAGATCACGTCACAGATAACGTATTAAAGGAATGATCGGTGCACATTAATTGCGTGCTCAGCCGCTAGGCGGCAGCTCTGTTTCAGCAACAGTAGACACTCCCATGAACCACAGACATTGCCGAGGTGGGGTGGCTTGCGTGCCTCAACGATACAGATAGCCGTACCGTAGGTGCAACCACAGCGGAGGGGTATCTGTGGAGAGGCCAGACAAACGTGTGGTTCCTGAAGAGGGGCAGCAGCCTTTTCAGTAGTTACAGGGGCAACAGTCTGGATGATTGACTGAGCTGGCCTTGTAACATCAACTAATGTGGCTTTGCCACACAGCTACTGCGAACGGCTGAAAGCAAGGGGAAACTACAGCCGTTACCTTTCCCGAGGACATGCAGCTCTACTGTATGAACGTATGATGATGGCATCCTCTCGGGTAAAATATTCCGGCGGTAAATAGTCCCCCATTCGGATCTCCGGGCGGGGACTACTCAGGAGGATGTGATCATCAGGAAAGACAATACTGGCATTCTACGAGTCGGAGCGTGGAATGTTAGATCCCTTAATCGGGTAGGAAAATTAGAAAATTTAAAAAGGGAAATGGATTGGTTGAAGTTAGATATAGTGGGGATTAGTGAAGTTCGGTGGAAGGATGAACAGGATTTCTGGTCAGGTGAGTACAGGATTATAAATACAAAATCAATTGGGGGTATCACAGGAGTAGGATTGATAATAAGAAAATAGGAATGCGGGTAAACTACTATGACCAGCACAGTGATCGCATTATTATTGTCAAGATAGATACGAAGCCAACACCGACAACAATAGTAGAGGTTTATATGCCAACTAGCTCTGCCGAAGATGAGGAAATCGAAGAAATATATGAGGAACTAAAGGAAATTATACAGACAATTAAGGGAGAGGAAAACTTAATTGTTATGGGAGACTGGAATTCGGTAGTAGGACAAGGAAGGGAAGGGAAGATAGTAGGTGAATATGGTCTGGGCAAAAGGAATGAAAGAGGAAGCCGCTTGGTAGAGTTTTGCACAGAACGTAATTTAGTTATAATAAACACCTGGTTCAAGAATCACAAAAGAAGGTTGTATACGTGGAAGAGACCAGGAGACACCGGGAGATACCAGATAGATTTTATAATGGTAAGACATAGATTTCGGAACCAGGTTTTACAGTGTAAGACATACCCAGGGGCAGATATAGACTCTGACCATAACTTGTTGGTTATGAACTGTAGGCTGAAACTGAAGAAACTACAAAAAGGTAGGAAAATAAGGAGATGGGACCTGGATAAATTGAAGGAACCTGAAGTTCTTAAGAATTTCAGAGGGAGCTTTAGGCAACAATTGACAGAAACAGGGGGAAATAAAACAGTAGATGAGAAATGGGTAGCATTGAGAGATGAAATAGTGAAGGCAGCAGAGGACAAAATATGTAGGAAGGCAAGACCTACAAAAAAATCCTTGGATATCACGGGAGATACTAAATTTAAACGCTAAAAGGAGAAAATATAAAAATGCAGCTAATGAAACAGGCAAAATGGAGTACAGGCGACTAAGAAATGAGATTGACAGGAAATGCAAAATGGCTAAGCAGGAGTGGCTAGAAGGCAAATGCAAGGATGTAGAAGAATGTATAAATAGGGGAAAAATAGATACAGCCTACAGGAAAATAAAAGAAACATTTGGAGATAAGAAAAACAGCTCTATGAATATCAAGGACACTGATGGAAAACCAGTTCTCAGCAAAGAAGGGAAAGATGAAGGGTGGAAAGAGTATATAGAGGGGCTCTACAAAGGAAATGAACTTCAAGACAATATTGTAGGAAGGGAAGAGCATGTAGATAAAGGTGAAATAGGAGATACTATACTGAGAGAAGAATTTGACAGAGCAGTGAAAGACCTAAGTCGAAACAAGGCCCCTGGAGTAGATGATATTCCCTCAGAGCTACTGAAGTCTCTGGGAGAACCAGCCATGACAAACCTGTTTCACCTGGTGCGTAAGATGTATGAGACAGGTGAAGTACCCTCAGACTTTAAGAAAAATGTTAAATCCCCATTCCAAAGAAAGCAGGGGCAGACAGGTGAGAAAACTACAGAACCATCAGTTTAATAAGTCATGGTTGCAAAATATTAACTCGAATTATGTACAGAAGGATGGAAAAGCTGGTAGAAGCCGACCTCGGGGAAGATCAGTTTGGGTTCAGGAGAAATGTAGGTACACGGGAGGCAATACTCACTTTACGGCTTATCCTAGAAGATAAAGAAAAGGCAAACCTACATTTCTGGCTTTTGTAGATTTGGAGAAGGCTTTTGACAATGTTGATTGGAATAAACTCTTTCAAGTTCTGAAGCAAGCAGGAGTAAAATATAGGGAGCGTAAGGTTATTTACAACTTGTACAAAAACCAGACAGCGGTTGTCAGAGTTGAAGGGCATGAAAGGGATGCAGTGGTTGGAAAGGGAGTAAGACAGGGTTGTAGTCTTTCTCCATTGTTATTCAATTTATACATTGAGCAAGCTATAAAGGAAAGCAAGGAGAAATTTGGAGAAGGAATTAAAGTTCAGGGTGAGGAATTAAAAACATTGCGTTTTGCCGCTGACATAGTAATTCTGTCAGATACAGCAAAGGACCTGGAAGAGCAATTGAACGGAATGGACAGTGTGCTGAAAGGTGCGTATAAGATGAACATTAACAAGAGCAAAACTGGGGTAATGGAGTGCAGTCTAAGAAAATCAGGAGATGCTGAAGGAAGTAGATTGGGAAACGAAGCAATAAAGGAGGTAGATGTGTTTTGTTACTTGGGCAGTAAAATAACAAATGATGGTCGCAGCACAGAGGATATAAAATGCAGAATGGCAATGGGTAGAAAAGCGTTCTTGAAAAAGAGCAATTTGTTAACATCGAATATTGATTTAAGCCTAAGGAAGTCCTTTCTGTAGGCATTTGTATGGAGTGTTGCCTTGTATGGGAGTGAGTCATGGACGATAAACAGTGCGGACAGGAAGAGGATTGAGGCTTTTGAAATATGGTGCTACAGAAGAACGCTGAAGATTAGGTGGGTGGATCGCGTAACTAATGAGGAGGTACTGAACAGAATTGGAGAGAAAAGAAATTTCTGGCATACCTTGACTAAAAGAAAGGATAGATTGGTAGGACACATTCTTAGACATCAAGGAATTGTGAATTTAGCGTTGGAGGGAAGTGTGTGGGGTAAAAATCGCAGAGGAAGACCAAGAGATGGATACATTAAGCAGATTCAGACAGATGTAGGTTGCCGTTCTTATGTGGAGATGAAGAGGCTTGCTCAGGATAGGGTATTGTGGGGAGCTGCATCAAACCAGTCTCTGGACTGAAGACCACAACAACAACAGACAGAGTTCATTCAAGCTGCTGCCGGTAGTTGCCAGAGCTGCTGCTGGTGCTGATACTCGATAACAACTCTTCCCATGCGCAGTTATCTGGAATGTGGCAAATGGCAGCTGCTTGAACGAACACAGTAGTCATAGATTTCAGAAATTACTGCAACCAGTCGCCTTTTGTTTCTTCTTAATGAAGATTTATTAAAACATTACCGGTTTCAAGCTGCCTAGCAGCTCATCATCAGATGGTATACATTTAGTGCAAAATACATTTGTATCTGTGGCAGGGTAGAAATCGAGAAAAAAGTAAACACTAATTTTGGTATGCTACACTGACTAATTACAACATAATTCTGTCTTCAAGACGTTACTTACAGTTATGCGTTTTACATTTAATTTGTCTATATTTGCTCCGCTTTTGGATAACATTTCACAACACTTCCCTTCCATCAACACACCACAGCAACTCCCACGACTGTAGTCTGCTTTCCTTCTCACAAAGCTCCATCTGAGAGTTTTTTAATGGATTTATCAAAGCCACGTCACCCTCGGTAGCGTTTCTTTTTTAAATTAAATGTCAATCAATGACACAGTGGCTGTAAAAGCTGCCACAGCTTGTAAAAGCAGTCACAATTGTCCACTGACTAAGCTATTTAGTAGCGATGTTTAGTATGGAGTACGGCCGGGTGATTAACGGAGAGTAGTATTTTAAATGCAGTCATCGTTGGTTCGAACCCTGGTATGTGTTAATGTTTTTTTTCTCTCAGTTTCCTGTATGTAACAGATTCTGGGACCAGAAATGACATTCATGTTCTTACTTCTCACAAATATTTATCCATTTTTTCCGAACATGTCGGGACTTCCGAGGTCGTGGTGAAGCAAGAACCTAACAGTAGAACTTTTATAATACTTCATCACTTGTCATAAATACATCCTCTTTATTTCTGAAAATAATGTGATAATATTGAACTGAAACTGAACAGCCATTGCGCTGTTTAAACAGAAATCCGAGCAGCTAATTTCCAGATGCCGTTTTCAATCGATCCAGCAAAACCGTACCTGGCCCTGACATGTACACACGACAGCGAAAGACGGTTTACGCAATTCAGTTTTCGTATTTCGGAAGTTGGGTTGCATGTAGAAGAAGCATTACTGTATGAGTTAGACATTGTTGTCTGCGCTGTTGATCTGTTGTACATCTCCGTAATTTCTAATGTTTCCTTCTCTTGCGATGAGTGTACGTAATTGCTTCAGTCAGGATCAACATTAAACATGAAACTTCCTGGCAGATTAAAATTGTGTGTCGGAAGCGGGACTCGAACCTGGGACCTTTGCCTTTCACGGGCAAGCACACTACCGATTGTGCTATCCCGACACGACTCACGATGCCGCCTCACAAGCTTACTTCTGCCAGTACCTCGCCTCCTACTTTCCAAACTTCACAGAAGTTCTCCTACGAACCATGCAAGACTAGCACTCCTGGAAGAAAGGATATGGTGGAGACATGGCTTAGCCACAGCCTAAGGGATGTTTCCAGAATGAAACTTTCACTCTGCAGCGGAGTGTGCGCTGATATGAAACTTCCTGGCAGATTAAAATTTTACAAACTACATTTCAGCGATAGTTTAGTTCCGTAACCCTGCCCCCCTCTAGCCGCTAGAATCATCTAAATTCTACCATATGTATTTATATTAGTGAAAGGGTGTCGCGCAAAACTGCAAGCTATAAAAGGGTGTCGCCATGAGGGAAAGTTTGGAAAGCACTGGTTTAGGGACTGACGACCCCGCAGTTAAGTCCCTTAAGCTTAACAAAAATTTGAACTTTTTTTTTTTTTTTTTTTTTTTTTTTTTTTTTTTTTTTGCATAAAAATAATTGTTACCCGAAAAGATGATGAACTGAAGTTACGCAAGCTATGGATGATAATGTTATATAATGCAATTTTCCCCCACTAGAAGCACTACTACAAACACCGGCACGACTTCGCGATCTACTCGTTCAACGAGTCTGATGACGTCACGAACGGACCGTTGCGTTTATACGTAAAAATAGTTCAACTTGCAGAGCGTATTTGACGTTTTTAGTGTTTCCTTAATCATTATCACCTCTGATGTGGCCTCCAGCGAAGTGGGCGATTGCACGCACTACCTGTCGCATGTTTTTCGGTGGACGTTTCCTGTTGGAACGTTGCCACGGCCATGCGTGATGGCAGCTGGCTCTATTCGAAGATTCCCGCATCGGATAATATTCTCTGCTCCCTTCTGTAGGATCCATTTTAAGTTACCTGGTTTCGCCATGTCCTTTCGCTACCTGGAAAATCACGCAATGGAACAAAATCTCCTCGCACACTTCATTCAGTGAGTGGAGGGGAACAAAAGCCATGTTAGGTAGCGAGAACAAAACATCATAGTGCATTGCTCTACACACAACATGGTAACAAGGCCCAAGTCCACTACACTTTCTAGTAATCTGTCATTGTTACTCTGGTCCCTACAGAGGGTGGTTTACCGCTGTCATCCACAGACGAGTTAAAATTGTCTCCTGTGAGATACAGGTCCCCCTCCACTTATTATTTTCCCTTCCTCCGCTTGGACCCCCCCCCCCCCCCCCTCACTCCCTTGGAGTCATGACATCCCATCCCATCCCCATTCCACCCCGTCCCCTTCTTTTCTACCAACCGTACTTTCCTTCCCCACTCCTCTCCTCTGTGTTGCCTACTCAATGATTTTAATTCTGTGTCACTGATTTTAAGTGTGCGATGATTTAGTGAGTCGAGTGTACGTGTGTTTTTAATACATCAGCAACCGCCGCACAGGTAGAACATAGTGTTGCCATGTGTTTTAAATGTGTCTCGTCGTCATCGCTCCGTTTCTTTAACATGAACGTTTTCTCCACCGTGTTTTTTTTTTAATTCTAAATATGTATATTTTGTCATCCTTTTCACAATCATTGTCATTACACCCATTTACCTCACCGTGTCTATTTTTAAATTTTATTGTCACCTGTTTTTATTATTATTTTAAATCTTCTGTTCCCATATCTGTATGCTCTCGGCTGAAGAGCAGCATGTTCGCTTCTGCTAGCCTGCCCCTTCTGGGGTTTTAAAAAACAATAAAGAAAAAAAAAGCAATCCCGGCATTTTCTAAGCCAAAATCGCGAAAAGTAACGACTGGCAATACTTTCATCTTTGTTTGCTCGTCATCTGTTATCTCGTGAACAACACCAACAGTTCCTATCGTGTTTAACTACTGGTTACGAGAAGTGATGTCTTTATACTACCATAACGAAAAGAATGGAACAGTTTGACACAAACAAAGTAGCATCCAGAAAAGATTTCATAGATCTAGCGGAACAACGACGGTGTTGTGCAATACGAATTGCTTCACCGAAGTGTAACCATAATCGAAGAGATTTACTGGTGCTGCGCGCGGGAGTAGCCGAGCGGAGCACCGTGGTTCAGCGCGCCCGGTCAGGGGGCTAAACGCCCTCTGTAATAAAAATTTGAGCCAAATGATCAACGAACGAACTGAACGCACGACCGCGAAACATAGATCTACTACGGATTGCGCGGCCTCCCGCGTCGGAGGTTCGAATCAAATTCAAATGTTCAAATGCTTGTAAATCTTATGGGACTTAACTACGGGGTCATCAGTCCCTAAACTTACAAACTACTTATGAACTACTTACGAACTAGGACGGCACAAATATCTATGCCCGAGGGGGGATTCGAACCCCCGACCGTAGTGAGGTTCGAATCCTCCCACAGGCATGGATGTGTGTGTGTTGTCCTTAGGTTAGTTTAACTTAGTTTAAGTAGTTTGTAAGACTAGGGACTGATGACTAACGTAGTTTGCTCCCATAGAATTACAAACATTTGAATTTTTTTTTAAAGATTTATTGTTCACTAGCTTAAACTCGCGGCTCCGCTCGCGTGTTGGTTGATTATGATACTTAAGCTATCTTTCAGTAGTGTGCTATGAGACTGGTTTTGAAGATGAGATGGCATTGAGTAATAATGATAGTAATAATATGACACCATCGATCATTTGGTGTAATGCGCGAAACGTCATATCGCTTTTTTTGAAGAGATGTATTAAAATATTTTTTACTGCTTTATTTATTTATTCTTATATTTCCTTACTCCTATGCTTATCGTTACAGAGAAACAGCTGAAGACATTGTAGCACGCGTAGACCAAAGATATTGTCTGTGGCATCACGTTTCGCTGTATGTAACCTCCTTGCTATGACTCGCAAACGTCATCGCTGCCCTTCATTGCGAATTGTTTAATAATTTGACGACTTTCAACCGCCATATTTCCACCCCCTTAAAGTTATCGGCATGGAACTGCTATGGTGTACAACGGAAGACTTCGGACAACAATTACACACAGACCATTCGTTTGCGTTCTGTAGTTTTCGCTGCAGAGTGAAATATTAACACACACACACACACACACACACACACACACACACACACACACACACGTAGAATTTTATATACACCGATAACTTTCCATCCCAGTATACTCCACCCTTTTATCATTATCAACCCTCAAGCAACAATGCAACCAATAAAACCATTGTCGCGTAATTAAACACAATTTTTTAACGACATACTACATTCAACTGTAACATATGAACAGACTAATTAACAACAAAAGAATAATTACACATAACAAATGAACAGACACAAGTCAGAGATATGTATGCATAGAGTAATCGCACTTCGATAAATTGACACACTTCATCACTCCCCCCCCCCCCCCCCCCTTTAGTATCAAAGATATTTAGGGTTGAATTTGACATGTCGTCCGGAACGCGTCACAACAGGTCTTGAACTGGATGCAGCGGTGTCCTGTGCGGCGGCCCGTGACGTCCATTGTGGTTGATTGTTGGTAGGAAGTGGAGCAGGTGATATGTCTGTTGGGTCTGTATGTATGGTTCTGTCATTTAAAGAGGTGTCAGTGCTGACAGTGATTGGTGAACTCATTATATCTATTGTAAAGGGCTTTTCTTCTCTACTGAGTACACGATAGGGTCAATCGTATGGTGGTTGAAGTGCTTTGCGCATTGCATCGTGTCGCACAAAAACAGAATCACATGTTCTTAGTTCGTTGAATACAAATGGACGGTGATTTACTTGTTGCCTTGGAGCCACAGGTCGTAATTGTCGGATATGAGTGCGCAGTTTGGACACAAAATCTGATGGTTCAATGTGATCATCTGGCATGTTGCCAAAGAACTCAGTAGGTAGACGAACCGATTGGCCATACACAAGTTCTGCAGATGAGGCTCCTACGTCTTCTTTAATAGCTGTGCGGAGGCCAAGCAGGACGATAGGCAGCGTTTCAGTCCATCTTTGACTCCAGATCAGAAGATTGCGTGTTCATATCACGTCGGGTCACCAATTGTCGCGTAATTAAACACAATTTATTAACGACATACTACATTCAACTGTAACATATGAACAGACTAATTAACAACAAAAGAATAATTACACATAACAAATGAACAGACACTAGTCAGAGATATGTATGCACAGAGTAATCGCACTTCGATAAATCGACACACTTCACCATTTTCAACATAAACATAAACATAATTTTCAAAGAGTAATTATTGCTCCGCATTTCGCGTTATATTCTTCAAATTAGTAATATCTATCAGATCGGTATAAACCGAGCCTAAAACCTTCGTCAGGTATAAATTAGTAACTGTACAAATAATTAAGTCTCTGCGTCTTGTCGTTCGGACGTGATAAGCGGACACCGAACAGACATTCGAATTAATATATATAGATAAATAGCTATCCGAGCGCCATAACACCGTGCCTAAAGCGTTCCCCGGGTAGACATTAGTCACTGTACAAATTTTTAGCTCTTTATGTCTTGTGGTTCAGACGTGATAAACATACACCGAACAGACATTAACATTTATAGATATAGATATCTGAGACGTCTCTCAGACGCCGTCACAGACAACGTCCAAGAAGGTGGG
Organism: Locusta migratoria; assembly: GCA_026315105.1. Classification (NCBI taxonomy): domain Eukaryota; kingdom Metazoa; phylum Arthropoda; class Insecta; order Orthoptera; family Acrididae; genus Locusta; species Locusta migratoria. The sequence continues at coordinate 121,572,498 of CM048745.1, read as the reverse complement.
TTGCTACTCCACGATAACTCCCACCACCATTGGGCTAGACTGACAAATAACATTGTACAAGAGTAAGCGTCGTGAATTCTTTACACTACCACTTTATTCATCTGATCTTGCACCCTCAAATTTTCTGCTCTCTAACGAAAAACCTTCAAAGAACTTCCTTTCCATCTGAAAATCCGCTCCGAAAATGGCTGGACGAGTTCTTCGAAAATTTAGTCTAGCATTGGCAGACATAATATTGATGACTACAATTTCTGTCATTTCGATCTGTCGTGTTTATCAAACTTATGGAAAAACGCTACTCATTTAAGCACCAGCCTAATTCCTTGGGTGTGCAAGAGAATTTCACTAGTAATTTTAAACAGTACCTAATGTTGTATGTCTCTTATATTAAATAAGTAACGTTTTATGTTAAAATTTTGAAACTCTCACAGGGCGAGAACGATTACCGCCAATTTGAGTTGAAAATTAAAACTTTTCCCCGTAAGGGAGGGGATTTGTAACGCAACGTTAGCCACTGCGCTGAATGCCTTTGGTCTTGGCTTGAACGATTCTGAATTAAGTTACCGCAGGACAAATTGTCTATTCAATTCATTGGTCTGAAAGCACTACAATTGAAATGTCTCACAGGAAACAATGAGACAGATAACTACGATCTGTTGCACGGCTCGTTATGCGCATGGGCGCCCTGATTTAAAGCATTCCCGGGCTATAGGGACATACTTGTCCCCAACATGGCTCGAGAAAATTTTGTCCATACAAGCAATATAAGGACTCTCTCCGCCACTCTAGAGCGTTAGACACTTTGCCTCTCAATAGAAATCTGAGCCGGCCGCGGTGGTCGAGGGGACTGAGGCGCGTCAGTCACGGCCTGCACGGCCACTACGGTCGGGGGTTCCAATTCCCCCTCGGGCATGGATATTTGTGCCGTCCTTAGTGTTAGCTACTTCATAAGTAGTTTGTAAGTTTAGGGACTGATGACCCCATAGTTAAGTCCCATAAGCTATACAAACATTTGACTTGATTTTGAGAAATCTGAATCTAGAGATCGTGGTAATCGGTGTTTTCTTTCATTTTATAGTAAGTACTAGCTTGATTTATGCTGCTTCACATACGTAGGATGGTCTGCATTGGTTGTTTCTATTTCTAAATATAAATGTTCATAGATTTAGTTTTAAAAATGCTTCCCTAATCAATTATTTTGATACAACTTGCCACCCCCTATTGCATCATTGATGGTAGAATTCAAGACGTCCTGAAACACATTTTTGTTTTAAATTCTAACCACGGTTCCAAAGCCATATTTTCGCATTTCTAGCATCAAAATAGTCTTGGTAGCACCCTTAAAGACTTTTCCCTTATTTCATCCGCTTATTGGTTGAATTTCCAAACAATTTCGAAACACGTGTTTTTAAATTTCCAATCAAGAATCTATCTCCTAAGTTTTCTATTGCTTACTTCAAAATTACATTAATAGCAACGTATTTTCAAAAACCGTTCATCCCTATTTCACCCCCTTAGGGGGAGGTGGGGAGATGTTAATCACCGCACCAAGAACTGCATTTGAACTTCGCCCTTTTCCAATAGATCTACCTGTATATACTAATCTTACATTGTTTTCATACAGTCTGCTTACGGTTACGTGAGATGAGATTGTATTGGCAGTATAGTTACATACCAAACATTTTAGAACTAAATTACTAACAATGCCCTTGGCTTTCCCCCACATCATGCAAAGTGACGTTTCCACCACCGTTTTTACTAGTGTGATTTTCCATAGGTTGACATAGTAACCTTACTGAAATCAGAATGTTTGTGTCAGTAGATGCAGAAACACTGATCCTTCCATGTATTTCACTGTCAAGCATTTGAGTGGCGCTTGGAAAACGGGCAGCACCTAAAAGCTTTGTACTTCAAGCACTGGCATTCGCACCGATTTCACTTTCGATCTTATTTTATTCCTTCTCTTCATAAGTAGAAGTTTCATGGTTTATTTTTACACATTTGTTTCCACGAAGCTTGGGCTTGTACCCAAACTTCCTTATTTTAACCATTTTGCTGCACTTTCACAAAACCACTGCATTTGTATCACGAAAACACTTCCACCAAAGGTGTAAAGCTGACAATCTAAGGTCGATAATGCAGACAGGATGTTAAATATCAAAGCAACAATTCTCTCTTGCAACCGAAATATGAATATCAGTGGAAAGTTTGCTGCACTATAATCAACGCTTAGCAAGACAGAGCGAAAAATTCGTGTGTCAACAGTTACCGGACATTACGAAAAAATTAATAACTCCAAATCTAGTCGTCAAATTTGCATGACGTAAACGGCAATTTGTAGCTAAATAATTGAAGCATTGAAGGAAAAAAAAAATAAAATAAAATATTAAAAAAAAAAAAAAACAAAAAAAAATATCGATTCTTTGAGTCTGTTCGCGACTGTGTCCCCTTAAAAGGATGCACACAGATATGGTCTGGCAGCTATGTGGCTAGGGACTGATGATCAACGTAGTTTGGTCCCATAGAATTACAATCACTTAAACATTTGAGCTATGTGGCTACGCTCTCTGTTCATGGACAACGTTGAAACTGTTATGAGTACATCAACTATCGCCGTGGTATTGCCGTCATCGAATGTTGTCTTTTCAGGATCTCAGGACCTCGTATTTTCGGCTGTACTTTTTTCAGCATTGTAGTAGTGGTACGAAAGTCTGAAAATCAAATTTTTGTTGCCCGTGGAAGTGAGACTAGGTGACTGTTTTAATTGTTTGGTAAAGTAGATAATTGGCGATTTTACATTTGACCTTTTTCTTTTAATGCACTACAAGCACTTTAGTCTTTACCCCCATCTCAAGAGATTTGTATGCTGATATGGAAAGCGATTATGACCGTGATGTTCAGCGTCAGAAAGTTATCGTAATCATCATCATCACATCATCATCAGCCTGACAACTCACATTACCAGTCAAAAGGGATACGCGAAGTTTAAAGTTGAATCTATCGTTTAATCAGACAACAAAAATAGTTTATTTTAAATTACTCATTCAGAACCTGATCTGATAGTAGTTGCAGTTCAAATAGTTGTTATATATTGATGTTTAACAGTCAAGATCACTAAGTCATCAAATAACTTCATCAAAATTTAACTGAACACGTTCATTGTTCATTAACACAGTAATTTGGTTTAATTATGGTCCTGATATTGATGTATATACTGTTCAATTAGAAACAATACACAAACTGATTATGTGCGCAACGGATCTTTTAACAAAGCAACTGTGACATGTAACCTACATGACACACACTGACTATACTAAAAAAATTTGACTGCGAAAAAGACATTAAAAATACAAACCACTTTCTTAACGTTCGACTACGAGAATTTTATGCAGATCAGTTCCTGATTATCAAAACTCAGTATCATACTCAATTAAATGCAGTGTGGCATAAGAATCATTTACTACGTTACCAATAATGAAATCTGTTCAACAAAATTACCAAAATCAATACTGCACATTAAATCAATAAATAACTAATAATCAAATAAAGGAAGTAGATTAATCTTCTAACTACGTAAATGAAACAGGAAAGAAAGGTCAACTTTCTTACTTATTATTAATAATCACCATTACATTACCTAAATGATACAATATTTTCATAATTAAATGAAATGCTATTTCCTTCATTCCAGAGGTGGTACAACCTTTTTCACAATTATATGAAATGCAATATATTCCAAATACAATCAAACCAGCTTGCTGGCACTGCAGCCTCTGCTCTACATCGGAGCCGCATACACAACTGCTCTCTAAGCGAGCTGAACCACAAGTCTGAGTCTCCGTCTCTCCGCACGAGCTACAACCACAGTCTAACATATGCTAAAGATGAAACGTCACAACTTCACAGATTTATGTACACATATCGATACACACAGTAGATGCACTATTATACATTATACACAAAACAGGAGGCACAATATTAGACATTTTCTTACAAATTCAGCAATATACATTTTCTATGGACAAGCTTCAAACTTATATTACCAGTCTGACTGAAAATAAAGGAGAAAAGAAATACAAGGGAACTTAATAAAATGTCGACATAGTTTGTCTCTCTGTCCTGAAACCGTACTGTGTCATCACCGTTCATACGAAGCATTGATGGAAGGTTTTCTGGCAATGACCACAAGTCTGACTCTCTGTCTCTCCGCATGAGCTACAATGCTATGCGATCCATAACCTTTGCAAAGATGAAACTTCACAACTTCACAGATTTATGTACACATATCGATACACACAGTAGATTCAGTATTATACATTTTCTTGCAAGCAAGTTACTCGACACAAAACTGGAGGCACAATATTAGACATTTTCTTACAAATTCAGCAGTATACATTTTCTATCTATAAATGTGAATGTCTGTTCGGTACGTTTATCACGCCTGAACCACAAGACATAAAGAGCTACAAATTTGTTCAGTTACTAATGTCTACCCGGGGAAGGCTTTAGGGGCGGTTTTATGGCGATCGGTTAGCTATTGTTAATGTCTGTTCGGTGTATGCTTATCACGTCCGAACGACAAGACGCAGAAACTTTAAATATTTATACAGTTACTAATTTGTACCTAAGGAAGGGTTTAGGCACGGTTTTATAGCGATCAGATAGATATTTAGTAATTTGAAGAATATAACGTGAAATGCGGAACAATAATTACTCTTTGAAAATGGTTTTATTGGTTGCATTGTTGCTTGAGGGTTGATAATGATAAAAGGGTGGAGTATATTGGGATGGAAAGTTATCGGTGTATATAAAATTCTATGCAGTGAAAACTACAGAACGCAAACGAACGGTCTGTGTGTAATTGTTGTCCGAAGTCTCCCGTTGTACACCATAGCAGTTCCATGCCGATAGCTATAAGGGGGTGGAAGATATGGTGGTTGAAAGTAATCAACTTATTAAAAAAAATTGGACTGAAGGCCAGCGATGACGTTTGCGACTCTATAGCAAGGAGGTTACATACAGACAAACGTGATGCCACAGACGATATCTTTGGTCCATGCGTGCTAGAATGCCTTCAGCTCTTTCTCTGTAAGGATAAGCATACGAATAAGGAAACATAAGAATAAATAAAGCAGTAAAAAAGAAATGTCTTTTAGAACATCTCTTTTAAAAAAGTCGATTTGTCGTTTCGCGCATTATCTATCATAATCAACCAACACGTGAGCGGAGCCGCGGTTTAAAGCTAGTTTCCAGTGGACACGTTTCAAACTTTTATTACCAGTCTGACTGAAAATAAGAGAGAAAAGAAATACAAGGGAACTTAATAAAATGTCGATTACGTTTCAGTCTCCGTGTCCTGAAACCGTACTGTGTCATCACCGTTCATACGAAGCATTGACGGGAAGATTTTCCGGCGATGCGGGCACGGAGTATGAAAAGTTTTCGTCCTCGTCTGGCACGCCGCGGGGCCAGAGCAGACAGTGGGTTCGCGCTGTGCCAGGCGGTTGGGCAGAGTGCCACACACGCCCCATCTCGTTGGCGCGGCGGTCACGTAGGCCTACACAGCGCTGCTGTCCAGAGTTCCTATTCAGCGAAGCCGCCGCCTTCTCTTTGCACGGGATCTGAGAGCCCCGCCCAAAACGGGCTCACGACTACGCACCAACCACAGCGGTTCGGCACCGTCGCCCGAAGAGCATATGGAATATCGCACCTACTGTGTGACTGGATTGAAGAGTTTCTAGCTAACAGAAAGCACACGTCGTTTTCAACGAAGAGACGTGAATGTACCGTATTTGCCGGCGTATAAGACGCACTTGTTTTCCTACAAAAATTGGTTCAAAAACTGGATGCGTCTTATACGCCTGTTGCCAGTTAAAGTAGTAATTGACAAACAATTAGGGCGCTGTATAAAATCATAGGGCCACAGATAGTGATGTGGTCATGCGTTTATTGGCGCGTTTCGATTAAATCATCGTCAGAATCTGTAAAGTTACAATCATCAGTAAGCCTGGTGTCACAAAAAGATAGAGAACTGTATGGACAAGAAAGATACCAGAGTGCCTTTCAAACACAAATATCTTAAGTAGGCCTACATACCGAGGAGGGGGGTTAACATAATATAATTGTATGGCGTCAAGGCCCTGCTGAACATTACTAAAGCCAAATCACCCAGCATCGTCAAAGTAAACGGTAGACGCCACCAGGTGGCTCTAGTGTAAATGAGAAAGGTAAGAAAAACAGTAACTATATAAAACCAAATAGAAAGAATTAAAACCTAGTAATCCTACAAATATTTAAGTTTAAAATGGAGACGACGGGACTATACAACTGTTTGCAGTTCTTATTGTTAAACTCACACACCTATGGTGGTGCCCCATGGCATGGCGAGGACAGAAGGGCGGGAGACTAGGACGTATTCAAATGTAAAATTGACGGATACTGTCAGCTATTACAAAATACCACTATTTAACGGTTGACATGATAAAATCCCTACGTTACATTAGTAGGGTTACACATATATGTCACAAAACAAGCGGAGGTTAAAAGTAATAAAATATGAGCAGGACGTAATCAATGGGTGTAAAATTGCCGAATACTGTCAGCTATTATAAAATATCACTATTTAACGGTTGTCATGATAACCTCCGCTTGTTTTATGACATATATATGTACACTGCGAGGACATTTGAAGCAGAATGCACGACATCTAGGTATTGCGAACAACTTTCATTTGTATCAGGATAATGATCCCAAGCATACCGCGCATATTTGAAAAATGTGGTTGCTCTTCAATTGCCCGAAAGTATTGCACTCCCCCTCCCCAATCACTAGACCTTAACCCGATCGAACATTTGTGGGATAAATTGAAACGGACTCTCCACGCGTACATCTACACGAAGGAGACATTGAAAGAGAAACTGCGCCAAGAATGGGCAAATATATGCCCAGATTTCATGAAAAAAGCCGTGGAAAGTATGCCTAGTAGATTGGAGGAGGTATTGAAAATGAAAGGTGGACCCACAAGGTACTGACATTTTCGTCGTACAACTTATGAACATTTATTGTACAGTGTCTGAATACTCTTGTAGCAGCAGGGTGTGCAGGTTGTTTCATGTTTGTTGTTAATTTTTCTGTTATTTATGTTTTGGAAACGAAATAATACAATAATTCGTTTGTAGTTAATGTTGTTACGCCTATATATTGCTAATAAATACGTTTGGGTTTCATAGAAAGTATTTCTCGAGTACTCATTGCGAAACTTCCCACTGTCCGAATACTTTTGCGACTGAGTGTATGTCGGATTACTACTCAGAAACGTCAAGGTTTCGTCAACATAATTTCAGTCAAACCAGGAAGTGTTGAACATAAGAAACTTATATGGAATACAATACCTACATTATTTAATGCACCAGGCCAGCTACGATAGCTGTAACTGAAGGAAAATCCTCACAAATGTGACAATAAAACATGAAAAGCAAAAGAAAACCGATCCGCATCAAAGCGGAAACCAATCGACAATTGTTGGTACATCTGAACCACAAACGGCAAAAATCTTAGAGACATTCGTTTTGTAAGCAAAAGTAATTACACTCGAAAGTATATGCGTTTATACGAAAGACGAGTGAAAAGTGTGAAAATGTACGAATAATTACAATCCACACCGAATTGTTACACGTCAAAGAAAGTTCCTTTCATGTAAGAACAGACAGTAACAGGAACTTAATGTGTCTCTTATATTTATATTCTACTTACTTTCAGCGGAATAAGCTGCAAATATACACATTTTCGTAAATATTTCGTCATGAATGAGATGTTTTTATCACTGAATCTGTGAAATTTGGTTCCTTTTTACATTAATTTCGCAAATATTTACGTCTCTAGGTATTTTACTGATGTTTGGAATGCAAAATTACATATGCTATTTGGTGATATACATAGAAACCTAATTGCAAACTAGCGTTACTTTTACGGCACCTTGCCCACCACTAGGAGCGCTAGTGTAACAACTGTCAGTTGGTAACAACTTTCACAGTAGTGAGTGTCGCGATTGTGTATGTTAATCCCTTTCTACACGGGAAGTGAGAGCTTGCTAGATTACCCATGATTCACCGGTCACGCCGTCCACGTACAGTGTAGACGCGTCCACTTGCATAAGATGCACGCATACGATCGCTAGTAGACGGATTAAGATGGATCCTATTCTCACGCGTATGGAAGTGCTTCGCGCATGCGCAGACGACCGATTGGGAAACCCAGCTGACAAACGAAGCCAAGTCGCGAATTTGTTTGAGAATGTGTACTTGTCTCCTGCTCAGAGGAACGAATTTTTTCGACTCAGTCGTAAGTATTTTAGGAGGTGATACTACAGAGGAATTGCATTAAAAATTTAATATAACCTGTGTACAATTTTATTGAATACAAAGATATAGCTGATAATATGAAATCCAAACAAACGTAGAGTAAATGTAGATCGAGAAATTTTCACTGATTTATCCGTCGGTTCTTGGTAGTACAACATCCACTTACTTAAAAGTAGAATTTTGTGTATGTTCTACACGTACATATTCAGACATATTCAGGACATATTCAGACTTTAAACTACGTCGAAAAACGGGTATCTACATACAAGTAATTATGGTGATCTATTAAGAACCGACGAAAGAATCAGTCAAAATATCCAAATCAGTTTGTTGTACTTAGCAAGAGCTGTATCTCTGTACCTAATAAAAATTGGACACACGTTATATGAAATTTTAACTGCAAATCGTTTTTATTACTGTATTCTAAAATATTTGCTATTTTTCCTGAAACATGCTATAGTTAACAGATGAAATATTTGTATTTGGTGAGCATTATTTGAAGCTTAATCAAAGTGAAAGGTCTATGTATAGACACTTGATCTAGTTCATCATATACATAGGTGCCTCATACCGCAGGGGCTGGAAGTGTGTAATCGCATTTTATGAGGACGTTAACACATGTGAGCGACGTAGTTACTATGAACTGTACGAAAACAAATACAGTTTCACAATGGCAGTCTAAAAAACAAATAAGTTTTAATCATCACAAAATATCTTACAGTTTCGAAAAGTAATGTTTACGCGGCGATCCATTTGCTGTAAGCTCACAACAAAAGAAGTAGACGCGTGAAGCAGACGACTCAACAAATGCGTACCGTTTGAACGCTTCTTTGTAGTTCGACGGTCTATCGCAAGGGGCGCTGTAGCCGACAACGACTTCCTTGTGCGTGTTGCACGTCTCGTATAGAAAGGGTTTTAAGGCTAGTCTACACGACGACACTAGGTTGCAACACTCATAGTATGAAATGAATTTCGCGAAACTGTTTTCGTGTATGTCTGTAGACACGGCGCCAATACTACACACTTCAGTTTCGTAGTTTTGAGTGTGTCGTAGTCGCCGGAGAATAAAAGTTTTGGTAGCTGTAAGAGTTGTGGCGGAGCTATTGCTTCTCTGTGTGAAGTTGCTGCATAAGACTAAACTTAAAAACAATAATAAACGTGTTTGGGTTCGTGAATGGATTAAAATATATATATATATATATATATATATATATATATATATATATATATATACGTCAGCGGCGTTGCTCGAAACAAGATACTGTTATGCGTGAAGCATTGTTACCGGAACTGAAATTACAAATTGTATTACGTTTCTTGTCAAGTAGCTATTCGTCTCGACAATACCTGTACCGTGTTCCGAAATCCACAATTGCCATTGTTCGTTTGAATTGGTATTTCGAAACGAATGTATTTTAATCTGCAATTCACTATACGTCAACCCAACAATATTTAATTGACAAATAATTACTTGAAGAGCACTAACATGCCGCTGCTTATTTCTGAGTTTTTCATCGTTAAAATAGCACAACCACCTATGCATCGCATACATGTTCAAAAACCGAATTATTTCTTCCGTTCCCCCTTTATGTTGTATTTTGATCTGTATTGGTTAACCTAAAAACACGCGCAATCATATTCGACAAACTTGGAATGTGCCGAAACTCTTCAGTTTTGCCAACGAGTTGCGCGAACGCCCATGCGCACTGGCCAGTACTGCAGTTTCATGAAACGTAGTGTCGTCGTGTAAACTAGCCTTTAAGGCTAGTCTACACGACGACACCAGGTTGCGACACTCGTTGCGTGAAATGAGTGACATGCGACTGGTTTCGTGTGTGTCTGTAGACACGGCGCCAATACTATGTACTTCAGTTTCGTAGTTTTGAGTGTCTCGTAGTCGCCGGAGATTAAAATTTTTGGTAGCTGTACGAGTTGTGGCGAAGCTATTGCTTCTCTGTGAAGTCGCTGCAAAGGACTAGACATAAAAAGAATAATAAACGTGTTTTGGTACGTGACTGGCTTAAAAAAGACGTCAGCTCGGTTCCTCAGAAACAAATTGTGATTTAAGACCCTAGAAATTATTTTTATCAACTTAGAATGTCACCAAAGCAGCTGATGTTCCTTTCAAACAGAGTTAGTAATACAATTAAAAACAAATTACTGTTATGTGTGAAGAATTGTTACCAGAACTAAAATTATAATTAGCATTAAGTTTCTTATCAAGTTGGTATTCGTCTCTACAGTACCTGTAACGTGTTCCAAAATCCACAGTTGTCATAGCTCGTTTGTATAGGTACTCGAATTGAATGTATTTTATTCTCCAATTCAGTAATCGTTAATCCATCAATATTTAATTCACGAATAATTGCTTCAAGAGCACTAACATTCCGCCGATTATACCTGCAATTTTCATCGTTAAAATCGCACAAACACCTATGCATCGCATATATGTTCAAAAACCGAATTATTTCTTCCGTTCCCTCTTTATGTTGTATTTTGATCTGTATTGGTTATAACCTAACCTAAAAACATGCGCAATCAGTTTCGACAAAGTTGGAATATGCCGAAACTGTTTAGTTTCGCCCACGAGGTACGCGAACGCCTGCCGCACATGCGCACTGGCCACTGGCGCAGTTTCATGAAAGGTAGTTTCGTCGTGTAAACTACCCTTTAAGGCTTGTCTTCACGGCGACACTAGGTTTCATGAAACTGCGCCACTGGCCAGTGCGCATGTGCGTTCGCGCAACTCGTTGGCGAAACTAAACAGTTTCGGCTCCTTCCAACTTTGGCGAAATTGACTGCGCGTGTTTTTAGGTTAGGTGATAACCAATACAGAACAAAACTCAATATAAAGGGCGGAAAGGAAGAAATAATTCGGTTTTTGAACATATATGCGATGCATAGGTGTTTGTGCGATTTTAACGATGAGAATTTCAGGAATAAGCATCTGCATGTTGGTGCTCTTCAAGCCATTATTCGTGAATTAAATTTTGATGGGTTGACGATTAACGAATTGCAGCCTAAAATACATTCAATTCGAAATACCTATACAAACGAACTATGGCTATTGTGGATTTGGGAACGCGGTACAGGTACTGTATAGACGAATATCTACTTGACAAGAAACGTAATGCAATTTGTAATTTCAGTTCTGGTAACAATGCTTCACGCATAACAGTATCTTGTTTCTTTATTGCTTTTCTAACTCTGTTTAAAAGGAACGTAAACTGCTCTTGTGACACTCTAAGTTGATTAAAACAGCTTTAGGGTCTTCAATTACAATTACAATTTCTTTCAGCAAGGTCGCTAAGCAACCGAGCTGATGTCTTTTTTTAATCCAGTTACAAACCCAAACACGTTTTTTATTCTTTTTTATGTTTAGTCTTATGCAGTGACTTCACACAGAGAAGCTATAGCTCCGCCACAACTCTTACAGATACCAAAACTTTTATTCTATGCGACTACGGCACTCACAAAACAACGAAACTGAAGTGTATAGTATTGGCGCCGTGTCTACAGACACACACGAAACCAGTTGCGCGCAACTCATTTCATGAAACGAGTGTCGCAACCTAGTGTCGTCGTGTAGACTAGCCTTTAGACTGTGGTACTTCTGTCGTTTGAAAACGGCGAAGGTGCCGTTGTGTAGACATACGCGACCCGTCATCGTTGGTGGTTGCAGCTGTACCTCAGGCAGTGCCGCCGTTAGCGTAGCGGAACAGCGGGCCGTATAATCCGCCTGCCGGCGCATACGCCAGCGTCAGACGTGGCGTATCCCGTCGGCGGCTGCGCTGCACATACGTAATGAGCTCCCTCGCGCATCTGCATAATCTCGCGCAGACGTCCCGCCGCGTCAGCCCTGACGGGCGGAACCCGGGCTATAAACGCCGGCCGCGTTTTAATTGCTTTCCTAATTAGTCTTCCGTTTGGGAAGTGAGACACTTAGGAAAAGCGCGACTCGCCGAGTCCCACGCGCTCGCCCCCGACTTGTAGCTGCCCCCGGGCGAGCGCCGGCGCGGAAACGGTCCGCGCGCTCCGCTGGGCTGTTGTCGGCGAGGCGTCTGTCGCACGCAGGGCCACAGCCTGCGTTTACGGCAGCCGTGCAATCGCGAAATGAAACATTACGTTGTTTATTTGTAACGAACACGGCTCTGCCGGTCCAGGAAGCAAAGGGGGAGAACAGAATAATTAAACTGTAGCAACCAGAAGTGAAGCTGTTTTCGTGTATTCCAATTTGTTTCGTAACATTTTCTGCCACAGAGTAGAAGGATTATCGGTTTACCGTGCAGTATCACCAGTATTTTTACAGTTTTTTCGTAATTCGAATGACAAGCTATTTCCTTGCATTTTTGAAATCTAATATATAAAGCAGTGTCAGTACGTTTGTATGTGTTGCTTACAAATCTACAGTTTTGTTCCAGTCTTTATGAAATTTTGTACACGTCAACTTCAATCCACGAGGACGGTCGCCGTAAGTGTAAGAATCACACACAATGTATAGTTCACAAGATATGACGTCATGAACAATGAGATGCGCGAAAAACTACTGCATTTAGCGACAATGATGCTCATTTTCTCCTAAACCACTAGACCGATTTCAACCAAAGGTGGTACACACATTCCTTGCGTGACATAACAATTGCTGTCGGAGTACGAACCATATACGAAACATGGTACAGGAGATATTACCTCATAAACAGTAAGAGTTGCAAGAAACTGCCAAATAATCTGACGAAACTTCTATATAAATACACTATATGAGACTTAAACATAATTTCAAATCGTTATTGAACTTTTTCTCGCTGACAAGCATAGCAAAATGATGAAAGAAAACAAGTTTCTCGCTTACTACCTTTCCGCTGTCATGGACTAAAACTACGGCATTCGGTATGACGTTACAATTTATAATTTGTACACTGCAAATTGTAGCCACATGAAATTTTAAAGACAGGTCACACACATATAGTTGAATGTACATTCTAGATTGTATCGCAGTATGACTTGTAGTTCATGAGATAACAGCACATTAACAGTAACGTGGAAAACCGCCCCATTACGCACCAAGTTTTAATCTATTACTTCTTTAGTACTAATTGTATTCCCAATAGATTTTACAGACATACAGGCCTTATACATATGAATATATATACCTGAAAAATGGCAGGAATAAATAAATACCCGGGCAGCGCCGAGTTTTCAGCTAGTCTAATATATAAAGCAGAAGGTCGGTATGTTTGTACGTGTTGCATACAAATCTACAGTTTTGTTCCAATCTTTATGAAATTTTGTACACATAAGCTTCAATCCATGAGGACAGTCGCCGTAAGTGTAAGAATCACATACGATATATAGTTCACGAGATATGACGTCATAAACAATGAGATGCGCGAAAAACTGCTGCATTTCGCGACAATGCTGCTCATTTTCTCCCAAACCATTGGGCCGATTTCAACCAAATTTGGTACACTCATTACTCACCGTGAGGTAATAATTGCTGCATGGTTAAGAATCACATACGGCCCTTGGTTCAAAAGATATTACGTCATAACAAATAGAAATCGAAAAAAATGCCATATAATGCGGCGAGACTTTCGAAATACACTGTATGAGAATGACAGTACTTTACGACTAGCAACTTTAAACATAATTTCAAACCTTTAATAAACTGTTTCTCGCTGGGAACCATAGTAAAATGATGAAACGAAAAAAGTTTTTCGCTTACTACTTTTCCGCTGTTTATGGAGTAAAAGTACGGCTCTCGGTATGACGTTATAGTTTATAATTTGAACACTACAAATTGTAGCGACAGGAAATTTTGCAGACAGTGTACACATATATAGTTGAATGTAGCTTCTAAATTGTATCACATTCCGACACGTAGTTCATGAGATATGAGCACATAAACAGTAACGTTCCGTTGTTCATGGACTAAAACTACGTATTTCGGTATGACGCTACAATTTGTAATTTCTACAGTACTAATTGTAGTCACAGCAAATTTTACGGACTATATACACGCACATAGTTGAGTGTACCCTCTAAACTGTATCACAGTACGACACGTAGTTCATGAGATATGAGCACATAAACAGTAACGTTCATGGAAAACCGCCGCATCACGCACAAAGTTTTAATCTATTTCTTCTTTGCTACTAACTGTATTCCTAAGAGATTTTAGACATACGTCCATTATAGAAATGAATATATACCCGAAAAAGGCAGGAAGAAATAAATACATACCCGGGCAACGCCGGGCTTTCAGCTAGTACATAGACATAAAAATTAATGGACATATACAAATTGAACAAGCATGGTTTTTATTTTAATTTCAGACAACTACGCTACCAAGGAGGTTAGAATACAGGAAGACCCCCTTACGCTGAAAAAGTGAAGCCTGGCTCCGCCATATTACTAAGAAGGGAACATCATCAACTCGACCTCATTTTCCTTGAGAAAAGAAATACATGAGCTAGATATCAACCCTAGAAATCGATATCACGTGAAACTTTGGGCCATTATTAAGGTACTACGCAGTTACGACCTCCTCAAATTACAGATTTTAAACATTCGCGCGTTCGGGTTGTTCCTCAATCGGCCCGCTACACTGTGGCCGCTTAATGGCCGAACGTCTAGTACTGTGAGCAGAGTCTAGTAAGAGGTTTGTGTTTGCGCTGTCAATTAACCCACAGGCTGTCGTGCGACATCTGCAGGAGCGGTATGGAATGATGACTAATCTGCAACGATTAAATGTAAAAAAGAATTAGAGCTCTCTAAACTCGTCACCGGTAAGCATAATAATTTGCAGTTATTAGACGTACTATACATGGTAAAAGAAAAAAAATCTCACTGACGTGTTTTACGGCCCACTTTAGATATGTAGTTTTATAAGTTTTTGCAAACATTGTGGACCAAAATAATAATCTAAAAAATAAAAAAATAATTAATAAGAGTGTCTGAAACCCATTTAGGAAAAAAAAAAAAAATTAGGTAGTGACGGCTTCCGAACCACTGACCTTCAGATAGTCCAATGCCTTGCCCACTACGCTACGGCTATCAGTCGAAAGCTGTGTCCTTTAATCTCATACTATTCATGGCGTTTGTCAACTGATGCTAATATGGCATTTGTAGACATTATCATTTATCGTACGAAGAACGATGTGATTTTGTTAATTCTTTAGTGCGCCATTGCTTTGAAATGACAACGTGTAAGTTACAATAAGAAAATCATCAAATACGCAACGCAAGATGGCGTATGCCAGAGTGAGTTCTAGGCGGGGAATGTCACGTGACATGTCCGAACGGCTGGTTTTCGTTAATTCAATGGAGGGTGTCAAATCTCCGTTATTTTCGCAAATATCTCTGAAACTCTACGATATATGAAAAAACATAACAGAGCAAAGTTGTAGATAATTTTCTGCTCTACAAATTCGGTTATTCAATTTTCTTATCAGATGAATATTTAAACCGTTATTTTTATTTAAATTTCAAGCTGTCAAAAGACGATCGCAAAGGCCCACTTTTAGTGTTACTACTGTAACCTAAAGTGGGCCACTACATGGCGCTTTCGTTATGCTTATCCTAATATATTTCAACTGCCTTGCAGATATCATAGACAATTGCACTGATAAAGACGTGTTTGATGTAGAAGAAAATAGCGGGTTGACGTTCGGTGCAGAGTTACGAGAGAATTACGTCGACGATAACGACGCTGCCATTTCAGCACCGCCAGATTCGTCGAGCACTTTCATTGCTTCAACGGAGCCTGGGCGTGAAACTGAGGTCGTCAGTGATGGTGAAAGCTGGTTTGATGATTTTAAATCGTCGAATACCACTTTGCCCGCCTCCGTAACAGAAGAATATATGCAACGAGCCATTTGCGTTTTATACGGCGTGTCACTACTGCAGTAGAAACACTATTGAAGTGGAGTAAACTTGAAAGAGTTACAGTACATATGTTCCATTTGGTAATATTATTTCGTCCTCCACTTCCCTAGCTCTTCAAATTTCACATTTCGGGGCACTCGCTATTGTCCCTTCAATGGACAGCAATTCGCGTTCGGGCATTAAGCGGCCGCAGTGAAGCGGGCCGAGTGTTTAAAAGCTGTATTTTGAAGAGGCCGTAACTGCGTTGTACCTGGATAATGGCCCAAATTTTCAGGTGATATCGATTTCAGGGGTTGATATCTAGCTCATGTATTTTTTTCTCAAGGAAATATGAGGTCGAGTTGTTGATGTTCCCTTGTAAGTCTTGGAAAAGTGTTAGTATTGTAGAGCTGATGTTTTATGTCACATAAAAACAGAAATAATACGTCCGGCGGTTTTGCTGTGATGTACTACATGTTTAAAAAAGAGTCCAAATTAGCGTTAAAAATTAATTTTTCAAATATCTTACGATAAGTATTTGTTAGTATTTATTCAAGGAAGTATATTGTTTGAATGTACATACTTTTCAATGACTTTTAATTCAATGCA
Organism: Locusta migratoria; assembly: GCA_026315105.1. NCBI lineage: Eukaryota > Metazoa > Arthropoda > Insecta > Orthoptera > Acrididae > Locusta > Locusta migratoria. Next base: position 121,555,666 of record CM048745.1, on the reverse strand, counting down.
TTAGCAGTAAGACGGTCGACTTGGCGCATAGTTTTAACGGAGAAATAGCATTCCATAACTGACCAAGATGGCGGACAGGCGTCAACTGACGTATGTGCTCGGCATGGACAACGCCATCTTCCTTACAAATGTGTTCATAACATCTACGGTGTCTAACATAGTTCAGAAGCATTTTTTCTAAATGAAAAGAACATGTATACTCCACCTGAGTGTTCAATCATTTCATCATGCACAATTACTGCCACCTGCGGAAGATCATTATAAAAATATTAAGAACCGGCAGTAAAAGTAAAAGTTGTTATTTTGCGATGAAGTTATTGAACGATCAGTTTATTTAGTACAACAGTTGGTAGTACTACAAGATTAATTAATTTAGTCCGTAAAAAAAAGCCTTGTTTTTCAGTATACGCAGTGTTGTAGTATGAAAATGGGTGCATATAATTGCATAAATCTTGCTTCTAAAATCATTAAAAATTTAACTAAACTATATTACAGCATTAAAAATAATTTCCTTGATAGAGAAAAAAATCAGGTCTGAAAGGGTTAACCCGCGAACACTCGCGCCTTGAGCATTGTGCTCACAGTAAGTTTAAAACAATCGGCATTTTACCAATTTTAAATAGTCAAATGCGTGTGTTTTCTTATAAACACAAATAGAAATACTTATTTAAACATATTAAGTTCCTTACAAAGTGCTCTTTGACTGTCAGAAACTTGCTATACACGCGATCGATCGCGTAACTTTTAAAGGGTCGAGTCCTCGCGGGGTAATTTTAACCTCCTTGTACACTACTTTAAGAAACAAACCGCTATGCCCCCGGCGTGTGTCAAATTCAGGATCTAGAGGACCCGTGCGAATACTTCGCACCGTTAGTGGAAGGACAAAAAAGTTGGGGGAAAAATGAAAGTAAAGTTGAATGTTCACGCATAGCTTTCTTCAGAATCAATCAGTTCAAGTGTTTAAAGGTGCAAATGAAAGAGTTTGATCCGCTGAGTGTTGTTAGATCAAAAAGAACTGCGTACCTTAATTAGAACAGAAAATATCGTAAAACAAACCGATTAAAATATTCAATGCAAGGACAGAAGGATACCGAGCTTGAATAAAAATAAAGGATGGACAGACATAAGTTAATTCTGATACTTGATGACAAATCTGTGAATGAACAGCTTTCGTTTAAAGTAAAAATGAAGGAAATCGGTCGGATAGAACGGCCTGACCGACTGACCTGTTTTCAGCAAGTAAATTACACCCACATAAGACATATATGCAGAAGGAGAAAAAAGGGAGGGAGGGTTATGTAAATTCTGATACTTGATGACAAATCTGTGGATAAATGCCGCGGCGAATTAGCCGTGCGTACTGGGGCGCCGTTCTACATTGCGCGCGGTCGTTCGCCGTCGGGGGTTCGTGTTCCCCCTCGGGCATGAGTGTATGTTTTGTCCTTAGGTTATTTTACCTTAGTGTAAGTAGTTTGCAAGCTACGGACGAATAACACCACAGTTGAGTCCGATATATTTACAAACATTTGAACATTTTATTTATTTTTTATTATTATTATTTGTGACTAAATACCGTTCGTTTAAAACAAAAATGAAAGAAGTCGGCCGGGAAGTTTGGCCTGTCCGACTGATTTCGTACATTCTTTAAATATATGAGATAATACAAACTGTCATCAGATGTTGTAGCGTCCCCTGGAGAAACTATATTAAGTGACGCCGTATTGAATTCTAATCAAAACGTTAGTGCAGTGATGTCAAAGATAAAGTGTTCCTCAAAGATGAGAATGAACTGTGTTTTACAACAAAGAAATTTTAATATCGCCGTGAATCTTATCTCATATCTTTGTTCGAGTACTGTTTAAACAATTGTACAATGTGTAATATTTCTTGTTCTTGTACGTCTCATATCATGTCTTGAAAGGACACTATTATCATAATTTTGCGAGAGTCGCTGTTAGATTGTTTTTTCTTTTTTTTTTTTCTTTTTTTTTTTTTTTATATGACTAATAGTCTTCAGGTTCTGTTGAATGATTGTAAAATGTTGAAAGCTTCTTGTTGTATGTTTATTAAGTGAAAGCTTGATGAAAGTTTGTTAAGTGAAAGTTTCCTATTTTTATTAAGTCTTTCTATTTAAATCAAATAGTTTCTCTAATCATATGTGCGCAACGGATTTAACAAACAAAATTAGGCCCTGTAAATGAAACAATCTGTACTTCTGTAAACATTATTTCTGACAGTCAGATTCAGTGGTATGTAAGGACTGATTATTTTACTGGTACGGAACATTTACATTTAAAAGGAAATCTTTTTCTCAAAAAACTCAACACGTACCATACAACAAAATCAAAATTGCCACAATCAGAAAAATGAGGGACGAGGTTGAGCTGAAATAAGAAAAATTAGTAATCATTAAGTTATTTATTGAATTAAAGAAACATACTTTTGTTGAGTCTTCAATATAATACAACGGTTTTATTCGATTCCGTTCCATACAAACATTCTCTTCCTCTTGATACAGAATCCACGGTCCAATATAATACGTTTGTATTCATAAATACACAACACAACACATTTGCCATACGTCGTCAGCAGGCCTAGCCCACAATCGACTCCTCTGCTCAACAGCTCACTCTCTACTACTCGCCTCAGCAGTCAAAGAAGCTGCTGTAGCGCAAGTGCCACATCGCAGTTGCAAAGACATTATAATGTGCAGTAGTTACAAACATGGACTGAGATTATCGATCATGGATGACTTTCACATACAAAATAAAGCTATAAGGCGAATACACGTTCAGATTCACCAAAAATATTACCAAAAAAATCTGTAAATAATGAACTTCAGTCTATGGCTGCCTACTTTCAATGTCAGGTGTGATCTTAAATAGAAATGTTAAACAGTATGTCTTTTCTTCGTAGTAATATCATTCAAACAGATATTTTAAGCATTTTTAGGATTTTAGCTCCAGTTGCAGCATTTTCAACATCGACCGCTGAACTGCAGTCGCCTGCTGCCATTTCGTACTTAATTCAAATAAATAATTATTAAATGATTCAGGGACGGGTGTTGAAATAAATTAGGACTTAAAAAAAATTCCAGCTTGGGCGACGATCCTGGACTGCGGTGGAATAAATGTTAATGAGTCAGATCTTAATGAAATTTACAAAAGTAGGTCTAGTACGGACCAAACAGAAGGCATTCGTAGAAGTATTTCTTATTGTGGCGTAGGATAGATCTTGAGTTAACAACAATTATATAACTGATAGGCAATTCTCGTGCTTAAAATTGTTTCAGACTGAGTCTAGCCAATGATTAGTGAAATCTTGTATTTAATTTTTTCAATATGCTGTTTCATCAGGTTTTTACGTAATAATTCAGACTTAATTTTTTTTAATCAGTTCTTTGGCTAATGCACTCTATTTGTAATAAATAGATGTAACCTAATGCACTTAATTTCAGTTCAAGTAACAGTACAACATAGTATTTATTATTTTATTTGCTAGGACGCCACAAAGTCCACACTGAAGATGGGTGTGCAGTCAGCGGATAACAATGCTAACGATGACGACAAAGCGGAGCGGGAAAGCCCGCTTGGTCTAAGTAGTCATGTCATGCATTGCGGGGCCGCTCCTGCCGGATGTTCAAGTCCTACCTCGGGCGTAAATTAGTTTAACAACTGTTCAGATGTTTGTAAATGTAAGGGACTTAACTACTTTGGTCATCAGTCCCTAGGCTTACAAACAACGTAAAACTAACATACGCTAAGAACAACACAGCTAATTTTATACTTGTGACTTGTACCAGCAAGAGCTTTTAAGTGTATTTTATGATATGTCGAAAAAATGTTTTAAGCAGGGGACATAGGTCATCATGACTTGCAATTCTGGTATGTAATTCCATTATATAATTGTAACATTCTTGGTGTATGTAATTTTACCTTGATTTTAATGTCTGACTAAGGTACCTTGTTTCTAACAGCACGCACTTTTGCAACTTTTTCGGTGTGATGAAAACACAAAGCAAACAGCAGGATATAGTTAAAGAATATGCGAAAACCGACCAGAATAGGTTAACTTATGATGTCAGCAGACACCACTACTGCTACTTGCTTCTGCGCATGCGCATTCTGCCTGCACATTCTCAAAAATTTAGAACTCCACATTCGGCACAATCTATAGATCATTGACGTCACAGACGTCACAGACGCTGTAGCGATGGGGTAGGCTGCTGTTTTACACGCATCTACATCTACATCCATACTCCGGAAGCCACACGATGGTGTGTGGCGGAGGGTACCTTGAGTACCATTATGTGTCGGTATGCCTATGTGTGAGCTCTAATCTCTCTGATTTTATCTTCATGATCTCTTCGCGAGATATATGTAGGAGGGAGCAATATACTGCTAGACTGCTCGGCAAAGGTATATTCTCGAAACTTCGACAAAAGCCCGTACCGAGCGACAGACCGTCTCTCCTGCAGAGTCTTCCACTGGAGTTTATCGATCATCTCCGTAATGCTTTCTCGATTACCAAATGATCCTGTAACGAAGCGCGCTGCTCTCCGTTGGATCTTTTCTACTTCCTCTATCAGCCCCAACTGGTACGGATCCCACACCGGTCAGCATTATTCAAGCTGTGGGCGAACAAGTGTACTGTAACCTACCCCGTTTGCTTTCGAGTCGGCCGCGTTGGCCGAGGGGACTGAGGCGCTCCAGTCACGGTCTGCACGGCCATTACGGTCGGAGGTTCGAATCCCCCCTCGGGCATGAATATTTGTGCCGTCCTAGTTCATAAGTAGTTTGTAAGTTTAGGGACTGATGACCCCGTAGTTAAGTCCCATAGACTTTACAAACATTTGAACATTTTTTTTTGTTTTGTTTTCGAATTGCATTTAATTAGGATTCTTCCAATGAATCTAAGTCTGGCATCTGATTTACCGACGATTTATTTTATATGGTCGTTCTATTTTAAATCACTCCTAATGCCGACTCCCAAATAATTTATGGAATTAACTGCTTCCAGTTACTGACCCTCTATAGTGTAGCTAAATGATACAGGATCTTTCTTTCTATGTATTCGCAGCACATTACACTTGTCTACATTGAGATTCAATTGCCATTCCCTGAACCATGCGTCAATTCGATGCAGATCTTCCTGCATTTCAATACAATTTTCCATTGTTACAACCTCTCTATATACTACAGCATCATCCGCAAAAAGCCTCAGTGAACTTCCGATGTGCAGGTACAAAAGACGCGCGCACTTCCAGTAGTCAATTTTCACCGCGAAGTCGATCGTGTAAAACGGGCTTTAGAAGGCAGCGTTGTGTCAAAATTTCCAAAAAATCGGTTGAGAACTTTAGCGGATTAACTGTTTAGCAGAAATGAACATTTACATTTTTATTAATGTGCGCCTCGGTAGCAAAGTGGTAGAGTGCCAAACTACAAAACCAAAGGTCGCGGGTTCGATCCCCACCAGGTCCTAGGATTTTTATCTGTCACTTTCCACATCTTCCACCTCTGGCAGTATTGCTTATGTGAAAAATACCGAGTAGCAACGTGGTTCGGAACCCACGTTAAACTGTAGGTCCCCCTATAACTGGCTGGGTAAGTCAGGTCGAAGGTCGGAGGAAGGCAACGGCATACCACCTCCAAACAGGACCATGCCTAGTAAAGCACTGTGGTGTTCAAACCAATCTTCGCATTGTTGACTGCTTTACCTTTTAATTGACATTCTACTGTTCATTTACGATTTAAATGTAAACGTTTGTGTTTACCGGTGGCTACAAAAGAAATACAGCGAGCGAGGGAAAGGAACTACCGCAGCCGCAGAAGAGGAAGTACACCTGTCGCTAGGGGGGAGGAGCTCGGAGCTCGGAGGTGGGGGGAAAGGGGGAGGGGGGAGAGGGGGAGGGGGAGGCAAAAGACCGCCTCAGGGGAGGCGCAAAGCCGGCCGCTTTGTGGAGGCTGGCAGATCGATCGCTGAGCGAGCGGCACAACTCACAGGGAGTCAGCTCGACTCAGCCGCGGGCTGCAGGCGACTCTCGCTGCTCGACACGACACACGAACAGGGGAACAGTCTCCGGGATCGAACCAGGGCGCGGACAAAATACAACGCCCAACACAGACACAATATTTATTCATTAACTAGCTGAAAATCCATATGCAGCGTGCCTCATAGACATTGCCGCACGGTCTGAGGCGCCTTGTCACAGATTTCGCGGCATCTCCCTACGTATTTTCGAGTCGTCCTTCGGGCATGGGTGTGTATGTTGTCCTTTGCATAAGTTACTTACTTACTTTACTTTATATGTGGCAGGAGACGTATCGAACTTCTCGAATGTTATCGCGCCACCTGCTTCTGGGTCTGCCACTCCCTCTCGATCCAGCTATTGTTCTACTGAATGCCATTCTCGGCCATCTATCTTCCATTATTCTGGCTATATTGCCTGCCCAGTTCAGCCTTCTTTTCTTGAGCACTTCAATGATGTTACGGTGTTTGTACAGCTGTCTCAATTCTTCACTTTTTCTTATTACCCACGCCATGTTATTTTCATCGTATATGGGTTCAAAAATTTTGCCGCGGTGGAGTAGCCGAGCGGTCTAAAGCGTCTCGCTGCGGAGCGTGCGGTTGCTCGCCGTGGAGGTTCGAGTCCTCCCTCTGGCATGGGTGTGTGTGTTTGTCCTTAGGTTAGTTTACCTCGGTTTAAGTAGTTTAAGCTCTGGATTCATGACCACGCAGTTTGGTCCGATAGATTTATAAACATTTGAACATTTTGAATTTCAAAAATTTTCCTTAGTACTTTTCTTTCGAATGCAAACAGTTTTTCTTCATCTTACTTTCTAAATGTTAATGTTTCAGATGCATATAATGTCACCGGTATAATGGTTGGTTGATATAAGCGGATTTTGAAGTTGGTGCTAAGTGATCTTTTCCTTAGAATTTTGTGGAAACTGAAAAGCATATTGTTCGCTGTTGCTAAACGGGCATCTATTTTTATACCTATCCTATTACTTTTACTGAAAAGACTCCCTAGGTACTTGAAGTGCTCAAGAGTCTTAAAAGTGAATTCATCTACTGTCGAAGGTGCCTCTTTTTCCTTTTTCTTACATATGACCAGCTGTTCTTTCCTTTGTTAAAAAGTAATCCTGTTTTCTCGGCAATTTTTCAATAATTTTGCTTCATTTTGATTAACTCTGCTTTGGAACTGCTTATTAATGCTACATCATCTGCATAGGCAAGCCTAGTATGTTACTGTCCTGTAGTTGGATCCCATGTGGATTAGTAAAATTCTTCCCATTCCATTTCTGCGTGATGTGATAGAGCAACAGTGTTAAGACGAACTCTTGAATAAAAGAATGTCTTGGTTGCAAAAACATTTATTGAAATGACGCGTTTCGCTGCGGTTCTTCATTTTTTAGCCGGCCGCGGTGGCCGAGGGGACTAAGGCGCTCCAGTCACGGTCTGCATGGCCACTACGGTCGGGGGTTCGAATCGCCCCTCGGGCATGGATATTTGTGCCGTCCTAGTTCGTAAGTAGTTCATAAGTAGTTTGTAAGTTTAGGGACTGATGACCCCGTAGTTAAGTCCCATAAGATTTACAAAAATATGAACATTTTTGAACGACAAGCCAGGTAAAAAAGCAGTCAACAATACCAAAAATAAAGTTTCACATGTTTGTATAGCTTATGGGACTTAACTACGGGGTCATCAGTCCCTAAACTTACAAAATACTTATGAACTAACTAATAGTAAGGACGGACAAATATCCATGCCCGAGGGGGGGATTCGAACCCCCTACCGTAGTGGCCGTGTAGACCGTGACTGGAGCGGCTCAGTCTCCTCGGCCACTGCGGGCGGCTCAATAATTCGAAGATTGGTTTGAACACCACAGTGGTTCACTAAGTATGGTCCTGTTTGGAGGTGTTATGCCATTGCCTTCCTTCGACCTTCGAAATGACTTACCCAGCCAGTTATAGGGGGACCTATAGTTTAACGTGGGTTCCGAACCACGGCGCTATTCAGTATTTTTCACATGAACAATACTGCCAGAGGTGAAAGAAGTGGAAAGTGACAGATAAAAATCCTAGGACCTTTGGATTTGTAGTCTGGCACTCTACCACTGTGCAACCGAGGCGCACTACACCTTTAAAAATCGTTGCGTTCTCATGGGTTTGTAAAATAGCTGTGGGACTGGAAAACCGCTTTATAGAAACGGATTTCCAGAAACGCTTTGGTGTGCTTACATGACTTGGGCATTCCATCCGGCAAGCGGCGGTCTGATCAAAGTAGTCGATCATTCAGCAAATGTTCTCTAGTTCGTTATCCTGGACTCGAGAAAAATAAAGTGATGTCTGTGTCTGCACTGTCAGCGGTTTTCCTGTGAGGGGCAGTCCCTGGATTGCCTGTGGAATGTGACCCTCGGGGCCATAAGAAAAGCGCCGCTTTTTGGGGAGTCTCGTCTTCGCGCGACCAGAGAGCGCTTCGCTTTTGTCCGCTCTGCAGTCAGCTGTTTGTGTTCCCAACTGCCCCACAGCTTTCGATCTGGTTGCCGCCACTGGCTGGGAAGCGATGCGGGTTGTTTTTCCCCGGTGTGCTTACGCTCTGGTGACTGTCTACTTCTTTGGCGTAAGGATTAGTGGCCAAACGATGAAAAGTACATGTGGCTGTAAACGTTCAAATGAAAACAATGATCATCGACATCAGCCACTCTTTTTATTTATCCCACGACGCGTTTCGAGGACACAAGCTTAAATTTTGCGAAAATCATCCGCTTAGTACCCGCCCACCGGACTCAAGCTCCGCCCCTCAGCGGCAAGGGGTCAATGCAGTGCCATCTAGGTGGCACAGGTTCAACAAACCACAAGGAACTCTGAGCGTCAAAGACATGTTACAGAAAAACAACAAAATTACTAAAAATTTCCGGGCTATTATGCTGTGGTCTTGTGGATTTATTCTGGAAACACAACGTTTCGTCCCCGACTGCGGAGGACATTCTCAAGGGGGATCGTGGCACTTTTGAATGTTCGATGCACCCCTTGGCTTGCTACTGACTGAAGCCAAACTCCGTTTACTAGGGCTCGCGCGCAGAGGTGTGAAGTCAGATGTTTTTGACATGCGCGCGCAATTCGTCGTTGCCGATTGCCGCCGTCCGTTAATATCGTCCCATGGTGGAAGACTGTTACATTTCTTCTTCAAAACCGGAATCCAGATTTCATTTAGTTTCACGCCCTCCTCCATCCTATCGAAATTATTGGGGTGTTTTACAAATTATATAGCCTCTCTGCACAGTCTTTCGTGGTATCCATTTGTGGCTGCTAAAACCTAAGTCTTATCAAATTGAATAAGGTGGTCCCCTGATTGAAAAACATGTTCAGCAACAGCTGATCTCTCAATCTCCCCTCTTTTGCATTTCCCCTTGTGCTCATCTAGTCGTTTTTGACTGTTCTTTTTGTGGTACCCACCCCAATAATTTCAATAGGCTGGAGGAGGGCGTGAAACTAAATGAAATTTGGATTCTGGTTTTGAAAAAGAAATGTAATGTCTTCCAAAATGGGACGATGTTAACGGACGGCGGCAATCGTCAACGACGAATTGCGCGCGCATGTCAAAAACATTTGACGTCACACCTCTGCGCGCGAGCCCTCGTAAACGGAGTTTGGCTTCAGTCAGTAGCGAGCCAGGGTGTGCATCGGACATTCAAAAGTGCCACGATCCTCCTTGAGAATGTCCTCCGCAGTCGGGGACGAAACGTTGGGTTTCCAGAATAAAACCACAATACCACGGCATAATAGCCCGGAAATTTGTAGTAATTTTGACCATTCCGGCCTTGAAAGTTTACATTTTACAGAAAAACAACAGTTCGTAATACACAGTTAAGTTTTCAAATATAACATTTTTACATATACTGTGTATTAATGATTTAGAAGCATCTATAATCTAAAGCGGAGTGCGTAATAGTATTTAAATGAGGAAAATATACTACTGTTCTTGTTACAAGTAAATAGCGTTTTCTATAGTTCTATTTCTTAAAGACAACTCTTTTATGTGAAATCCTCAAAATGTTCAAATGTTTGTAACTCTATGGGACTTAACTGCTTGGTTATTAGTCCCAAGCTTACAAACTACTTAAAATAAGTTAAACAACCTAAGGACAACACACACACCCATGCCTGAGGTAGGACTCGAACCTCCGATGACGAATGGCCGCGCGCATCTCAGCACGGCGCTTCAGTGCGCACGGTTATTCCACCGCGGCGTGAAATCCTCATTCTCCGAACATAAACCAAAATTTTTCAAGACAAAGAATCTACTTAACTTTTCTTTCTTGCATAAAAATTGATAATCCGAGGCAGCTATTGGTTTTAGCAGTATGTATTTTCATCATAAGCTGTAATTTATCAACATGTTTCGTATTATTTGCTAGTTAGATGCAACGTATGTCTACATTTCTTTTGGGGTTGCTACATTTCTTAGTGGTGTTTTAAAATATAAGAAAACAATATTGAGAACGTGATTTCTCTAACAAAATAAATACCATTTGATTCTATCTGAATCTGTTCAATAAGAGCGGCAACAGCAGATAACACTTTCGATTTATGTAAATACACTAATCTCACGTTCTTGAGAAAACTGATATATTCTTTACAGTGAAACATGGATCATGACCTGTGAGTGTATTTAAGTTGAAATTTATATTAAGGGCTAATTTCTTCTATTTACCGGAACCAATTCAAACTGAGAAGACGACGAACGACTAGCTGAATCCCGTTAGCATCAAAACCCGCTGTTCCTCCTGAAGATGAGAGCGTGAACCCTCGAAACGCGTCGTGTGATGTATAAAAGGAGTGATCGATGCAGATAAATATTTTTATTTGAAGTTATATTGTCATATACAGTCGCATTTCTTTACTGCAGTCCAATATGGATGACGTAAGCTTAAATCACATGTTAGCATTGTATTAAAAATCTACTCCTACCCAACTCTATTCATTACTAGGTCCTGGTGCCTGAGACAGATTTATCCTCAGCATCATTTGCGAGCAGTATAATTCCCCGAAGCAGGCCGTTCCACGCGATCTTCTTAGTAAAGTATTAAATAAATAAAAAACATTAACATTAAAAAATTAAAGAAATTTGAAATTGCAGCACGGATTGGTTACAAGTTCTTCCCAATAAAATTCGATGATAGTAATAGCACTCTAACGCCGTTATTCCCAACGATTCGCATGTAAGAGAGAAGACGTTTACAAAATGATTCAAACTATGATAAACGTTTGTTGGAAGTCGCTAAGTGCTATCATTATGAATCAGTGCATGATTACATGATTGGTAATTTATGTTTCAGACGATTGTCCGCAGATTTTCTTCGCTTCTGTAGACAATGAATAAGTTATCCCATTTCATCGTGATAGTTACAACTTAATTCTTGAACAAAGACGTCAGTTATCCCACGAAAGCTTACTTATAAAATACCAGGAATCAGTAAATAGTGAAAAATCAACAAAATTGGACTGATTACAACAGTAACAATTAAGCACTCGTTCATTTCACAGTCTATACGGGATTGCAACGAAAATCCCTAACAAGTAATACAATGTTAAGTTACTTCCGCAATGTACTTAACAGAAATATGCACAGTATGTAAATATGGAATAGCTTACTGTGCAACCGACAGTGACGAATTCATCAAACTAAACAATATCGTCTCCAATGTGGGAATGCAGTCCGTCCTTTTTTGGAGTATTGCTGTCCAGTGTGGGATCCTTATCAGGTGGGTTTAACGGAGGACATCGAAAGGGCAGCTCGTTTTGTATTGTCACGATACGGAGGAGACAGAGTCACGGAAATGATACAGGACTTGGGATGGGAATCATTACAACAACGGCGCTTATCGTTGCGGCGTGGTCTACTTACGAAACTCCAATCACCAACATTCTCCTCCGAATGCCAAAATGTATTGTTGACTTCTACCTACATAGATAGAAATGATCATCAGAATAAAATACGAGAAATCAGAGCTCGAACGGAGAGATTCAGATGTTATTTCCTTCCGCGCGCTATTCGAGAGTGGAATGGGAGATGAATAGTATAAAGGTGGTTGGATGAACCCTCTGCCAGGCACTTAAATGTGATTTTCAGAGTATCCCATGTAAATGTAGATGTAGATGCGATATTCTTTTTGTTTTCTTTGTTTCTACGTCTCATATCGCATTCATACTACACACTATGGAAATTCAGTGTTCTATAATGAGGAGCTACCGGACTGAACACAATTACCTGTTTGGCGAAACTGTTTCTTGATGCAAAATGGTAACCGCGAAAATACATCGGCCTGTATTCGTAGCGTTTGCACGAGCCGTTCGCCGTTACGACCACGAAGTGAACGGCAGCCTCTATGTGGCCGTTTGCAGGCGCAACCAGCAAGAAATAGCGAGCGAGTGCGGATAATAGCGCTGAGTTGCCGCGCCGTGAAATGAAACCGTGCGCCGTAAGATCACCGTAATGTACACTCTGGCCTTGTGTGAATGTCTTCAAACGTGACTGGATCTCATGAATGTATAAGGCCCAATGAGGTGCTTGTCTTGACCAGCTCGTAAAAATGTTAAGAATAAATGAGTAGCCTAATATCAAACCTGGACATCTAACCTAATGGTCGAAACTTAGCAATCGATCCTACCGGAAGTTTTTCGCTCTTTTCATTGATGAAGTCCGTTTTTTTTCCAAAAATTGATGTAAATGTGATAAATCACACGTTAAATTTGACTGTTCACATCAAAAGCGGACACCTACATATGAGCTAGCTATCAAATTCGGACACTTGTTGAATGAAGGAATGGGAACACAGTATATGATCCCATGACCTCGAAAATCAGACATGGCGACAGTATGTGCCAGGTACTAAGGCGTATTAGCCCGTACTTAAGTTTTTCAGTAATTTTTAATAGTATTATTACTAATAATCATCTAAAAGCCAGTAAAATGGAACATAATATGTCACCAGCGTCTGAAGCAAAAGCTAGGAGGCGGTTGAGACAACCTGACAGGGGAAAATAAACATTGAAAAGAAACAAAGGTAAGACTAGCATATAAACTACATTGTTCTATTGTAAGGCGTGTTGTACGAAATTATCACTTGTTGGAAAGAAGTTTGATGTCAGAAATGGCGTAAGGATGTTTACGGAAAAATTTGGCGACAGTTTCAACAGACCTTATACTAATAATTTGAGAGATTCAGTCCCATAACATTTCATTTTGTACATAAAATTAAAAAGATTATTATGATTATTGTAGTTTTCATTTCTCCAATAAGTAATAGAGTTCAGAATTTAATATTTTCCACTTTATGTCGATATTCCTATGATTTCCCAGATTGTACACCTGTAAAAGATTTGCGTCAGCAGTAAGCGAATCTCTGTGTATCAAAAACGGTCATCTGAAAGCGTGTTCACATCAAAAGCGGACACCTACATGTTTTGCTTTCAAAGATGGACATCTGTATTTTCAAACACAATTTGAAGATGCTTGAGTAATCAAATTGATATCAGCCACTTCCAGATATAAATTATCGAGTATTTAAGTTGATAGGCTCAAATCAGCTTATAAATATATCAGCTTTACGTTTCGCAATAGAAAATGACGTTTCTGGCAAACGACAGATGTCCATCTTTGATAATAGGCTACTCAAATCTCCTCGTCACATCACCGGGAAAGTATTAAATTCTACAATTTAACGGTGCTATTCAACGTCTGTGTTCCACCTGCATAGCAAATTCTGAAAACGTTCTCCACTGTGTACCGATCTGTTCATGCATGATACACCGAACACTCAGGTGATGGAAGTTATGCCATAACTTCGAACATCATGTTCGACCTACCTTTGCCCGGCGAAATACAGAAACTCTACGTGATGTAGAATCATCGATTCATCGGAAGTGCCTACCTGAAAAGTTCAGCCATGCTGGCCTTGTATCTGTCAATAATTGGGGAAATGTTGTCAGTGCAAGATTTTGTGTATGATCTGACGTCTCGATTACGTCCATAAATGTTCGATGCGATTAATATCAGGCGATCTGGTTAGCTACTTCATGCGTCAGAATTATCCAGAATCTTCTTCAAACCAATCCCGCACAACTGTGGTCCAATGTCGTGGCACTTTGTGAGATTATATATATATATATATATATATATATATATATATATATATATATATATATATATAATGTGTGTGTGTGTGTGTGTGTGTGTGTGTGTGTGTGTGTGTGTGTGTGTGTGTGTGTGTGTGTGTGTGTGGGTGGGTGTGGGTGGGTGGTGTCTATTCTGAATGAACAGACGTCACTACTGATCTTGCATTTGTTATAGTTTTCATATTCATAGAATACATGACTTCAACTGCGAATGGGCAAAGCCGAAAATGTGTACCCAGCCGGGATTCGAACCCGGGTCTCCAGCATTCTAGGCAGCTGCGCTGACCCCTACACCAATGGGGACACAGTGATCACCGCACCTGCAAGGACTACCTAAGCACGCCTCCCGCCAGGCACAAATTTCCAGCTTTACTCTGCCGACAATACTCAAACTCGTAGTCACTATGTACTAATTCCCGTACGACTAAGGGCAGCGTAAAGCTGGAAATTTGTGTCTGATGGGAGGCGTGCTTAGGTAGTCATTGCAGGTGCGGTGATCACTGTGTCCCCATTGGTGTAGGGGTCAGCGCAACTGCCTCGTAAGCAGGAGACCTGGGTTCGAATCCCAGCTGGGTACACATTTTCGGCTTTGCCCATTCGCAGTTGAAGTCACGTATTCTATGAATATGAAGACTTTGTGATATATAAAAATTCCGTCGTTGTTTGAGAATATGAAGTCCATGAATGGCTGCAAATGATCTCATTGTATCCAGTCAACCATTTCCAGTCAACGATCAGTATAGTGGCACCAGAGCTTCCAGTCTGTTCTATATAAATAAAGTCCATGCCATTATAGAACCACCTCCAGTTTGCACTCTCTCTTGTTTACAACTTAGGACCACGGCTTCGTCGAGTTTACGCCGCATTCGAAACCCTATCATCAGCTCTTACCAACTGAAAACAGTAATCATCCGTCCAAGTAGCGGTTTTCAGTCGTCTAGGGTCAAACCATTGCCCGCGATGTGCTTTTAGCAAATGCACTCTAGTCGTTCGTCTGCTGCCGTCCCCGTCGGGGGTTCGAATCCCCCCTCGGGCATGGATGTTTGTGCCGTCTTTAGTATAAGCTAATTCATAAGTAGTTTGTAAGTTTACTGACTGATGACCCCGCAGTTAAGTCCCATAAGCTACACAAACATTTGTAACATTGTCTGCTGCCGTTGCCCATTACTGCCAAACTGCGCCGCAACTTCTTATATCCCAACACTCATTTCTATGGTTATTTCTTGCGGTTTTGCTCGTCTATTAGCACTGGAAAGGCTGCACAAATTCTGCTGCTGTCCGTAATTACGTGTGGACCGTCGGCCACTGCATTGCTGTGGTAAGAGTGGTTAAATCTAGTATTTAGGTACAGACACAGTTTAACGTAGAAAGTCGCGACACTCCCTGTTGTGAAAGTTGTTACCAACTGACAGTTGCAACGACACTAGCGCTCCTGGCGGTTGGCAAGCTACCGAAGGCCTGATGTTTGTTTATATTTCATTTTGTACGTAATTAACGAAATTGTTAATATAATTTTTGCATTACATGCATTAGTAAAATATCAAGAAAGAGACACAATACAGAAATTAATGTAAAAACAGCCGCATTTAACTGATTCATTGGTATAAAGAACAACTTCGTCATTAAGAAATACTTAAGAATATGTATTTGCAGATTATTCCGTTGAAAGTAAGTAGAATGTAAACATAAATTTCTATTTTGGTCAGTTCTTACCATGACATGCAGTTTTTCGACGCGTTTCACTTCGGGATGGACTCTAATGATTCGCACAATTTTACATCTCACTCGTCTTTCTTATACGCGCGTATTGTTTTAAGTGTAATTACTTTAGCTTTTTCAGCTAATGTTTTGAAGATTCTTGCCGTTTGAGGTTCATCTGTAGCAACAATTGTGAAATTGGGTTCCTCTTTGTTGGAAAACAGTTTGTTTACTTTTGTCATTTTATTGCCACGTCTGTGACGTTTTTCATTCAGCTACAGCTATGGTGGCTGATATGGTACGTTAAATACTGTACATATTGCTTTCTATATACGTTTCCTAAGTCCACATTCATCGATTTTACTGGAATTGTAACGAGGAAACGTTAACGTTCCTGAGTGGACAAGCGACGTATCTCTGCCAAAGGAAAAGTGTTCTGTAGTTTCCTAGATTTTTTAAATTTTTTTTAATAGAAAATGAAATTATTCATTTAAACCCTCTAGGTTACAAGATAATAGTAAATGAACTGTCCTGCTATGTACTGTTTCGTAGCTTGTCAGGAATCTTAGGGAACCTAAGAGAGACTAATGTGAAGCTATTTGTAAGCTACTACCTATTTTTATGGCACTACATACGTTCCCTAAAGTGTAAAACGTATGTGAAGATAAATATAAACGATACTATTCGCACTCATGCAGTATCGTATTCAGAAACGTAGCTTGCCGGCCGCTTAGAGCGCAACTGTTGCAATGAATAACAAAAATCTGTGGGAGTGTCATGACTGTAAATGTCAGACTGTGGTACCGTCTTGACACTGTGGATCTCAGAATACTCAATTCCTTAACATTTATGAAGTGGGATGTCCCATGTGGCCAGATGGAACTACCATTCCACGTTTCAAAATCTGTTGATATCCATCCGCCGTGTCATGTTGGAAAACTTTCCTTTCCAAGTGAATCTCTGGAGTATCAGTGACACATCTGACAGTGCACAGGCCCTTTATATACACTACTACCGCGAACTATATATGTGCATCTCTCGCTATGTCACCCCTTTAGTGACCCTAGTGATTACTAATCCATCTGTATTCAAGCTGCGCAGTCGTTACCACACTGGCCCTGTATTTGTGAGGAGGGTGACTTTAATCAGTACTTGAGCCATCCAGATTTAGGTTTCCCGTGATTTCGCAAGGAAACGCCGGGATGGTTCCATTCAAAGAGCACTGACGATTTCTGACTCCATTCTTAATGGAAATAGACCGAACATGTGCTCCTTTGACTAAGTAGTTTTAGGGACGTTAGACTCTAATACCCCAGACATACTCGATCGGACACAAGTCTCGAGATCGTGCTAGCTAGGTATGTTGTTGCATTATCCGTTTGGAATATCATCTTCCTGTTGCAAAAATGCCAAAAGAATGGGCCTTAACATTCTGGACGAACAGAATGCAAGTCAGCGTCCGTTCTACAATCACTGAAGGTGCACGACTTAGCTCATCGTCCCCCAGACCATTAGTTCTGGGATAGGTTCAGTGTCTCTTGGACGAATGCACTGTATGAGACAACGCTCACCAGATATCCGTCATATGCGCTGGCAGAATCTACTTTCATCATTCGAGACCACGCCCCACCTTTCCCAGTAACCCTCTGAGGATACCAGCTGAGGCGTGTACATCGATACGATGCTGAGCGAGCCCGTAGTCCCACTGCTAGTAAGCAGTTGTCAGCAGGTCGTGTTGACACTTCTTGGTTCACAAACCCTCTTATGTGTGATGTGCCAGAACTGTCCTCACAATAAACGAACTAGGAGGACGTCTGTGCTGCGTGGACGACCAGAACCTCAGCTACGGGCGTGAGAATATTCACTGAGTATTGCAACCAGCATCGTCGTTACAGAATTCATGTACCCCGTCCAATATGTGTGGCAGTACTTCTAAAGGGCCATCCTACCACTCGGACCCCTTTCAAAATCGCTCAGTTGTATGTAGGAATGAAGAGTTCACCTCCATGGTGTGGCGACCGTTAGCTTGTCAAGTTGACATCACACTCAACCTTACGTAAACATTCCCTATTATCGGATACACACAGATGGCACTGTGGCAGCTATGCCTCTACGCTATCTGTTGGAACACAATGTAGACACAATTATCAGACTGGACTATCGTCCAGGTGGCACCTGCCGTCATCTACATCTACACAGATACTCTACAAATCACATTTAAATGCCTGGCAGAGGGTTCATTAACCACTTTCATAACTTTTCTCTACCGTTCCACTCTCTAATAGCGCGCGGGAAGAAAGAACACCTAAATCGTTCCGTTTTCGATCTGATTTCTCCTTTTTTATTGGGATGGTAATGTATCCCTAAGTGGCTGGGTGCTAGCAAAATATTTTCACATTCAGAAGTAAAAGTCGGTGATTGAATCTTCGCAAACAGATCACGCCACAATGTATAACGTCTTTCTTTTAATGATTTCCACCCCAACTCGTGCAACATTTCCGTGACGCTTTTCCCCCTGTAACGTGATAAAACAAAGCGAGCTGCCCTTCTCTGAACCTTCTCAATATCTTCCGTCAGTCCCACCTGGTGAGGGTCTCACACTGGGCAACAGTACTCCAGGAGAGGACGCACAAGTGTGATGTAGGCAGTCTCTTTGATGGAGCTGGTGCATCTTCGAAGTGTTCTACCAATGAAACGTAATCTTTGGTTTGCCTTCCCCACAATATTTTCTATATGTTCTCTCCAGTCAAAGTTGTTTGTAATTTTAACTCCTAGGTATTTGGTAGAATTTATGACCTTAGGGTTTGACTGATGTATCGTGTAATTGAAGTTCAGCGGATTTCTTTTAGTGGTCATGTGTATTACTTCACACTTTTCTTTATTTAGCGTCAATTGCCAATTTTCGCACCATGTAGAAATTTTGTCTAAATAGCTTTGCAGTTGCTTTTGATCCTCTGTTGACTTCACTAACCGATAAACGAGAGCATCATCAGCGAACAGTCTAGGAGAGCTATTCAGATTGTCTCCTAAATCGTTTATAAACACAAGGAAGTGTAGGGGACCTATAACGCTTCCCAGAGGAATGGCAGATATCACTTCTGGTTTACTCGATCTTTTACCGTTAATTACAACGAACTGTGTCCTTTCTGATACGAAATCGTGAATCCAATCGGATCAAAATCGACGTCGTCTTTCTAGGTGCAGTATATTTTTTTCCGGCAGTGCATACAGTGTTCTTAGCCGACTTGATGGTAGCGACTTGTGGGGTGCGTATGACCACAGACAAATATATACAGACGGGAAACCTCCGTAAGGGCCCGGTCCTACGCTCTGGGGTGCGGGAAGTGAGGGTTTCCAGCAGTTCCGTAAGATGTCCCATGATGGCGTTGCGGTCAGAAGCAGCCCTTTAAACTGGCCAGAGCAGGCGGCAGGTAGCGGCTGTCCCCACCACCACCTCCCCTCAAACGCCGGCACGCCGGACATAGCCGTGGCCTCGTGGCAGGCGACACGAGCTCTCCCCTCAGCCTCCCCTCCACGCTACCCTGTGACGTGCGAGAGGCACCCTAAACCAGCGAACCGCCTGACACCTGCTAGCATCTTACGGAACTACGAGGGGAGCGTAGGACAGTGGTTTAGGGGGGGCTGCTTCTCTGTATATGTTACTCTGTGGTATGACAGCTTAAGAAGAGCTCTCCACGCACCGTTGGCACGGACGCCCTCGGCGGCAGCTCCTGAAGTAAGTAGAGAGAGTGGTGGTGTGGAGGGGGGGGGAGAACGGCATTGGCGAGTGGGGGGAGTCGGATTGCACACATAGCGGCCGCCCACCATCAGCATGAAAGCTTTTAGGGGGGCCGCCCCTCCAGCTCGTCTTCTTCTGCTCCGATGCGGAATTTCATACTACTCCGGGATTAAAAGGAGCCCCGCGCAGCGCCCTGCGAAGCCGATACGCCCCTCTCCGGCCGCCACAGACGCTACACAAAAGCGCCAAGTTTGCCTCCGCCTAGTGATTTCCTCCGGGGAATCATCTCCGCTCTGTGGCCGCGTGCCTGCAGCCTCAAACGAGAGCCTTCCGGTTATCTCCGACTGCCAGTTACGCTGTGTCACATTATCGCGACCACCTTCCAGCTGTGACGTCACTTTCTCTCCGCCAAAGGCGCCGCTTCTGGTGCAGTGACCTCCCATTCTACCCTCCGCGCCCCTCCAAAAAAGGTAATGTGAAATTTATACAGGATGATTAAAAAAAAGGTTACTAACTTCCAGGGCCGGATCTAGGACATTTGCCAAGGGCGGCAAGCTTAAATTTGCCGCCCCTTCTCCCCCACCCGTAAGGATCGACTTTTTGACGCTAATTGGGTTACATATTTCTAAATAAATGTCACAATCTCACAACATGAACTTATTTTATTGACTGAATTAAGATCAAAGGAAAACAGAACAATTTTAATACATACAAAAATATTACAAGATTACTCATCGTACAAAAATCAATTCAAAATTTCGCTTTCCGAGCTTTTTTTGCTGCAAAACTGTTTTTGATATCATCATACTTTAGAGAAGCAGTTCGTTTGTGCTCCATGGATATTATACTCAGATTTATTAAGCAGTCGTGCTTCTCAAGTGTATTTAATTAGTTTCAGCTTGCTGAAACTTCCTTCTCCAGGCAAAACAGAAACTAGAATGGTAAGATATTTTAACGCTGTAGTAATTTTTATAAATTAAACTTAATGTTGACGATGCAGTGGAATCTTGCAAGGCTCTGTCTACTGCCAGCGCATCTTGTCTGAAAGTTTCAAACTTCTTCCTCGATGAGATCTTCTGCCAGTTCCGCTGCTTTGGCCTTCAAGTCCTCCACTTCCATTTCTGGAATTTGCACATCACACAGAAAACTAATTTTTGCACCAATTTTCTCAAGTGCGGTAAACTGGTACTAAGCTCTGTCAATTATTCCTGATTTTTTTTCTGTGAATGTTGGATACTTCATCCTCACAAATCTCATCGGCCATTTCCTTCTTTCTTCGACTTCTTTTTTCGGAGAATACCTTTGATACCTCATTATCTTCTGCTAGCACTTTGGCCTCAGAAATAGCTTCAGAGGTACAAGAATCATATGAAATATGAATATTCATTTATCTAAAAAAAAAAAAGGAAATCTATGCAAATTAATAAACATTGTGCCTTTACTTAAGCAATAACGCAAACATCTCCCTCATTCTGGCTAATCTAGTAGATTTTTAAAGTTTGATTAGCTGAAGTACCTGTGACAGCGCAACACTGAAGTCAGCAACCAGGAATTTTAGTTTTATTAAATGATTTCGGTATTTATTGCAGTCATTTTACTTTTAATAATCCTGTGTCAGTTAATTTTAATAAATTATACCAGAAAGATACATATATATCGGTCAAAATTTGCCGCCCGGGGCAACTGCCCCCTTTGTCCCCCCCCTAGATCCGGCCCTGCTAACTTCGAACAGTAAAGAAGGGAAAGATGAAAGGTGGAAAGAGTGTATAGAGCGCGTATGTCTCAGATTCTGTGCGAATCTTCCGAAAAGTGCCCCGGAGACCCTTGCTATGCTTTAACAAGTGTTTGGGGGATAGAGCTTGAGCCGTACCAGCACCCCCTTTAGAAGAAAGCCTGCGCACGACGTCACAACATGGCGGCGGTGAGAGGCTTAGAGTCCCCTGAAAGATTGTAAACATTAGCAGTATACGCTATTTATAGTGCATTCTTTCGTACAGGGGTGTATTTATTACGTAAATTGGTGTTGTGTACGGTGTGATCGCTACTCTGGAGGATTTGTGTGTGTGAGAACAACGTGCGATCTCTTTTTTAATGACAAAATGCCATTTCGCTGTTCTGTGCCGAGATGTAGAGAAAATTACGTCTGTGGCCCAAAAGTTACCGTCTTTAAACGTCCGGGGAAGAAGAAATGGATATCAAGAATTCCCAGGATAACTTGGCTCCTTCTTCAAGTTAATGAGTAAGTTTTCGCTTTTGTTTAACCTTATAAAAGAGTTTATAATCATTACTGTTTACCGTTGGATATTGCGAGTCATTTTATTTACGTAACCACCCCCATTAGCTTATTCTTCTCCGGACGTTTAAAGACGGTAAGTTTTGGGCCACAGTCGTAATTGCCTCTACATTTCGTCACAGAACAGCGAAACGGCATTTTGTCATTGAAAAACAGATCACACGTTGTTCCCACACACACAAATCGTCCAGCGTACCGATCATACCGTACAAAACACCAATTTACGTAATAAATACACTCCTGAACGGAAGAACGCACTATAAACGGCGTGCTCTGGTAATGTTTACAATCTTTCAGAGGACCAGCCCCAAAGTTTTTGGATAGTCTCTCGTTTACTGACACATGAATTTCACAGAGCACTGAACGACCTAAGTCGGAACAAGGCCCATGGAATAGACATTCCCACAGTGCTACTGAAGTCTAAATATGTTCAAATGTTTGTGATCCTATGGGACCAAACTACTTTGGTCTTCAGTCCCTAGTCTTACAAACTACTTAAACTAAGTTAAACTAACCTAAGGATAACACACACATCCATGCCTGAGGGAGTATTCGAACCTCCAAAGCGGGAGGCCACGCGATCCGTAACGTGGCGCTCCAGACCGCTCGGCTACTCCCGCGCGGCCACTGTAGTCTCTTGGAAACTATTTCACCTGGTGAGTAAGATGTGTGAGACAAGCGAAATACCCTCAGACTTTAAGAAAAATGAAATAATCTTCATTATAAAGAAAGCAGGCGCAGACGCGTGGAAATTACAGAACCATCAGTTTAATTGTTGCAAAATTTTAACATGAATTATTTACAGAGGGGTGTAAAGGGTGATAGATTGTGACCTCGGAGAATACCAGTTCGTATTCAGGAGAAATGTAGGAACACGGTAGGCAATATTCACCTTACAACTTATCTTAGAAGATAAAGGGAAGGCCAACCAACATTTCTAGCTTTTGTAGATTTGGAGAAAGCTTTCGACAATGTTGATTGGAATACAGTCTTTCAGATTTTGTAGTCAGCAGGAGTAAAATCTAAGGAATGGGAAGTTATTTACAACTTGTACAAAAACTAGGCAGCTGTTATTAGAGTTGAAGGGCATGAAAGAGACGCAGTCGTTGGAGAGGGAGTAATATAGGGTTGTAGTCTTTCCCCAATGTAGTTCAATCTGTACATTGAGCAAGCAGTGAAGGAAGGCAAGGAGAAATTTGGAGAAGGAATTAGAGTTCAGGGCGAAGAAATAAAAACATTGCGTTTTGCTGATGACATTGCAATTCACTACCCCGGCACCGTGTTTTCAGATAGTAAATTAATACGTTTATCACCAGATCTCCTGAACAATATGTCGTATAGTGATAAGATCTCGATGGTAAATATCAGCGGTGAATGTTCGAATACAGTTATTAGTGTAGAAATAATACATTGTGACGTCATACCTAATATCGAAGTTTTGCACTATGATCAGCGGAAAAGTAGTAAGTGATAAACTCGGGGTTGTTGGTGCCATGAAGTTTCTTAAAGGGTTGATATCATGTGCAAAGTTTGTTGCAAATCTTTAGTATCCTTTTGTCAAACAGTGGATGAATAAACTCTTTTTTATTCATGCGCCGTACGGAGTGGTACTGTAGTTTTCCGCATATCTCATTGTTTACTATACATCGTATGTGGATCTTACCGCCGGCCGCGGTGGCCGAGGTGACTGAGGCGCTCCAGTCACGGTCAGCACGGCCACTACGGTCGGGGGTTCGAATCCCCTCTCGGGCATGGATATTTGTGCCGTCCTAGTTCGTAAGTAGTTCATAAGTAGTTTGCAAGTTTAGGGACTGATGACCCCGTATTGAGTCCCATAAGCTTTACAAACATCTGAACATTTTTTTGGATCTTACCCCCATAGCTATTGTTGCCTGACCCTAAGGAACGTGTACTAAGATCGGTTGAAATCGGGCCAGGCGTTTAGTAGGAGATGTGGAACACACACACACACACACACATCGCTAGATGCGTGTACTGTATTTAAACCAATGCTTCTTTCTTTCTGGTTTGGTATCATTTTATCTGCATTTTAAAAGTATTTTTTACCGCATGAAAAACTTTTAAGCCATTCGGATAGCTCGCAAACGCTCCAAAGCAGCGCCTACTAGGCAGTACCGAAGTTCAATTTCTCTTCTGAACCACTGTGAATAAGCTTATGGGAACCCATGCGGCAGGAAGCCGTAACGGGGAACGCCGCTAGCTATACATGTGCACTTGCGCTGCTGAAAGCATCAGCTAAATTGCGATTCGGACTGTGATGGAAATGCAGGAATGAACACGAATTGAAATTCCGCAGCCCGTAACAGGAGTAATGGAACGATTTTCTTGTAATTTTTGTTGGAGTACGTCGTATTAATATAAGCTATTTCAAAGCATCAAACAAGCAAATTGAGGACTCTTGAAAACATTGATTTTTGGGTAGGTCCAACGCAAAGGATTTTTCAGCCCCGTGCGAAATTATGAAGCACTGCTCCTCCCACTTATCACCCTTTCTTCCAATTTCAGATATAGTCAACCTTTTTGTTGTCACTCTCTCGCTTCGGCGACTCTTTTAAAAATTCACAGAAAATAATTATTTGACCATTTTCCAAAAATGTTCAAATGTTTATAAACTCTATGGGACTTAACTATGGGGTCATCACTCCCTAAACTTACAAACTACTTACGAACTAGGACGGCACAAAATGCCCGAGGGGGGATTCGAACCCCCGACCGTAGTGGCCGTGCAGACCGTGACTGGAGCGCCTTAGTCTCCTCGGCCACCGCGGTCGGCACCATTTTCCAGTTCTGATTCAGTCAAATAAAGGAAATAGTAAGTAATTCCGTGCCATTTTATCTACAGAGAGATCATACACGAAAAAACAGACAGGACTAAGAAATCAAATCATACTGTGCTTTGTTTCACACTTTGTATAAGACAACACCAAGGATGTTAGAAGAAAGGGAAGTGACGTTACCTATGCTGAGGATAGGCATTTGTTGAAGCCAGAGGGGCCATGCTTATGTGCCCAAAACAAAGATTTCTCGGTTAAAAACTTGTGTGAATATTGCCTTCTTTACGTAAAGGAAATATACTGACAGTCATCGCGTAATATATAATACTTCAAAAGCAACGTATAGCGGACTCTCAACCAGTTCTGCACTTTCTATTGCGTTTAGCGCATGAGAGTGATGTATTCCTTAACATTGAATCAGGTGATAGAAGCTGGGTCCACCATTTTGCCTCTAAAAACAATGGAGCATCAATGGAATTCCATTACAAAGGAGGGTAATAAAGTACTGCGAACAGAGGTGAGGTTGTAGCTGCGAAACAAAATCATTCAACAGTGACAGCACAGATAGAGAGAGAGAGAGAGAGAGAGATAGCCGAATCGCACACTTGGTATTTCAGTAGGTATTTCCAATACCGTATCTGCACGTTTTTTGCGAGACTTACAATGGAAACGGAAAATGTATGTATCTTTATCTTTCGACCGAAATATTTTTGAAGCAGAATTAACGTGCCACTTCAATAGAGTGCTGCCATATCGGTCTGATGCGGATAATGGATTTAACGAGCGACAACGACGGCTAGTGAAGTTCAGCAACTGCGAAATCTACCGCGGTTTTACACTTTTTTTGGCAATGTTGCTCTCAAGCAACATAAAAATTGCGCACATTTTTCTGTATCATGTTACAAGTTTCGTAGTTTCGTCCTTGGGTGGGCAATGGTACTTGAAACCAACATTTAAACTCAACTACAGTGACGTTTTGTTGTCTTTTGCGAAAACTTTCGTAATAGTCTGTATCTTTAGGAGACACAGCAAGCATTATCGGGATACCAGTTCCTTGGAATTTTGTGACGATTAATTTATTGTCTGTAGAAAACTACTGCTGTGGAGACACTACACACAATGGAATCTTGACGCTGATCGCAATGTTATAAGTACCTTACCTCCGAGCAAATGGACTCGCCCGTACCACGTCACCGGCGTGCGCACAATCGAGGAAAACAGTCACTTCTGAGTGAGCGGTCTAACGTAAAGGTACCACTATATTTTCGAAACAAGAACAACGGAGTTGGATCAACATTGAATGTACCAGAGGTCGTACAGCACGACAGTGTCATTAGGGGCCGGCCGCGGTGGCCGAGGGGACTGAGGCGCTCCAGTCACGGTCTGCACGGCCACTACGGTCGGGAGTTCGAATCCCCCCTCGGGCATGGATATTTGTGCCGTCCTTAGTATTAGTTAGTCCATAATTAGTTTGTAAGTTTAGGGACTGATGACCCCGTAGTTAAGTCCCATAGACTTTACAAACATTTGAACATTTGTCATTACGGTTTTGAAGAGGCGTGCGGAAAATTGGCATTGCCGTACATAACAGTGGCACGTTGGGTAAAAGCTGTCAACGAAGGATGGCAAACTGCGTCTCTGTACAAGTGAACACCGTTGACCCGTTAGTTGACAGTGATCGGTGCCAGACGGTTCGTGTGCTCGCCCACGAAATCGGATTAGCGCATACGACTGTCCATCGCATCTTGAAAGAACGTCTGGGCATGTGGAAAATTGCATCACTATGGGTTCCGCATGAATTTACGGAAATGCGGAAATGGATGCGGTACGACGCTGCTCAGACGGTATTACCGCAAAGGAGAACCTTCCATACGCCGTATCGTAAAACTGGATGAGACATGAGCCACATAGTACGAACCGAAACTGAAGCGCCATTGCAACGAATGGCGTCATTATGGTAGCCGCGAAAGTCGAAAGTACGTCAGAGCCCAAGTATGGTGAAAGTTATGGTGATTCTCGTGTGCCGGCCGCGGTGGCCGAGGGGACTGAGGCGCTTCAGTCACGGTCTGCGCGGCCACTACGATCGGTGGTTCGAATCCCCCCTCGGGCATGGATATTTGTGCCGTCCTAGTTCGTAAGTAGTTGATAAGTAGTTTGTAAGTTTAGGGACTGATGACCCCGTAGTTAAGTCCCATAAGACTAAAAAAAAAAAAAAAAAAAAAAATTCTCGTGTACGACTGTGATGGTGTTATCCTTTCGCATTACGTTCCTCTAGGCAGACCGACAGTCGTTTTTTGACCATGAAAAGCGACCAGCTTTGCGAAAGAAGCGGCAACCCACCCATCATTTTGCACAACAATGCGCGGGCGCATACCGCGCAAGGTGTGGCTGCTCTATTCCGTCTATGGGACTGGGAAGCAGGGGCGCCGACTCCGCGGGTGCTCCGGGGCTCGTGCACCCTCCCCCCTCCCAAGAATTTTAAAAAATCGGGAAAATCAGGACCTATCTTATGCCTCGAGAGCCAATGCAAAACGCGACCATAGCGAGAGACGATATTTCATACGTGAAAGAAATGATCAGTTTTGTACGCGGGTCCCCAGGCTAGTAGTAATGAGTGTGCGTGTTTTACCCACTATGCTAGCTTTATTCATCCTGAAGCACGTCGGTCCTTTTGATTTTTCAGGTGTACGTATTTATGAACATTCAATTGTGTTCTTTTAGGAATTTAGTTTGAAAAATCTGATGCTGATGCTAAAGTTAATCGTTTTTCATTGTCTTTGTCATTTCCCTTATTAAAATTATAGATTCAGTTGCAGGCTTAAAAAAACCTTGGACTATATTAATACTGTCAAAGATGTCATGAAGTTATCTCGAAGTGATGAAAGTTTCGATGAAGTATACAGCTCTTGCTTGCAACTGACCAAAAATTTTGATGTTGGACTTCAAAATCTCAGTATATTTCGAAGATTTCACTAAACCTCGGTGACGGTGTTCTATCAAACGCTTTTGTCAGAAAGAATAGCTTTGCACAAAACGTGTTAGATTAGTGTACAGTGAAAAATTATTTCATTGGTCATGTAGAAGTTTTGGGGTTTTACTTATATCGAAATATCCACTTCGGCCAATTACATCGCTTTATTTTAGTGTCCTAATGCAGCCATGCTTTCCTTTTCTTCTTCCTCTTTCTTCCTTCTACCTTTAAAAGGCCAGACAACTGCCTATTTACTTTTATCAAGTATTGCTCATTCAAAAATGCATGAACATGATTTTCAGGAGGGTTGGTTTCGAACATTTGTGAACCGTGATATAGAGCACCCACACTGATTTTCAAAAGTCGGCGCCTCTGCTGGGAAGTACTGTACCATCTACCACACTCTCCGGACTCATGCCTTTGTGACTTTGATTTGAAACTGAAGATGAAGGAACCACTTCGTGGCATTCTCTTCAGAGATTCGACAGGCAGATCGCTCCATTCGCACCATCAACATAACAGGCTCTGCTATCGGTATATTATGCCTTCCACATAGCTGGCAATGGGTTCTACACAACGCTGGTGACTACTTTGAAGGATAGTAACAGGTGCAAACATGTAACGCTTTTGTATCGGTTGTTTCCAAGCCTAGTATGTGGGCAGCATGAATGCAGCTGTTAATGGGAAATAAATTGACTGAAGAGAAATTGAGAGTAGGCTGTTACAGTTGCGCATCTTATAAGGGAGACTCATATTTGGGATAGAAATACAAGATGGAAGTTAAAGACCATCGGACAGTGAGGCGTGCGGAAAATCGGCATTTGCCGTACAAAACAGTGGCACGTTGGGTAAAAGCAGTCAACGAAGGTCGTCAAAATGTGGCAGATATGTATCGGGTAGGTCGTGATAGCGTCTCTAAAGAAGTAGTGCATACTGTTGCCGTGTTAGCTGACAGTGATCGACGCCAGACGATCCGTGTGCTCGCCAACGAAACCGGATTAGCGCATACGACTGCCCATCGCATCCTGAAGGAAGGCCTGGTCATGTAGAAAATTGCATCACGATGGGTTCCGCATGAATTTACGGAAATGCAGAAATGGATGTGTACGACGCTGCTCAGACGGTATGACCGCAAAGGAGAACGTTTCTTACGCGGTATCGTAACACTGGATGAGACATGAACCACATAGCACGAGCCAAAACTGAAACGCCAATCCGAAGAATGGCGTCATTATGGTAGCTGCGAAAGTCGAAAGTGCGTTAGAGCCCAAGTATGGTGAAAGTTATGGTGATTCTCGTGTACGACTGTGATGGTGTTATCCTAACGCATTATGTTCCTCCAAGCAGACCGACAGTGCACAGTATTACTGTTTGTTTTTGGACCATCAGCAGTGATCAGGTTTGCGAAAGAAGCGGCAACACTTTCTGCGCAACCGACCCACCTTTTTGCACAATGTCCGGGAGCATACAGTGCAAGCTGTGGCTGCTCTGTTCTGTCTATGGGACTGGGAAGTGCTGTACCATCCACCATACTCCCCGGACTTAAGTCTTTGTGACTTTGGTTTCAATCCTAAGATGAAGGAACCACTTGTTGGCATTCGCTTCAGAGTTTTGACAGGCAATAGATCGCTCCATTTGCACCACCAACAGAACAGGCTCTGCTATCGATATGTTATGCGTTCCACATAGCTGGCAATAGGTTCTACACAACGGTGGTGACTAGTTTGAAGGATAGTAACAGGTACAAACATGTAACTGTTTTGTATCGGTTGTTTCCAACCCTTGTATGTGGGCAGCATGAATGCAGCTGTTAATGGGAAATAAATTAACTGACTGAAGAGAAATTGAGAGTAGGCTGTTACAGTTGGGCATCTTATAAGGGAGACTCAGATTTGGGATAGAAATACGAGTTGGAAGTTAAAGACCATCAGGTAGTGAGAGAGCTGCTAGTTTTTAAAGCCGGCTTTTCTCACAGCCACTACTGTCAGAAAGTAATCGTTGGCACGTGGTGCACGCCTCCATCGCCGGCCGCACTGCTCAGGTGCATTACGGGTGCACTCTGCGGCGCAGCCTTGAGCGCCCACCATTAACGCTTCCCTTTCAGAAAGACTTACTGCTAAGACTCTTTACGTGCTCAACATTTTACTCTAATGGCTGCTTTGATACGGCGGCGGCGTCGCTCTTGGAAGCTCAGCTGCTTAAAAATTATTTAGTGGATTCGCCACCGTGGGGCTCGCCGTCTTTCAGACACTGTATCTGCTGATGGCCGAATGCCACCGACATCGTACTGTTTCTAGAGGCTGTACGGGAAGTAGGGACGAATATTAATGCTCTGTATAACATACAAAATTCATTCAAATGTAATGTATTTTGTACAAACATGTTACATAACTTCTCCCGTTTGTGAAAAATTATATTCCCCACTAGCTAAAAATCTGGCGTCAGCCGGGTACTTATATATTCCAGTCTTAAGTTAGTTCATCCCTCCTTGTCTTCCCTTCTCTCTATCATCTCTCATCCTCTGCTCTAAAGAACGGTATAAACAACTCAATGATCCGAGGTACCCACTATTTAATCACCAGCCTGTACCTAGACGACTGAAATCTAGGCAAAGTTTCTTAAACGCAGCTCAGCCATCTGCGGAGTCCGTAGAATCACTACCCTGACGCACTCAGTCATGAGGAAGCTCTTCCCCCTGGCTCTCACCTAGATTGGCAACACTGGAGAATTTTAAACCGACTCCGCACGGGCATGGGCCAATGCAAACAACTAATGTACAAATGGGGTTATACGGACACAGATACATGTAAATGCGAGGAGATACAAACAATGGAGCATCTAATTAGGTGTCCGTTGGTGAATACGTGCGGAGAATGCTCCCAGGAAGATCTTATGAGATATAACGAGACCGCTGCTCTATATACCGAATTCTGGATGAGCGAGATATGAATTTTATCGTGTGTTTTAGATGTGCTTGTCTTTTAATTTTGATGACGTACTTCCCAACTGATGGATATGTTTTTAATATATACACTCCTGTATCTACTAATTTAAGTATGATTGTACTTAATTATCAATGTGTAGTTCAATCTCTCATCTCTCTCTTCATCTGCTGCTACCTTGCTCTCCTTCCATCTCTGCTTTCCCCTTTCTGTGCCAGTCACCTTGTCTCTGTATCCCTTTCTCTGTCCATTTCCTCCTCCCCCGCCCTCTGTTCACCTGTCTGTCACTATCTCCCCCGTCTCATTCTCCTCCTCTCCCCTCTCTCTGATCGTCTCCTCCTCTACCCTCTCCTTCCATCTCTGCTTTCCCCTTTCTGTGCCAGTCACCTCGTCTCTTTATCCCTTTGTCTGTCCATTTCCTCCTCCCCCCTCTGTTCACCTGTCTGTCACTATCTCCCCCATCTCATTCTCCTCCTCTCCCCTCTCTCTCTGTTCGTCTCCTCCTCTACCCTCTCTCTCTCTCTCTCCGTCTCCTGTCTCCCCTTTCTGTCCGTCTCCTCCTCCACCTACTCCTCTCCATCCTATCCCTATCATGCACTAATAATCAACCCGACAATGAACAAAATTTCTGACACATTATTTGATAGCTTAAGTTTGTATCAGTATTGCAGCATTCATTTCCTATGGTGCTCCTCTCTTCAGTTGACGAAATGCCGGTTTTTAAAAGATGTAACCCACGTGGCAAGTAAAGTATACCAGAGACAGAAGCTCGACTGCGCGCTGTGTCGAATGCGCTAAAAATCGCGCTGTCGTCAGCCGCAAAGCAGAAAGGCTGGGAGGCCGGTTGTCGTGGCGATGTTCTCAGCGTGTTTAGAAAAGTCCCTGCGCGCGCGGTTGCGTGTAATAGCGGCGGCAGCGAGCTGGCTGGTTGCTAACGAGCAGCCTGATGAAAAGCCTGGGTTGCCGGGGGGAGGGAGCGGCACAATTAGGCGGCTGCATTAGCGCTGTGTTCACCTGTCACGCCGCCTGCAAGCGGCCAGCCAAATTAACGCACGGCTCGGCCACAAAAGCCGGACGAGCAGTGAGCCTGGGCACAGAGTAACACATACAGAGGAGAAGCCTCCACTAAACCACTGTCCTACGCTCCCCTCGTAGTTCCGTAAGATGCTAGCAGGTGTCAGGCGGTTCCCCGGGTTAGGACCGGTAGACGACACTAGAGGCGCTTCTGAGGGTAGCGTGGAGGGGAGGCTGAGGGGAGAGCTCGTGCCGCCTGCCACGAGGCCACGGCTGTGTGCCGGCGTTTGAGGGGAAGTGGTGGTGGGGGCAGCCGCTACCTGCCGCCTGCTCTGGCCAGTTTAAAGGGCTGCTTTTGACCGCAGCGCCATCATGGGACATCTTACGGAACCCTCCCTCTCTGCACCCCTGAGCGTGTGACCGGGCCCTTACGGAGGTTTCTGTATATATTTGTCTGTGGCCTGGGGCACTCTCTGACAGGGACGACTTCGACGGAGGGGGCACAGGAGCGCCGCAGCGAGCCAACGGAGTGCCACGTTCCGTGACGTAACTGCTGGTTTAGGGCACCTGTATATAGACGGGCATGCGCATCAATTTCTGCTGTGGCGGTAGCTCCCGCCGCCATTTTTGTTCCACGGGGTGATAGCGTGAGCATGTGAAAAGCCGGGGTTTTCTCCTGTTATTGCTTTGAAATATCGCTTACTTCATTTCTAATTCACACACCAAAAAGAAAATATATACTTGTATTAAAAATTTATCTCTTCGTAATAAAATTATTGTAATGTGGTTTGACAAATCTTTAAATAAATTACTAAAAATTTCCGGGCTGTTATGCCGTGGTCTAGTGGATTTACTATTACAACCCAACGTTTCGTCCCCGACTGCGGAGGACATTCTCAAGGGGGATCGTGGCACTTTTGGATGTTCGATTCACACCCTGGCTCGCTACTGACTGAAGCCAAATTTCGTTTACAAGGGCTCGCACGCAGTGGTGTGACGTCAGATGTTTTTGACATGCGCGCGCAATTCGTCGTTGCCGATTGCCTCCGTCCGTTAATGTCGTCCCATGGTGGAAGACTGCTACATTTCTTGTTCAAAACCCGAATCCAGATATCATTTAGTTTCACGCCCTCCTCCATCCTATTGAAATTATTGGGGTGTATTAAATTTCTATAGCCGCTATACAGTCTTTCGTGGTATCCATTTGTGGCTGCTAAAACTTGAGTCTTATCAAATTGAATAAGGTGGTCCCCTGGTTGGAAAAACATGTTCCGCAACAGACTCAAGTTTTAGCAACCACAAATGGATACCACGAAAGTCTGTATAGAGAGGCAATAGAAATTGTAAAACACAACAATAAATTCAATAGGATGGAGGACGGCGTGAAACGAAATGATATCTGACCATTCCAGCCGTGAAAGTTTACATTTTACAAATCTTTAAATATGTTTTCTGGTATTTGCCCACCTGGGTGTGTATTGTGAGAAACTGCTCTTTTAAAATTCAGACAGCTAGAATGAGAGAGAATAGTTTTTCATGTTTACCAGTTTCTTATATGTACCCTTGTGGGGTCAGCAAATTAATTATCCTCGTAAAGCGATAATTTTGTTGCGAACATTAGGAAACTACGCCGCCGATGCAGTAACTAAAATTAGCATCGCAGTAGCTGTAAATAAAATTAACATCTCAGTAGCTTTAAACGTCGTTACGAGCCATATGAGCCATTATAACTAGTAAAAAACAGTGTGCATCATTGAAAAGTAATTAGTATTGTTATTGTCTAAATGTTGATACTGTTTGTTATGCCCAGTGGATATATAAATAAAAGTCTGTAACAGTAGTTCGTAGCTTAGGAACCTTCGCTAAAAAAGGACACGTATCGAAACCTGTCGTTTACAACGTGTAGAAATTGTGCATAACTTCAGATGAATTAACCCACCCCGCATAGTTTTTAAGACGTTGTCAGGACGACAGGTTATTAACCATATTTTATGCCTTTCAGGATCCATTGGAAACGAAAAAACACGATAACCATTTTCTGAACGATTAGAACAATTCGGAGCTGCACAGCCCACCATGCTGAAAGCGTACTGACTGCCGTATTCTACAAGACCACTTCGAACCGAAGAAACAAATATGGCGGATGCGCATGCCCGTCCATATCCAGGTGCCATAGCTGGTTGGTTGGTGATTTGGGACAGGGAGACCTAACTGCTTAGGTCATCAGTCTCCTAGTGGGGAGGGGAAGGAGTGAGGATAGGAACGGAGGGGAACGGAAAGGGGATGCAGTCCAGGGAGGAAAGGTGGAAGAAAGACAGTATTAACTCCGGGCCCCGTGTTCGCCATGCACGTACTCACGAAAGAAACGTGAGCCCCCTTGGGGGTGGGGTGCCGTATCGGGTCACTGTCACTGGGTGCTGGGCGCGTATTGTAGCAGTTTTTCTCGCATCTATATGTTTATAACGCCATATCTCGTGAGCTATGTGCCGTACGTGATCCTTACACTTACTGCAACCGTCCTCATAGATTTAAGCTTATGTGTGCAAAATTACATGAAGACTGGAACAAAACTGAAACTGTAGATTTGTATGCAATATGTACACATAAACAAACACACGGACACTGCTTTATACAGGGTGATCAGTCCTCAGCGCAACCGCCTTTGCGGCATGCGACTTGCCGGCGACGGCAGCGGCGGTGCCCGCTTAGCCTGCCGCCCGACCTCCGCACTAAGTTTAATACGGGTTGGCGCGCAAATTATTTCTGACACACATCACACAAACACTTAGAAAGAAAAGTTTATTACCTGTCTTACGCAAGGAGCTGCTGGAACTGCCTCCCTTCGTTGTTTAAACATTTCTGACACCTGCTGAGGAAGTTGCTCACTACACTCATTGATTCTGAAAAAGGCGAATGACGGAGAAATTGACCCGAACTTAACTTTCTTTTCGGACGAATCATGGTTCCACTTAAGTGGGTATGTTAATTCGCAAAATAATCGTTACTGGAGTTAGGAAAAGCTTAACTTAATTCACTAACAGCCCCTGCACGATCAAAAAATAGGAGTGTGTTAGCGGCGAGAGAATAATAGGCCCTATATTTTTTCAGGAAACAATTAATAGTGACAGGTATGTTGAAAACATATTGCGGCCTTTATTCGCCCAATTAACTAAAAGAACATGCATTCCGGACATTTCGTCAAGCCTCTGCGACGGCACATACGGCCAACTTATCATTGCGGGAAATTGGTAATGTGTGTTCGGTGAAAGAATTATCACTAAGAACATTTGGCCCCCTCGTTCTCCCGATTTAACCCCGTGAGATTTTTATCTGTGGGGGTCGTTAAAAGAGAAGTGTGCAAATGAAATCCCCACACTTCAGATCAACTAAAATCAAACATTTGTCATGAAATGACTGCAATTTCTGTGGGCGAACGTCAGAGTGCAATGAGCAACTTCCTCAGCAGGCGTCAGAAATGCTTGAACTATGAAGGGGGGCAGTTCCGGCACCTCCTTGCGTAATGCAGGTGTGTAATAAAGTGTTTGCGCTACGTATGTCAGAAATAACTTGTTCGCCAACCCGTATTAAATTTAGTGCGGAGGTCGGGGGCCCACTAAGCGGACATCGCAGTTGCCATAAACGGCAAGTCGCACGCTGCAAAGGCGGTTGCGCTGGGGACTGATCATCCTGTATTTAATGGTTTAGGAGTCAATCTGCGCAGTTCCCTTATAGTGTTCGCAGATGATGCTCTCATTTATCGCTTAGTAAAGTCACCAGTTCAAAAGCAGTTGGGAAACGATTTCGATATCTCCATGGTGCAAAAATTGACAATTAACCCTAAATACTGAAATGTGACGTTATCCACATGAGCACTAAAGTCCGTTTAACTTCATTGACACGATAAATCAGTGAAATTTACAGGCCATAAATTCAGCTTAATATCTAGGAATTACAATTATGACCAACTTTAATTGGGAAGGACACATGGAAAAAAAATCGCAATGATGTGTTTTACGGCCCACTTTAGATTTGTAATTTTATAAGTTTTTGCAAACATTTCGGACCACAATAATAATCTAAATAATAAAAAATTAATTAATAAGAGTGTCTGAAACCCTTTTAGGGAAAAGAATTAGGTAGTGGCGGGTTCCGAACTACCGACCTTTAACGATATAGTCCAACGCCTTGCCCACTATGCTACGGCTATCAATAAAATAAAATAAAAAGTGTCTTTTAATCTCATACTATTCATGGCCGTTGTTAACTGATGCTAATATGGCATTTAGATTATCATTTATCGTACGAAGAACGATGTGTTTTGTTAATTCTTCAGTGTGCCTTTGCTTTGAAATGACAACGTGTAAGTTACAATAAAAAAATCATCAAATACGCAACGCAAGATGGTGTATGCCAGAGAGAGTTCTGGGCGAGGTATGTCACGTGACATCTACGAACGGCTGGTTTTCGTTAATTCAATGGAGGATGTCAAATCTCCGTTATTTTTGTAAATATGTCTCAAACGATACGGGATATGAAAAAACATAAGGGAGCTAAATTGTAGAGAATTTTCTCCTCTATCAATTAGGTTATTCAATTTTCGTGTCAGATGAACGGTTAGTTTGCAATTACAATTACAGTACAAACGGTTTTTTATTACTTCCGTATTTTTTGTCCGAAAAATTTGAAGAATGGAGGTTCTGGTCTCTGGCGGCCTACAATCAAGTCTGTAAAATTTGGTGCTGATCGGTTGCCGGCCGCGGTGGCCGAGGAGACTGAGGCGCTCCAATCACGGTCTGCACGGCCACTACGGTCGGGGGTTCGAATCCCCCCTCGGGCATGGATATTTGTGCCGTCTTTAGTATAAGGTAGTTGATAAGTAGTTTGTAAGTTTAGGGACTGATAACCCCGTAGTTAAGTCCCATAAGCTTCACAAACATTTGCACATTTTGCTGATCGGTTGAACGGTTCGTCTTAAAAACAGAGAACACGTTACGGACGGACAAACAGACGGACCGACAGACAGACATACATCCCAAAATCGCCGTTATCTTTGCAAATATCTTTGAAACTCTAAGAGATATGAAAAAACGTAATAGAGAGCAAAGTTGTAGAACATTTTCTCCTCTACAAATTCGGTTATTTCATTTTCGTGTCAGATGAATAGTTAAGCCGTTATTTTCATTTAAATTTCAAGCTGTCAAAAGACGATCGCAAAGGCCCACTTTTAGTGTTACTACCACAGACATACATTACTAGACTGGCAATACCGTATACAGTATCATTGGTGTCACTGAAGTCTCGCCGCCATATTTCTATACTATAACGTGCGAGAAGACGTGTGCGTTATTACAGAAAACAGTCGTAAAAATACGGATGAACTGACGTAATTATGCTGTCCTTAGAGTTTTGACATTTAGGAAATTCGTGTTTTGTATATGGCTGTTATTATTAATCTGTTACCAGTTTCATTGAACCTAGGATTTTCTTTCAGTAGTATGGTTATTATAAACGTGTACCCTTATTCTTTTGAGAGTTGTTACGAAATCTATAGTCTGCTTTGACGCACACACTAATGAGTCCCGTTTCCTGTTTTTATTAATCTGTTTCCAGTTTCGATCAACTTCGGTTTTTCTTTTAATAGTATGGCCGTTATAAATGTGTTATTTGTCTTGGATAACACATAGCTTTGTTCTGGTTAGTGTCTTTCAGATAACTACTTTTGCTTTAACTGTACGTAACGGTAAAATTTTACCTATCATCCCGCCGACCTCTCATGATTATGTTCGCAATCTTTTCGCAACACAACAAAATGGTTGAAAGTCTTTGCCTAGATGTTAATGTTTAACTGTACATAACATGTTTTTCTCATAACACGATTCGAAAATGCGGAAGCGTTAGCTCAAACACAAATCATGTTCAAACCAAATAGTAAAGCGTACAACGTCATATCGTGTCAGAAGATCATAGTAGTGCCGTACGGAAATTTTGACGTTAGGTGAGGCAAGATGGCGGCATCAAACTTCAGTCACAGAGGCTAGTTTGCCAGTCTAGTAATGTATGTCTCTGGTTACTACCGTAACCTAAAGTGGGCCAATATCGTAGGGAAGGCGAACCAAAGGCTAATTTTGATTGGCAGAACACTCAGAAGATGCAATAGTTCTGCTAAAGAGACTGCATACACTATACTTCTCCGTCCTGTTAGTGCTCCTTTGCTTGTCTAGACAGCGAAGATTCTGACGCCAGCGTCGCAGCTTTGGGGCTCGCTAGACGACCCCCCAGCGCAGAGCGTGTCTGTGGTATCGACCCCCGGCACCGCGCGCTCACAGTCACCCTCTTGGGGGGCTCAGATGACTGGCGCGACCGCCTCCACCCCTCACCCCTCATCCCTTTCTTCTGATCCGAACCCAGTCGGCGGAGCTGCGCCCCAGCAAACGATCTCGCCGGCGTCGGCGAGTAAGTAATACGCGTCGATTCGGGTCGCGACAATATCTGCCGAATGGAGAGCCAGTCTTCCCCAATGGACTGCGTGCCGTCGGCTTCATCTGCTCGCGATGGAGCGTGCTGAACATCGACCCTCGTTCGCTACGCATCGTCATCGTTCTAGCAGAAGCAACAGAGTAATTTGATTCCAAGTGAACGCTTTAACAACGTCTTCTCTCTGTTCACTTTGGCTCTGCTTGCCTCATCGTCAGCACATGTTGTTGTTGTTGTTATGGTCTTCAGTCCGGAGACTGGTTTGATGCAGCTCTCCACCCTACTCTATCCTGAGCAAGCCTTTTCATCTCCTCATAAGAACGGCAACCCACATCCACTTGAATGAGCTTACTATACGCGTCTCTTGGCCTCCCTCTGCGATTTTTACCCCACACACTTCCCTCCAATGCTAAATTTACGATTCCCCGATGTCTAAGAATGTGTCCTACCAAGCGATCCCTTCTTTTAGTCAGGGTATGCCCAAAATACCTTTTCTCACCAATTCTGTTCAGTACCTCTTCATTAGTTATGCGATCTACCCACCTAATCTTCAGCATTCTTCTGTAGCACCATATTTCAAAAGCCTCTATTCTCTTCCTGTCCCCACTGCTTATCGTCCATGTTTCACTCCCGTACAAGGCAACACTCCACACAAATGCCTTCAGAAAAGACTTCCTTACCCTTAAATTAATATTCGATGTTAGCAAATTTCTCTTTTACAAAAATGCTTTTCTTCCCATTGCCATTCTGCATTTTATATCCTCTGTACTGCGACCATCGCATGTTATTTTACTACCCAAGTAACAAAACTCATCTACCACCTTCATTGTTTCGTTACCTAATCTAATTCCTTCTACGACCGCATTTCATTATTTTTGTTTTGCTCTTGTTAATGTTCATTTTATACGCTATACATAACTTTGGTTTAAGAATGTTACCAGATTGTAAACACACCACAGAAACTAATAACTACTCAGTTCATGTTTATCCATTGGTAGGAAGCAGAGTTATTGCATATTAAAGCTGTATTCCGGAATATAAATTAAGCACTTGTAGAATTAACAGATAGTAACAGAAAACATATTAAATAATATTAGATTCTCATCAAACTTAAAATGCCGTCTGATGCATTAATGTAATACTGGCAATAATTTATTATGTGAATTCCGAAGACTTAATCTGAAATCAACATGACCACATGGTCAGCTTTTAAACGTTACTTGGAAACTGTGATGTTTATAGAACTAAAAGAAACTGTCAATAGTTAAGCTTGCAAAAACGTAAATCTGCACATGTTAGGAATTATATTCATAACATAATTCTCGCGTTATAAACGTCTTTATGAATTCCATTGGTCGAATACATATCATATATTGCTTAATTGTGGCAATTCTTATCAAAGTCATCGTATTTAAAAGAATAAACATTTAATGCTCTACTTACCAATATTAAGTATATCTTGTAACAAATCCGTTGTTAATGATAAATGTATAACTTCCTGGTTCTAACAATAATATGTATTGTTGTCACATGTCAAAATAGTATATAAGGATCCGAGCAGAGAGACTCGAGGCGTCATTATTAAGGCTGTCTTTGGGCAGTCACTATCTTTGTCAGTATGCAGATCGACTCTAACAATGTAATGTATTATTGAATACAGTTTTATGAAAGGTACGACTTGTGTTTTGAATTCACATTAAGTGATGTGGGTCTGTAAGATATCACCCAGCACGCAACCTTAACCCGAATTTCAGGCACGTGGAGAACTTTACAAGCGAAGCAGATTTTACGAGATACACCCAACCTACGACAATCTGGTAATGTGTTGAACTTAATAATTTTGTAATTGTAACCTTGCTACGTGGAAGTGACATTTATTTAGTATCAGCTTATGGAAGTTATCAGTTTGTAGCAGGTACGTCACAGGGACCAGTGGCGAATCCAGTTGGTTTGAAGGGGGGGGGGGGGGGGCAGCAGCCTCATACTCTCCCGCGCCCATCCTTACAATGAAGATTAGATAAGGTTTTATTCAAAGATCCATATTGAGGAGATCAGCGTGAATGTGGAACATGTCAGTATATGTTTTTTTTCAAGCTGATATAATAATACTCATTTATACAGATTTCCAGCCAAGTTCGCGTTTTTATTTCTTAGGATGACCGGTTTCGACGTTACTTAGGCGTCATCTTCTGATCTGCTGTAACTCACAATGTCACATCTCATACAGCTTTAGCTATATCCTCTCATTACAAATTTCTTGGTACAGTTGTATGCATTTATACAGACGTGAAATAGAAGCATTAACGGTAAATATTCATCAAAAGAAAATGCCAAGATTGCAAATTAAAAATCGCACTGACGTGTTTACGGCTCACTTTAGATTTGTAGTTTTATAAGTTTTTGCAAACATTTTGGACCAAAATAATCGTCTAAATAATAAAAAATTAATTAATAAGAGTGTCTGAAACTCTTGTAGGAAAAAAAAATTAGGAACTGGCGGGTTCCGAACCACTGACTTCAGCGTCACAGTCCAACACATTGCCCAGTACGCTACAGCTAACAGTTACGAATTGCGTTCTTTAAACTCATACTATTGATGGCCGTTGTTAACTGATGCTAATATGGCATTTGTAGACAGTAGATTATCATTCATCGTACGAAGAATGACGTATTTTTGTTAATTCTTCAGTTTGCCATTGACTGAAATGACAAAGTGTAAGTTACAATTAGAAAATCATCAAATACGCAACGCAAGATGGCGTATGCCAGAGACAGTTCTAGGGGAGGAATGTCACGTGACATCTGCGAACGGCTGGTTTTCGTTAATTTGATGGAGGGTGTCAAAACTCTGTTATTTTTGAAAATATCTCTCAAACGATACGAGATTTGAAAGAAACATAACGGAACAAAGTTGTAGAGAATTTTCTCTTCCAAAAATTCGTTTATTCCATTTTCGCGTCAGATGAACAGTTTATTTGCAATTAAAATTACATTAAAAACTAATTTTTTTGTATTACTATCGTATTTCTTGTCCGAAATATTTCAAAAAGCGAGGATCTGGTCTCTGGTAGCCAATAATTATGTCTGTAAAATTTGGTGCCGTTCGGTTGACCGGTACGACCTAAACAGTGGGAACAGGTTACAGACGGACAGACAGACAGACATACATCCCAAAATCGCCGTTATTTTTGCAAATGTCTCTGAAACGATACGAGATATGAAAAAAAAACCATAAGAGAGAGCAAAGTTGTAGAGAATTATCTCATCTACAAATTCGGTTATTCAATTTTCGTGTCAGATGCATGGTTAAGGCGTAATTTTCATTTAAATTTCGAGCTGTCAAAAGACGATCGCAAAGGCCCACTTTTAATGTTACTACCGTAACCTAAAGTGGGCCAATAATGTATTGAAAGACGATCGGTTTCGGTGAACTGTGTCACCATCACCTGGTCATACATATTTTACAAGCTGGTCATCGTATTTAAATAAGACACTATGAACGACCGCGGTGGAGTGACTTGCTGCGGAGCGCGAGGTTGCTTACCGTTGGAGGTAAGGGCGTTTGTGAGCCTAGAGACTCATTACCGAAGAAGTTAAGTCCCACATATAGAAAAAGAACTATCAAAGTATTTCCGTGAAAACAAGTGAACAACAAGGAGGATTACTGAAATAACAAAAGAGATAGAAAGAAACATGAAAGAGAGTGAAATAGCACATGTCCATCATTTCCTCCCCGCTTTCTCTACCCACGTACTCTACCTCCTTCTCGCCCTCCCCCCCCTTCTACACATCCACCGGCCTCTGTTCATTTCTTCCCCCACTCCCATTACACGACCTTTTACTTGACCATCATTCGGTCCACCTGCTCCTCCTTCTCTAACTGCTCATCTACTACTCTAACTTGTTCTCACTGCGCTCTATGTCAATCTCCTACTCTTTTTTTTAATTCTCCTTCCCCTTCCCTCTGTCCATATCCTCCGTCTATTAAAGCGTTCACATATATCTGCCAACTTTCATTGTGATCGGTGAAAGTTTGTTGAAGTCTGTTGTAAGTTAACTTCCGCCATGCACCATATGAAATTTCATGGAGATAGCGACCTTTCTCCTATTTTGAAGGTTAAGATCTTAGTAAAAAGGTAGTTTTTGTCGAAGTGTGTTGTATAATGCCCTTCGCCTTATACTGTACCAAATTTTATGCTGAAAGTGACCTTCTAAAGGTCAGGTGTGCAAAATTAAAAAAAAAAAAAAAAAAAAAAGTTCAAATTTTCGTAGAGCTTACGGGACCTTCCTACGGGGTCATCAGTCCCTAAACTTACAAACTACTTATGAACTAGCTAATACTAAGGACGGCACAAATATCCATGACCGAGGGGGGATTCGAACTCCCGACCGTAGTGGTCGTTCTGAACGTGACTGGTGCGCCGCAGACAGGTCGGCCACCGCGGCCGGCACAAAATTTCATAAAGATTGGAACAAAACTGTCGAACACAAACAAACTCACGGATACTCCGCAAGGTATCCCGAATATAATACATATAAATTCTGACTGACTAATACTGAGTACCGAGTAAGTGCAAAACTGAGCTTCTACAACCGAACAATATGGTGGCTCCAACTACCGAGGCGCCCCAGTCACGGTCAGCACGACCACTACGGTCGGGGGTTCGAATCCCCCCTCGGGCATGGATATTTGTGCCGTCCTAGTTCGTAAGGAGTTCATAAGTTTAGGGACTGACGACCCCGTAGTTAAGTCCCATAAGCTTAACAAACGTTTGAACATTTGAACCAACTACCGAGGTAAGTCTAATAACATTAATTAATATGCGCAACGGAAACGCCCGGCGAAAGTTGACGTCGGATATAAATGAAACGCGCATTGAGCGCGTCCTGAGACTCAGTGTTGAGTAACTGATTTATTGCAATGTAACCAACGCCGTTATTTGTCTGATTTTTTATGCTTTGCTAAGAAGTAATAAGGGGCACCCATTAGAAAACATTAGTTGAAAATATTTGTGTACGTTTTAGAATGTCTCATAGTACTCAGTTTCATAAGCCCCTTTCGTAACTTGGTGCCTGTGAAAGT
This sequence comes from Locusta migratoria, assembly GCA_026315105.1. Classification (NCBI taxonomy): domain Eukaryota; kingdom Metazoa; phylum Arthropoda; class Insecta; order Orthoptera; family Acrididae; genus Locusta; species Locusta migratoria. The sequence continues at coordinate 121,512,474 of CM048745.1, read as the reverse complement.
CTTCTTTCAATATCTGTTGTTGTTCCAGAGGTATCTCGGGTGAAACGTTTAAGTGGGACACGCTGTATGTAAGGTATTAGCTGAAAACCCGGCGTTGCCCGGGTATTTATTTATTTATTCAAGCTTTGAGTTAGTACTTCTCGTATGGCTTCTCTCTCTGTCCATTTCCCTTTTTTTACTAACATGTCATATTTATGGGAAAGTAGTCAAGAAATAACACTGTCTTGGGTAATGTATAAAATAATAACTGCAGTATCCAAACAAAGGCACTGACGGAAGACATTGAGAAGGTTCACAGAAGGGCAGCTCGTTTTGTTTTATCACGTTACAGGGGGGAAAGCGCCTCTTGCTATCGCCCACAGTTGGTTCACAGTTGTCAACAGCACTGTCAGCTTTCAGGAATTTCTTGCAGCTGTCAGGAATACAGGAGTGTGTGGTGTCGCACAAGTCCAAAGTGCGCGCCACCTACTTTCGCCGTGCGCCGCCATGTACGCACGGCGCGGCGTTCTTACGACGTCGGCCACGAGCGCCCTCTGCTAGAACTCCGCTCGTGGCCACCACTGAACGACATCGTTCACTTGGGACTGAGATAGGAACCAGTTAACACTTCGTATTCAGATAGGCACCAGTGAAGACTTTGCTATCAGACAGGCACTAGGCAGGCCGCTAGCTCAACTATGTATCAGCATTCTGCCGTACTGAACTATGTACAAGTTAAGTATTGTATAAATTCTGTGCAATATATATCTCGTTCTAATTTACTCTAGTGTTTCTAGTTTCTGGCTGCTCCCCTCCGTACCTGCACCAGCGTGCTATCTTTATTCCTGTGTCGGTCTCATTCCACTCGGCCACCGACACGTACGACGGAGACACAAAAGCGGCGACGAGGCTGGGACACAAAAGAGTGTCTTAGTAGTAAATATGTAAATGTAGTAAAACGTGGTGCATGATGTGAAAGGTTTTCACCCATCGCAGTATATACGATCTCATATTTATTGAAATATATGTCGTAGAATTGTATAATTTAGTAGATATATGTTCATTTGTATAAGTGCTGCATGGCGGTATAATCTGTTACGAATACAGTTAGTAGTAAAGAAGTAATAGGTTAAAACCTGGAGCATGATGAGGCGATTGTCCATGAACGTTACTGTTTTTGTACTCATATCTCATGAACAACGTGTCGTACTATGATACAATGTCGAAAGCACATTCAGCTATATGTGTGTATACTGTCTGTAAAATTTCCTGCGGCTACAATTTCTAGTGTGGAAAGCCGTAGTTTTAGTCCATGAACAGCGGAAAAGTAGTAAGCGAGAAACTTTTTTCCTTTTAACATTTTTCTGTGGTTGTCAATAAGAGAAAGTGTAATAAAGGTTATGTTTAATGTGTGTTGCAAGTCGCTAAGTACTCTCATTCTCGTACACTGTATGAATGAAGTCTCATCACAAGATATGACAGTTTTTTTGCGATTCCCATTGTTTATGACGTCACATCTCCTGGATCACGTGTGTATGTGTTTCTTACCCCTACAGCAATTGTTACCTCACGGTAAGGAATATGTGTACCAAATTTGGTTGAAATCAGTCCGGTGGTTTAGGAGAAAATGTACAACATTGCAGCGTAATGTAGCAGTTTTTCTCCCATCTCATTGTTTATGACGTCATATCGCGTGAACTATGTGTTAAACTTACGGCGACCGTCCTCTAAAGCTTACGTGTACAAAATTTCATAAAGATTGGAACAAAACTGTAATTTGTATGCAACATGTACACACAAACAAACACACGGTCACACTGCTTCTTCTTTATGTATAGAGCCCAGAGTGTCCGTATGTTTATGTCTTTGTGTATGTACGTATTGTATACAAGTCTGCATTTTTTTTTCAGTGTTTATGAAATGTTGCACACGTAGGCTTCGATTCACGAGGACGTTCGCCGTAAGTGGTAGGATCACGTATAACACATTGTTCACGAGATATGACGTCATAAACAATGAGATGCGCGATAAACTGCTACTTCAAATGACATACTTGCACATTTCCCCCTAAAACACTGGACTGATTTCAACCAAATTTGGTACACATATTCATTACCCTTGGGTAACTATGCTGTCGGGGTAAGAACCACGTACGATACATGGTTCAGGAGATAACAACGTCATAAACAAAATAGTTGCAAGAAACTGCCACATAAAGCGACGAGACTTTACTCACACACACCGTATGTGAATGACAGTACTTAGCGACTTGTAACCAACTTTAAACATAATTTCAAACCTTTATTAAACTTTTTCTCGCTGATGACAAGATGAAAATTAAGAAAGGAAAAAGTTTCTCGCTTATTACTTTCCCGCTGTTCATTGACAAAACCTCGGCATTCGGTATGACATTACAATTTATAATTTCTACACTACAAAATGTAGCCGCAGGAAATTTCACAGACACTAACACACATATAGCTGAATGTACCTTCGAACTTGTATCACAATACGAGATGTAGTTCATGAGATATGAGCACATAAACAGTAACGTTCATAGAAAATCAAATGTTCAAATGTTTGTAGAGTCTATGGGACTTAACTACGGGGTCATCAGTCCCTAAACATACAAACTATTTATGAACTAGCTAATCCTAAGGACGGCACAAATATCCCTGCCCGAGGGGGGATTCGAACCCCCGGCCGTAGTGGCCGCGCAGACCGTGACTGGAGCGCCTCAGTCCCCTCGGCCACCGCGGCCGGCAACGTTCATAGAAAACCGCCATATTACGCACCAAGTTTTAATCTATTACTTCTTTAGTCCTAATTGTATTCGAAACAGGATTTTCAGACACACAGCACTTGTACAAATGAATATATACCATTGTACAACACATAACTCACTAAATATGAGTTCGTACGAATTTTACATGTCTCTTGCATTTTGATTGCTATCTTTTTTTGTACGTATAATTTTGTACATTATGCAAGTCACCCTTATTTCTTACATATTCTCTGACAGATATAATAAGATTTTTTTAAGGAGATGTACAGAGAGAGAAAGGATAGGAGAAGTACTAACTCAAAGCTATTATCTCGAACATAACGATCTATTGGCCCGAGGTCAACACGAATTTAGAAAATATCGTTCAGGCAAAACAACTAGCACTTCATTCACACGAAGTGATGGGTGATATCGACAAGGGTTCGCAAATCGATTCCGTATTTCTTGACTTCCAGAAGGCTTTTGATACCATACCTCACAAACGGCTTTTAATCAAATTTGGTGGTTATGGTATATCGCCCCAAAATTGCGACTGGATAGGGGATTTCCTGTCAGAGAGGACACAGTTCGTAGTAATCGATGGTAAGGCATCGACTAAAACAAATGTGATATCGGCCGTTCCACATGGTAGTGTTATTGGTCCTCTGCTGTTCCTTATTTACATAAACGATTTAGGGGAAAATCTAAGTAGCTCTCTTAGGTTGTTTGCAGATGACGCCGCCATTTACCGTCTAGTAAAATCATCTGAAGATCAAAACCAACTGCAGAACGAACTCAATAAGATATCAGTATGGTGTAAAAATTGGCAATTGACTCTAAATAATGAGAAGTGTGAAGTCGTCCACATGAGTACGTACAGAAATCCGTTAAACTTTGTTTACAAGATAAATCAATCAAAAGTGAAGGCCGTAATCTCCACAAAATACCATGGAATTACTATTACTTCAGACTTAAATTGGAAAGAACATGTAGATAATGTCGTGGGAAAGGCGAACCAGAGACTGCGTTTTATTGGCAGAACCCTTAAAACATGCAACAGAACTACAAAAGAAACTGCATACACTACGCTTGTCCGTCCATTTTTGGAGTATTGCTGCCCAGTGTAGGATCCTTATCAGGTGGGTTTGACGGAGGACATGGAAAGAGTCCACAGAAGGGCAGCTTGTTTCGTATTGTCACTATACAGGGGAGACAGCGTTACCGAAATGATACAGGATCTGGGATGGAAATCATTACAACAACGGCGCTTATCGCTGCGGCGTGGGCTACTTACGAAACTCCAATCGCCAACATTCTACTCCGAATGCGAAAATATATTGTTGACTCCCACTTGCATAGGTAGAAATGATCATCAGAATAAAATAAGGGAAATCAGAGCTCGAACGGAGAGATTCAGGTGTTCTTTCTTCCCGCGCGCTATTCGAGAATGGAATGGGAGATAAATAGTATAATGGTGGTTCGATGAACCCTCTGCCAGGCACTTAAATGTAATTTGCAGAGTATTCCATGCAGATGTAGATGTAATAAATATGCGGGCGATGCCGGGTTTTCAGCTAGTTATGTGAAAACATTTTAACACAGCGTATATCGCATAAATGTTATTACAAAGGTTTCTACCAGTTACGCTTGTCATCAGACCATGTACACGGAAGGTAAGCAGCGGTGGCGGACGGATCTCGAATTGCAAAGTACAGTAGCGGCGGGTATGCCACTTAGTCCTCTACCGAGCGCGAATGCGGTTGCATAGTAAATACCCAAGGCGGACAATTTTGCATGCTGTACTGAGGAAGCGAATGTAGCGAGGAACCGTTCTGCCGATGGAGGTACGGCCCTCCGGGAGCGCGGTTGCGAATGCAGAATGTATTCGGCAAGCGTTCACCTGCGCCTTTATCCCTACGACACGTGCGTATCGCTAGATATTGAGGCTCCCTCCGCCAGTGGGAGCGAGGATTACAGGGGATTTCCGAGCAACCCGCTATCGGCGTTTTGTGGACCGAGCTGTAACCTGCTTCCATCCCCCTGGTCTCCTATCGGTGACAAGACGACGATAATCTCCTACAGAGGTAGGGAAATGAAACGCGGATCGCGAAAATATCAAGAGTATCGGATGGAAATGCGCTCAGTAAAGGTGTAAAACATGGGGAGTTTTTAACGGTGTTACAAAGGATTGGGTGAGTCTTTTGTGCAGGTCCCGCACTGCCGTGAAAACTACTTTAGAACGAGGACGTCGAAAAAAAAAAAAAAAAAAAAAGTTTCCTTTACTCATCATAGGGAGCGATCTTATTATCTATATCTATAAATGTGAACGTCTGTTCGGCCGGCCGCGGTGGCCGAGCGCTCTGCGGCGCGCCAGTCACGGTCCGCACGGCCACTACGGCCTGGGGTTCGAATCCCCCCTCGGGGGCATGGGTATTTGTGCCGTCCTTAGTCTTAGCTAGTTCGTAAGTAGTTTGAAAGTTTAGGGACTGATGACCCCGTAGCTGAGTCCCATAAGCTATACAAACATTTGAACATTTTTGTGAACATATTTTGTTAGCAGCCACCTGCATAGGGAGTCATGACCTTCATAATAAAATAAGAGAAATGTTCCTTTTCCCCGCGCGCTATTAGAAAATGCAACGGTAGAGAAATATGATAAGAGCGGTTAGCTGAATCCTCTGGCATGCACTTAAATGTGATTTGCAGAGTGTTTATGTAGATGTAGAGGTCATTGACGTTCGGTGTATGTTTATCAAAATGTTCAAATGTTTGTATAGTCTATGGGACTTAACTACGGGGTCATCAGTCCCTAAACTTACAAACTACTTATGGACTACTTACGAACTAGGACGGCACAAATATCCATGCCCGAAGGGGGATTCGAACCCCCGACCGTAGTGGCCGTGAAGACCGTGACTGGAGCGTCTTAGTTCGTAAGCATACGAATAAGGAAACATAAGAATAAATAAATAAAGCAGTAAGAAAGAAATTTCTTTTAATACATTTCTTTAAAAATGTCGATTTGACGTTTCGCGCATTACATCAAGTGATCGATCTGTGATATTACAATCATTATTGTTGACATTTTAATAATAACAATTATATATTATTTCAACACTGTATATTTTAATTCCTATTATTTACACGAAAGCTTATTTCGACTTAATAGTCATCTTCAGGTGTTAGGCCTGCAATTCATAAGTTTTTATAAAAATTTTATAAAATTGCAGGCATAACACCTGAAGATGAGTATTAAGTCGAAATAAGCTTATCGTGTAAATAATAGGAATTAAAATATACAGTGTTGAAATTATATAATTGTTATTATTAAAATGTCGATGTACGGCATCACTAACACTGTGGGCCCTGCAGATAACACATTATTGTTCAATTTCGTGATTGGATTCTTCGAAACGAGTGCATTTTTATGTGTGATTTGATCTCAGAGCACACTACTGAAAGACAGCTTATCTATCTTAATCAACCAACACGCGAGCGGATCCGCGGGTTTAAGCTAGTAAATTATAAATGATACTGCTCAGTCTCTTCCCAGGTAAAGTTTCAAAACTGTACCGAAATAGATTTATCAGTTCGCTATAAAACCGTGCCTATAACCTTCTTCAGGTATAAATTAGTAACTGTACAAATAGATTTTTTAATTTTCCACTCCCATGAACCACAGACATTGCCGAGGTGGGGTGGCTTGCGTGCCTCAACGATACAGATAGCCGTACCGTAGGTGCAACCACAGCGGAGGGGTATCTGTGGTTCCTGAAGAGGGGCAGCAGCCTTTTCAGTAGTTACAGGGGCAACAGTCTGGATGATTGACTGAGCTGGCCTTGTAACATCAGCTAATGTGGCTTTGCCACACAGCTACTGCCAACGGCTGAAAGCAAGGGGAAACTACAGCCATCACCTTTCCCGAGGACATGCAGCTCTACTGTATGAACATCGAATATTGATTTAAGCCTAAGGAAGTCCTTTCTGAAGGCATTTGTGTGGAGTGTTGCCTTGTATGAGAGTGAGACATGGACGATAAACAGTGCGGACAGGAAGAGGATTGAGGCTTTTGAAATATGGTGCTACAGAAGAATGCTGAAGGTTAGGTGGGTGGATCGCGTGACTAATGAGGAGGTACTGAACAGAATTGGGGAGAAAAGAAATTTCTGGCATACCTTGACTAAAAGAAGGGATAGGTTGGTAGGACACATTCTTAGACATCAAGGAATTGTGAATTTAGCGTTGGAGGGAAGTGTGTGGGGAAAAAAATCGCAGTGGTAGACCAAGAGATGGATATAGTAAGCAGATTCAGACAGATGTAGGTTGCCGTTCTTATGTGTAGATGAAGAGGCTTGCTCAGGATAGGGTATTGTGGAGAGCTGCATCAAACCAGTCTCCGGACTGAAGACCACAACACACACCGAAAGTCAGCGATGTCAACGTTAATACGAGTAACCAAGGAAAGAGCCAGTACTGCCATGCAACGGATCATGGTCACGGATTCCACTGGTAGTTTACAGAATACGAAATACGCTGACACTTGTTCCTGAGTGATCAAGCATGATGCCTGGCTTCGGACGGTCCGGCGTGGCGGCGGCTAGCGCCCGGGGCAGCGGTGTCTGTGCCCCTGTGCGGGCCCCCGCTATAAATACTGCCTCTCCCGTCCTCTGCCACCGTCACCAGCTGATGCCGCGTCTCGCAGACTTTGCAGAGCCGCCCACCGCACCTACACCTATATCTACATCGATACTCTGCAAATCACATTTAAGTGCCTGGCAGAGGGTTCATTAACCACTTTCATAACTTTTCTCTACCGTTCCATTCTCTAATAGCGCGCGGGAAGAAAGAACACCTAAATCGTTCCGTTTTCGATCTGATTTCTCTTATTTTATTGGGATGGTCATGTCTCTCTAAGTAGGTGGGTGCTAGCAAAATATTTTCACATTCATAAGTAAAAGTCGGTGATTGAAACTTCGCAAACAGATCACGCCGCAATGAATAACGTCTTTCTTTTAATGATTTCCACCCCAATTCGTGCAACATTTCCGTGACGCTTTCCCCCCCCCCCCGTAACGTGATAAAACAAAACGAGCTGCCCTTCTCTGAACCTTCTCAATATCTTCCGTCAGTCCCACGTGGTGAGGGTCCCACAAGGGGCGACAGTACTCCAGGAGAGGACGCACAAGTGTGATGTAGGCAGTCTCTTTGGTGGAGCTGGTGCATCTTCGAAGCGTTCTGCCAATGAAACGTAACCTTTGATTCGCCTTCCCCACAATATTTTCTATGTGTTCTCCCTACTTGGTGCGAAAATTGGCAATTGACACTAAATAAAGAAAAGTGTGAAGTAATACTCATGACCACTAAAAGAAATCCGCTGAACTTCAATTACGCGATAAATCAGTCAAACCTTAAGGTCGTAGATTCTACCAAATACCTAGGAGTTAACAATTACGAACAGTCAATTGCCTCCTCCCTACCTCCCTAGTCCGCCTTTGGGTCCGGATGTCCAAAGAATCCAAGATCCCCCTTGAAAATGTACTCCGCATTTGGAGACGAAACGTCGGGTTTCAATAATAAATCCATCCTACTGTAACGATACACTGAAATTTTTATTTATTTTTTGTTTATCTTTGATCAGCGATACTTATCGCCTCCGGTTCCCTCTGACTCGCAATGCAACTAATTTAATTTCGTTCGTCATTTTTTACTCCCAAACAAGCGAGAAGACGGAACCGAAATAGTAGTTTTTTTTTACTCACTCTCTTGTCTATGCTCGTTCCGTACGGACGTCTTCCATTCATGTATCCATTAAATGTAAGTAATTGTGATGCAAGATGTGGTAAAATATATTACTTAAATTTAAAATCATCCCCTCTCTTTGGCTTTTATTTAAATGAATCCCTCCACGTCAAATACTTATTTTCTACTGTTTTTCAGCTCCTTCGCCTCCGTAATAGTTTAATGTTCAGACGCCATTACAATCGCTTCGCATTGTCTGCAAAATTTTAATCAATCAATCATCCTTATACTATACATTGCTTGATTTTAGAACCTGCTGTCATTTCTTTTGTAATTTCACGAAGTCCGATCATTTAAAAAAAAAATTATTCTATCATTACAAGTAACTTCATGTTCCATCCACGGTCACACAACAATGAAAAGCGAAGTGAACAGTCTGAACATTGATCTACGGAAAGTATCTCGAACATTCACTTATTAAATAAGACATAAAAGTTATCATTTCCAGCTTCTACAATACCAAGTGCAGGATCCAGCTAGATGCTTTCCGTAAGTTTTATAACGTGCTGTTGCTTGTATGGTGCCCAACTTTAATATGCAATCCGCGGTTTATTTGCTTTAATGTTCATTTTGTGCTGTACTTTAACTAACTTATTTCAAAATTCAAACATTCGGTACCATCAATTCTTTGTCCAAAAAATATAATCGCGGAATCCACTTTTAACGTGATTAGGTAGTACTGCTGTGAAGCTGGTTAGGTCGCAAACTGTTTATTATTGGTCACACTTGAGGTACAGCGTGCCCTCAAAATGACGCGTTTCGGAATTACCATCATCAGATTAGAATCTAAAAACATAAAAAATATAAAATAATAAAATTAATAAAATTCCTCACATGATAGAAAAAGTAGTAGGTTACAATTCATATTGAAAATTATGATTTACGTCATGTTGTACCTCTTCCGTGCCATGTGCACACGTGAACAGATGGAAGATGTTCTTCAGTATGCATACAAACGCAGACTACAAGTTTTAACACACATGATACTGTCCAGGTAGACATTTTTTGCCACATTTTTACAATGTGCATAGTGGCGCCATATCACATAAGGTATGCGTAGTAATTACATAGGTCAGCTGTGCAATTTTTGTACAAAGTATAAAAATTTTTAAAAGAACAATTATACATATGCTTTTAAAAACCACTTGTCAGCTGCTAAACCTTTGTTGTAAATCATGATAGGCTATATAAGCACTATGTAGTCAAAGTTAAAACCACATAAAAATAAAATTAATAAAAAAGTGACAGAATAATACTACATCTCAACGACAAAAAAAAAAAAAAAACCATCATCTAGATACGATTGAAAAATCCTTAAAAATTCTTCATGTAGAGCCGAAAGGTCTAGACCTAGACATTCTGGAAGATATTGAAATTTACAAATGCTGTAAGGAAAACCCAGATGGAATTTTGAACGAACGAATCCGTTCTCACAGGAAATGGTTCTTTGACATTTTTCGGGATTTATTGTGAACAGTGCCCAGCCCGCTGGTTCCCTATATCTATGATGAATGCTGCTGCTTTTACAAATGTATTTACATCTCCTTATCTGATGTAAAGTGCCTTATGTTAATTTTATGACTACTTGTTCTATCTATGGCTACAGCCAACTGTCATAAGTAATGCTAGTCACATTTTAAAACACCTTTGACAATGTTCTGGATTTGTTGAGCTGTCTCTCTCATTTTAAATGTAGTATTATTCTGTCACATTTATTATTTTATTAATTTTATTTTTATGTGGTTTTAACTTTGACTACATAGTGCTTATATAGCCTATCATGATTTACAACAAAGGTTTAGCAGCTGACAAGTGGTTTTTAAAAGCATATGTATAATTGTTCTTTTAAAAAATTTTATATTTTATACTTTGTACAACAATTGCACAGCTGACCTATGTAATTACTACGCATACCTTACGTGATATGGCGCCATCATGCACATTGTAATGCCTACCTGGACAGTATCATGTGTGTTAAAACTTGTAGTCTGCGTTTGTATGTATATTGAAGAACATCTTCCATCTGTTCACGTGTGCACATGGCACGGAAGAGGTACAACATGACGTAAATCATAATTTTCAATATGAATTGTAACCTACTACGTTTTCTATCATGTGAGGAATTTTATTAATTTTATTATTTTATATTTTTTATGTTTTTAGATTCTAATCTGATGATGGTAATTCCGAAACGCGTCATTTTGAGGGCACGCTGTACATCAAGTGTGACCAATAATAAATAGTTTGCGACCTAACCAGCTTCACAGCAGTACTACCTAATCATTTCATCATGGTCGCCTACCTCCTCAGTGACTTTATGTCGCATTTACACTACTTTTAACAATTATGGCATCATACGAAGCAAGGGCGACGTTATACTACCACGGCATTATAGCCCTGAATATCTGAGTGTTATCACTGCTCATCCGAGCAGCGCAGTTGAGATAGCGGAGCGACTCTGTAGGAAGATAGCCCTCTGAGCGGGACAGAGAGGCAGTATTTAGCGAGGCAGCGGCGCTACACACACACACACACACACACACACACACACACACACACACACACACGACGAGACGGGCTCTGGCCGCTCCTCATCCCCAGTCCGGAGCGCCTGGCTGGCGGCCACGATATGGAAATTAAACATTGAGCACGGCCGCACAGCCCGCTTGCACAATCGCGTATTCATTAGGCGGCCGGCGGCAAGTTTTGCCATTATTCTGTGATGGGGCCCGCGCATTGTTTCGGCTCGTCGGTTAATCATGGTTCGCGGTCGCCACGGACTGCGGGTGCCGGGCGTCGCGTCGGGAAACAGAACGTCTTCACCGGCGGGCGAATTTCGTGCCTAACAGGAGCCCGTTTAAAGTTTCCTCGTAAAGGGCAAGAAAAGCACTTAACGTCTTAGACCCGACTCGTTATCTGCGAAGCGCTCTCTTACAGTGTCTCGGAAGAGCGGCGAATATCTCTCCGTCTCTACTGCTTATTTTTACAGGACGACAATTTTATTTGCTTGTTTATTCACTGAATTATGTAGGGACGGCGTAGTTCGTGAACGACCTAGTTCAGTTGAACTATTTCGTGAAATAAACTACATTTTAATGAAATAAAAGGTTTCCGCTTGGTAGGTGATGTGAGATGTTTCTTTTATTAAACTTCAAAACATATCTATTTCGTCCCTATGATGGGACATCATCAGTGCAGAAGTGCAAGTCATGATGACCTATGTGCTCTGCTTAAAACATGGTCATCATGACTTGCAATTCTGCACTGATGATGTCCCATCATAGGGACGAAATCCATATGTTTTGAAGTTTAATAAAGGAAACATCTGACATCGCCTACCAAGCGGAAACCTTTTATTTCATTATAATTCTGTGGTGGGCTGGCACAAAATTGAATCTAGTTACATAAAACTGCATTTTAGTTCACTTTGGTGGACTAGTTCTTTTACTCCTTGCTTCCTTGATCCACTGGAAATTACGAGGGTTGGAACTTAAATAGTGACAACTATTTATTCCCAAACGATACAAAAGCATTACATGTTTGCACCTGTTACTGTCCTTAAAAGTAGTCACCAGTGTTGTGTAAAACCCTTCAACCCGTTACCAGCGATGTGGAAGGCATACCAGCGATGTGGAAGGCATAGTATGCCGGTAGCTGAGCCCGTTCTGTTGATGGTGCGAATGGAGCGGCCTACTGCCTGTCGAATCACTGGAACAGTTCTGAAGCGAATGCCACGAAGTGGTTGCTTCATCTTCGGAATTAGATCAAAGTCACAAGGACTTCAGTCAGGGAATATGGTGGATGGTATAGTACTTCCCAGTCCCATCGACGGAACAGAGCAGCCACAGCTTGCGCTATATATGCGCCCGCGCATTGTCGTGCAAAGTAATGGGTAGGTTGCGCAGCAAGTGTTGCCGCTTCTTTCGCAAAGCTTGTTGCAGATGATTCTCCAAAAACGAACAGTAACATTGATGGTCTGTCGTGGAGGAATGTAATACGTTAGGATAACACCATCGCAGTCGTACACGAGAATCACCATAACTTTCACCATACTGGGGCTCTGACGTACTTCCGACATTTTCGGCGACCCATAATTTGATTGGCGCTTGGTTCCTACGATATGGCCCATGTCTCATCCAGTGTCACGATACGGCGTAAGAAAGTAAGAAAGCCTGTCCTTCGCGCTCATAGGGCTCCAAGAGCATCTGAACAGTTTCGTAACGCATCCATTTTTGCCTTTCCGTCAATTCATGCGGATCCCATAGAGATGCAATTTTTCGTATGCCCAGGTGTACCTTCACCTTCAGGATGCGAAGCACAGTCGTATGCGTTAATCCGGTTTCGTGGGCGAGCTCACGATCGCCTAGCATCGATCACTGTCCATTAACACGGCAACAGTATGCATTTCTTCAGAGACGCCAGGACGACCTACCCGATACATGTCTGTCACAGTTTGCCGACCTTCATTCAAGGCTTTTATCCAACGTGCCACTGTTCTGTACTGCAATACCGATTTTCCTCACGCCTCTTGAGGACCTTGGTGACATTATCGTTCTGTACGACCTCTGGCACATTCAATTTTGATTCAACTCCTCGTTCCTGTTTCGAAAACATAGTGACACCGTTACGTTAGAACGCTCGCTCACATGTGACTGTGTTTTCCTCGATTGTGCGCACGCCGATGACGTGGAATGGGCGAGTCCATTTGCTCGGAGATAAGGTAGGTATATCAACAGCTTGCGCTGTCAGTAGATTCCATTGCCTAGTGACTCCAAAGCAGTGTTTATATTTAAGTACCAACCCTCGTAGAAGGTGCATACTCAAACATCCCTTCCCTTGATATCGAGTACACCCCACCCCCAGGACCTAAAAGTATGTATTTCAGAAGTCCTAACTTGTAACAGCTTAAACTACATCGGATCGGAAGACCGAAATAGTCCATTCAGTTTAGTTGATGATTGTTCCTAACTGCGCGAACTAAGTTATATCGAAAGACTGTAAGGTCTTTATTTCAGTTTGGATGCAGATGAGGACCGGACTCCTAGCGAGAATATAGGGTCCATTACGAGCCATGGAATAAATGTTCGAAGTAGGAGAACATATGAAAGTTTGGTTCGGGCGGAATATGCACTTGAGTAGTCCTGCCGCTGGAGTGGAGTAGACAATAAGCTCAACTTCCTAGTGAGCAGGGGGTCCCGGGTTCGAGTGCCACATATTTTCATATGTCCATGTTGTATGGTTACAACACCTACTTGCAGTTAAAATCTATGCCTCTATTTATCTTCATACCTAAATTATTTCAGCAGAAATCCCGCCCTCAACAGTGCATCTATTTATTCTAGAAACATGTAGAAATAACATCCTAATAAAATAATTAAAAAATAATTACGTGTACATTTTATCCCATTCTATTATGGCAGGTACAGCAACAGAGGAGAATTGATTCGAATAGAAAACAGATTCCGTTGCAAAAATTTTAATTGTTTTATTCCAATTAGGTGCTTCACGCGATTAGCAAATCTGCAGACTGTAACAATAGTGGGTATATTACAGATCGAGTACACGAACCTAGTGGGTAATGCTAGTAACGCTTAAGGTTTTAAAAACCTCATGTTTAAAAAGAAAAAAAGGGAAAATCCCTTTCTCCATGCACTTCTTAGTTCCTCAGTTAGCTTCACCCTGTACCAGACTTCCCATCAAGGAAGAGTCGTTTGAAGTACCCAGGCCGTCCACATGCCAGTCAGCCATGATGACCACTACAAAGGAGCAGAAACTAACGTTCGTCAGTAGCACTGAGTTCATTCGTTCGTTCAGTACTGGACGTCACCCGAGTCCGCCGCTGTCTTCTGCCCTGGTGGGATTCATCGAGTACATCGTATTGTAACCTTGTTTGCCAGCTTCTCTTCCTGAGCTCAGAGCAAGAATTTACGCCGCCGACGAACAAGTTGCACCTGCAGTGCTAACGCGAGTTTAGGAAGACATAGAATACATATGGGATGTGTGGAGGATAACTAAAGAAAGATAATCGAGCATCTTTAGTTTGAGTAAAAAAATAAATAAATAAATAAAAATAGACAAGCACCAAGTTCTTTGAATCAATTTATATGAATTTTCAATTGCAAAGTCCTTTTTCATTCATGCTGTTTTTAAAGTTGTTACGGTTCATAAAATTCCTAAATCTACGTAGGGAAAGAAAAATAAATAAATTTTGTAAGCTGTCATGTTTTTAACTTAAGTATTTTTTTATATAGTGACTAAGTGCAATGTTGCACTTCTTATTTTATACCCAATTTTTTAATAAGATGACCAGATTATAATTATATATATATATATATATATATATATATATATATATATATATATATATATATATATAACCAGATGATGGTGACACAGTGCACCGAAACCGGTCGTCACTTAATAAATTGTTAGTTTGCGATCTTGGCTTATCATTTGGAAACTATAAAACGAATTGATCGCCTCCAGACCAGACGATGGCAGGTAATCTTGAAATAAATAAAACATTGCGTCCTGCTGAATGTACAACGAGAAGGAAGGGCGGGCAACTTTGCCAGTTCCATCAGTGCCGCTGAAGTCACCTAGACACGGCTCTACTCATGTGGAATTACCTAACCCTCGGCGGGATATTAAACCGTAGGTTTCTCAACATTTTACCTAACTGACTGAAAGTTTCCCTGCCACATTGCTCTGCTTTATCTCATTGCCACAGCGACAGCGCATCATCTCCGCCTGTACGTACTCCCTGGCGCCAGTGGAATCATTCTCCGCGCCACTCCCGCTGGTAATCTGATGCTTGTTATACAGCGACAAATTGCGGACTACTGTCTCGCCAGTAGCAGCAGCAACCCCGCCACCAAGCTGGCACGCCTCCAGGGTTCGCAACACAAGCCGTTCTGCGCCCCACTTCCAAAATCATCTGGCTGTCCCAAGCGCACTGCCACTAAATATTACTAACGCCGCCAGTACTGCGTAGTAAAGATTTGTGTTTTATATTACATCCTTTGCGATGGCGTTACTGCTTCAGCTAAGAAGCTGAATTTCTCGACCTCTATTTACGAGCAACTCACTTTGTAATATTCAAGCATTTCCCTCGACGACTCAGTTGAACATTAAAAAACATAGATATCGTCGTAACTAAAGAAAATAAATATATTTCCACGACGAAGCCCTATTGAGTCTCTCAAAGCACTCATTTTTGCCAACACATTATGCGAGCAAAAATTTAACATGAGGTAGAGGTGTATTGCTCCATTTGTGGTAGGAAGCCTGAGTTCCAACAAACCAGCTTAAGGAGTACTGATCACTTTTTTATTTACATTAGTTACAGTTAACTACAAATACACTACTGGCCATTAAAATTACTACACCAACAAGAATTGTAGATGAAAAAATGTTTGTAAAACTTATGGGACTTAACTACGGGGTCATCAGTCCCTAAGCTTACAAACTACTTACGAACTAGCTAAGACTAAGGACGGCACAAATAGCCATGCCCGAGGGGGGATTCGAACCCCCGACCGTAGTGGCCGTGCAGACCGAAACTGGAGCGCCTCAGTCCCCTCGGCCACCGCGGCCGGCACTTGCAGATGATAAACGGGTATTCATTGGACAAATATATTATACTAGAACTGACATGTGATTACATTTTCACGCAGTTTCGGTGCGTAGATCCTCAGAAATCATTACCCAGAACAACCACCTATGTACTTAATAACGCTCTTGATACGCCTGTGCATTGAGTCAAACAGAGCTTGGATGGCGTGTACAGGCACAGATGCCCATGCAGCTGCAACACGATACCACAGTTCATCAAGAGTAGTGACTGGCGTATTGAGACCAACCAGTTGCTCGACCACCATTGACCAGACGTTTTCAATCTGGAGAATGTGCTGGCCAGGGCAGCAGTCGAACATTTTCCGTATCCAGAGAGTCCCGTACAGGACCTGCAACATGCGGTCGTGCATTATCCTGCTGAAATGCAGGGTTTCACTGAGATCGAATGAAGGATAGACCCACTGGTCGTAACACATCTGAAATATAACGGCCACTGTTCAAAGTGCCGTCGATGCAAACAAGAGGTGACCCCATACCATCACGCCGGGTGATACGCCAGTATGGCGATGACGACTACACGCTTCCAATGTGCGGTCACCGCGATGTCGACAAAAACGGATGCGACCAACTTGATGCTGTAAATAGAACCTGGATTCATCCGAAAAAATGACGCATTGCTATTCGTGCACCCACGTTCATCGTTGCGTACACCATCGCAGGCGCTCCTGTTTGTGATGCAACGTGAAGGGTAACCGCGGCCATGGTCTCCGAGCTGATAGTCCATGCTGCTGCAAACGTCGTCGACTGGTCGTTCAGATGGTTGTTGTCTTGCAAAGCCCCCATCTGCTGACTCAGGGATCGAGACGTGGCTGCACGATCCGTTACAGCCATGCGGATAAGATGGCAGTCATCTCGACTGCTAGTGATACGAGGCCGTTGAGATCAAGCACTGCGTTCCGTATTGCCCTCCTGAACCCACCGATTCCATATTCTGCTAACAGTCATTGTATCGCGACCAACGCGAGCAGCAATGTCGCGATACGATAAACCACAATCGCGATAGGCTACAATCCTACATTTATCAAAGTCGGAAACGTGATGGTACGCATTTCTCCTCCTTACACGAGGCATCACAACAACGTTTCATCAGGCAACGCCGGTCAACTGCTGTTTGTGTATGAGAAATCGGTTGGAAATTTTCCTCGTGTCAGCACGGTGTAGTTGTCGTCACCGGCGCCAACCTTGTGTGAATGCTAATCATTTGCATATTACAGCATCTTCTCCCCGTCTGTTATTTTAGCGTCTGTACACGTCATCTTCGTGGTGTAGCAATTTTAAGGGCCAGGAGTGTACATCTACATGGGATACTCTGCAAATTACACTAAAGTGCCTGGAAGAGGGTTCATCGAACCACCATTATGCTATTTATCTCCCATTCGATTCTCGAATAGCGCGCGGGAAGAAAGAACACCTGAATCTCTCTGTTAAAGCTCTGATTTCTCGTATTTTATTCTGATGATCATTTCTACCTATGTAAATGGGAGTCAACAATATATTTTCACATTCGGAGGAGAATGTTGGCGATTGGAGTTTCGCAAGTAGCCCACGCCGCAGCGATAAGCGCCGTTGTAGTAATGATTCCCATCCCAGATCCTGTATAATTTCCGTAACGCTGTCTCCCCTGTATCGTGACAATACGAAACGAGCTGCCCTTCTTTGGACTCTTTCGATGTCCTCCGTCAAACCGACCTGATAAGGATCCCACACTGGGCTGCAATACTCCAAAAATGGACGGACAAGCGTAGTGTATGCAGTTTCTTTTGTAGTTCTGTTGTATGTTTTAAGGGTTCTGACAATAAAACGCAGTCTCTGGTTCGCCTTTCCCACGACATTATCTACGTGTTCTTTCCAATTTAGACTATTAGATAAACCGTAGACATCATCATTGTCCAGAAGTTCTGCAAACAGATGTACAAATCCTTATCCGACCATCCAGCTTTTCGTTTTCCGTAATTTCACTAAAACACTACAGGCAAATGACGGATTTGTTACTTTAGAACGGCACGGCCGATTTACTTCTTCATACTTATGCACAAATCCGAGCGAGAGGTGCGACTGTAATGCCGATGGGGCGTTAAACCCTAAGCCTCCTTCCATCCTACGTCCAATTTGTACAGCAGTTCCTCGGAAGGACCATCTCGACACTCGGAAGACCATGATGCGACCGCTTTGAAACCAGCTCAGTTTCCTGTTGCGTCTTCTTGGCATGGTCTAATTCAACTGATCGCTACACGTAGATTATTTGCAGCCAAATACAAGTAACATATGACACTTACGAAGGTGCATTTCAATCCTTTATAACTGTGTGTAAGGTGGGTGATTAAACTGATGTATGACATGAAATAACACGAGCGAACGGTCTGTGACATGAAATTACATCACACTATTCCTCCTTTCCGTTGCAACCTTCGTTAAACATCAGTGTTGATGCGGCTGTAGTACGGCTCTGGTGAGTTGGCTCGCGGTTTTCAGAGCAATACTTTGCCGGGGCTGTAAAAGAACACAGCTCAGTGAAAGTGGGGGAGATAACAGGAAGTTTGCCGCTGAAAATCGGTTGGAAGTTGGCAGACTAAAAGTTTCCGATATGGCGTAGCGGCGGACGCGGGCACATGTGGCGCTAGAAAAATTGGCCCCAGGCCAGTGCTTGGGAGGCGAACGATCTGGACACTTCTGCAGCGCTTAAAGAGCACCGCTTCGTGTTCGCGCGTGTGCCCGCCAACAAAGTAACAGATCCGTGAGAGGCAACCGGACCGCCAGCCACCGACCTCCATGATCCTCGCCATAGCGATCACGGCTAAGTTTATTTCTCGAAATAAGGCCATTCCTCGAACTTTCTTGGAACTCAGTAGACCTTCACAGAACTTAAATGAATATCTTTCAAATGTTACCGATTTTATCCGTTTCTGGCAGCAACCACTGAAATCGTCAATGTGTCATGGGCACAATATGATTCACTGATCCCGTAGCAAGGGATTAAGCTTTTAGAGTTTCCTTGAGCCATGTATGACCTCTTATGGAGCACTTGTTGGGAACTAGTGTTGCAGTGCTACCAAATTACCTTTCGCTGATGCCACCGTTGTATCGAAAATATACACGAGGCGAAAAGAAGATACACCATTTATGACCCTTCCGCTAGTCCGCGTGAATTCACATAATGCTTCTTGTTTCATGTGTCTAAATTGCTTCATTTTATCGATGTTTATGAAGTTTTGCAATTTACAAATGAGAACTGAATGTCTTGAAGCTTCCTGACAGATTAAAAATGTTTGCCGGACCTAGAGGCAAACTCAGGGCCCTTTTGCGGGCATGTGATAGACTAATTCAGTTGGTAGAAATTTGCCCTCGAAATGCAAAGGTCCCGAGTTCGAATCTCCTTTCTACAGACAGTTTTAATCAACGCACACTCCGCTACAGAATGAAAAATTAATACAGAATATCTTGGTAGTCGAATTTGTGTTAATGGTAACGCCTCAGAAAAATTCTTCCATTGTATAATGCTTTTCACAGACTACATACTTAGGCCCAGAATCGAACACGCTAACTCAAGGATTCAGGACGTTCAAATGTTTTCCAGACTGAACGTGTTGCTGTTCATGCTCTTACAATGTGTTGAGCCAAGCGTGTAATTAATTGGTATAATGAAGCCTTTCGGTCCACGCAGGTTCGTAAGAAACAGTTGTATCTATCGGACCAAATTCTATGGTCATCAGTCCCTAGACTTAAAAACTACTTAACTTACGCTAAGGACAACACCCCCCCCCACACACACACACCTAAAGGAGGACCTGAACCTCCGACGGGAACGGCCGCTCAGTCCATAGCATCACGCCTTAGACCGCGCGGCAACTTTAGTATTTCAACGAAATAATTTGACAGCGTGTGTGTATTTACTGAATAAAGATTCTTTTCATACATTTGTTCAAATGTTTGTAAATCTAAGGGACTTAACTACGTTGGTCATATGTTCCTAGGCTTACAAACTACTTACACTAATTTAAAATAACTTATGCTAAGGACAACACAAACAACCATGCCCGAGGGAGAACTCGAACCCACGACGGCGAACGACCGCGCGCACCGCAGCAGGGCGTCTTTAGTGCGCTCGGCTATTCTGCCGCGGCCATGCATTTGTCAAATTGTCTTCTTTTGATGTTCATTTTATGATAAAAATATCCATGCGACGAAATATGGTAACAGACGTTTTTATAATTTTAGAATGAAAGAAATTTCGTTGTGTTCACTTTTCCATTAATGGTCAAACACATTGATTGTACACAATCCTTTTCAGGAAACTCACTATTTATCTCGCTTAACTTCTCCAAGCCACTTTTTCGCTTCTGTTCGTTTTTTGTGTCCCATTCAGCAGTTCCCTTGAACTCTTCTAAAAATGAAATTTGTCAATTTTTTGTGACGTTCTTGTTAATGTGATGTTTACACGGTATAATTTATTTTTCAGGCATTTTCCTGTATTGAAGTCTTACATTCGGTTTGAAGTTCACCTTCACTAGAGATAAGCAGTACTATGTTGCCAAGATAAAGGCTGTGGTTGCGATATGCCACATTAAAAATGTATTCAATCTTCGACTAACAGTATGAGGATCTGAAAACCATCTCAGATGATGTTATCTGTGAGTGTCTAACAGTATCTCGCCTTAAAATTTTTGTTTGACATTTTTATCATCAATTTTAAAAGAACAAAAAAGTATTGCATGCTGTAAATTGCCGTTCACCACTGACGAAACTAATTAAAAAAGAACTGCAGCAGCAAAAGAAAGGGGAGGGGGAGGGGGAAGAGATGCCATTCCGTACTGTTCTAACGGCATGGATTGTCGTTGCTTATTATTCAAACAAATGAAGACGCCGTAATCACAGGACATTTCGTTAGTTTCTTTAACCCGTGCCGATTTCATGTCGTGCACGTCTTTATTTTGTGCTAGTTCTGTGTCATCATATTGAGTTTCTCGTCTAGTGCGGATTCTGTCGCGCACTCATAAAAAGGCTACGTGTAATCAAGCAATTTTTTTTCTAACGGAACGTGTTCATTACGTGTTGTGATAAAATTACCGATATCCATGGCTTCCATTGTGGATCTGAGGTAGTACTCGCATATAAATCGCATCTAGCTGTTTCTTATAACGAGTGTAATGAGGTTTTCTCTTGGTTATTGTCCTATGCAGCACACGTCCTGGTGGAAAGATAATCCTATTTCATTCATTTGGTTTCTTAGGTTAAAACACGTTTGGGCATTTGAATTTAACATATTCCATTTCAACATAGTTGCTTTTTTACTGTACATATTACATTGATGATGGCTATAGTTAAAGCCAGAATCGATTTCTTATAAACTGCGGATTGCTGTGTTCCTCTCAGAAGCTAATTTGTTACGCTCGTAGGACTTTTGACTGCTCTATTAAATAAAATTGTCTTTCTGTTTCATCAATTTTCTTCAGAGCGATATAGCTGGCCCTAGCGACGTCATTTTATGCAACCATGCTATCCTAGGAGATACTCTCCTGTTGGCGAGAGTTACGTTTTATTAATACTATTGTTTCTGTGTGGCATATTTAAAGTATTTTTGTACGCAGGTACCTTTTGCTCAGGGTAATTCAAGTCATATTCATTGTTATTTGAAATTGGAAGATAGTAAATTAGTGGAGGATGTAAGAATTGGTTTGGAATATATGTTTGGATCTACTAATGGTGTTTTCGATGTTCAGCCTTGTAAAAGTAGGAAGACTTGTTTAATATACATTAATAAGTTTGATGCATGTCCAGTCACTAATTGTAATAAGTCAAGTTTTTCTTTTAATAGGATTCGATGATGTCGGAGCGTATCCGTATTTTAGATTACATAGATCCTTTTTTAGTTAACAATTGGAATAGAATACGATTTATTGAGAAGTATTTTGAATGTTTCCAGGCTAAACGTGTTGCTGTTCATGTTTTGAGTGTCATTTGAAGTATTTAGCTTGGGCCAAGCGTGTAATTAATTGGAGCAATGAAGCCTTTCGGTCCACACAAGTTCGTAAGAAACAGATGTATCTATTGAGGGTCACGATAGATTACATACTCCATGAGTTCCGTGTTTAATACGTTATTTTCTATATTGATGCTTGTATATGCTTGACACTATTTAAAGCATGGGATCTAACTAAATTGTTATTTGTTGTGAAATATATATGCCAAGATCACTGTTCAGTATTTTATTTCAGATCTTGGCATATCTATTTTATGAACAATACTGATGCTTCATAGTTATAAGCATTAATTTCTCGACTCGCATTGGAGAGGACGGTGGTTCAAATCTACCTCCGACCATCCAGATTTAGGTTTTCCGTGATTTCCCTAAATCACTCCAGGCAAATGCCGGGATGGTTCATTTAAAAGGTCACGGCCTATTTCCTTCAGCATCCTTACGCAAACAATCCGCGCGTGAGCTCCGCCTCTAATGACCATGCTGTCGACGGGATGTTAAACACTGATCTATCTACCACTAATTTCGCTCATTGGTACACCAGCTCACTAGGCACGAAACATGAACTACATAGTTGATGGACGTAGGAAAACGATTTAAAGGAATGATGTGGAAACGGATTATACCATGTTTAGAATCGTTGCAAGATAAGCTTACTGGACATTCTCAGTGCAGGTTAGTTCCCTACTGACAAATCGGCTCTTCTTCAGTTCACAAACACAACAAGAAGTCATTACTGTTGAAACTTGTGTGTAATCTGGTTAGAGCGTAAAACCTTGTCTGCATTCAAACGAGAATGTATCACTGGTCGTGTATGGCGTGACTGTTACAGATAAAATTTACCAACAAAAGAATATAATGAACCTGTTTATTAAATACTGATTACAGTATGAATTTCAGTGTGATTCGGTCCTTGAAATCTATTAAACGCATCTGACACTGAACCTAGTAAAATTACGTGTGACTGTTTAGACCGCAACGGACAACACAGTAAATGAAGGCAAACTGTTAATGAGACAATTACAATTCAATCGTAATCTGACTGAATTCTAATCTCGTGTATTTGAACAGTAATGTCAGCTGAGGTTATTTCAATATTATTTTTAGAGTACACAATACACTAGTGACCAGGCTATACTCGAACAATTCAGTTACGAGAGCCAAGAAAAAAAAAATGTGTATCTGATTACTGGTATATTTTGTCAGCTTTGTATGAAATAATACTTAAATTAGAATATTCAAAAAATCAAGAAGTCATCAGTGTCACTGGATGTGGTGATGTACATCACACAACAATCACTACACTGTCTCAATTGCATTTACGTAATTTTCAAATCTGA
This sequence comes from Locusta migratoria, assembly GCA_026315105.1. Classification (NCBI taxonomy): domain Eukaryota; kingdom Metazoa; phylum Arthropoda; class Insecta; order Orthoptera; family Acrididae; genus Locusta; species Locusta migratoria. The sequence continues at coordinate 121,488,983 of CM048745.1, read as the reverse complement.
TTAACTTTATAAGAACACAACTTAATGCAAATACTTTCTTTCTTGCAGGACGTCTAAGTTTTCCTGTAACTATTAAGCGTATTAACTATTAAGGTAGCTTAGTAATTGACGGCTACGTTCAAATTGTCAGTGAGCTGTGACGCTTTGAGAAACAACTGATGAACAAGTGTACACGGGTAGAGTGTTGGTTTGGAATCACACTCGCCGAATTGATGGGTGTTACTAACAAAAGTTCAAAAGCACTTGAAAGACGGGTGTTCGTAACGAGCGTTAAAACCAGATGTTAGTAACGCAGGGTTAGTTAACCTAACAGTGGATCTTTCATCAATATAACAAAACTCTCTATGAATTTCACTTTGACTACCTGTGTGTTACTTTTATTCTCACTAGTTATGCAGATTGATCTCATTGAGGGATATACTTTCACTAATATTTTTTATCAAATTGTAACTGAATGACTTACTTTGTCAGAGGGGAATAACACAAGACAAAATTAATCTTCAGAATGGTGAAAGGATTGGGAACTAGTATAAGTGTCTTCAGGTTAAATCAAAACAACAACTTTTGTTAACTAACTTCATTAATAAGAAACGCTAAGCACCTACTACAACAATAATCATACAATACAACAATTACAATAATAAGTACAGAACATTTACCTTTTTCTTTGAAAGAGCAAATGCGTAATCTCAGGTAGTGATACAATGGTCACCACCAAAGGGCAGACTTTCGTCCTTCCAAAAATAATTGAGCAAAGTATTCATGCAATGCGGGTGCCTAAGCTACCCACACTAACTGGCAGACTATGTCTGCTCGCCACTTGCACAGAGTTGCCAACTCTGCCACAAAGATTCCCTTTACTATAAAATCCCCCTAAATAGGAAGAAATACTCCTAAAAAAGCAAATGGAGTATGTGTGTGTGTGTGTGTGGGGGGGGGGGGGGGGGTGACGGCTAGGAGCTGCAACCTGACTAATTTTTTTTTTTTTTTTTTTTTTTTTTTTTTTTTTTTTTTTTTTTTTAAAGGAACTTCCTGTTTTTGAGACTTCTCTCCCTCCCTCTCTCTCTCTCTCTCTCTCTCTCTCTCTCTCTCTCTCTCTCTCTCTCTCTCTCTCTCTCTCTCTCTCTCTCTCTCACACACACACACACACACACACACACACACACACACACACACACACACACACACACACACACTCCCGCCGTCTCTCTGACATATATTAAAAATTAAGAACCATGCCCACAGGCACGATAGCTCATAATAAGAAATAATTACAATCTTATCTTTCAGGAAAGGGTCCTCCGCTTCCCAGATCTTCACATACTTTTGTACATACTTTCTCGTATTTTGGCATCCATTATGACCAATAAATCAATGTAGTTACATCACTACTTGAGCTGGTCGTTAGAGTAAAAATAATGATGGATCACCAATATAACACAATGATCGCTAATGCACTAAATTGCCGATCATAGCACGTGACTTAGCGGTATTTCAGTGCAGTGTCCTCGGAAAATACCAGTCCATTAACTTACTAGAGAAAAAAAAGTCGCATTGTTGAGCGGGGGGATGGGGGCGGAGAGAGGGAAAATATGCACTGCCTCCGTGCGCTGTAAGTAAGCAGTGCAGGCAACATGAACTGAAGAAACAATGAAAACAGCGCGGCATTAGTGACAAAAGATCGACAAAGTAATCAACACAAGCTGACAGTACGCTGCACGGTTGGCAATGAACATCTGCAATCAGTACGGCAACACGACTTACGATTGCTACACACACATTCAATGCAAAAATAAATTCTCCTCTTCCCCCTAAAATCCTCGCGACACTTCTTCCCCCTAAAATTCCCCCTTACATTTCTTTTCCTCTAAATTCACCCCTGAAAAACATCCCCCCCCCCCTAAATCTGGGGCAAAACCCCCCCAAGTTGGCAACCCTGCACTTGCAGACTGCCTTGCTCGCTGCTACCCAGGTCAGAGATAATGCATATTCTATGACTTGTGACACAGATTACCAACTTGTCCATATTAACAAGTACATTCAAAATGAAATCAGAATATCACATGGAAATAGAATGTGCCAACGTACAGCTCAAAAACCAATAAAATGTGACCAAGGCAGAGTAACAGTTAAAATTCTAATAAAAATATGTCCACGACAGAATATTTGTACTCCGTTAGTATACGATAGTCAAAAATTCATTCTTCAGGTCAGATGCAGTCTCAGACTTCAAAACTGAAAGGTTTATTCCGTGTGCTTGCCAAAGCAGTTTAGCACATCTAAAAATACCCGGTTTTAAATTTTCTTTTGTGTTTGTCAGTTACATCAACATGGGATACTCTGCAAATCACATTTAAGTGCCTGGCACAGGATTCATCGAACCACCATTATACTATTTATCTCCCATTCTCGAATAGCGAGCGAGAAGAAAGAACACCTGAATCTCTCCGTTCGAGCTCTGATTTCTCGTATTTTATTCCGATGATCATTTCTACCTATGAAAGTGGGAGTCAACAATATATTTTCGCATTCGGAGGAGAATGTTGGCGATTGTAGTTTCGTAAGTAGTCCACGCCGCAGCGATAAGCGCCGTTGTTGTAATGATTCCCATCCCAGATCCTGTATCATTTCCGTAACGCTGTCTCCCCTGTATCGTGACAATACGAAACTAACTGCCCTTCTTTGGACTCTTTCGATGTCCTCCGTCAAACCCACCTGATAAGGATCCCACACTGGGCACCAAAACTCCAAAAATGGACGGACAAGCGTAGTGTATGCAGTTTCTTTTGTAGTTCTGTTGCATGTTTTTAAGGGTTCTGCCAATAAAACGCAGTCTCTGGTTCGCCTTTCCCACGACATCATCTACGTGTTCTTTCCAGTTTAAGTCTGAAGTAATAGTAATTCCAAGGTATTTTGTGGAGTTTACGGCCTTCACTTTTGACTGATTTATCTTGTAAACAAAGTTTAACGGATTTATTTTCGTACTCATATGGACGACTTCACACTTCTCATTACCTAGAGTCAATTGCCAATTTTTCTTACATCATACTGATATCTTATTCAGATCGTTCTGCAGTTGGTTTTGATCTTCAGATGATTTTACTAGACGGTAAATGACGGCGTCATCTGCAAACAACCTAAGAGAGCTACTTAGATTTTCCCCTAAATCGTTTATGTAAATAAGGAACAGCAGAGGACCAATAACACTACCTGTGGAACGCCCGATATCACCTCTGTTTTAGTCGATGCCTTACCATCGATTACTACGAACGGTGTCCTCTCTGACAGGAAATCCCCTATCCAGTCGCAAACTTGGGGCGATATACTATAACCACGCAATTTGATTAAAAGCCGTTTGTGAGGTACGGTGTCAAAAGCCTTCTGGAAATCAAGAAATACGGAACAGATTTGCGAATCCTTGTCGATAGCACTCAACAGTACGTCTACATCTACATCTACATACATACTCCGCAATTCACCGTAAGGTGCGTGGCGGAGGGTACAATGTACCACTACTAGGCATTTCCTTTCCTATTCCACTCCCAAATTGAACGAGGAAAAAAAGAATGCCTATATGCCTCCGTACGAGCCCTAATTTCTCTTATCTTGTCTTTGTGATCTTTACGCGAAATGTAAGTAGGCGGCAGCAAGATCGTACTACACTCAGCTTCAAATTCCGGCCCTCTAAATTAACTTAACAGAAATTCACGAAAAGAACGTCGTCTTTCTTCCAGCAATCCCCAATTGAGTTGCCGGAGCATTTCCGTGACACTCGCGCATTGGTCGAACCTACCGGTAACAAATCTAGCTGCTCGCCTCTGAACCGCCTCTATGTCTTCCTTCAAACCGATCTGCTGCGGGTCCCAAATACTTGAGCAATACTCAAGACGTGGTCGTACAAGCGTTTTATACGCGGTCTCCTTTACAGGTGAAGTACATCTTCCCAAAATTCTCCCAATAAACCGAAGTCGGCTGTCTGCCTTACTCACAACTGTCCTTACATGCTCGTTCCATTTCATATCGCTCTGCAATGTTACGCCTAGATATTTGAACGACGCGACCGCATCAAGAAGCTCACTACTGATGCTGTATTCGAACATTATAGGATTGTTTTTCCTACTCATGCGCATCACCTTACATTTTTCTACATTGAGAGCTAGCTGCCATTCTTCGCACCAACTAGAAATTTTGTCTAAGTCAACCTGTATGCTATTACAGTCAGTTACAGACGACACCCTCCCATACACCACAGCATCATCAGCAAACAGCCGCAAATTACAACTTACTCTGTCCATCAGATCATTTATGTAGATAGAAAATAATAGCGGTCCTATCACACTCCCCTGGAGCACGCCTGACGATACACTCGTCTCTGATGAACACTCGCCGTCGAGAACAACGTACTGCGTTCTATTACTTAGGAAGTCTTCCAGCCAGTCACAAATCTGTGAACCTATTCCATAAGCTCGTATCTTGGTTAGCAGTCTGCAGTGTGGCACCGTCTCGAACGCCTTTTTGAAGTCGAGAAAAACACAATCCGCCTGTTGCCCTTCGTCCATGGCTCGCAAGATGTCATGTGAGAAAAGGGCAAGCTGAGTTTCACATGAACGATGTTTCCTAAACCCGTGCTGATTCATGGAAAGAAGCTTTTCCGTTTCAAGGAAATTTACTATATTCGAACTGAGAATATGCTCCAAAATTCTACATGAAACCGATGTCAACGATATTGGCCTGTAATTGTATGGGTCAGTTCTCTTTCCTTTCTTATACACGGGAGTCACCTGCGCTTTTTTCCAATCACTAGGAACTTTGCGCTGAATTAGAGATTCGCTGTAAATGCAAGCTAAGTAGGGGGCCAATGCCGCAGAATAGTCTTTGTAAAACCGAACTGGTATTCCATCCGGACCAGCAGACTTTTTCGTATTTAGCTCTCTCAGCTGCTTCTCTACACCGGAAATACCTATTGCTATGTCCCCCATTTCGGAATTAGTACGTTGATCAAATGATGGTATATTTGTGCGGTCCTCCTGCGTGAAGGATTTCTTAAAGGTTAAATTTAGAACTTCAGCTTTCCGTTTGCTTTCTTCTATTACTGCCCCGGAATGATCAACTAGTGACTGGACAGTGGGCTTTGACCCGCTTATCGATTTTACGTAGGACCAGAATTTTTTCGGGTTCTCGGAAAGATCTTTTGCTAAGGTAAGGCTGTGATAATTATTGTATGCTTCACGCATCGATCTTTTTATAGACGCACGAATCTCTACTAACTTTTGCCTGTCATCATTTGCGTGTTCTTTTTTGAATCGAGAGTGCAACAGCCTTTGCTTTCTCAGCAGCTTTCTAACATTATTATTATACCACGGTGGATCTTTTCCATCCTTAATCGTCTTTACTGGCACATATTTCTCTAACCCTTCATTAACAATGCATTTAAATTTAGTCCACAATTCCTCTACATCCATAGTCGCAGAATTAAACGATGCCCATTCATTTTCTAAGTGCGATCGTAACCTTTGCTTGTCGGCTTTTCCCAACAAAAACACGCTCCTAGCCTTCTTGACTGGTTTATGAACTTTGGTGACCATCGACGCTATGACGATATCATGATCACTAATTCCTGTCTCTACACAGACATCGTTAATAAGGTCAGGCCTGTTTGTGGCTATAAGGTCTAGAATATTTCCATTGCGCGTGGGTTGCCGGTTTAACTGCTCAAGGCAGTGTGAATAAAGAGCTAGTTGTGTTTCGCATGAACGATATTTTCTAAATCCGTGTTGACCTAAATAGCCGTATTCTGTGACCCGTCACAGTTTCAGATTTGTTTTCCTCCGGAGTCTATCATACAGGGTGTCCCAGCTATCGTGTTGGCCCAGAATATCTCTGGAACAGTAACTGCTATTGGAAAACGACTTTCACCGTTATCAATGTACGGCTGGAGCCCATGAATGTGCATATTTGGAAACATTCTAAAACGAAAGAAAATGTGTTTTTTTTAACACAAACTTATGTTTTTTTATATGAACATCCTATATTTTTTCTTCAGTAATCCATAGCATGGCAAATCACATAAACAATGGCGTTCATTGCATCGCAATATTCCAATTACATCCCGAGATATTGCGACGAGAAGTTGACGCTTGAAAAACCAGAAATGCGCTGCTAGCGCACGTCCTGAGGCTCAGGCGTGAACCCCATGCTGCCCGTAATCGCGATGTGATTGACATGCGTAATCGCACTTCCATACTTACCAAAACGAAACGAATAATACGGTCTGCTGCCATCCTGCATTAAAGTCGTACATTCCAGCAGGTATTTATCCGATAGGCTAGGTGTGATGGGGTTCTGTAACATATCTGTGTACCGCAACGATAGTCACAAAGTTAACTTCGCTTATCGTTAATCCGTTACTAAAACGGTAATGCCGTTCAACGTTAAAACTTTACTTAAATGTAGATCTAGCGCAAGTGAGAGTGAATCATTCACTCATCATAGTAAAATTCATGTTGATGGTTTTAGTGAAACGAGCAAGTGGACTAAAGGTTTTACCGTTGTTGAGGTAAAAGTGTTTTGATTCGGGAAGTTCAGGTAAGACGTAGAAGATGAATGTAAACATGTTTAACCAATTAGTTTTATTATCACATAATTATCAATTTTATGTTTATCTAATGCGTTACATGACAAATTGTTTCAAACAAATGTTTCTGAACATCACTGGATAAAATGGCCCTTTGTAGAAACTTGCACTGTGATACCAGCACTACATACTAAAGATAGCGTTCACATATCATGCTCAAAGTGATAACCATAGGCGAAGTGGTAACTGTGGCTGTAGTGGGAACTACGTTGGACACGTGTCTAGGTGGAGCTAGGCCCTCGATGAACGAGCCCGCGAAAGGCACAATGGGTCATTTAACGCATTCGATAAACGTTATTTTGGGTGTTCAGGATAAATAAGACAACCTGATTGGTGTATACCGATCGGTACTGGTTCATATTGTGTACGTAGACACATAAAACGTGCAAGAGGAAAACCATTATGCAATATGTGCAGCAGGCCGTATTATTCGTTTCGGACCTCTTGGTAAGTATGGAAGTGCGATTACGCATGTCAATCACATTGATATTACGAGCAGCATGGGGTTCACGCCTGAGCCTCAGGACGTACGCTAGCAGCGTATTTCGGGTTTTTCAAGCGTCAACTTCGCGTCGCAATATCTCGTGATGTAATAGGAATATTGCAATCAACACCATTGTTTATGTGATTTGTCATGCTATGGATTGCTGAAGAAAAAATATGGGGTGTCCATTTGAAAAAAAAAAAAAAAAAAAAAAAAAAAAAAAAAAAAAACATAAGTTTGTGTTAAAAACACGTTTGCTTTCGTTTTAGAATGTTTCCAAATATGTACATTCATGGGCCCCAGCCGTACATTGATACCGGTGAAAGTCGTTTTCCAATAGCTGTTATTGTTCCAGAGATATTTTGGGTGGACAAGGTAGCTGGGACACACTGTTACACGCATACAGTGGCGTCAGAGTGCGTGAATATTGAGTCACCCTGAACGCACCTCTTAGATGTGCGTCGCCGTACCTGCGTGTTCGCGGCCCCTTGTTTTAGCGACGCCGTGTTTGGAGACTCCAGCAAGCGGCAGGGTGGTAACTGGAAACGCTCCTTTGAGCAACCTGTTTGGCGTCGTCGCCGGCGACGGAGGAGTTTGAAACCAAACAATGGCGGCGGGAGGCGGGCAGCTGGCGGTGGGGTGAGAACGAGGAACAACAGGCGGTCGTGATGTATGCCTCTGTTTGCGTACACCGGCTGGCGCGCTTCAAAGCCGTGCTCGGGTAGCGCGGGGCTTCTGGCGCCAGCAAAAATGTCTGCCCGAGGCACTGCAGGAGGGGCCGAAACTGTCCAGCGCTCCATCCACACACCCTACCACTGGTCGAGAAACTTTTCTCACACTGCAACTTCCGACAACTATATAACATGAAATAAATCGCAATTTGCGATGTTATGGCATCACTGTATTAGGTTTAGATGGAATACCAAACTGTGGCGAATGAAAATTTGTACCCGGCCGGGATTCGAACCCGGGATCTCCTGCTTACTGGGCAGACGCGTTGACCAGTCCGCCACCGGGGACACAGTGACCAACTCGACTGCAGAGGATTCTTCCCTGCACGTCTCCCGCCACCCACAAATCTCCATTCGCCACGCTGTCTCTTTCCTAAACCACAGCATTATTTATTCTATAATACTGGCAGCCACAATACTGTATTCCCGCATCAGGGAGAACAGACCATGAGGTATCGAGACACAATTGATTGTCGCCAGGAGCTTATATATATATATATATATCGAATTACAGCGTTCAAATGAATGAAATAAATCGCAATTTGCGATGTTATGGCATCACTGTATTATGTTTAGATGGAATACCAAACTGTGGCGAATGAAAATTTGTGCCCGGCCGGGATTCGAACCCGGGATCTCCTGCTTACGCTGTAATTCGTCAACACACACACAATGTTTACAAATTTCAAGTTTCTGTCTGTGGTTCGCTTTTCCCACGACATTATCTATGTGTTCTTTCTAATTTAAGTCTGAAGTAATAGTAATTCCTAGGTATTTTGTGGAGTTTACGGCCTTTACATTTGATTGATTTATCATGTAAGAAAGTTTAACGGATTTCTTTTCGTACTCATGTGGACGACTTCACACTTCTCATTATTTAGAGTCAACTGCCAATTCTTACACCATACAGATATCTTGTTCAAATCGTTCTGCAGTTGGTTTCGATCTTCAGATGATTTTAGTAGACGGTAAATGACGGCGTCATCTGCAAACAACCTAAGAGAGCTACTTATATTTTCCTCTAAATCGTTTATGTAAATAAGAAACCGCAGAGAACCAATAACACTACCCTGTGGTACGCCGGATATCACCTCTGTTTTAGTCGATGCCTTACCATCGATTACTACGAACTGTGTCCTCTCTGAGAGGAAATCCCCTATCCAGTCGCAAATTTGTGGCGATATACCGTAACCACGCACTTTGATTAAAAGCCGTTTGTGAGGTACGGTGTCAAAAGCTTTCTGGAAATCAAGAAATACGGAATCAATTTGCGAACCCTTGTCGATAGCACACATCACTTCGTGTGAGTAAAGAGCTAGTTGTGTTTCGCATGAACGATATTTACTATATCCATGTTGACCTTGGGCCAATAGATCATTCAGTTCGAGATAATTCATAATATTTGATTATAGAATATGTTCCAAAATACTGCTGCAAATTGAAGTCAATGAAATAGGTCTGTAGTTTAATGGGTTACTCCTATTGCCTTTCTTGAATTTAGGGTGACCTGTGCAACTTTCCAATCTTTTGGTACAGATCCTTCTATGAGAGAGCGGTTGTATATATCTGTTAAGGAGCTATCGCTTCAGCATAATCAGATAGAAATCAAATGGGTATACAATCCGCACCAGAAGACTTGTTCATGTTAAGTGATTTTAGTTGCTTCACTACTCCGATGATATCTACTTCTACGTTACTCATTACGGCCTCTGTTCGTAATTCGAAATGTGGAATATTGATTTCGTCTTCTTTAGTGAATGAGTTTCTAAAAGCTATGTTTAGTAACTCTGCTTTAGTAGCGCTGTTATCGGTAGGATCGCCATTACTATTACATAGCGAGGGTATTGTTCGTGTTTGTGAACCCTCTGCCATGCACGTAAATGTGATTTGCAGAGTATTTAGGTGGCTGTAGAGGTCACTGACGTGAGGTGGAACGGCCTCGGCAGTTTGCCCTGCGCCTAGCGACTGCCGCCCGCCAGCCGCGGCTGTCGCAACTGTAGCTGCGGTGCGGCGCGGAGCGGCGACCTGTTGATGCGGCTGGCGCTGCGGTTGGCTGCCCTGGCCTCGCGCCGCGCGATCGATGGATCGACTGTTGCCGCCGCCGCCGCTTCCTGTTCCGGCCGCCGCCACAGCACGCCTCCGCTACGTTGGCGCCAGCTTCGCAGTGCCGCGTTTAATGCCGTTTACGTGTTGCAGACTCAGTTGCACGCTGCAATATCCATTAGTGATTAAAGAGGGCGTAAAAATAAAATAAAATGCTCTATAGAGGATGAGGCATTAACATAAAGTTCCACTTCACTGCACCAGCCCTGGGGGCTTTGAAATCCTAAATAGAAACCCCCTATTTTATTGCTGATTTGGATTCTCTGTAGAAAACACTGAAATTTAGCGCTAATCATTTTTTTCGTTCTATGATAGGTGGTACTGAATCGGCAAATATGATGATGATTGAAAACGGCAATATCTCGAACAGATATCATAGGGAAGGCGAACCAAACACCATGATTCATTGTTCTACTAAAGAAACTGCCTACACTACATTTTTGCGTTCTATTTTGGAATATTGCTGCTCATTGTGGTATCGCGATTTAGGGTAGAGAGTGTCACGGAAATAATGCACGAGTTGCAGTGGAAATAATAAAATTGTTGCGGTGAGATCTATTTGAGAAATTTCTTTCATCTCTCTTCTGAATGGGAACATATATTGTTAGCACCCACCTTCGTACGGGCACATCATCACATCATAAAACAAGAGAAATCATATCGAAAACAGAGAGATTGAAGTCTTAATTTTTCCCGTGAGCTATTAGAGAATGTAACTATAGAGAAATATCATAAAAGTGGTTCTATGAACCCTCTGCCATGCACTTTAATGTGACTTGCAAACTATCCATGTACAATCATCTTTTGATGTTGCTGTTCTTTCTTCCATGCTTGCTTGGATAAATGGTGAGGATTTTCCGCCGTATGCAAGACACCTGATTTTTAATTTTTCCCAAACATGTTTCAGCACATTTTGTGCTATCATCAGTGGGGTGGTTTATTTTTTGTTCTGAAAAATTATAGTTACTGTCTTTTCAGGTACTTCTAAAAATTATAGTTACTGTCTTTTCAGGTACTTCTAAAATGTTTTTTGTAGGTCCATTCGTTTTTAATTTTACTTAGGTTATCTAACGATATAACTATTTCAGTTTTTTTTTTTTTTTTTAATTTTACTTGGGTTATGTGACGATATAACTATTTCAGTGTAGTGAAAATTAGGGCTAGATATACAAGTACTACATTTTCTTACATACTTTTTGCATTAGGCTACATAAAACTCGTTAAGTAGCCTACTTATTTGTTGTTTTGGTACAAACTTGTCATCTGAAAAAAAAAAAAAAAAAGAACCGTTTGTTATGTTTGCAGATGACAAGTATGTACCAAAACAAAAAATAAGTAGGCTACTTTACGAGTTTTATGTAGCCTAACGTAAAAGGTATGTAAGAAAATGTGATACTCGTATATCTAGGCCTAATTTTCACTACACTGAAATAGTTATATCGTCAGATAACCCAAGTAAAATTAAAAAAACAAAAAACAAAACAAAAATTAGAAATACCTGAAAAGACTCTTGTACAGTAACTATAATTTTTCAGAACAAAAAATAAACCATCCCACTGATGATAGCACAAAATGTGCTGAAACATATTTGGAAAAAATTAAAAATCAGGTGTCTTGCATACGGCAGAAAATCCTCACCATATATCCATGTACTTGTAGATGTGACAGAGCCTGTTCTGTTGATGGTGCGAGTGGAGCAGCCTTCTGTCGAACCTCTGGAATCAAATCAAACTCACAAGGACTTAAGTGCGGGGACAATGGTGGATGGTATATTACTTTCCAGTCCCGTCGACCAAACAGAGCAGCCACTGCATGCGCTGTATGCGTCCGCGCATTGTCGTGCAAAATGATGGTGGATTGCGCAGAAAGTGTTGCCGCTTCTTTCGCAAAGCTGGTCGCAGGCGATGCTCCAGAAACAAACAGTAATACTGTGCAGTGACGTTGTGCCATGGAGGAACGTTATGCATTACGATAACACCATCACAGTCATACAAGAGAATCACCATAACTTCCACTGTATTGGGGCCACAGTTTGCCGACCTTCGTTGAAGGCTTTTAACCACTGTACCACTGTCCTGAGCCGGCCGCGGTGGCCGAGGGGACTGAGGCGCTTCAGTCACGGTCTGCACGGCCACTACGGTCGGGGGTTCGAATCCCCCCTCGGGCATGGATATTTGTGCTGTCCTTAGTTGTAGGTAGTTCATAAGTAGTTTGTAAGTTTAGGGACTGATGACCCCGTAGTTAAGTCCCTTAAGCTTAACAAACATTTGAACATTTTTTGAACTGTCCTGAACGGCAACGCCGATTCCCCGCACGCCTATTGAAGACCTTGATGACACTGTCGCCTGTACGACCTCTGGCACATTTAATGTCGATACAACCCCGTTGTTCGTGTTTCGAAAACATAGTGACACCTTTACGTTAAAGCACTCGCTCACAAGTGGCTGTGCCTCGCTCGATTTTTCGGACGCCGGTGACGTGGGACGGGCGAGTCCATTTCCTCGAAGGTGAGGTAGGTATGTGAACAACGTGTGCTTTCAACGACAATAGTAGATTTCATTGCTTAGTGTCTCCACAGCAGCGTCTCCACTGTTTAAATTCCAACCAAATTCAAATGTTCAAATATCTGTAAAGCTTATGGGACTTAACTGCGGGGTCATCAGTCCCTAAACTTACAAACTACTTATGAACTAGCTAATACTAAGGACGGCACAAATATCCATGCCCGAGGGGGGATTCGAAGCCCCGAACGTAGTGGCCGTAAAGACTGTGACTGACGCGCCACAGTACGCTCGGCCACCGCGGCCGGCCTTATTTAAGTTTTCAATATTATTTATTAATGTTATAGCGTTGCAAAGCCCTTATTAGAGTTCAGTTCTGTGTCGAAATTTCAAATGAGTAGAACAAGAAGTTTCCGAGATTTGCTGTTAAAAACTAATGGTCAGAATATGTAAAGTGTTCATAATTGCAGGTTCTTGACCGATCGCTCTGAAAATTTGATACAATTTTCCACTGTAAAACGACTGTGGTGTAATATCCTTTTTTATAATACATTTTCGAAATGTGTTGCAAATAGGTATATATTGATTATGCTTTATGGTTGTAAACATTACAGCGGAGCGGCCGAGCACATTGAGGCGCTATGCTCCGATGCGCGAGGCCGTTCCCCATCGGGGCTTCGAATCCCCCATCGGGCATGGATGTTTGTGTTGTCGTTACTAAAGTTATTTCATAAGTAGTTTGTAAGTTTAGTAATTGATGATCCCGCGGAAAAGTCCCATGAGCTTTACAAACATTTGAACGTGGGTCTTTTTTTTTTTTATACACCGGCTCCAGATAGCCCCTAAGCTCCAGCAAACCACCTAACCGATAAGTGTTCCCGGCAGCCTATGCTGAAGGCGTAAATAAGCTGCACACAGTTCAACTACGAAGCCCAGTAAGACAGCCATTTCCGGGTACTCTAAGAATGACAACAACAACAACGACAACAGATATAATGTGCACTTCTTTCTGATGGAGCTAGAAGCAAACAGAGAGCGCTGGAAGACAGCACTGCAGGAAGTTCAGACGTGACAGTCTTTCATGAAGTAGCGTCCATAGTTCAGCAGGCCCATTATGCCACACGCTTAAGACTGAAGTTTTAACCAAGTATTGAATCCAGAGGATCATAAAAATTCGAAATGGGTCTCTCTCTCTGTCTCTCTCTCGCTCTCTCTCTCTCTCTCTCTCTCACTCCCCTACACGTGCAAGAGTCATTAAATAAATAAATAAAAATATGAATAACTGGTGCAGTTCTTTCTGCAATTTTATCGGAAACAGACAGACACACACACACACACACACACACACACACACACACACACTGTCGTAAAGCAAAGATAGTACAAATACACATTCAACAGTTGGCAACACCACCTAAAACAAAAACACAGCACAAACAAAATGTGCCTATTGCTGCAGTGTTAAGTGCTAAAACCAAAACGCAAATATAATAAAAGGCGGAAACAAAACAGCCTAAAGTCATCAATCAGCACCACTTATAGACCAGCATCCACCCAAATTGTAAATAAAAATAGCAAAATATCATTAGCTATACTTAGATAATACGCCAGAACTGTTGATAACCTAAAATACTAAAAACGTCAGAAACGAAAGATTGTAAAACATGATTGTGTATATATTATAGGCCACTGAAGGTACCTTACAAACAGGGGCGGATCCAGAACGGCCTGCTGGGGAGGAGGGGGGGGGCGTGAAATGTTTCATTGTCACGTAAACTCTGGCTCTGGCTCAGTAGAAAGACTCTAGTACCGGCCACCCCTTTTTACCCCACGCCCAATCAAACAAAAGTCTCACATAAAATGCGTTGTTAAAAACCATCAGCTGTTTACTCAAAACCTTATATATGTAACAGTTTCGGTTAATAGACCATCTTCATGGATAAACTATACAAAAAATACAAAATAAACGTAATTAATGTGCGCAGGGAAAGAGAGGAAATAATCAGCAAAATTACATATAAAGAGATTGAAAATTGAGAATCATGTCAATATAGTTAAAATACTTAGAAGGTGTTAAACTGAATGGTAAAATACATCAAATAAAATACATCTAGCTGAGACAAACAGGAGTCAGTATAACTAAGTGTAAAATACAATGGTCATCTTAGATAAAACCTATTAGTCAAACATAACATAAAAAATAAAAACAGACTATGAATAAAAATGGAGGGAGTGCCTTGTGCTAATTGCATGAGTCAAAGACGATGAAACCTGTGTTATCGATATTGGTAATGCCATTAATGGATGTTCAATATCTTTGGATGAACACCTTTGGACACAAGTGTAAACAAAGTTACAAGGTGTAGTCATCAACAAGTTACGACGAAATTTGTGTATACAAATGTTAACAATAACATAGTTTATCCATGAAGATGGTATATTGACCGAAAATGGTAGATATATAAGGTTTTGAATGAACAGCTGATGGTTTTAAAAAATGCATTTTATGAAATATATTACGGCTGTTGACACTCGCCTCACCAAAGCATTCTAATGTCTCACAGCTTCGCATTCTAAAAAGAGAAAAAGAGCTGCTGTGGGGATGGGGGAGGGAACCACTCTTCTCCCCCCCCCTCCTTATATTTACCTGTGTTTACAAATAAAGACAAAATGCATATGGCAAAATGAAATTTTATAATTCAGATGCAGACACGGATTTCATAAATATCTACATTTATAATATAACGAACAACTGTGTGAAGACAGGACAAAAAGGGACTAACACTGTTGCCGCAGTTGCTCCCCTCCCCTAGCAGCCGGGCTGTCGAAACTGCTGGTCGGAAACCCCGAAACCCAGTGGGACCGTCGGACTGCGGTCCGTGCCTTCTCCCCCTCAACTACTACCGTCGTAGCTATGAATAACAAAGCAACTTTGGACAGAGGCGTTGCAGGTGGACTTCACTTGCTGTGAGTAGTCGATCGAGCCTAGAGACTCACTCTCATAAAAGGAGACTTTGAGGCGAGGAGAGCGCCCACTGGGTGTTGGTCATCCAGTCCAGCGCGCCGCACTTCCTTTCGCTTTGCGCCGCCTGGCTGGAATTCCTGCGTGGCCAGACGGGGCGCCTACGGAACAAGACGCCCCCTCTCCATCCCTCAGGCAGCGGCCCGGCTTCCGGCCTGCTAAAGCCAATAAACTAGAAGGGCCGCCGCTGCTGAAGGCGCGGACACCGCCCTGAGAGCTGCCGAAGCCCTAACCAGATTCCGCCACCCGACCACCGCCTCTCCCCTTTCGTATTTTTGCGCTGCGAATAAATGCGATTTTCTGCGCCACTGTTTAGCTTATTGTGCGAACAAAACCGTAGCTGTTCTTTGCAATTCGTTTACTCAGATCCTTGTCCCTCCCTCCTCCCCTCCCTCCCCCCCCCCCTCTCTCTCTCTTCGGACTGAGTTCTGCAAAGTTGATTTCTGACAGCCACAAGACAGAGGACAATTTAGGATTCCTCGCACAAATACCTCTTTTACACTCTCCCCCAAAATACCGGGTGATCAAAAAGTCAGTATAAATTTGAAAACTTAATAAATCACGGAGTAATGTAGATAGAGTGGTAAAAATTGACACACATGCTTGGAATGACATGGGGTTTTATTGGGAAAAAAATGTATTGCTAGACGTGTGAAAGATCTCTTGCGCGTGTCGTTTGGTGATGATCGTGTGCTCAGCCGCCACTTTCGTCATGCTCGGCCTCCCAGATCCCCAGACCCAGTCCGTGCGATTATTGGCTTTGGGGTTACCTGAAGTCACAAGTGTATCGTGAACGACCAACATCTCCAGGGATGCTGAGAGACAACATCCGACGCCAATGCTGCACCATAACTCCGGACCTGCTTTACAGTGCTGTTCACAACATTATTCCTCGACGAATGACGAATGATGGTGAACATATTGAGCATTTTCTGTTGACGAATGATGGTGAACATATTGAGCATTTTCTGTAAAGAACATCATCTTTGCTTTGTCTTAATTTGTTATGCTAATTATTGCTTTTCTGATCAGATGAAGTGCCATCTATCGGACATTTTTTGAACTTTTTTAATAAAACCCCATGTCATTCAAGCTGGTGTGTCAATTTTTGCTTCTCTATCTACATTATTCCGTGATTTATTAAGTTTTCAAATTTATACTAACTTTTTGATCACCCGGTACTTCTGTTTATTCTTTGTTTGTGGACCTATTATAGCAAACGTCACTATAGGAAAGTAAGCTTTCCCTCCTCTCCCATATACCACTAGTATCACAGGATGTGCACGTGCTTCAAAGCCACACTTACAATAGATTGCACAACTGTGCATGACATTCAATACCCACAATATTAAGGCCACAAAACAGAAATCTAAGATTTAAGTCTGGATTAATTTCATCATGCTAAGGGAAGTTTCTTGATGATTATATCTTATTAAATTGACAGATAATCAATAAAAAATGAATTTTGTTATTCAAAAGTATAAATGCGTTTTACTCCAATTGCCTCTTACATGTTAGTACTAAAGCACTTTAGTTATTAAGCAAAAGGGCGAATCTGTGCCATTTTCAGAAAGATAGGATTAACAGAGCCTCCCATATACCACCGGAACGTCAAAGGACACACACATGCTTACAAAGCCACATTTACAATAGATTGCATAACTATGCATAACATTGAGTCCCCGTAATATTAAGGCTACAAAACAGAAATCTTAGGCTTAAGTCTGGCTTCATGCATCGCACTGGGAGATTTTTCTTGATTATATGTCATTAATTTTACAGATAATCAACAAAAAACGAATTTTCTTATTTGAAAGAATACAATACATTCAACTTTAAGTGCCTCGTAAATATTATTACTAAACACTTACGTTATTAAGCAGAAGGAGGAACCTGAGTCAAATTTCAGGAAGATAGTTTTAACAGAGGAGATAAAGAGTGTTAAAATAGTAACAGTTCAGCACTCGTAATCCAATTGGGGTTGCCATTTAAAAAATTATGCAAGTAAACATTCCTAAATATTTATTTTTAAAAAATATTCAATATTTGATCCAATGCTTACTACAAGAAGAAAAATTATTAAGTTTCGAACGTACACTGATATTAGTACTGCTACGGCACTGAAGTGGCCAAGAAGCTGATGCCTCTTAGCCACCCATGCCGAGGCAGTAGGTCCTATAAGGTACAGTTCGTATAGGTTAGGTAACCGACTTTTGCAACTGTAAACTAGTCTGCCGTAGACCAGACGCGTTTTGCTTTATTTTTAAAGCATCTTCATTGGAAAGTTTTTTTATGTTGCCCTCTTCATGTCTTTCTTGTAGCTCATTACCACTTGCTGTCACTAATTACAATTACATTATTTAAAATTTCACTGTTTTAGAAACTCCCCCTCTCTTTGGACTGAGTTCAGCAAAGTTGATTTCCGACAGCCACAAGACAGAGAACAATTTAGGATTCCTCGCACAATACCTCTTTTACACTCTCCCCCAAAATAATGGGTGATCAAAAAGTCAGTATAAATTTGAAAACTTAATAAATCACGGAGTAATGTAGATAGAGAGGTAAAAATTGACAGACATTCTTGGAATGACATGGGGTTTTATTAGAACCAAAGAAAAATAAAAGTATTGCTAGATGCGTGAAAGATCTCTTGCGCGCGTCGTTTGGTGCTCAGCCGCCACTTTCGTCATACTTGGCCTCACAAGTCCCCAGACCTCAGTCCGTGCGATTATTGGCTTTGAGGTTACCTGAAGTCGCAAGTGTATCGTGATCGACCGACATCTCTAGAGATGCTAAAAGACAACATCCGCCGCCAAAGCCTCACCATAACTCCGGACATGCTTTACAGTGCTGTTGACAATATTATTCCTAGACTACAGCTACTATTGAGGAATGATGGTGAACATATTGAGCATTTCCTGTAAAGAACATCATCTTTGAATTGTTTTAATTTGTTACGCTAATAACTGCTTTTCTGATCAGATGAAGCGCCATCTATCGGACTTTTTTTTGGTTCTAATAAAACCCCATGTCATTCGAAGCAGGTGTGTCAATTTTGCCTCTCTATCTACATTATTCCGTGATTTATTAAATTTTCAAATTTATAATGACTTTTTGATCACCCGGTACTTCTGCTTATTCTTTGTTTGTTGACCTATGTTAGCGTAAGTCATTATAGGGAAATAAGCTTCCTCTCCTCTCCCATACACAACCAATGACATAGGATGTGTTTCAAAGCCATACTTACAACAGATTGCACAATTGTGCATAACATTCAATCCCCACAATATTAAGGCCACAAAACATAAATCTTCGATGTAAGTCTGGATAAATGCATCGTTTCTCTCGTTTGCTAACCTGGAGAAAACGAGAAGGTACGATATATTTCGACTATGTTGGCAATAGAAACAAATGAAAGTGCCATCTGAATAAACAACTGTTCGCCATATTTGACTATAGGAAGAGATTAGCACACAGTTGTTATTTGGCGCTATGGAAAACAAACGTGTGCCGCGGCGGAGCGGCCGAGCGCATTGAGGCGCTATGCTACGATGCGCGAGGCCGTTCCCCGTCGGGGTTTCGACTCCCCCCTCGGGCATGGATGTTTGTGTCGTCTTTAGTATAAGGTAGTTCATAAGTAGTTTGTAAGTTTAGGGACTGATGACCCCGCAGTTAAGTCCCTTTACGCTTGACAAACATTTGAACATATTTTTGAAAACAAACGTAAAAGCAGATCGAATTTTACAAAAAGTTAGTGCGAGAGTCTTGTGACCTTCATAGATTAATATAAGAACCCATTGGAATTTAAAGAAACCGACGCTACGATATGGAAGGAAAAGGTAATGACATTGTGGCAAATGAATTCAATGCCTATGGACCATGTAGGACGCAAAAGTGCTTAAAACCTAGTACGATAAAATACTGCCATGTGCGTAGTACCTTAGTGCAAGCAATGACTTGTACATAGGCGAAAGTGCACTGTTCCTGTAGATCGGAGGAAGAAATCACATTTTAGGCCTTACACTAGGTGCAACAAGCATAAGTAAATACTGAATTAATAAGCTTGCAGACATAAATAATGTATTCTGTTTTCTATTAGTACAGACAACTTACAAAATACACAACTATCTATCGGACTCTTCATATGGTCGTGGAGTTTTTCATGCAGCGTTTCCAAAGTGGCTTTTCGAAGACGAAATCGCGTTATAAATTCTGCATTCAAAATGAGTTGGACGAACATAAATACGTCTAGGATGCCTTATAGGGGCAATGACCTCTAGGTCGTCCAAAATATTGACTTCATCGTCATTGTCAATCAAATCTCTTATTCCAGCCATTTTCATCTTACGGATTCTCACTTAACTACTCCTTACCCGTAAGTTTGTATTTTGATTTCGCAACAATAATTTTAAGAACTCAAAATCTTAAACATGACTGCACACAGCAACGGTAGTTCACAGTAGTAGAAGTAACAGCCAACCAGTTGCAAATTAAAGTTTAATAAACTTTACCGCGGTTTCGATTGATATAAATCAATCTTCTTCAGAAGATACATGGACATTACATTATTACTGTGGAAAATTTACACGCGTCAATATGAGTAAACCCATAATGCAGCCTTTTAAACAAAGATACGTCTAACATATTTTATCCTTTTATATGTTATAATTTTAAGTTTATTTTGCGTATCTGCAATATATCAAACTCATCTAATCGCTACTGACATGGATGGGGCGGGAAATATGACGATCTAATATATATATATATATAAATGAATTGATGTTCGTAGTCTCGCTAGAACTCGAGAACGGCTGAACCTATTTGGCTAATTTTAGTCTTGAAATATTCGTGTAAGTTCAGGGAAAGTTTAAACGGTGATAAAATATGGAAAAGTTGTTAGGAAAAGAGGAAAATCTGGGAAAACTGAAACAGCTTTATCCATTGAGTTATCAATACCGTTCGTCCAATTGCGATAAAATTTTGTACATTTCATGTTGAAAGCAGGAGGAAGGTTTGCATCAAATAAAAATCTGGAAAAGTCTCTCGGCAAGTAGGACAGGTACTTCTGTTGTTCTACCGTTCTATCCACTTTTTGCAAAAGGGACAACGTATTTTTAAAAGTTAATTATAACTTCTGAAAAATGTTTAAGAAGTCAAAGAGTAAATAGCTTTTCCAGAGAGTATTATTCGATATTTGCTTTATATTCTTCAAAACAAAAAATATCTTGAATTACACACTTTATAAAGTATTTTAACCGGTACTTCAGCGCTCAAGCTATCTCCACACCATATTTTATCACAATAGATTCAGTGGATTACGTAATGATATATAGCCAAATCGGTTCAGCCGTTCTCGAGTTTTAGCGAGACTAACGAACAGCAATTCATTTTTTCTTTGACAGTACATATACGGGTCCATATCGTGTAAAACGAACTTTATTCTTTCAAAGTATATTTCTGAAAGCACCCAACACATCAACCAAGTCATTATTTTACATTTTTTAAATCTAAATTTTCTTCGCAATTTATCATATTTTATCACCATTCAAACCTTCCATGAACGTCCACGAATGTGGCATGAACATTATCCTGGACATGTGTCCGTGATTTGCCCACTATTCCCGTCCACTATCGACATCTACATCTACATAGATACTCTGCAAATCACATTTAATTGCCTGGCAGAAGGTTCATCAACCATTTTCATAACTTTTCTCTACCGTTCCATTCTCTAATAGCGCGCGGGAAGGAAGAACACCTAAATCGTTCCGTTTTCGATCTGATTTCTCTTATTTTATTGGGATGGTCATATCTCCCTAAGTAGGTGGTTGCTAGCAAAATATTTTCACATTCAGAAGTAAAAGTCTGTGATTGAAACTTCGCAAACAGATCACGCCACAATGAATAACGTCTTTCTTTTAATTGATTTCCACCCCAATTCGTGCAACATTTCCGTGACGCTTTCGCCCCCGTAACCCAGTAACGTGATAAAACAAAACGAGCTGCCCTTCTCTGAACCTTCTCAATGTCTTCCGTCAGTCCCACCTGGTGAGGGTCCCACAAGGGGCAACAGTACTCCAGGAGAGGACGCACAAGTGTGATGTAGGTAGTCTCTTTGGTGGAGCTGATGCATCTTCGATGCGTTCTGCCAATGAAACGTAATCTTTGGTTCGCCTTCCCCACAATATTTTCTATATGTTCTCTCCAGTCTAAGTTGTTCGTAATTGTAACTCCTAGGTATTTGGTAGAATTTACGACCTTAAGGTTTGATTGATTAATCGCGTAATTGAAGTTCAGCGGATTTCTTTTAGTGGTCATGTGTATTACTTCACACTTTTCTTTATTTAGTGTCAATTGCCAATTTTCGCACCATGTAGAAATTTTGTCTAAATCGCTTTGCAGTTGCTTTTGATCCTCTGTTGACTTCACTAACCGATAAACGACAGCATCATCCGCGAACAGTCTAAGGGAGCTATTCAGATTTTCTCCTAAATCGTTTGTAAACAGGACTTCAATAGGATGGAGGAGGGCGTGAAACTAAATGAAATATGGATTCCGGTTTTGAAGAAGAAATGTAACAGTCTTCCACCATGGGACGATATTAACGGACGGAGGCAATCGGCAACGACGAATTGCGCGCGCGGATGTCAGAAACATCTGACGTCACACCTCTGCGCGCGAGCCCTCGTAAACGGAGTTTGGCTCCAGTCAGTAGCGAGCCAGGGTGTGCATCGGACATTCAAAACCCACTAGACCACGGCATAATAGCCCGGAAAGTTTTAGTAATTTTGAAGTTGTCTCATTTTTGGTGAAAGTGTAGCTTAAAGTCCAACTTAAAGACATCACTGTAGGTGTTCGAAATGGTCACCATTAACATCCACACACAAACGGTGCTGCCGAAATGCAGCACGAACGTGTTCAGCTGGATATCTCAAATCAATGTACGATGGATTCTTGTAGTTCATCCGATGTCCGTAGCTTTTGTCGATAAACGACGTCCTTTAGTGTTCCCCGCAGGTAAAAGTCCAGAGGAGTTAAGTTTGGGGAACGTGGTGGATACTCCACAGCGCCTCTACAGCCTACCCATCTTCCTGCCGCGGTGGAGTAGCCGAGCGGTCTAAAGCACCATGCTGCAGAGCGCGCGGTTGCTCGCCGTGGAGGTTCGAGTCCTCCCTGGGGCATGTGTGTGTGTGTGTTTGTCCATAGTTAGTTTACCTAGGTTTAAGTAGTTTGTAAGCTACGGACTGATGACCACGCAGTTTGGTCCGATAAATTTACAGACATTTCAACATTTCCATCTTCCTGGTAGATTTTCGTCGAGATAAGCCCTAACACGGTTTTGGTAGTGGGCTGGGGGCACCACCTTGTTGAAAGTGAAATCTTCCTTCTCCATACAAGTCTCGGATGGGAGGTAAAATGGATGTCTGAAACTTCTGAAGGTACAACTCACCGGTAACTGTGCCGTCAAAGAAGAATGGCCCAATCAAGCCCCACACCATACATGTGCCGGGGTGTGTATCGGACATTCAAAAGTGCCACGATCCCCCTTGAAAATGTCCTCCGCAGTCGGGGACGAATCGTTGGGTTTCCATAACCCACTAGACCACGTCATAATAGCCCGGAAATTTTTAGTAATTTTGACCATTCCGGCCGTGAAAGTTTACGTTTTACAACACAGTCTCCGTGAAGTCAGGCCGGCTGTGTTATTACCGCCTGCTGTGGCGGCTGACAGGCGTGGTATCTCGGTGGGGTGGTAGGCCTGCGCTATCCGCAAAGTGTCGGAGCCTGGCGCACGGCCTCGCTATCGCCCCTGCCGCCGCCCCCTCCCTGCGGACTAGAATAGCAGCGCTGCCAGTATCTCCCCCCACCCACCGCCTCCCGCTGCGAGCGCAACAGTGCGCTCCGCTTCTCCGGCCGCCGGCGGACGCTACCGCGGGCTTCAGCTTTCACTCCTGCCGTCCAAACTAAGCGAAAGCAGATACCGCCTCTGTCGTCGCCGCTGTGCAGTTTCCTGTAGTCGTAGTCGGGTCAGAATTACCTGAGAACTACCAAGGACACTACAGAGGGCAAAGTTGGCAGGCAGAGCCCCTTTGTTATGTGAGATTCTTTTCCTCACCATGGACGCCTGTGACAACTGGCGTTCGGAAACGCACGAAAGCGTGCTTGTAGCAACTCTCGATCGTAAAACATTGCTCTGTGTCGTTTACATGCAAAACGTTGCACGAATTATCAAGCAGACAATGAACAAAATTTCTGATACATTATTTGGTTACTGAAGACCTATATTGTGCAGGATTCTCTCTCTCTCTCTCTCTCTCTCTCTCTCTCTCTCTCTCTCTCTCTCTCTCTCTCTCTCACACACACACGTTTGTAGAGCTTATGGGATTTAACTACGGGGTCATCAGTCCCTAAACTTAGAAACTACTTATCAACTAGCTTATCCTAAGGACGGCACAAATATCCATGCCCGAGGGGGGATTCGAACCCCCGCGGCCGGCTAAACCCGCGGCTCCGCTCGCGTGTTGGTTGATTATGATAGATAATGCGTGAAATGTCAAATCGATTTGTTTTAAAAAGATGTATTAAAAATATTCTTTTTTTACTACTTTATTTATTTATTCTTATATATCCTTATTCGTATGCTTATCCTTACAGAGAAAGAGCTGAAAACATTGTAGCGCACGTAGACCAAAGATATGGTCTGTGGCATCACGTTTCGCTGTATGTATCCTCCTTGCTATTATACACAGACCATTCGTTCGCATTATGTAGTTTTCGCTGCAGAGCGAAATATTCACACACACACACACACACACACACACACACACACACACACAGAATTTTATATACACCGCTAACTTTCCATCCCAATATACTCCACCCTTTTATCATTATCAATCCTCAAGCAATAATGCAACCAATAAAACCAATTTCAAACAGTAGTTATTGTTCCGCATTTCGCGTTACATTCTTCAGATAACGAAATATCTATCAGATCGCTATAAAACGGTACATAAAACCTTCCTCAGGTATAAATTTATAACTGTACAAATATTTAAGTCTCTGCTTCAAAGTCGTTCGGACGTGATACGCGTACACCGAACAGACATTCACGTTAATATATGTAGATAAATAGCTATCCGATCGCCATAAAACCGTGCCTAAAGCCTTCCCCGGGTAGACATTAGTAACTGTTCAATTTTTATCTCTTTATATCTTGTGGTTCAGACGTGATAAACGTACACAGAACAGACATTCACATTTATAGATGTAGATGTAAAGATTCCGCGTGAGATCTTCCGAATATGTGAAACTATAGTTGGCGTCACGTACGAAGGCGGCCCAGTTCTCAGCCGTTCTGTGCATCCCCCTCCATTAGTGCACTGGCAGCCAGTAATATTCATTCACTGGCCGCGAGATATGCAATGCTTGTCCCGCAGGCGCAATTGTTGGCACTCGGCTGTGGCTCCTCCCCTCAACGCTTCCCCTATCGCTCCGCCTCTATGCCCGGAAGCTCCTTACTACATGACGCCAACTATAGTGGATCAAGGCTTTTATTAGCCCAGCTTCATGCATGTGTGTGTGCGTGCGCTTAATGCACCACGTGTAGCGCAGAAGCCCCACGTGTTCCCTGGCGGCGGTGCGCCTGCACGTACAGTAGCAGCATCGGCCCCCCACCACTCCTCCATCCCCCCCACCACCGCCACTTCCCCCTCCCCCTTCCCCCCTGTGCGTAATGAAGCGGCGCGGCCACCGGCGCCGGCATACGGCTCGCACTTTCATTAGGCCGCGCTGCTAATTACGACACTCTCCGTGACGTCACCGCACTTCCCACCGATAATTCGATTGGCCGGCCGCCTAAAAGTCCGTTCCGGAAGCCCCCCGCTCTCACTCTCGGCCAGTGTTGCCCCCCACTTTTGCGACACCTACAATGCGCCGCGGACGCCACGCAAAGAGCTCGCCGTCACTACCATTTTGCGAGCGGAAACAGGACCTCCAACACCTTGCCACGATAGTACTCGATCTGCTTGCTATACAGGCCGTCAGTGATACTCTGTTTTTGGCTCACTTTAGGCTACGGTAGTAACACTAAAAGTAGGCCTTTGACAGCTCGACATTTCAATTACGGCTTAACCATTCATCTGACACGAAAATTGAATAACCGAATTTGTAGAGGAGAAAATTCTCTACAGCTTTGGTCTTCTATGTTTTTTTTTCATATATCATATCGTTTCAGAGATATTTGCAAAAATAACGGCGATTTTTGGATGTATGTCTGTCTGTCTGTCCGTAACGTGTTCCCACTTTTTAACACGAACCGTTCAACCGATCAGCACCAAATTTTACAGACATCATTTTAAGCTGCCAGAGACCAGAACCTCCCTTTTTCAAATTTTTCGGACACAAAATGCGGCAGTAATACCAAAAAAATACGTTTGTAATATAATTGTAATTTCTAACGAGCCGTTAATCTGACACGAAAATTGAATAACCTAATTGGTAGAGGGGAAAATTCTCTACAACTTCGCTATATTATGGTTTTTTTTTTTTTTTTTTTCATATCTTGCATCGTTGCAGAGATATTTGTAAAAATAACGGAGATTTGACACCCTCCATGAATTAACGAAAACCAGCCGTTCAGAGATGTCACGTGACATTCCTCGCCCAGAACTCTGTGGCGTACGCCATCTTGCGTTGCGTAATTGATGATTTTCTTATTGTAACTTACACGTTGTCATTTCAAAGCAATGGCGCACTGAAGAATTAACAAAAACACGTCGTTCTTCGTACGAAAAATAATAATCTAGTGTTTAAAAATGCCACATTAGCATCAGTTAACAACTGCCACCAGTAGTACGAAAATTAAGGGCGAATTTCGTAATTGTTCGCCGTAGTGTAGTAGGCAGCGCGTTGGGTTGTAATGCACATGTTCGTGGTTTGGGACCCACCACTACAAAAAAAAAAAAAATTTTTTTCTCCTTTTTTCGTAAAAGGGTTACGTGTTGGGTGCATAGATATTATCACAATAGTAGAGTCGTAATCATATCACTATAATTTTTTATTATTTACATTATTATTTTTGTCCGAAATGTTTGCAAAAAATTATAAAACTACAAATTGAAAGTGGGCTGTAAAACACGTCAGTGCGATTTTTTGTATACGAGAAAGAGTGCGAAGAAGGTTTAGTGAGAGACAATTTACGTACAGATTTTATCACTGCTAGTGATACTACGTCCTGATCCTGACATATGCATACGAAACCTGTGTTATAAAAGCAAGAGAGAAAAGTAAATTACAAGCTAGTCAGATGAAATTCTTGAGGAACAGTATTGGAGTGACAAAGACAGGATAAGAAATGAAAGGATCAGAGAGTTAATGAAGGTGGAACCACTACAATAGGAGATAGAGAAATCAATGCTAAAATGGTATGGGCGTGTTAAGCGAATGGAGGAGAAGAGGATACCAAGGAGGATACACGAGGTGAAACTTGAGGGAAAGAGACCAAAAGGAAGACCGAGGGACAGATGGCTGCAAGGAGTGGAGGAATGTGTCAGGAAGAAAGCAGAAGATTGGACCAAGGTGAAGACAGAGAGATGGTGGCAAGACAGAAGACGATGGAAAGGCTTATGCTCGAAGAAGACCTGGCCAGAGGGTGGAAACTGTCCAAAATGATGATTATCAAAGGCAGTGAACTTTGAAAATTCGGAAGTTTTAGATCTGAAGATGGCAGATCCTAAAACGACGTAAAAATAAGCACAATTTGAGACAACTAGACATTTTTTTAAATTGTTATTGTTGTTTCGGTCTTCATTTGGGAGACTGGTTTGATGCAGCTCGCCAACTTACTCTATCCTAAGAAAGCCTCTCATCTCCTTATAAGATCGGCAACCAACATCTATTTGAACTGCTTACTGTATTCGTCTCTTGCTCTCCCTCTGTGATTTTACCCCACACCCTCCCGTCCAATGCTAAATTTACGATTCTTTGATGTCTAAGAATGTGTCCTACCAGTCGAGCCCTTCTTTTAGTCACGGTATGCCAGAAATTCCTTTTCTCCCCAATTCTGTTCAGTACCGCATTAGATACGCGATCAGCCCACCTAATATTGAACATTCTTCCGTAGTACCTCTTCCTGTCCGAACTGTTTATCGTCCTTAATTCACTCCCGTACAAGACAATACTCCCTCACAAATGCCTTCAGAAAAGACTTCCTTACACTTAAATTAATATTTGAAGTTAGCAATTTTTTAACGCTTTTCTTCCCACTGCCATTCTGCGTTTTACGGGGCGTGTTTTTTATGTGAGTTTTGAAATTAAAAAAAAAGACGTGCTGAGATGTCTCAATAATTATTTTTTTCATGAAAGTCTGTACCTTAAACTACTTTTCTACATAATTTCCGTCAATATTGAGGCACTTGTCATAACATTGTACCAGTTTTTGAATACCCTCCTCATAGAAGTTTGCCGCCTGACTTGTTAACCACTGCATCACAACTGTTTTGACTTCGGTATCGTCTTACTCGGTCACAATGTCATACAAAACACTACGCAATTAGGAAATCGTAAAGCCCTTGTTGTGTCATCTTATTATCCACTTCCTGCACCAAACTTTCATTAACCCAGACGATCCTGACGTCCTTTCAGAAGGACTTTTTTTTTTACATTTAAAATAAACTATTCCCTTTTGTTTTGGCACAAAACATTTTGTCCATCAACGGACTGTCACTTAGTCGATCGTTCACATGCTTATACTAGCAGTCATTGTTTTAGCGCGTTATTCTATGTTAGTCACCTTTGAAGCTAGGGCTTCAGAACCAACTTATGAGTTAACTAACGATTTGAGTGTGTAAGTACATACGCAACAATTTGACTTATATTATTCAAGAACATATGGATGCCATTACAACTACAATGTCACTCTAATAATACGTAATTTCAGCGTTTTCATTTTTACTTCGTTAGCGAAGGGGTGAATTCGTGTAAAATCAATGTTACAGCATGTGAACGACGTATTAGTGATTAATAAACTATCTTTTCGACCAGGAGTAACCGAAAATAAAAATCAGGAACATGTGGGTTAACGACCAAAGGACGCCCACTCCGTTGTTCATCATGCACATTTGTGCGGCCATCTTTAAATGCTCTCACCAACTTTCTTAGGGCGGCCGCGGTGGCCGAGGGGACTGAGGCGCTCCAGTCACGGTCTGCACAGCCACTACGGTCGGGGGTTCGAATCCCCCCTCGGGCATGGATATTTGTGCCGTCCTTAGTCTTAGCTAGTTCAGAAGTAGTTTGTAAGCTTAGGGACTGATGACCCCGTAGTTAAGTCCCATAAGTTCTACAAACATTTGAACAACTTTCTTACCATTCCATCACTCATAATGTTTTCTCCGTAAACTGCACAGATCTCACGATGAATATAGATAGCTTTTAGGCCTTTAGCACTAAGAAATTTTATAACAGCCCGTTCGTCGCAGTCGGCGGGGCTCACGTTTATCAAATTCAAATGTTTGTATAGCTTATGGGACTTAACTACGGGGTCATCAGTCCCTAAACTTGCAAACTACTTATGAAATAACTAATGCTAAGGACGGCACAAATATCCATGCCCGAGGAGGAATTCGAACCCCCGATCGTAGTGGCCGTGCAGACCGTTACTGGAGCGCCTCAGTCCCCTCGGCCACCGCGGCCGCCTCACGATTATCGGACGCATCTTAAACACTCAGTACACAACGTAAAACAGATAGAGGAATCAGACTGTAATAACTTCAGTGCGTAGATAACGGATATAGGTACCCAGTACGCAAAAAATTATTGAGATATCTTATCATGTCTTTTTTTTTTAAATTTCAAAACGGTACTTACTTAAAAAACACGTCTCGTATATCCTCTGTACTGCGACCGTCGTATATTATTTTGCAAATGTTCAAATGTTTGTAAATCTGAGGGACTTCTTTGGTCATCAATCGATAGGCTTACAAACTATATAAACTAACTTATGCTAAGGACAACAAATACACCCATGCCTAAGGGAGGACTCGAACCTCCGACGACTAACAGCGGCGCACCCAGCAGCTAGGCGCCTTGGAACGCTCAGCTACTCCACCGCGGCGTTATTTTACTACCCAAGTAACAAAACTCATCTGACCTAAGTTATAGATCTTCTACTAATGATCCATATGGCGTCTGCATCACTCTACCGATGCTCACCTTCCCCAATGACCCTGTGTGCCTGTGTGACATCAGTGGAATACTATCATTTTATTAATGAAATAAATCGCAATTTGCGATCACTTACGGCTTCACTGTACTAGGTATAGATGTAATACCAATGTGCGGCGAATGAAATTTTGTGCCCGGCCGGGATTCGAACCCGGGATCTCCTGCTTACTAGGCAGACGCGTTGACAACTCCGCCACCGGGGACACAGTGACCGACCCGACTGCAGAGAACTCCCTGATGCGGGAATACAGTATTGTGGCTGCGAGCATTACAGAATTAAGAGGCTGTGGTAATAGGAAAGAGACAGCGTGGTGAATGGAGATTTGGGTGTGGCGGGAGACGTGCAGGGAAGAGTCCTCTGTAGTCGGGTTGGTCACTGTGTCTTCGGTGGCGGAGTGGTCAACGCGTCTGCCTAGTAAGCTGGAGATCCCGGGTTCGAATCCCGGCTGGGCACAAATTTTCACTCGCCGCACATGGGTATTACAATTAAACCTAGTACAGTGAAGCCATATGTGATTGCAAATTGCGATTTATTTCATTAAAAATGAACGGCGGAACGACC
Source organism: Locusta migratoria (assembly GCA_026315105.1). Classification (NCBI taxonomy): domain Eukaryota; kingdom Metazoa; phylum Arthropoda; class Insecta; order Orthoptera; family Acrididae; genus Locusta; species Locusta migratoria. Next base: position 121,458,723 of record CM048745.1, on the reverse strand, counting down.
GAGCGCATTGAGGCGCTATGCTACGATGCGCGAGGTCGTTCGCCGTTGGGGGTTCGAATCCCCCCTCGGCCATGGATGTTTGTGCTGTCTTTAGTATAAGTTTGTTCATAAGTAGTTTGTAAGTCCTGCAGAGGACTCTTCCCTGCACGTCTCCCGCCACACTCAAATCTTCATTCGCCACGCTGTCTCTTTCCTATTACCACAGCCTCTTAATTCTGTAATGCTCGCAGCCACAATACTGTATTCCCGCATCAGGGAGTCCTCGGCAGTCGGGCTGGTCACTGTGTCCTCGGTGGCGGAGTGGTCAACGCGTCTGCCTAATAAGCTGGAGATCCTGGGCTCGAATCCCGGCCGGGCACAAATTTTCATTCGCCGCACATTGGTATTACATCTAAATCTAGTACAGTGAAGCCATAAGTGATCGCAAATTGCGATTTATTTCATTAAACATGAAAGCTGTAACGTTGTCAAAAATATATAATTGTCTCATTTTATTGGTGATCGTTCAGACGCACGTTGGGAATTTCTGGCATGCTTAACACTGCTCTATATGTTGGGAAAGCGTACCCAACTTGCGACTCGTACGTAGTGACGTCAGAAACTCGGGAGTCGTCCAGATACACGCTCCGTGTGCCGACGGCTTAACATGCGGTTCGCACGTTGTGACGTCAGAAACGCGACAGTGTTTCAGATACACGCTCCGCGTGCCGACTGTGGTAGGGGGCTTGGACGGCGTGCTGTGTCGTCAGAACGAGGCAGCGACGCGCTGTCCGCGCTCGGTCAGCGTTTGTCGACTGTCGACTGTCGATAGCAGCGCGCGAAGTGGCTGGTAATTCGGTGCTGACGCGCTGTCGCGGCACAAATTGCCTCCGAATTTACATCGCTGCGCCCAGGCGCTGGACCCTCGGCCGATCCGGCGATTGGCTCGAAAACGGGATACTGCGTCCGACATCCGATCAACAAAGCGTCCAGCTCCCTCTCGTTTCGTTTAAGCCCTTCCACCCCAGGCTCCGTCAGGCGCGCTGATTTTTCGCTTCGGTTTTCGAATGTCGGCCGTCGTCTGACAAGCGCTTTTGTTACTTTTTGTTTTTGCCTACTGCTGTGCTGTCGCAGACGTCACGTAGGACTGTCTCTGGCGTCGCATTCAGACAAAATAGTCGCCGTCTTCCGCCAATGTCAAGTGGTTAACCCTTTAATGCATGACTTTTTCAAATCAAATGTTTGTAGAGCCTATGGGACTTAACTACGGCGTCATCAGCCCCTAAACTTACAAACTATTTATGAACTAGCTAATACTAAGGATGGCACAAATATCCATTTCCGGGGGGGGGGGATTCAAATCCCCGATCGTAGTGGCCGTGCAGACTGTGACTGGCGCGCCGTAGAGCGCTCAGCCACCGCGGCCGGCCATTTCTTATTTGAAGCTACAAAAACTACCACGATTAATGTATAGTGCGTATGTACTGCAAAAAATATTGTAAAAAAAGTCTTAAAATTATTATGCACTGCTAGCAATGAAAAGTTCATAGTTGGGCAGCTATATAGTGTTTCCACGGTGTACCCGATGCAGTAAATGTCATTATTAAGCCTCTCACCTTTGCAGAAAATCAGTCATATTGCAAAAGTAGTATGTGATTTACTACTTTTATATGGCAAAGGTGGAATACTAAAGTAAACAAACATTTTGTATCCCAACCTCGTCGCCACTTTTGTATTCCACCCTCCTCGCCACTTTTGTATCCCATGCTCGTCACCACTTTTGTATCCCATTACCTAGTTCAGCTATGTATCAGCATCCTGCAGTCATGAAACTTGAAGAGTTAAGTATTATCATAATGATACGAAATAGATATCTTGTTCTAATCCAGCTTAGTGTTCCTAGTTTCTGCTGTCCCACTGGCTGGTCACCTCAGACTCTGTACCCGCACACGCGTGCATCCTATTTACCTGTGTCGGTCTCTCTCTACTCGGCCACCGACACCTAGGACAACCGGCGGCAACGAGACACAAAAGTGGCGACGAGGATGGGATAGACGAGGATGGGATACAAAAGTGGGGACGAGAATGGGATGAAAAAAAAACACCTGTTAAGAGTAACTCAATGCAGCTAACTGTCGAAATGATTCAGTAGCACTCTGCAATTTATAATTTCTAGGACGAGCTACTAGCATATCCAACACTATATATACAAGCGGCTACAAATGGCTTTGTGGTAAATTGTTGATCAGTTTGAGAGAAAATGGGAAAAATAAGATATGTAGCTGATCAGCTACACTATGCATTAAAGGGTTAAATGTCCTAGAAATTTGGGCCCAATTCTCTTCGGTTTATATCCTCCCTTTAGCTAAGAAACAACAGACTTTTACTAGGAAACCAACGACTTAAAAAAGTAGGAAGTAGGAGGGAAGTTCTATTGCTACGGGCCGGCCGCGGTGGCCGAGGGGACTGCGGCGCGCCATTTACGGTCTGCACGGCCACTACGGTCGGGGGTTCGAATCATCCCTCGGGCATGGATATTTGTGCCGTCCTTAGTCCTAGTTAGTTAATAAATAGTTTGTATGTTTAGGGACTGATGACCCCGTAGTTAAGCCCTGTAAGCTTTACAAACATTTGAACCTTTTTTTTTCTGTTGCTAGGAAGTAGCCATGGAAGAGATGTGGGCCAGAAATTGCAGAAGAAATTAGCTGACAGGTATCAGGTCACAAACTTGCCCATTGCGGGTCTTAGCCATGTGGTAGAGGATATAGGTTCTTTGTGCAAAGGTAACACAAAACAGACTCATGTGATAGTGGGTGAAGTGGGAAACAGCATTGACAGGGATCAGTGGTACAGTATTGTGTGTTATTGGTTGAAATAGTTTCTTCAAATTGTAAATGATGTCTTTCAAAACATTATTAAATGGTTCTCTACTAATGGACTCTCATTAAACTTTGATAAAACCCAGTAAATGCAGTCTCATGCAGTAAACGGCAAGACCGAAATAATAAATGTAGACATTGAACAGAAATCTGTAGCTAAGGTAGAATATTCTAATTTTTAGGTGCTTACATTGATGAGGGATTGAATTGTAAGAAACAAATTCAAGATCTGCTGAAACGTTTGAGTTCAGTTCCTTATACTATCAGGGTCATTGCAAAATTTCGTGATATACATCTCAGTAAATTAGCTTATTATGCCTGTTTTCATTCATTGCTTTCTTATGGGATCATATTCTGAGTCAATTCACAGCGGCTCAGAACATGTCGCATTTCTTCATACGTCCAGAGACAATCTGGAAGGAGCTAATCCAGAAACCCCGATAAAGATTTAGTCCAAGCATCAAACAAACCTGTTTACATCTGATCGTGTCGCTGGACCTGAAGCCTAGTTTTAATTACTCTTAGTGGGTACAGAAAACACCTAATGGAGAATGAGCTCAACATACTCAATGAGACAAACTTCTTTTTGTTCATCATTTCCCACTCAATCGTTCTTATGAACTGCTGTGACTTCATCGGTATCATTTTACGCCTATCTGTTTTCATATTCTCCTAACATGAAAGTATCACAACAGTGATTCACCGTTCTTCACGCTTAAGTCGGAAGTTAATACACAACACTGTGCCGGTTCCACATCATGTTCTTAAGACTTAAAGGTCACGACAATATTAGTTATCGCATTATTTGTTCTAACGCGGCATCAGTCACTCATCTTTTACTGTGGTATTACACTACGGTCCATTAAAATTGCCCCTTAGCAACCCAAGATATTGATTTCCACACTTTCCTTACTCCTTCTCCACATAAAAGGTATTTCTACATTTGTTTGGTTGGTTTTCAATTAATTCAATCAAACATTCAACTTAAGAGGATGACTAATTTGACGGGTTTGCATTTTCCATTTTTTCCTGTTGAAGGTTCACAATCTTGTTGTATAAAGAGTTGCAGACGCAGGTGTATTATCAATTGCCGTTAACATTATTTTGGAATGTTTAGCAATTTGTGAAATAATACTCTTTCACCTTAATGAGTAAATTAGTAGTGAAACGTTCGTTTTGAGAAAGTGTTTATAGTTTTGTTTTTAGTTTTCTTTTTATGATTTGTTTTACAGCAATGTGGGCTTTCCCCAAAATGATGTCAATAAAACTTACGCTTCGTCCTTACATCAAATGTTACGTTGAGAGTGTAGGAAAGAGCCCATGTGGGCTTATAAAGATGGATGGATGATTTCGATATTACAGCCGAAAGAAATACAAAGTAACGTAAATCCGCTATTACTGATGAAACGCTATAAATACGAAACGAATAAAAATACATGCCTCGTTTTTATTTTTTTATTTTTTTAGCTAAAGATTAAATCTTCTGGAATGTGAAAAGGGCAGGATTATTTACTTGCATTTCTCTTTTTGTCATATGTTTTCCACCAGGTTTTAATTAATTTGTGTTTACGAAATCGGCTTAGGGATATCTGGAAATATCAAATATAAAAGAAATATCCTCGGGGATTAGTATCCAGCCAAACAAGCTTCAGTAGTAGTATCTCCGCTTTTGATTTAAGGACGACTTTCAACATTACATCAAAACACGCCTTCATTTTTTTCCTGTGAAAAGTACTTTTAGAGTGTTAACCTGAATGTTTTGGTAGTAGAGCTGCCTCCTCTTTTTTTCTGTTCTGCATACACGTTTGTTGTGCTCACAAATTTCGCGAAAAAGATCGCCCGTCAAAGATAGCTGGAAATACAGTATTTGTGTTTCATTACTGACCGAATGCTTCGAGGAAGAGTGAATCACTGTTATCGGAGAAACTAGGAGAATTTCATAAGATCAGGCACCGTCACATGAAACCTATTTACAGACCACATATTCTGCGTTTTCGTCGCATTCTCTTTTATTGCGTACTTTAGGTTCACTGGAACTTACATTACTGCTCACATAGGTAGGGGATTGTGTATGGCGACAACGAGAAAGGTTGGATGCAAAATAAATGTGCTAGCGGACTGATGCAGATAATTAACTGGGATTATAAACAAATGTTCAAATATTTGTAAATCTAAGGGTCTTAACTACGTTGGTGATCAATCCCTAGGCTTACAAACTACTTACACTAACTTAAAGTAACTTATGCCAATGACAACACGAACCCCCATGCCCGAGCGAGGACTCGAACCCCCATGCCCGAGGGAGGACTCGAACCCCCGACGGCGAACTTAGCGCGCACCGCTATTCTGCCTTGATTTGATTTGATTTTTTCAGGGAAGCCAAAACAGTCTTGGTCTAACCCGCCACTGCCCGCACCGAAACTAAGTTTATTGTGCGGTATCGCTCCCTGTATGTCTAGTAAAGCCAACCAATGCCCTTGAACAGTGCAAGGAGTCCCTTTACCAGTTCTTTATTAGACACAATTTCTTCCGGTCTGGTTGTCCCAAATGTTCTGCGCCTTTTACTCTCCAATGCAATGCATTCGAAGATCAGATGTGATGCAGTTACATCACCGTCATCACAGAGCCTACATTTAGGGTCCCCTTCTGTTATTCCCATTGTATGTAGGTGTGTTTTGAAATTCCCATGGCCTGTCAGCAATCCAACCATGAGTCTAATCTCTCTCCTGTTCAGACCCTGGATTGCAGAGCTTCTTTTAAAACAAGGCTTTGGCATCATTACCTTGCCATGTTTTTGTTGTCTTCTGAGCCAGTTACGTAGCTCCAATTTGATCATTGCCTTGGTGGTTGTGAGGACAGGTTCCGGTCCAATAAATGGAGTCTCTGCCCCCATCCTGGCTAATCTGTCGGCATGTTCGTTGCGACTGATCCCCGAGTGGCCAGGGACCCACAATAGGTTTACTCTATTGCTTTCCCCTAGCTCCACCAGAACCCTGTGACATTCTGCAACAATTTTAGACCTTGTTGCAGGAGCTGCCAGTGATCTCAGGGCTGCCTGGCTGTCTGAATAGATATAGATGCTACGATCTTTGTAGCACCTACGCAAATTCTCCTCCACACACACCCTGATGGCAGTGATTTCCGCCTGGAATACTGAGGCTAGTTTCCCTAGAGAGATGACGCACTCCAGTCTTGGCTGCACCCCATATACCCCGGCCCCAACACCTTGGTTTGATTTTGACCCGTCAGTGAACCAGACAATATCGCCCGTACGGTGTCGAACTATTTTCTCCCACTGCTCCCTGCTTCCAATTGTTATATTGAAAGGCTTGTTGAAGCAGTATGGGGTTATAATATAGTCGGCTGGCATTTCCCCAAACTTTCCTATATTTACCTCACTCATTATTTTAGTGTGTGATTCTGGATATCCCGAAGAGTTCCAGTTGTTGCCAGATTTGAGTCTGTATGCACCAGCCGCTGCCTCCATCTTGACCCAAAGGTGTAATGGGGGCATATCCAGCATGGTTTCCATCCCAGCAGTTGGTGTGCTGCTAATTCCGCCTGTTATGGCTAGGCAGGCTAATCTCTGCACCTTACCAAGCTCCTTAGCAGCAACCTGCTGTTCTACCTTCTTTCACCACACGACCGCCCCATTGGTGATCCTGGGTCTATATCATCGTGGTGTATATCCAGTGCATACCCTTGGGGCTCAGGCCCCAACTATTCTGCCTTGGTAACTGGAATTTGTGGTCTTACCGTTAATAGTTGGATGTTTCTACCGACAAGTAAATTCATATACATCTGTCACAGTCATTCAAGATAGTCTGAACACAAATACTCCAAGCATACGGTAGTCGACTGTGGTGACCAGTATTTACAGCGGCAGATACGAATATGTTTTCGGCACTAACGACAGACAGACTTGGGAAGTGATACTGCATAGTGCACACTGCAGTAGCAATAGAAATATTTCAGACATACTGACTATAAGAAGATCCATGCTTGCTGAGTATGTCAGTAATGAGAGAGAAATTACCGCGCATGGGAGCATGAAGGTATTACTCGAATGCCAAAAGGTGGAACCGTCATCACCTAAGAAACGGAAAAAAAACGACCGTATTGTAGAACCAACTGTCGATCCGTTGTCCGTTTGTAGATGCTCTGAACACCTTGTCGTCTCCTAAAGTGATGGTTAAGTAGATTAGCTGCTTGGTAAGTCATTAGCAGCTATAGAGATGACTTTCCGAAAACAGCGTCGTAGCTGTTCAAAAAATGAATAATCAAATTCTACCGTCATCTACTAATAATGAAGTAAATACTGTAAAAACTGTAACTTATGTTTTTTGATTGAAACCATCATTATTTTATAAAATGTAGAAAATTATTAATAAAAAAGTACGTGAATTTTTCATAAAAATTACCATTAGTTATTAAAATTCTGTAAGTATTCGAACATAACGAAAACTCCTATCCTATGGTTGTAAGGCTACAATATTACCACCTGAGTCACACCGACACTTCGCTTTTGCATCAGTATTCAGCGGAATTCAGCAGCAGCGACGGTACCTGAAGATGACAGTTGTACCGTCGAAATATTGAATCAGATAGATTTCAATATCCGGCAGCAAACCCGGAGAGACTTTGAAGATCACACCGACATTTGCTGAAACTGTTTTATTGGCACTTACGCGTACTTCCAAAACTTCAAAGTATATTTTCTCGATTATTTTTTAGAGTTGCGTCGAATGGTTTTGGCTGATTGTTATTTGTGCTCTGAACTTCACGTACGTACCATAAATATAAAAAAATTCTAAAATCCGATACCATGTGGTCGCCTTGTTACATGATATCGGTCCGAGACACTTAGCTCGACTCTGCGCCTGTCATGTCTATTAAACTAATATTTAAATAACTTTTTAAATAACAGAAACATAGCTTAAGATACTTACATTGTACAGACAGACATATTTAAATTACTTACGGTGTATTAAATGTCTGAGGGTATCGGCTGACTGAGACTATCTTGAAAGAGCCAATCAGATTTTAAAAGGAAATTTTGGCGGAGTTTTCCCACGGGTTACTTGTTCACCGGACCATATGCTCTATGTTTTACTGATTCTACGTATTACGCAATGCTCTTCCCAACACAGTAATAGCTATCTTACAGAATAAAAATATGAAACAGCAAGTAAATAGCTACAGATCAGCCCCTTTAAATTGGCCACACAAACAAACTTGTTATTTACTTTTTATTTCAAGGGTTGAAGGGCATGAAAGGGATGCAGAGGTCGGGAAGGGAGTAAGACAGTATTGTAGTCTATCTCCAATGTTATTCACTTTGTACATTGAGCAAGTTATAAGAGAAAGCGAGGAGAAATTTGGAGAAGGAATTAAAGTTCAGGGTGAAGAAATAAAAACCTTGCATTTTGCCGACGACATTGTAATTCTGTCAGCAAAGGATCTGGAAGAGCAGTGGAACGGAATGGGCAGTGGGTTGAAAGGTGCATATAAGATGAACATTAACAAGAGTAAAACAAGGGTAATGGAGTGCAGTCTACGAAAATCAGGTGATGCGGAAGGAATTAGATTAAGTAACGAAACTAGGACTGGTTTGATGCAGCTCTCCACAATACCCTATCCTGAGCAAGCCTCTTCAACTCCACATACGAACGGCAACCTACATCTGTCTGAATCTGCTTACTGTATCCATCTCTTGGTCTTCCTCAGCGGTTTTTTTACCCCAAACACTTCCCTCCAATGCCAAATACACGATTCCTTGATGTCTAAGAATGTGTCCTACCAATCGGTCCCTTCTTTTAGTCAAGGTATGCCAGAAATTCTGTTCAGTACCTCCTCATTAGTTACGCGATCCACCCACCTAATCTTCAGCATTGTTCTGTAGCACCACATTTCAAAAACCTCTATCCTCTTCCTGTCCGCACTGTTTATCGTCCATGTTTCAGCATTGTTGTGTAGCACCACATTTCAAAAGCCTCTATCCTCTTCCTGTCCGCACTGTTTATCGTCCATGTTTCACTTCCATACAAGGCAACACTCCACACAATTGCCTTCAGAATGGACTTCCTTAGGCTTAAATCAATATTTGATGTTAACAAATTTCTCATTCTCAAGAACGCTTTTCTGCCCATTGCCATTCTGCACTTTATGTCTTCAGTACTACGACCATCATTTGTTATTTTATTGCCCAAGTAACAAAACTCATCTACCTCCTTTGTTGTTTCGTTACCTAATGCAATTCCTTCAGCATCACCTGATTTTCTTAGACTGCACTCCATTAGCCTTGTTTTGCTCTTGTTAATGTTCAGCCGGCCGCGGTGGCCGAGGGGACTGAGACGCTCCAGTCACGGTCTGCACGGCCACTACGGTCGGGGGTTCTAATCCCCCCTCGGGCATGGATATTTGTGCCGTCCTTAGTCTTAGTTAGTTCATAAGTAGTTTTTAAGTTTAGGGACTGATAACCCCGTAGTTAAGTCCCATAGACTATACAAACGTTTGAACATTTGAATTTATTAATGTTCATCTTATATACAGCTTTCAGCACACTGTCAATTCCGTTCAACTGCTCTTCCAGGTCCTTTGGTGTCTCTGACAGAATTACTATGTCGTCGGCAAAATGCAAGGTTTTTAATTTTTCACCCTGAACTTTAATCCCTTCTCCAAAGTTTCTCCTAGCTTTCCTTTATAGCTTGTTCAATTTGCAAATTGAGTTACATTGGAGAAAGGCTATAAGCATTCACATAAAACCTATAAATTTGCAATGCTCAATAAATTCCAATTACATTTTTTTTCATTTTCAAGACTTTGCAAACACAACTGGTCGAATTTAGACAAAAAGCAATACTAGTCTGAATGAAAAAGGAACGGGGAAACGAGTAGAAAGGAACGGTTTCTGAAAAAAAGAGATGCTTAACAAGGAACTGCTTCCCAAAAATGAACGAGTTTGTCCATCTGCAGTGAAAACGACCGGAGCGTTTCCGTCGAGGACGGATACAAACCCGCGTCGTAACGCGCTCCCACAAAAAAGCCCCGCCCTGTAACGAATAGCCGCTTTCAGCTATTACTCTCCATTAAACGACCGTCGCTCGGCAATGAGGCGTCTTTGCTAAGACCCGCAGACGCCCAAAAATAAATAGCGAGACGCCAGGCGGATCCGTCCGAATGAAAAGACCAGATTTAATCAGCCCTGGCCCCAAAATGGCCGCCCTAATGGCGAAAACGCGCTGCCGACGCGAAAAATGAAACATTGTGTAGAAAATAAATTTATTGCCCGGGAGATCCTTTGCTGCGTGGGTAAAGGGGGGGGGGGGGGGGAGGGAGCTGATGAAACCTTTTCATTGCCACTTTGCCCCGTGACGGAGTGTATACGCTAACGCAGCGCCAAGGATGGATGGATGGATGCCGTGATTACTCGCCAGAAATTAAAAGCAATCGTTCCTTTGAAAACGGTTCCTACTTGGCATCCCTCTAATCTCCGGCAGAGATCGCGTCTTGCGAGCTCTCCGTTTTTTCCTCCGTATTCCCGCAAAATACGGACCGCCCTTCGGTTCCGGAAATTTCTTGCGCTTTGCGCACCGCCTCGCGGGATTTGGAATTCCAGGACAACGGGAGACACAGTTAAATAATTAGGGAAATTCTGCCTTGAGGAAACACACAGATGCTTCCTCTGTAACTGTGTTTCCGTGAAGTTTCACCATCGTTGTTTTTTTGTCGTTGTATGAGAAGGTGCGAACGAATGGGCCTGGCAGAGTTTACCATTCGCCAGTGATCAAATAACATTGCCTACAGGTGACTGTCACTACGTTTACATGCAACACATCTTCCGGAAGACGAAAACCGATGTTCGTAAACCGTTTTTCGCTGTCGTGTTTACATGACATAGCCTGAATCGGATTTCCGAGCTTAACATGGTGGCTGGAAAACAGCTGATTCAGTTCCGTATTTAGTCTGCACAATCGCTATTTTTCTTTATTTAAATACACAGATTTATGTTCACTCTAATATTTATTCTTTCATTTCACATTAGAAAATATCACTCTTTCCATATATGCCGAAAATTCGTAACAAGAAAACACAATCTGACAAGCCAAGAACGCTTCAAAAACGGTTGCGTTTACGTGGGCACGAAAATCGATTGTGGAACTGGAAAACGGCTTTAGAGAAGCGGATTTCCAGAATCGATTATGGAGTGTTTACATGACCAACCAAAATCGGAATTAGGAAATCGGTTTAAGACATCCGGTTTTGGAAGCCCATGTAAACGGGGTGTGTCATATAGAACACTTGATGATGAAAGTCTTACTAAAGCACTATAAAGACATAAAGCCAGATTAGGATTACCAAATCACCCGGTTTTTCCGGGGTCCACCCGGTTTTTAAGCTCTATTTCAGGCCCCCGGTTGCAAACATACAAAACAGTAAACATCCCCCGATTTTTTGGTCCTCCACGTCAAACTGTTGTTCTGTAGTGTTAAGTGTGATTTGACAGAGTAAAATTGGGGAGATAAAAACAAGCTGACAACTAGATGAGTGTCGTCTGTCGCGGCACACGGCATAATTACAAGTTTCTACAAATAAAAATATTGCGAGTTGAAGGGGAAAAAAGACTGTCGTAGAAGTGTATTCTGTCCTCCCTGATACTGCGTCAAGTCTACAAGAGAGAGCTAAAAATAACTTCGTTCCCGTAAAAGTGTGACAATGACCAGGTTGTTCACATGTTCAGAAAAGACAAACGCTTTTTATACTGTATGTATTGATTACATTAGTAAGTGGATGAGGCAGTATGAGGAATTAACTGTATTCAATTGGTGAATTCTAAACAAGGAAATTGATTGGGAAAGTGTGGAAAGTATTGGTGCCTACTTGAGAAACAGAAAGATTATTTTGAATGACACTGAATTGTCACGTTCTCCTAAAAACGTTTGTGTGTGAACAGTTCAAATCCGAAACTGGGCCAACATTTTTGGAAAAAACTGTATCTGATAGATGGTGTGAGTTCATGAATCATCGTGCAACAGATGAATTTTTAGAACTTTTAAAAATTGTTCAGTACTTTTTCGAAATCCCTGCCCACAATGCCACTGTGGAAAGGGCATTTTCATTATGAAATATACGATGGACTAATGAAAGAAATCGAATGTCTGTACAATGTGTAAGGGATTTGTTGATCATCAGTTACAACTACAAAGATATCACTTGCTCTCAGTTCTATGACAATATCAAAACCAATAAAGAATTACTTAAGAAAATTCGAGGAAGTTAGACATATGATTTCGGAAAAAAGAAAAGGCTGTTGTGGTTGAAATAAAGACAGATCAAGACTAGCTTAAAGGCCGTTTCACACCGCGGTTACGTAACGTGACATGTCACGTGACAGATGTGAAGTACTCATCGCCACCGACGTCTGTCAGATATTGAGGCATCGTGTCTGCTCTGTCAGTCGGTTCATTTGAAGTAGGTAACACGCTAAGTGGTTCGTGGTGCGATTTCGCGTTTACTAAATATGTGCCTTGGTTGGATGACGGCTATAGTAGTTCGAGTAGTGGAGAGGAACTCATGCTGTTGTACTCGGTAACAAACGGAACGCATTGGGTGCACCTCATCAACCAAAGACGGAAAAGTGCGGCGAGTATCGTAATCTGATGGAGGACTTTGGAGCTAGATGATACTTTCGGCTATCTAAACCTGAGTATGAAGAGATCTTAACATTGACAAGTAACGATATTAGTAGAAAAGACACCAACTACAGGTTATCTATTTCCAGCAGAGAAAGAATGGTACTATGTCTAAGGTAAGCCTTATACAATTTACTTTCTTGAAATCTTATTGTAGGTGGTTTATAGTTTTAGTAAAATTTCTTTCGAACATATAAACAATGTGAATAGTTGGAGCCGGTTCCTTCTCCATAATTAACTTAAAATAACTTGTAAGGTTGATAAATAAAGTAGACAGTCAGCTAAATGTTAATAATTTTTAAATAAACGCTAACTAATTTTCAAAATTAATAAATGTTTGTTTATATTTTGCACTAGTACAATTAAGAACTAATCTATTTTGTTCCAATTGCTTTGCTATTTCGCCCCATGCTGTGTCCTTTAAATTGTTCTCTCTATATTCCTCCAATCTGTATTCCACAGCAGTGGACGCGTTTTGACGGCTTCAATTAACTGCTCCATAACAAAAAAAAATACAGTTCCTTGTAACGAGTTACAGCATGAAACTGCGCGACAGGTGTGGTCATGCGCGCGGCGGGGTAGCGGGCCAGTGCGCATGCGCGAAGCCACGGACGTCGACAGACGTTTTGAAAAGATCGCTCTGGGAGCGATCCCACAGATTCGTCTGTCGGTGTCTGTGGCGTCTGTGAGACTCTGCGAGGTCGCTGTGAATAACACCATTTAAAACTATGGAAACAGATCTTTTGAAAAATCTGTCACGTTACGTAACGTTAGATAGTGTGACCGCGGTGTTAAACGGCCTTAACCCTCGTACTGGCCTAGGGCTAGAAAAAAAAAAAAAATGTAGTCCCTGCCGACTTCACGTAGGTCTAATAAATCTTTGACAAGGTATACTGGGAAAGTTAAGGGAATACACTTAGTTCTATGACATCAAACATGTCATGGATAAGGTGATACGAAGGCAAATCAGAGTCTTCGGCCCATTTTTTTAGCCAGATTGTGGTGTAAATGCGAAGTGAGTATGCCAATTCCCGGCTTGGACCTTTTTTGTTTGAATCGGGTCAATTGAAGTCCGCGATACGACTCGTCGGCTTTGATCAATGACGTTACATCTGAGTTGAAGACGTTAATGTGCATCATTGTGTGAGGGGGTCCGGTTGGTGGTTGGTATATGCTTGTTTTTGTTATGGAAAAGCGATCTGCTACAGACTGAATCGTCGATCTGTGTCTACTCACTACTTTATAAAAATCTTAAGACGATTTTCAAGCGCAGAATAAGTTTCAGTCAGGGTCGTCTCACTACCCTTATAGCCCATGACGCCAACTACATTGAACCAGCGCCGTTCAATACATCAAAAGGCGGTAGACTGCGACTGTACTCAGTTGATATTAGTGTGTGCCATGGGTCAGCGTTATAGTTTAATCACCGGGCGCACGTTTTACGCACGTTCAGATGGTGGGCGAATACTTTATGAAGTATCTCTTGCATTACATTGTCTATTTTGTTAATCTTGTTGTCGATTATAATATATTTTTCCCTGGCTTTTCAATAAAAATATTTACTGAGGAAAATTTTACAGGACTGGCGCTTCAGATTTTGTATTAATTTCGTTTCACGTGACACAATAGGTTTAAAAAATGCACTCACTGTAAATTAAGTGCCAAGATGTCAGGGGCAATGAGTCGGCATAGATGTTAAATGAGAAAGGCATGAAGGTACGGAAAAAATCATATGGGTTTATTACTGAAATAGTTGTATGGTGCTGAATGGGACCGGGGGAGGTCCACGCCTGTCGCTAAAAGTACATCGTAGAATCAGAAGTAAAATTACGGTATCTTCGGACATGGGCGTAGCCAGAGGGGAGTTCAAATGTTCATGTAGAATACTGCCTTCAAGTTTAAAAATGTTCAAATATTTGTAAATCTATCGGACCAAACTGCGTGGTCATCAGTCCGTAGCTTACAAACTACTTAAACTAAGGTAAACTAACCTAAGGACACCATGTCCCAGGGAGGACTCGAACCTCCGACGGCGAGCAACCGCGTGCTTTGCAGCGAGGCCAGTGGGGAGTTTCTGGGGTTCAACCCCCCCCCCCCCCCCGAAATTTTAACAAATATAACAAAAAAATGACATTCTGTATCAGGATAGAGCCCGCCTATGTTTTTCAAGGCTGGGAAGCCGTTACACATGCTTCATACAGTCCTGTTTTTTCCGCATGCGATGCCCTTTTTTGAGTCCTTCAGACATTAATGGCCATCGGTATATTTGGGGCCAAGACGTGCACATCTGGGTAAAAATTATGGCCCTATAGCGAACTGCAAACAATCTTGCATTGAGGAATTGCTTCACAGTGGGTTATGATTGTTACTGAAATAATGAGCAGTATGCTTTTTCTGTTTCCCAGGTGTCAAATTTGTGTGCTCCTTATGGATGTGTCTTGCCTGAACAAATCCTTGCTCAAGGTAGGCACTGTAAATTACGGTAATCAGGACGACAAAAACCGAGAGATATTCTGTGTAGAAGATGTCAATGACGCTGTCAGGCCCTGGGGCTTCTTTGCACTTCAGAGATTGGAATGGTTTTCAACTCCACTATTAGTAACTACAATGTAAATAATATTTCTTCATAACATGTAGGCGAATCAAGCTTCCTGCCTAGTCAAAGAGTACACTTTTTTGCCATTGACAACTTTTAGGCAGTGTAAAACTTTGAATTAGAGAGTGCTTCTCTGATAATATTTTAGAAGTTATTGAAATTTTCACGCACTGCCTTTGATTACCATCTGTTTCGATCTGCATTTGCCCATCTTTGATACGAATTGAAACTTTCACTATGCAGTGTAGTGTGCGCTGATATGAAACATCCTGGCAGATTAAAATTGTGTGACGGAACCGGGACTCGAAACTGGGAGTTTTGCCTTTCTCGGGCAAGCGCTCTACCGACTTAGCTACCCCGACACGACTCACAATAATGCTTCACAACTTTACTTCCGCTGCAGAGTGAAAGTTTCATTCTGGAAACATCCCTTAGGCTGTGGCAAAGCCATGTATCCACCATATCCTTTCTTCCAGGAGTGCTAGTCTTGCAAGTTTCGCAGGAGACCTTCTGTGAAGTTTGGAAAGTAGGAGGCGAGGTACTGGCAGAAGTTGTGAGCCGGGGGATAGCTCAGTCGGTAGAGTGCTTGCCAGAGAAAGGCAAGGTCCGGGTTCGAGTCCCGGTTCCGGCACACAAGTTTAATCTGCCAGAAAGTTTCATCTTTGATACGTATTGCCTTGTTCCTATTTTGGGGAAGATTAACTAATTTTGTTTCATACAATGATGACACTAGTATAGTCCTTTGGAATGTAATACACCCAGTATTGGTGACGTTTGTAATGTGTACTCTTAATTGCAACGTTCGTTCACTGAATAGCCCTCCCGAAATCATGCCCAGTCTACGCCTATGTCATCGGAGCTCAAGGGAGCAGGTCTGGTTAAGTCGGAGCCAGGGGAGTAAGAGAGCGTTCGTTCTTCGGGCTGTCGTTGAGGTCTTGTCACGGCGTGCCCCACGTGACGCCATCCACCAACCACGAGCCAGAAGTCTGGCTCGTGATTGGTGGCTGGGTTCGGCCTACATTGAAGGGTGACGTACTCTCAAGCAATGCCGATCCAACAGTCACGTGTCGGGATCATGCGTGTGAATTCCAAACGCAGGCAAGCGGTACGGCTTTGTGGCAGCACGGACAGCTAGACTGAACGCAATACTTATGAATAATTAAAAAAGAATCTAGTCATCATTCCTATGGACCCGAGGGGCAGAAGTCGCCCTCGTACAATGACTTTGTTATGCCGATACCACTCCTCCATCCGAACGTAATCGTGAACTCCGCAGCGACCAGCTCTGTCGCCTTCTCTTCTAGACGTTTCCACAGACAGACGTCGCCTGTCTTATGTCACGCGACTAAGCCTGCTGGCGTAGTTGCGCAACGTTGTGCAATCGACGCTTGACGTCTGCGGGGAGAGGGGGGGGGGCAGACCTGAAGTCTTGGCACGGGATCGTGCAGCACGTGGTCAGAACTCGTGACACTTGGCAACGCGACACGCTTCATTAGTAGCCCGACCAGTGGCAGTGAGAGGTGTAAAAAAAAGTACCGGACCTGCAAGTCAGTAAGTCTACATGAAAAAACAGAGCGTATCAAACACCTACTGTTTATGTAGCCCAGTGCTTTCCGAACTTTACCTCATGGTGACACCCTTTTACTAATATAAATACACTAGATGAAAACCCAGCGTTGCCCGGGTACTTATTTATTTATTCCTGCAATTTTTCAGGCATATATTCATTTAATATTCATAGAATATATGACATCAACTGCGATTGGGCAAAGCTGAAAATGTGTACCCAGCCGGGATTCGAACCCAGGCAGTTGCGCTGACCCCTACACCAGTGGGGACACAGTGATCACCGCACCTGCAAGGACTACCCATGCACGCCTCCTGTCAGATACAAATTCCCAGCTTCGCCCTGCCCATAGTACTCAAACATAGTACAGCTTTGCCCAATCGCAGTTGATGTCATATATTCTATGAATATTAAATAATAACAGCTGCAGGATCAGAAGTGACGTCTGTTCTTTCGGAACAGACGCCACATGTGTATATATAATATGCCGGTGACGGGCAATGATCCTATCGTTTGTAAGTTTGAAGCCCTTACTCTTACGGGAATTAGTTATAACTACGAGTTTGAGTACTATGGGCAGGGCGAAGCTGGGAATTTGTATCTGACGGGAGGCGTGCATGGGTAGTCCTTGCAGGTGCGGTGATCACTGTGGCCCCAGTGGTGTAGGGGTCAGCGCAACTGCCTAGAAAGCAGGAGACCCGGGCTCGAATCCCGGCTGAGTACACATTTTCAGCTTTGCCCAATCGCAGTTGATGTCATATATTCTATGAATATTAAATAATAACAGCTGCAGGATCAGAAGTGCCGTCTGTTCTTTCGGAACAGACGTCACATGTGTATGTATATTCATTTGTATAAGGGCTGTATGTCTGTAAAATCTCTTGGGAATTCAGTTAGTAACAAAGAAGTAATGGATGAAAACTTTGTGCGTAATGGCGGTTTCCCATGAACGTTACTGTTTATGTGCTCATATCTCATGAACTACGTGTCGTACTTTGATACAATTTAGATGGTACACTCAACTATGTGCGTGTATATAGTCCGTAAAATTTCCTGTGGCTACAATTTGTAATGTGAAAATTACAAATTATAACGTCATACCGAATGCCTTAGTTTTAGTCCATGAACAGCGGAACGTTACTATTCATGTGTTCATATCTCATGAACTACGAGTCGGACTGTGATACAATTTAGAAGCTACATTCAACTATATATGTGTATACTGTCTGTAAAATTTCCTGTGGCTACGATTTGTAGTGTTCAAATTATAAATTGTAACGTCATACCGAGAATCTTAGTTTTGCACCATAAACAGCGGAAAAGTAGTAAGCGAGAAACTTTTTTCTTTCATCATTTTACTATGGTTGTCAGCGAGAAAAAGTTTAATACAGGTTTGAAATTATGTTTAAAGCTTTTTGCAACTCGCTAAGGACTCTCATTCTCATACAGTGTATTTCGAAAGTCTCGCCGCATTATATGGCATTTTTTGCGATTTCTATTGGTTATGACGTAATATCTTTTGAACCATGTGCCGTATGTGATTCTTAACCATGTAGCAATAGTTACCTCACGGTAAGGAATGTGTGTACCAAATTTGGTTGAAATCGGTCCAATGGTTTAGGAGGAAATTAGCAGCATTCTCGCAAAATGCAGCAGTTTTTCGCGCATCTCATTGTTTATGACGTCATATCTCGTGAACTATATATCGTATGTGATTCTTACACTTACGGCGACCGTCCTCATGGATTGAAGCTTACGTGTACATAATTTCATAAAGATTGGAACAAAACTGAAGATTTGTATGCAACACGTAAAACATACGGACACTCTGCTTTATATATTAGATATGGTATAATTTAGATGGTTCTAGCGGGAAGGGGGGAAGGAATAAAGTATCGCTTAAATGTAGTTTGTAAACGGAACTGAAATCCTCGTACTCATTGACATGTTTAATGTTGATCCTGACTGCAGTAATTACGTACATTCATCGCAAGAAAAGGAAACATTAGGAACGAGGGAGATGTACAACAGAGTAACACCGCAGACAATGCCTAACTCACACAGTAACACTTGCTTCTTCTACATGCGACCCAACTTCCGAAACACGAAAACTGAATTTCGGAAACTGGTTTTCGCTGTCGCGTGTATATGATACGGTTTTTCTGGATCGATTGAAAACGGCATCTGGAAATTAGCTACTCGGATTTCTGATTTAGACAGCACAGTGGCTGTTCCCCATTCAGTTCAATATTATTTTCAGAAATAAAGAGGATGTATTTATGCCAAGTGATGAGTTATTATTTAAGTTCTTTGTTAGGTTCTTGCTTCACCAATACCTCGGAAAACCCGACATATTCGGAAAAATGGATAAATATTTGTGACAAGTAAGAATATGAATGTCATTTCTGGTCCCAGAATCAGTTACATACAGGAAACTGAGAGAAAAAAATATTAACGCATACCAGGGTTCGAACCAACGATCACTGCATTTAAAATACTACTCTCCGTTAATAACTCGGCCATACTGCATACTAAGCAGCGCTACTGAATAGTTTTAGTCAGTGGACAATTGTGACTGCTTTTACAATCTGTGACAGCTTTTACAGCCATTGTGTCATTGATTGACATTTAATTGTAAGAAACGCTACGGAGGGTGACGTGACTTTGATAAATGCATTAAAAAATGCTCAGGTGCAGCTTTTTGAGAAGAAAAGCAGACTACAGTGAAGGTTCGTGCAAGCAGCTGCCAGTTCCAGCAAACCGCGCATGGGAAGAGCTGTTATAGAGTATCAGCAGCAGCTCTGCGCATGCGCAGTTTGCTGGAATCTGGCAACTGACAGCTGCTTGAACGAACCCTGAGTGTCTACTGCTGCCGAAGCAGAGCTGCCGACTAGCGGCTGAGCACGCAATTAATGTGCACCGATCATGTCTTTATACGTGATCTGTGGTGCACTGAACGAAGAAAAGGATGATTAGCTGCAAGCGAGTCTTCAGGGTAGTATGAAGAGAAGGATATTTTGTTTTATGACAAGTTTTTTTTTTGTTTAGATTCTAAATTTGTTAGTCTCGCGACACCCTTGATACTACTAAGTGACACCCGAGGGTGTCGCGACACCCAGTTTGGAAAGCTCTGTTTTGTAGCCAGATGGTAGTCAGTCTACAGATTAATGTAGAATGTGTTATAACGACGCGAATCTTTGATCCAGTGCAAAGTTCCAAGCGGTTGGAAAAAGGCACAGGTAACTCTCGTGTACAAGAAAGGCAAAAGAACGGACCCACGAAATTACAGACCTATATAATTGACTCCGGTTTGCTGTAGAAGTCTTAGACATATTCTTAGTTCTTAAATTTCCTTGAGTCGGAAAGGAAAAGCCTCCGTCCATGCATCGGGTCTATGCTTCAGGAAGCATCGATCGTGAGAAACCCAGCTTGCCCTTTGTGACACCACATCGCGACCATAGCATTAGAATCACGGTATTCCGTCATTTTTCATCGTTACGTAATTTTAATAATTTGTTAAGAGGCAGAATTTTCTCATTTTTCAAATTTTTTAGTAAATTTAAATTATATCAGCGTAATTCAGAGTAATAGTATCCAGGGAATACTTAGGTAAAAACATCTCGTATATCAGAGATCATTTGTCAGATTGTTATTATAAATAGTACCCACAGTTGAGTTTCTCTCTCTATGTCCTCAGCTTTCTCTATGTGCTCAGCTTTCTCTATGTGCGTAGCTTTCTATGTGATTGGTTCTCTATGTAACGAGCTCTCATTGCTTAGCTAAAATATTATACGTGGTTAAATTCCAAGATAGGAAAAAACCCGAGAAAATATTAAATTTTTACTATAAACTGTTATATCGCGATCATACGCGAAAGCGAACATTATCTTTGGACTTTGATCGGGATAGGCTAGGACGGAAGAATTAGAAATTTCTGCCTCCCGTAATAAACTGCTGAATATTCGTGAGATGAAATTTGAACGTATTAGCTAGTTTAATGCAGTAACTTTTCAAAAACGTATCTTGAAAAATTATAGTTCGTAATCAATGTATAGAATCCAGAGAGATTAATACAAACAAACTTTGACGAAAATAATCATGAATTGTGAACTTATAAAGTTATTGTGAATGTAACTATTGATTTCAGAATAGAGAATCTATGAACCTTAAAGTCTTAAACAGTTATTCGAGTATTTAGTTCCCTAATATTGTCCCAGCATATTCTAAAAGTGAAAATATATCTGTGACGTTCCTAAGAAATTAATTAATGTGTGAAGGAATATGTGTAACAGTTTTGGTCAGAAGAAACTTATTGTGAAATTTTCTAAAGAATAATTCTATAAAGGAAAAGGATCAGGCAAAAACAGTGTCTTTGTGACGGGCTTCAAATTATCTGAACTACCGGAACTCAATGATTCAATTTTTTATTCTTTGGTTTATTAACTATCAGCCCCTGAGAAACGGTTTTCATGCTAAAACATTACAAAACGTCTTTAAGTTTAAATGAAATCTAGAACCAATATTTACAGTGAAAAATTCAACAAAGATATAAATTTTATTAACTGCGAATAAGTACCAGGTCTACCAACTTAATTTTCATACTGAGGTGACAAATAGAATTTTGAACCTATACATCCAATACAACTGTGAAAATCAAGACCTAATCTACAGCTTAAAAGTCGCAAGAAAAAGCCAAATGTAAAACCAAGTCAACACAACTGTCGCCCCAGTAACGAAACCAAACCATGTCGTCGCCTAGTCACACCTTTCCTCTCATGACATCTTGAGTGTTATGGATGCCCTGAGCCATACACAACGAGGTAACTTGCAGAGTGCCGACCGCGGTGGCCGAGGGGACTGAGGCGCTCCAGTCACGGTCTGCACGGCCACTACGGTCGGGGGTTCGAATCCCCCCTCGGGCAGGGATATTTGTGCCGTCCTTAGTATTAGCTAGTTCATAAGTAGTTTGTAAGCTTAGGGACTGATGACTCCGCAATTAAGTCTCATAAGTTCTACAAACATTTGAACATTTGAACTTGCAGAGTGTAGATGGGTACTACGTGTAGAAAATGTAAACCTTGGTTTGCATTTTCGAAAATCTGCATTTTTACAGTGAAAAGCTATTAAAACAATGTGGCTAAGCACGATTAATTAGGTACGTAGATAATTCATTCATCCATGGAACCAATGATTTTGCGCGTCACATTATAGAAACTGGTTAGATATCGTCCGCGGCGCTTCTCAGGAGTTTGCAAGTTATTTATGAAGGAGCGGAAGTTAGAAAGAGTAGGAAGCAAGGAATTGACAGTGGCTGCATTAGGGCGACAAGTGAAGGGAACCGAATCCCTGTCTCCCGCTTCGGGCCACCGGCGCCTAACCCTAGCTTAGTAGCATCGTCAAAATGACGGCTACGTTCACATTGTCAGTGAGCTGTGACGCTTTGAGGAACGATTGATGAACAAGTGTACACAGGTAAAGTGTTGGTTTGGAATCTATCTGGCCAAATTGACGGGTGTTACTAACAAAAGTTCAAAACCCCCTGAAAGGCGGGTGTTAGTAGCGAGCGTTAAGACCAGATGTTAGTAACGCAGGGTTAACCACTTGACTACACGTGCTCGCCCCCAGTACGTCCTAAAATTCCCCAAGTCGCACGCTTTGCCTGTAGCGCCCCTATCGTCCATACCCTCTTACACTCGCCGTTACGGAAATGTCCGAAAGAACAGACACCGCACCTATATAATAATAAATGTTCTGATACCCTTGCTGCAGAGCACCTGGGTAAATTGAACAGTCAAGCATAGCGTGATACGCAATTCCTCTCCTAGAAGGCTGGCCCTGGAATTGGATACGCCTCGCGCATGCTGAACGAATCTGTATTGAAATGCACTGTTCTTTTTCTGATCTCCTCTATTTGTTTCGTAAATCTCCTCTGGTACCAAGTACTTAGGTATGGGTTGTACGATGGATTATAATATAGCCATTCAAAATTTCCTCGCATACTATTTGGATCCGTTCTGGCCTATCTGACAGCTTACCGCAGTAACAGAAGTTACATTCTCAATGTTTCCTAAGCATTGACCAAATTCGAAATTTATATGGTATCAAACTCTAATCATCAACAGATAAAAAAATATCATGTGAAATTTATAACGCTATAAGACGAGAATTACCGTTAGAAACTACACTAGTCAGTATTCTTTGTTCACGTAACAACACTGTACTATTAACCTGCCCACCTACACCATTTGAAAATCATCGCTTCTCGGCATTGCGACAAAGATCTAATGGCCGTGGCTGATCTCAACCACATTATACTGGCATGCAACAAGTTCACGGCCGCACAAGAACGCTGGTTGCGAGGGGTTACCCCCTCCCCGCAAGTGTCACTGTCCTCCTTCATGGATTCGACAAGTTTAAGTACAGTTTACTGAAGGACTACCTCAAAGTAACCGGCATACGGCTCTAATTTAAGAGCTGGTGTGTTTAACTAGATCATGCCCAGCTTGAAGCTGCATAAGTAATTTTATATTATATTTTGACTTTTATATGTCTTTGCACCTCTCATTTGGTCTTATGCTATTTGCAGTTTCGTTGTATTACATCTGTCACTCGTACTGTTAAATATGTATTGTTTTATGTCTTGTACATATGATTTTTCTACCTTTATTCTAAGGCTGTATGATATGAGATACCTATTAATATTGTGTTGTGATATACATTGTAAGAATTTCAATTCTATTGTAATGTTGCCACTGTAATTACCGCTGGCTGTATGTCACTGTAACCAAAAGCCACAAAAAAAAAAAAAAAAAGAAAAAAAGAAAGACACTACCGTACCGTGTACTACGACGAGCACTGTCGGACTGAGACTTTTGCTAAACAACTGCACCATACGTACTGACACGGTTAGTAAAGACGTCGCTATACCTTTCCCATTCTTAGTTGTTTTCACTGGTTTGCATGGAAACGGTAAAAAAGAGGCAGGTGTTTATTAGAAGTTTTTGTTCAGAATCTACAGTAGTAACACCCCTCACTACTGTAGATTCTGAACAAACCAGTAAAACAACTAAGAATGGGAAAGGTATAGCGACGTCTTTACTAACCGTGTCAGTACGTATGGTGCAGTTGTTTACCAAAAGTCTCAGTCCGACAGTGCTCGTCGTAGTGCACGGTACTGCAGTGTTTTATTGACATTCTTACAATGTATATCAGTAGTAGTAACACCTCTCAGTGTGCCTCTGTTGCACAGTGGTACAGTGCCAGACTGCAAATCCAAAGGTCGCGGGTTCGATCCCCGCCAGGTCCTAGGATTTTTATCTGTCACTTTACACTTCTTTCACCTCTGGCAGTATTGCTCATGTGAAAAATACCGAGTAGCACCGTGGTTCGGAACCCACGTTAAACTGTAGGTCCCCCTATAACTGGCTGGGTAAGTCAGGTCGGAGGAAGGCAACGGCATACCACCTCCAAACAGGACCATGCCTAGTAAAGCACTGTGGTGTTCAAACCAATCTTCGGATTGTTGACTGCTTTACCTTTTAACACCCCTCAAAGCATGAGCAAACGTTAGATCGTGCGAAAATCCCTAAACTTTTCTCTTCTACCTGCAAAGTTCGCCCCGCCCAGCAAACACCGTCTAGATACAAGACCTCACAACCAGTCCGTGTCACGTCACCCCGATAGGCTGCCCTCGCAAGCTCACTGGCTGGCCGCTGGGGCACAGTCAACACCACCTAGATAAAAGGCCTGTGAGCTGCCTGCCAAGAGTAGTCATGAAACAAGAAACCTGTGTGTCTTATGTAGCGTTGTGATGAGTTGGGGAATTCGCGAACGTCGCACAGTGTGTTTCAGAATTTTCTTAAAGTTATTATGTGATTCTCCGAGCAGATTTTTGGTGGTATGAGACAAAATGCCTAATATGAATCGTCCGATTCCAATATCGGTAAGATATCTTAATAATAGTTCATACATATCTTATACTAACACAAAAAATGTTCAAATGTTTGTAGAGTCTATGGGACTTAACTACGAGGTCATCAGTCCCTAAACTTACAAACTACTTATGAACTACTTACAACTAAGTACTGCACAAATATCCATGCCCGAGAGGGGTTCGATCCCCCCGACCGTAGTGGCCGTGCAGACCGTGACTGGAGCGCCTCAGTCCCTTCGGCCACCGCGGCCGGCTATACTAACACAAACTTGTCTGTGAATGACGTAAATAACATTAAGAACTTTCTGAAATACACTTTGCCACGTGCCCGTGTTCCCAAACTCAGTACGATGCCACGTAAGACAAATAGTTCGCCTTGTATCCAGGTGGCGTTGGCACAGCCCACGGCCTCGTAGCTTCAGCCAGTGAGCTTGGGAGGGCAGCCTATAGGTGTGACGTGACACGGACTGGTTGTGAGGCCTTGTATCTAGAAGATGTTGGTCCAGCGCCCTGTTCCACCGTCCCAACAGCTCGTCGCTTCTTTTGAATCGCCGTATTTGTTTCACTAGTTGGATTGTTTCCGAGTTTAACTTGCAATCAATTACGGTACACGGTTTATAAGCAACAAGTCAGTGTAACTTGAAACACGTTATTAGATATAAATAAATGTTAGTATAGGTAAATTTATAACACCCTATTTCCCGAATTAAGTGTGGCCCTGTTGTTTAAGGCTAGTGAGTGAGAAACTGAAGGTTGATGGTTCGAGCCCTGCAAGGTATTTTTTCAAGATGTTCCAATGTTTGTAAATCTATCGGGCAAACTGCGTGGTCATCAGTCCGTAGCTTACAAACTACTTAAACTAAGGTAAACTAACCTAAGGACAACACACCTCAAGCCCTAGGGAAGACTCGAACCTCCGACGGCGAGCACTTAGTCTCCACGCATTGAAACTGTAGTACTCTCGAGCTCTTAAGGACATGACACGAAGTGCCCCAATCAATGTTTTCAAGGGAAAAAGGATAAGGATCTCTTTATTTAACTATGATAATACACCACAACATCTCCTTGAATATTAAATTTCTCCGCAGGGAGGCGCGCTCCGCAGGGAGGCGCCTTAGACCGCTCGGCTACTCCACCGCGGCAGGTCTTTTTTGCATTTGTAATACGTTCTAATACTTTCTGTTTATGTAATAGAAGTATTTTCTACAATATTTTCTTAATTACACATGACAGCGTGCTGTCTTTTAGTAGTGAGTTTCATCCATTTTTGTGACTTTTTATTCACGTTCGCATGTCTAACAAATTTTGTGACTTCTCCTTCACGTAACGTTTATATGTTCTTCTATATTCGATGTCGTTTGCAAAGAAGAGCTGCAAGTTCGCATCGATCCTCCTCGCCTCTAATGCCCTTGATTCAAATAAATTGATTGTCTGCTTCCTGCAGTTATGCCTGGAAGGATGATTTTGCTTTCGTATTCCTCAATATAAATGTTAATACAGCATATTCTGCAATTCCAGAAGATCGGCAACAAATCGCCCTACTCACTACCCTAGAACAGCTCACATATATGTAAGTCGCGGTCAAATTCTAAAGAAGATCTAAGTTTAATTCAAGTACGCGAGATTAATATCTTTACATATATCGAAAGTTTATTGTGCTTTGTCCGCTGTTATTGAACAGATTCGGACAGACAGTAATGGAAGAATCAGTTGGTATTTATTTTGTTAGAGAAATCACACTCTCAAGATTGTTTGCTTATATTTATAAACACAACGAAGAAATGTAGCAACTCCAAAAGAAATGTAGGCCTACATTGCATCTGTCTAACCAGTAAATAATACGAAACATATTGATAAATTGCAGCTTATGGTGCAAACAGACACTACTAAAACCAATAGCTGCTTCGGATTAGCAATGTTTGCTAGTAAGAAAAGTTTAGTAGATTCTTTGTCTTTCAGAATTTCGGTTTATGTCGGGAGAATGATTATTTCAGGTAAACGAGTTGTCTTTAAGAAATAAAACTATAATAACGCTACTCACTTGTAATAAAAACAGTAGTTGTATGTTAATAATGTAAATACTATTAGGCAATCCGTTTTAGATTATAGATGCTTATATTTCGTTAATACATAGTATCTGTAAAAAATTTTATACTTGGAAACTTAAACTGTACATTACAAACTGTTGTTTTTCTGTAACATGTCTTTGACGTTCAGCGTTGCTTATGATTTGGTTGAACCAGTGCCACCTAGATGGCACTGGCTTCAGCCTATTGCCGCTGAGGGGCGGAGCTTGAGTCCGGTGGGCGGGAACTAAGCGGATGATTTTCATAGGATTTAAGCTCATGTCAAAGCATGTACCTTTTCTATTGACTCCCCTACATTATCAGATTGTAAGTGACCAGCCAAGTTTCCTAATCCTTTCCCCAGAAAGATGGACATAGACGGTATAGCGCACAATTCACGAGAGATACGACGTCTTGACTAATGTGATGCGTGGAAAGACATGCTTGTAGTGCGCAAATTAGCCATATTTCCTGGCCTTGCCGGAGACTTTATACTGGGAGTACCACGTGCCCTACCTCTAGTAATGGTACAGTGTATTACAGATGGGCAAACTAGTTCATTTTCGGGATCGAGTTCAGAGATAATGAAAACAGTTACTGGGTAGTTGGTTTATAAAAGCTGAAGAATAATCTGTGAGATGAAAAGTAAGTACGATGCTATTGCAGCCTACAGCCGGCCGCAGTGGCCGAGCGGTTTGCGGCGCGCCAGTCACAGTCTGCACGGCCGCTGCGGTCGGGGGTTCGAATACCCTCTCGGGCATGGATGTTTGTGTAGTCTTTAGTATAAGGTAGTTCATAAGTAGTTTGTAGGTTCAATGACTGATGACCCCGTAATTAAGTCCCTTAAGTTTAACAAACATTTGAACATTTTTTGCAGCCTACATCATGTTGTTGTTGTTGTGGTCTTCAGTCCGCAGTCTGGTTTGATGCAGATCTCCACACTAGCTTGTACTGTGCATCTGAGAATACAAATGTCAACCTACATTCTTTTGAATCTGCTTACTGTATTCGTCCCTCGGTATACCTCTAAGATTTTTACCCCACACGCTTCCTTCTAATGCTAGGTTGACAATTCCTTCATGTCTCAGAATGTGTCCAACCAATCTATCCCTTCTCTTAGTCAGGAATGCCAGAAACTCCTTTTCTTCCCGATTCGTTTAAGCACTTCCTCATTAGTTACGTGATCTACCCATCTAATTTTCATCATTCGTCTGTAGCACAACATTTCGAAAGCTTCTATCATATGTTTGTCTGAACTCCTTGACTCCTTGTCGTCCACCATACAGTGCTAGGATCCAGACATGATTTCAGAAAGGATTTCCTAACATTTAAATTAATATTGGATGTTAACAAGTTTCGATTCTCCAGAAACGCTTTTCTTAACATGGCAATTCTGCATTTTATATCTTATTTACTTTGGCCATCAGAAGTCGTCTTGCTGCCCAAATAACAAAACTCTTCTACTACTTTTATTGTCTCATTACCTAATCTGATTCCTTCAGCATCTCCTAATTTCTGCCACTACATTCCATTACCCTCGTTTTACTCTTGTTAATGTTCATCATATACCTTCCTTTGAATAGTTCTTTCAGGTCCTTTACTGTCTCTGTCAAAATTCCTATGTCATCAGTAAACCGCAAGGTTTTTATCTCGTCTCCCTGGACTTTAATTCCTTCTCCAAATTTATCCTTTAATTTCTTCACAGCTTGCTCAATGTACAGGTTGAACAACATTGGGGAAAGGCTACAGCTCTGTCTTGCTCCCTAAAAACCAGACAGCCTACATAAAACTAAATCGAAATCCCCTTTCCTCCTGAACCGATGTCGTACAGAATATTTTTTTTTCTATTTTTTACCCAAAGAACCTGACAAGTAGGTAGCACAAAGAAAGTTAAGAACAGCAGCCACCTAACTGTCACATATCTGCTAGGTAGGAAAGGGAAAACCTTTATTTTTTGAACACACTTGCACTACATTTTAGGCTAATGATTAAAAGTTACATGAAAAACTAAATATTAAACGAAGCAAATGAAATCTAAAAATTTGCAAATAATAATTTAACCGTTTAATGGATGGTGTAGCTGATCAGCTACATGCCTTATTTTTTCCATTATCTCTCAAACTGATAAACATTTTTCCACAAATTCATTTGTAGCTGCTTTTATACATGGTGTTACATGTGCTAGTAGCTCGTTCTTTGCCAAAAAAAAAAATCATCATTCACATACTACTGTTGCATTATGGGCTACTGTCTGGAAAGATAAGACGCATAATACTGACATTTACTACTTAGGATATACATGGAAGCACTATATGCTGACCAGCTATGAACTTTTTGTTGCTAGTAGTGCATAATAATTTTAAGGATTTTTTTCAATATTTTTCTCAGTATATACGCACTATACATTAATCGTGGTAGTTTTTATAACTTCAGATAAAAAAAAAGTGATGCATTAAAGGGTTAAAAATTCGCGAGAGTTATTTCTTGTGTCGTTGATAAAAATTGCGAAGAAGTAAGCAGATTTGCCTTTATGATGCATGTAAAAGTATTATACAGGATTCAGTTTCTATGCGTGTTAAGTTACAAAACTGTAAAATGTAAATGATGGGACCCAAAATAGAATACGAAGATAACCAATGGTTCAAACTTCAAAAATGTCTAAAACACAATGAGAATGGGCTAGCGCATTGAACTAAAACTGGAACAGAGTGCCCGGAACGATACCGGTCTCACGGCCTGGAAGTGGCTGCTACCCCTCTGACGTTGCGGACTGGGACCGTCAAGGAGCACCTACTGAAAGTGGACGGCGAACTGCAATTCATCGGTCGCTGCAGTGGAACCGTTAATTCGCGAACGACCCATCCGTACAGTTTATGTTTACCGCCTGCGCGGTTAAATCGCAGCTCGCCTGTGCAGACCGGCTGTCCGCTGGGGCAGGTACAAGGTCGCTGACCGAACAGCGGCGACCTTTGCGGTGCTGATCCAGTGCTCGCGTGGGCGCCACAAGTGCTGCTCGCTATTTATAGAAGGCGGTGGATCGGCGCGCGCACCCGCAGCCGGCGCCGGCTGCCAGCCGGCCCTGCGGCGCCCGTGACGTCACCGCTGTGACGTAGCCGCCGGAGAGGCATGCGGCCCCGGTGGCGTGCGTAGCAGCACGTGACACAACGCGACTTACGACTTCCGGCTGCGTTAAGGCAACTATAGTCCATATAGACGAGACAGCAGAGGCACAGTCTAACATTCACAGTCACGACACTTCCGCAGATTTTTGTTATACACTGCGACACTAGCGCTCCAAGCGGCCGGAAAGCTACATTTCTGAATACGACATTTGATGAGTGGCGTAACTATGAGGGGGGGTGGGATGAGGGGGATAGAAACACCCCCCCCCCAGAACCCGAAAAGTAAAAATGAGAGAGAGGAAAGTAAAGAAAAAGAAATCGTATAACAGCAATCTGGTAAAGGTAAAGAAAAGATTGCAAACTTGGGGTGTTTTACCATAAGCTTGAAGGGAGTGAATTAGTTTCTTCAACGGGAGTAGTAGATGGTAGTCTGTCTGGAAACTGACTAAAATTTTGCTCGTCAAGCAGATCTATCCCCCCCCCCCCAGCCAAGTCCTAGTTACGCCACTGGTGCGAATAGTATCGTTTATATTGATTTTAACATATTTTTTACATTAGGAAACGTATGTAATACCTTATAATAGGTAATAACTTAAAAACAGCTCTACATTTGTCTTAATTACGTTTCATAAGGTCCCTGGCAGCCGGCCGCGGTGGCCGAGGGGACTGAGGCGCTTCCCCCCTCGGGCATGGATATTTGTGCTGTCCTTAGTCTTAGTTAGTTCATAAGTAGTTTGTAAGTTTAGGGACTGATGACCCCGTACGCTTTACAAACATTTGGAACATTTTTGGTCCCTGGCAAGGTACGAAACGGTACATTACAGGATAGTTTATTTACCGCTGTCTTGTAACCTACTGGCTTCTGATAAATAATTTCATTTATATTAAAAATAAAAAATGGTTAGGAAACACCAGAAGACCTTTCCTTTGACAGAAAGACGTCGCTTTTCTACTAACCAACGTTAAAGTTTCTTCACTATATTTCCAGTTGAATCAGTGACTTTGAACGTAGCAAACGTATGTAGACCGTAGTGGCCGTACTGACCATGACTGGAGCGCCTCAGTCTCCTCGGCCACCGCGGCCGGCGTGATAAACTTACATCGAACAGACATTCACATTTATAGATACAGATAACAAGTTGCCAGTGATGTTAAAAATAGCTGTACAGTGCGTAATTTAAAGGTAAATTCAAATTTCAAATATTTTATCATGTTGTATCTGATACCTCTCTGATCGTTAGTTATTCCAGAAGAGAGAGAGAGGGACAATTTTAAAACAAAAAAATACATGGGACGGACAATTGGGCTGTCGGTTTAATTTTTTGATGGGCGTTTCCTCTCTAACAGGGATGGCTGTAAAATGCAAAATTTCAAATTGGTTCGCGAGAAGCAGTTTCATTTAAAGCAATTACAAGTGTCGACTGGAGAGCTTAAATGCGCTGATTGGGAGCAACAGAACTGAAAGGAATCGAATGGCCATGGGAGTTGGTTTCGGTTGAATTTCAGTATTAGATTTCAGCGGTGGAACGTCCTGGAACTCAGCAGCGCTTAGTGAACCAATTCTGTAATGTCAGATGAATCCGGCCATCAGCTACAGGCGTCTGTGTCAGACGTCGACCCTCACCCCCGAGGAAGCTAGTTTCCATTTTCACTCCGGCAGAACTCACAGTTAAACTACATGTTGCTTCAAAAGGCTCACCCGACTTCAATATATTGCGACTACACCTACATCTACATGGGATGCTCTGCAAATCACATTTAAGTGCCTGGCAGAGGGTTCATCGAACCACCGTTGTACTATGTCATCTCACATTCCATTCTCTAATAGCGCGCGTGAAGAAAGAACACCTGAATCTCTCCGTTCGGGCTCTGATTTCTCGTATTTTTTCTGATGATCATTTCTACCTATGTAAGTGGGAGTCAACAATATATTTTCACATTCGGAGGAGAATGTTGGCGATTGGAGTTTCGTAAGTAGCCCGCGCCGCAGCGATAAGCGCCGATTCCCATCCCAGATCCTGTATCATTTCCGTAACGCTGTCTCCCCTGTATCGTGACAATACCAAACGAGCTGCCCTTCTTTGGACTCATTCGATGTCCTCCGTCAAACCCACCTGATAAGGATCCCACACTGGGCAGCAATACTCCATAAAAGGGCGGACAAGCGTAGTGTATGCAGTTTCCTTAGTAGTTCTATTGCATCTTTTAAGGGTTCTGCCAATAAAGCGCAGTCTCTGGTTCGCCTTTCCCACAAAATTATCTACGTGTTCTTTCCAATATAAGTCTGATGTAATTGTAATTCCTAGGTATTTTGTGGAGTTTACGGCCTTCACATGTGAATGATTTATCATGTAAACAAAGTTTAACGGATTTCTTTTCGTACTTGTGCGGACGACTTCACACTTCCCATTATTTAGAGTCAACTGCCAATTTTTACACAATACTGATATCTTATTCAAATCGTTCTGCAGTTGGTTTTGATCTTCAGATGATTTTACTAGACGGTAAATGACGGGGTCATTTGCAAACAACGTAAGAGGGCTACTTAGATTTTCCCCTAAATCGTTTATGTAAATAAGGAACAGCAGAGGACCAATAACACTACCCTGTGGAACGCCGGATATCACCTCTGTTTTAGTCGATGCCTTACCATCGATTACTACGAACTGTGTCCTCTCTGACAGGAAATCCCCTATCCAGTCGAAAATTTTTGGCGATATACCGTAATCACACAATTTGATTAAAAGCCGTTTGTGAGGTACGGTGTCAAAAACCTTCTGGAAATAAGGAATACAGAATCAATTTGTGAACCCTTATCGATAGCACACATCACTTCGTGTGAGTAAAGAGCTAGTTGTGTTTCGCACTGGTCTAATTTGGGTGACTTTCAACGGGAAATGCATATACGCTTTTACAGGTAAAATATTGAACGCACCACCTGTTGATTTTTGTTGTTGTGATATCTCAAACGGTTTTGAGTGCGTAAATCGTGAAATTCTTGTGGACAAACTCAAGTATTGTGATATGAGTGGGACATTGCACTAACGGTGCAATTCTCACTTATTGGAGGAGTGGAGAATATATAATTAAACGGTTCACATAATGCGCAAATATCATATGATCCCTCGAACTGGAGAGTTATTGCTGCATATCCAATTATTTTATTAACAGCAACTAGTAAGAATTAACTGATGAAATTGTAAATAATATCTTCCAGAAATTTGAGCTGGTTCTCTGCAAATGGAGTCTCGTTAAAGTTTGAGAAAACACTGTATATGCAATTCTGTACAGTAAATTGCGTAGGCTTTCAAGTCTGCACTTAAGATAGAATCTTCAAAATTTTATTTGTGTGCATCGATGTGAGACTGAATTGGGAGAAACACTTTGATGATCTGCTAAAACGTTTGAGATCAGCTAATTATGCTATTTTCTTAATAAACATCACAGTTAATTAGCTTAGTAAGCCTGTTTTCATTCACTTCATTCATATGGCGTCATATTTTGCGGTAATTCAACATTGAATAATAAAAAAGTATTTATTCTATAAAAGCGTGTAATCAGAATAATTGCTTGAGCTCACTCAAGATCATCCTGCAGACATTTATTTAAGGATCTAATGATCTTCACACTATATTCAGTAGTAATAGCAGTTCGCATATCTGCAACAATAGGAGAAAGGATGATTTACACTATTTAAGGTTAAATCTACTTTGCGTGAATTATGCTGAGACAAAAAGTCTTTGGTCACTTACTAAATAAAAAAAGCATCAACATTCTGACAGACAGCCATCTATCACATGAAAAGAGTTTCTGAATGCTAACTTTTTACTGCTCAGTTGATGAATGTTTAGATACAGAGTAATAATTTTTCCCAAAAATATGAATGACTTGTAATGTCAGTAAAGATGACTGTTATTAACATGCCATTTTAAACATCATTACGAAATCCATAATTCCTGATGTATAGAACAAGTATTAATCCAATCTTTGAACTGTTTTTGTTGAATAACTTTAAACAAATTGGAAACAGATGTTTCTGCCTTATTAAATATTCCACGACTTTGAACGTCAGCGACCACAGCTGAATTTGGTGCCAGACTGGAACTCCAGTTCGGTTTATCCCGGTTCTCATGAGCGGTTGCGTTGCCACCTCTGCCATCCGGGCACGCTTCCCCTCCTACCCAAAGTCCCAACTTGCTACACACTACTGTTGCAGTGTTCTTCGTCCACTCTAACTCTTTACCGTAACTGTACCTTTATTCTGCCAATGTCAATTTTTTGCACCCACACTGAAATTTTCGCATGCCTCTTGAGACATATCAGAAACCCTCCATATAACTGTTACAAAAATATGTCATGGGTTAAGATGTCTACGCACTTTTATGTTTTAGTAAATGTTTATTGTGCTTCCAACTGGTTACAATTTGTTTGAAACATGTTTCGGAAGCTCTAACTTCATTTATTCTTATGGGATGTTGTAAACTGCTCTACTTTGATGCGCAAAAATTATCTCAGATCTGAAGGTGGCTCTATACAGTCGACACTAGTACCAAATAAAAAATATAAAAAATTCTATTTGCGATCTTGACTTAGTTGCGATCTTGACTTAGGGGATATTAATCCTTGATGTAAAATGTACGAAAGATCTACGTCTACAACGTTGACAATGTCAACAACCGCTATCCATATTACAGTGTTACAGATGCGAAAGAAGCTCTGTGTGTTACGCTTTCACGACTAATCCACTAAACAGATATTGATGAAACTGGGTATGGAGATAGCTTTAGTTGTTATTGTTGTTTGTAAAGCTTATGGGACTTAACTAAGGGGTCATCAGTCCCTAAACTTACAAACTACTTATGAACTACTTACGAACTAGGACTGCACAAATATCCATGCCCGAGGGGGGATTCGAACCCCCGACCGTAGTGGCCGTGCAGACCGTGACTGGCGCGCCTCAGTCTCCTCGGCCACTGCGGCTGGTGGAGATAGCTTTAACACTGAAGAATAACATAGGATACTTTAGAAAGTGTGAGGTTCAATGTATCTTTGATTTTAAGTACAATTATATAAGTCGAAATAGGAAACAGCTTCTGAGACGCTTTAGCCTCTGACTTTTGAAATTTATCACATTTATTAAAATACTCTTAATGATTGTTTTTTTTGTAAATCTATCGGGCCAAACTGCGTGGTCATCAGTCCGTAGCTTACAAACTACTTAATCTAAGACAAACTAACCTAAGGACAACACACACACCCATGCCCCAGGGAGGACTGGAACCTCCGACGGCGAGCAACCGCACGCACCGCAGCAAGGCGCCTTAGACCGCTCGGCTACTCCACCGCGGCCTTAATGATTGATATGTTGTACGTAATACTATTCGACGTAATGAATAGAATGCTTACACAAGACACGGGATGGTCACATTCTCCTAGTCATCATTTTAGGAACAGGGCGGCCGTTCCCGTCGGAGGTTCCAGTCCTCCCTCGGGCAAGGGCGTGTGTGTGTGTGTGTGTGTGTGTGTGTGTGTGTGTGTGTGTGTGTTAGCTTAAGTAATTTGTAAGCGTAGAAGTTAGAACATTTTCTTACACAAGACGACAACGTCTTCAAACCAAAGAAACGATTTCGATGACATTTGAACTTTGTATAATTTGCACGTTCTATAACGTATAGCTTCTTTAGTCAGCGATTTAGTCACGATGTAATAAACAGAGTTTATTTTCGTATTTAAAAATACCTTTATTTTCATCTCGATAAAGAAGTGCAGTATTTACCGTCATTCAACGCACGGTTTACATTTAAACCGGAAAATTGCAAACTTTTCTTTTATCCTGGCCATAACTTAGAATCAAAGTTACAAAATTATTGTACTTTCTGACACGTATGAAAAGACATCAACGTGAGCGATGCCGCGGGTAAAAGCTAGCATTCAACAAATGGTTTGATTGCTTAAGACAAATAAATAAATAAATAAATATAAATTAAACGTACTGACTACTTGACGCTGATTTTCTTCTCCAGTGACCGCCAGGGAAGCTAGTGAAGGAATTAAAGACACAGACGAGTGTGGTTTTTCAGGACACGGTTTTGTAGGTGCCTTACTGGTTTCATTTTCAAAAGGCGCCCATACTCTTCGTAACATGGAAAATGAGTCATACGGTATATTTCTGAGGCTCATTTCACTGAGAAGTCGAAGCGAGCGGTTTACATCGTCACACGCCGTCTGTATGGCGTCAGTGAATTAGTTTGGAGCGGTATTTGCTACGGAAGTGCCCCGAAAAATAAGGTTCCATTTTGCTACTCTGCATTCAACAGACGCATGTATTTGAAATATACTAGTAAATGAAAAGTCAGAAGAGGAAAAAGAAGAAAAGCACCTACGTTATTCGTCCGTCTCCAAAAGCGTACCTGAAGCATTTCGTGCTTCTGTTTGTTCAGGAACAGCTTCAGACATAAGCAGAATTCATAAACAGCAGAAAAATGATCCTTTAGGAGCACAAAAAAGGCAAAAGCGTACCTATTTAAAAAGTCTTTGACAGAAAAGTGGGGAAGCAGATGCCTGAGTCCTCATTTCGCCTTTAACACACAAATACACGCGCGAGTTCAAAAAAAGCACGCGAACATATTCGCGTTGTTTTAGCATAGAATACGGTAAATCCTCTTGCCCAGTCACTGTTCTTATTGAAGTTTTCGTACACGCTTTCCTACTTTGTCTTGTCACTGTGTACTCCTGTCACTGTCTTCATCTCTCTTTCTTACCA
Source organism: Locusta migratoria (assembly GCA_026315105.1). Lineage (NCBI taxonomy): Eukaryota > Metazoa > Arthropoda > Insecta > Orthoptera > Acrididae > Locusta > Locusta migratoria. The sequence continues at coordinate 121,422,126 of CM048745.1, read as the reverse complement.
CTGTCCTCTCTGTCTGCCTCAGTGTAGCGTGGTGGGTTTCCACGCAGGGAGTTCGGGTTCGTTTCCAAGTCCGGCCTGAGATTTTCTCTCCTTGGGGTCTAGATTGACACGCAAGTCGCCGAAGTGGTGTCGGCTACAAGCAGGGTGAACATGACCCCAATTGGGATCTAACGGCCGGAAGTACCACACGCCAATCATCATCACGATCAACATCATCATCATCATTCATTCATTTGGAAAACATTGTCACAGGAGAAACGGCGATCTTGTTTGAAGATATTTATGTTGTAAAAAATAGTAAAGATCGCAGAAGGTGAATTTTATTTTACTGGTTTCGACCTATTGTGGATCATCCTCAGAATCAATTATAAAGCTCATGTGGCCGGTACTGACGTTTGCAGGGTTGCCGTAGCTTCACTCTGGCTGCACGTTGGTAACTGGTTGGTTAAGGAGTTACCAACGTGCAACCAGACTGAAGCCACGGCAGCCTTGCAGAAGTCAGCACCGGCCATATGGGATTTATAATTGTTTCTGAGGATGACCTACAATAGGTCGAAACCAGTAAAATAAAATTCACCTTCTGCGATCTTGACTGCCTTTTTTTTTTCAACATAAATATCATCATCACTGTTTCCTTTGACGCTTTCACTGCATGAAGGTGTCTTCTATTGACTTCTTCGCATTCCTTTTATGTCTCAGCTCCACCGTCTCTTGGTTGCAATCAGTTGTTTGTCTCTTTCATTCAGAATTGTCTCTTCTGCACACATGGCCTTTTGGATGGTTTTCTTGGACTTGTAACATCTCTACTGGGAAACCTTTCGATGAGGGATGGGGCGAATGGGCAAAATTTTGGTTGAGGGTTTCTAGACCGATAAAGTTTACGTTCGCTCTGCACTCATCTTTTTCCTTTTCGTCTCCTCTCTCTTTTGCTCTCACTCCTACTATCTACAACAGAGCTACAACACTAGCTCATTTTTGGGAACTACTTCACTGATGAGCGTTCATTTTTTTTGGATCCGTTCCTTTCTAGTCGGTCATCTTTTTTATCCAGTTATTATCGAAATAGTTATAAACTGAGTAGTTAGTTTGTAAAAGCTGAAAAATAATTTCTAAGATAAAAAGTAAATTGATATGTTACAGTCTTCATCTATCGAAAGAGAAATCCATTTCCCTATTCAGCCGATATCACGCACAACTAGCATATAGTTAAACCACCTTTTCAGACAATGTAAAGGCTACAGATTTTTCTCTCAAACTTTGGAACCTTATTCCTTCTATTTTGAAATGATTGTAAAGTTGTGGGACGAAATTGCTGTGGTCATCAGTCCCTATACTTACAATCTAATTGAAGTTACGGTAAAGACAACACACACAAGGTGGATTCTAACCTCCGCCGGGGAACGGCCACGCACTCCGCAGCAAGGCGCCTTCTTCTGTATTCAATTTGCTTTTTCTTGCACATTGCAGATGCACTAACCAAAGCGTCGTACCTCCTACGTGAACCGCATTCTTCTTAGTTAGACATTGCTGGAATACCGATACGAAGACGAATGTACCGACTGCAGCAGTTCCGTTGTTTGCTGCAGCTGTGCCCTCGAGGCACTTCGCGCAGAATTTGTTCCGCAAACACGCCCGTTGCGCGACACCTGCGTCTCTCTGTCATCTCGTATACTAGAGTGCTTGTCATAACTTGTGCGATCCAATACACGCACGGCGGCGTTTCTATGAATACACGAGCGAGTGGTTTGTCTTCTTCGCACAGCTGTCGGGGAGAAGTCTTTGTCCACGAGTGTCTGCCCTTGTATTTTACTGCAGGCGTCATTAGGAAGAGCTCCTGTCTCCGGTACTGCAGTTCACTGTGTGATCGTAATTAATGTCGAAAACTGACAAGGCAGAAGTGTATCGCAAAAGAAGAAACTGTGTTGCTATAAGTACAGAAACTACCTTTTGTCTAGTTAAGGTCTGCCACTGAAATGTAGTTATCGTACAAATGTGAATGAAATGTAAACTTTTCCATTAACTCCTCACGTAATTGGACTCAAATTGAACAACAAATTCAGTATTTAGAAACTGTGGTGTCTGTTCTATCGGGCATGTCCTATAGAACAGACACCGGTTCATGTCGAGGATTATTGCATATTTCGGTACGAGCCGCCCCCCGTCGGAGGTTCGAGTCCTCGCTCGTGCGTTAGTGTTTATGTTCAGAATAAGTTTTCACTCTGCTGCACCGCGGTGGAGTAGCCGAGCGGTCTAAAGTAGAGATGGGCAAAACCGATCTTTTCAGAGATCGGATCAGAAACAGTCATTCACTGGGATGAACTAGTTCTTTTTCATGGTTCACCGACTCACCAACTGATAAAAAACGTAAAACGATGTCACATTGCTTTTTTGTCACTATTCTTTTATCTGATTTGGCCATATTGTGAAAGAAGAAAGAAGAGTAATAATTTTATTGTAAGTCAGTAGTTTATAGAATTAAAATTTGTTAGTTACACCTACATTACAAATTAAATATGTTATAACAGAATTTAAATATTTTTGCAGGTGAAATAATTGGAAAAAGAAAAAAAATAATATTTTTAAACTTTCATTAAAAATACAATATTTTGCAGAATAAAAATTCTAGTTCCGTATTTATACAGTGAGTAGTTTAAGAGAGTTGAATGAAACGTGATATATCGCGAGAGTTCCGTGCAAAACGTGGCAACTGCCGCAGCGGAATAGCCGTGCGCAATAAGGCCGTGTCCTACGTGAGCGACAAACGCGAGCGACAGCGCGCGATATTCAGCGATGCGACACGGCAGCTACAAGCAGCGACATTCGGCGACACGGCCGGCTGTCTTAGGTGAGCGCGACAGATTCTCGCTACAAGATGGCCGCTAGAACCCATCGCTTGTTATCTAAAAACTAAAGCCTGGCACCCATAAACAGTAAAATAATGATAGCTCCAGAGTAAGCAATAAAGTTTTATTTAATTTCGAAAATAAGGCGTCAAAAGAGTAATGTCCATTAATTTTACAAAGCGAGGAATGTTCGTGGACTATTTCATTCGTAACTTCAAGTTCGAAAAAAAGACTGTGAAAATCTCCAGCCAAATTCTTCGAAAATACAACGAGTACAGATACTTTCGACTATGTCGTCAATGAGTTTTTCTTTTGTGAGTACAAACCATCAACAACTGATTAAGTTCGAAGAGAGTTAGCTAAAGAAATAATTAGGTAAATAACTGCGGTGATACTATTACAGTCGGCGTAGTACAGAGGTAGCGTTCTTGGCTCCTATATTCTAAGTTTTGCAGATGCTGGTAAGATTTCCGTTCCACCTTATATTTTTAGTTCCTGTAACTACAACCCTTTCACCTGTTATTTGTGCAAAGTTTTATATATTCTCTATACAGAGCAATGCGAATTATTTTTTTAAGTGCTTCCCAATATAGTTTATCTTTAATTGCAAACACACACATCCTACTGTACCAAACACATTAAATTCGTAATGAAACATTATAGCAAGATATTTTACTTAGAAACGTAATTATAGACATCTCGTTTGACATCCTAGTGTTCTTTCTCTCTTCGAAAACAAGTTTGTTATTACTGTCAAAGATTTGACGCCAGCAGCAAAAATTTCAAATGGACACAACGCCGAAACTGAATGGTTTCAGATACAGAAAAGATTAATGCACATTGATGTTTTCTTTGTTATTCGATTATATAGTCATTGTTTTCAACGTGCCAAAATAATGTAGATGCATAAAAGACGCATAATTTGTTACAGGACACTCGTCTATCAAGTCAGGAAACTGCGTGATATGGGCTTACAAAATTTCAGCAACAGAATGCACATTGCACAAGACTTTGTGACTCTTGCTCCCTTCATGGAAACTACGTTCGAGAAAAATGGAGTAGGATCTTTTTCGCAGAAATTTTATATAGTTTAATTTTGTACTGTAACGCGTTTTTGCTATCGACTGCAGATTTCCTGTTATTCAGAAGAAACATGTAATATTAAATAAATAAGTTTCGTCTCGAGTACTATTCGAAATAGGAATATGACGGTTTCTGTTGCTTCAGATGATCGTTTCTGTAAGTGAGCTGCAAGCTTTATCAGAACAGAGAACAGAGAAATGCGCGGAGTCGCTTTGTTCAGCACCATGCGGTTCGCCAGAGGAGTGAGGGGAATAATGAGCAGCACGCCACACGGGCGGCTCCGCAAGCGAGCGGAGTCGGCAGAGTGGTGGGGAGAGGTGAACCGGTGAACCAGCTAACTCACCGACTCAGTTGGCGGTCGGATCGCCTCGATCGCCGGAGTTGTGTGGAGCAGCGAGTCAGGGGTAGTCGGGAGCCGCGCGCTCACTGAATCATGCTGCTTGCACGACTCACCGATTCTCGACTCGCAGCGCGAAGGCGCTGCACGTGTTTAGGCGCTCATTTTTTGCGTTTTATACTTGCACATGGTCTATAGCACAGTTAATTTTTAGCGTAGGAAACTTCTGAAGCATGTGGCAAGGGGTTTAGGAAACTTCTGAAGAATGTGGCAAGGAGTGCTTATGCAGCTCATTGCTGTCACCAGAGGGACTTTTCGGATCAGATGAACTACCACTCTTTTTTTTGGATTCATCCATCACTCACTCCTTAGAAGGATCTAGCTCTATGAATCAGTTCAGGAGCAGATTGCCCATCTCTAGTCTAAAGCGCCTCGCTGCGGAGCGCGCGGTTGCTCGAGTCCTCCCTGGGGCATGGGTGTCTTTGTTTGTCCTTAGGTTAGTTTACCTAGGTTTAAGTAGTTTGTAAGCTAAGGACTGATGACCACGCAGTTTGGTCCGATAGACTTACAGACATTTGAACATTTGCACTCTGCTGCGGAGTGTTCGCTGATAAGAAACTTCCTGGAAGATTAAAATTGCGTGTCGGAACTGGGATTCGAACCTAGGACCTTTGTCTTTCGCGGGAAAAATGGCGTAATGACAGAGAGACGGATCTAGACTGTGTGGAGGGTCTCCGAGAATCTCCCATGTGAATTTCTACAGGAGTACCGCGATCGTGTTGGTCGTATGAGGTTTCGCATTATCGTGGAGCAGAATGACCCCACGGGAGTGACTGGTCGTTTTGATTTGATCGCTCGGCGAATGGTGGTGGCTATGATTTGCCAGTAATGCAACAACACCTCTTGCTCTTTTTTTGACGCCTCCATGTCACTCTTTCCCATGCGACTGGCAGCGTTGGATAAAATTGAATGGGTGAGTTGAAAAAGGTACACATTCCACAAATTTCACAAATTAAACTGAGATAGCCATTTTCTTCTTTGGACGTACATTGAACATAGAAAAGAACATCTTCCTCCACTTCAAACGTGCTTACCAACTATAGTCAGATACGAGTGAGTTGAAGGAGGGACATATTCCTGGAATATTTTCCTTCTGCCGGCCGAGGGGACTGAGGCGCTGCACGGCCACTACGGTCGGGGGTTCGAATCTCCCCTCGGGCATGGATATTTGTGCCGTCCTTAGAATAAGCTAGTTGATAAGCAGTTTGTAAGTTTAGGGACTGATGATCCCGTAGTTAAGTCCCATAAAATAAATAAATAAATAAATTTCTTTCTACTCAAAGCCGCGCTAGTGTGGGCGACACCCACTACAGTGCTAGTGCTCTCTGCTCAGTCATGTTTTTGGCTCTTAATGTAGCAGATAAGCGAGCTGTTTAAGGGTATGTTGGTTATGTTTGCAGTGTAAAGTGATAAGATCAGTGTCAAAATTAGTTTAGTGGAGTTTATTAGTTTTTGGTTTACTTTAACCAAGTAACAATGTCAGTAACGGGCAGTGACAGCGGTGAACCAAGACGTAGAAAGGGAAGACATCACGAACAAAACATGTACGGGAGATGGAAAAGTTAGCAAGGCGTCGTGATGAGGAGTTTGTATATTCAGCAGGCGTTCATGATATTATAAAAAATGTTCTTTTTTATTTTTACTGTTTTTCAAACAAGGCTTTTCTTCCAGCTGCTGATCCACTAGAATAAGAAGATTAACGACTGTCTACTATGAAAAGTCCTTCAATGAAAATGTTTAATCGGAAAACATTTTTTTTTTTTTTTGTAAATATATGCAGCCAACAGTTTCAAAATAAATTTTTTTGCCTTTTTACAAAGATTGAATAATTTTACTTTCTTATTTCTGAAACGTTTTTAGCATAATCCACAAATTCGAATGAATTTTGTGCATTTAAAAACTTCGGGTTGAGGAAGGTACATATTTTTTAACATATTTACGCATTTACATGGTACATAACGAATATTATACATAGGTACCACGTGCAATGTGTTTGTTACACTTAAATGTACACATTTACAATAGTAACGTTTCTGTATAACAACTAGTTTCTTAACATAAGTCTTTTTTTTTTTTATTTGCCGAAAGTTTTTTTTTTTTTTTTTTTTTTTTTTTTTTTTTTTTTTTTTTTTTTTTTTTTTTTTTTTTTGGAATATGTACCTTCTTCAACTCACCCATTCAACTGGTGCATGCTGCTGCTAGCTTTGTATAACCACGTGACGTGCACTCATGCCCTCTAGCAACAGACTATGAATTTCCACGCTCTGGTCGGAACCACGCCTCTTTACACGCGTCAGGAATCACCCTCCTTTCGCTGGTTTGCGCATTCCAGACTTCGATTCTTTTTTTTTTAACGCCCCTTATACGAGGGTGAGTCAGTAAACTGAGACAGACACGCCAGTACTGCGTTTACAAGCCTGAAAATTGCTTTACTTCTTAGCTGACTCCACCTGTTAATTTACACACTCGCCCCGTTGTTCGAGAAGGCTTTAAAAGCCTGGAACTTGAATTTTTTGCGGCACTGTTTACATCCTTGTAAGTTAGTGTTCTCCAACCCCCAGGGGGATCGAAAATTTTTGCTCTGGGGGTCGCCGTCACAGGAACAAGAACAGGTAGTTGCATCACAAAATAACGAGGGGTTCAGTAGTACAAAAACGTATGCCTGAGATTTATTTAATGTCATAATTACGGAGTTCCTGGTGTAACATTCATTATAAATTGAATGGATTATAGATTTCCTTATAATAGAGTCTGAAAACTGTTTTCAGGAACAAAACGATAGGTAAATCAACATGGAGAATCAGTAATTCTGAAAATTTCGAAGAAAAAAAGGATGCAGTGGGACGTTTCTCAATGAGAACGCTTCTGAGTGTTGCCTGAAATTCGAAACACTAGTAATGTTAAACATGTTTTTCTTTCGGAAATCATGTAAAAATAGTATAGTATAGTATCGAAAAAACGGTCGTCCAACAGTTCAAAAGATAGATGAAGCAAAGAAAAAAGATTAATATGTATTTTCACTGTACTGCTTCTAAAGAAAACGTCTTTTGCTGCTGCGAATGAAGGGTTTTTATTTCTATAATTCACCCATACGCGTTTCGCCTTTGTCACAAGGCATCATCAGTGGGGGTCGTGAAATATTTACATGTTCCTGTTTACACACAAAGGTTAGGTTTTTTACATATTTACAAAACATTTCGTTTCTGATTCAAAAGAGTTTGTCGTTTGCTATAAAATGGTGTACTTACAGCATTTGCTACTCCATATCAGTTTGCATTTTTCTGGTTCCACTGCCATATGGCAGCAGATGAGCTGCGTTTTCTTTAGAAACCGTACAGTGAAAATACATAGTATTCAGCTGCTACTCAAATGGCCACTACAAGAAACGTATTAAAGAAGATTAAATTTGTTTTCTTTGAGAGGACATAGTTTTGTTACAGTTCGTGAGGAGGTGGGTTCGGCAGAATATTTTTACCAATACTCTGAATTTTCAGCTATCAGTCGATCTTTTTTTTTTTTTTTTTTTTTTTTTTTACATATATAAAAATTCTTTATTGACAAATCATGATTTCGTCCAGTAACTGGCCATTATCAATGCTAAAAAGTACAAGAGAATCACATTGTTGCTACATGAGAATGTTACATAAGTACCATTTGTGACATTATAACAGACATAACAAATTTCTAATTAATTATGCATACCATGTGTTTAACTGTAGATGTTATTAATGTGGAAAAACTCTCACCACGCCAAGTATGACAACTGGACATTTTTTTCCGTTTCAAATCTACATACACACTATTTCAAAAACGAAAGTGGGTGACGTCATAGAACATCATTTGGGCATGTGCTGCCCTCTACAGTATAACGGATATAACAGTTTTTAATCGACAGAATAAATGAAATAGAGAAGTCAAAGTAATAAAACAACATGGCTTTCAATTATGATAAGTTCACAAAAAAAGAAGAATATTTGTCATAATTGAAAACAATGTTGTTTTATTACTTTGACTTCTCTATTTCATTTATTCTGTTGATAAAAAAATATTATATCCATTATACTGTAGAGGGCAGCACATGCCCAAATGATGTGCTATGACGTCACGCACTTTCGTTTTTTGAAATAGTGTGTATGTAGATTTGAAACGGCACAAATGTCCAGTCGTCATAATTGGCGTGGTGAGAGTTTTTCCACATTAATAACATCTACGGTTAAACACATGGTATGCGTAATTAATTAGAACTTTGTTATGTCTGTTATAATGTCACAAGTGGTACTTATGTAACATTCTCATGTAGTAACAATGCGTTTCTCTTGTACTTTTTAGCACTGTTAATGGCCAGTTACTGGCCGAAAACATGATTTGCCAATAAAGAACTTTTTTTAAAACACTGATATAAGTGACGCTCTTGAGCTGTAACGTAATGTGGTTCCTTAAACTGCTGCAACCCACAAGGCGCGATGTGTCGCAGTGGTAACGAAATACTCCTGTACAGCGCATAGAACTGGCGAGTCTACCTCAGTTTGCGACTTATTTACCGACTCACTCTGGTGTATTCTTTTGTTTCAGGTTATATTCAAGCGATAAGCCAAATTTGAGCCGAATCTGTTGGCCGTGTCTGAGGCCTTCCTCCTTGTCAGACAGGTCGTAATTTACAGTGTGAATTTTTTTGCATACAGCGAGTAATGTGTTATATAGTAGGCTTGTGTAGTTCGCGATCGAACTAGTTCGGAAGAGCCCTCCCTCAGGCGAACTACGCGAACTAGTTCGCAGATCCCTCGCCTCTTAGTTCGTCCGCTCCTTTTCCGAAGACTGATGGGGAACAGCGAGAGGACGCGAGAGCGCGCAGAATCGCGTGATTCCCTTTTGCCAGTTACCGTCATTTCGAGCTCAGATGCCGCTCAGCTGTAGTTTCATAGTTCACTGCCACAAATTATCTTTTCTAAGGTATTCAGCTGTGTCTAAATATAATCCTCATTCCATAGTGTAAAGAAAACTCAAAACTTAACATTGTTTACGTTTATATGCGAAAAATTATGCATCAACCATTTTCTCTCGCCTGCATGATACTGTTGACGGCTCGCGGGGTAGAATGTTGAGAATAACGTCGTATAAGCGATAGTAACACTATAAAGTAACGAACCCGTATAGAATTAATTAGCTACAAAACTGTAGATTACTGCCTATCGTCAGAATGTCATTGTCGCGCAATAGGTCGCGAACTAAAATATGCGCAATAGGTCGCGAACTAAAATATGCGCAATAGGTCGCGAACTAAAATATGCGCGATCGGTCACGAACTTACATATGCACGATCGGTCGCGAACTAAACATGCGTTACCGGTCGCGAACTATTATGCCAAAACGTATCTCTCTTCTTAGTTCGTTGGATACTTTTCCGAAGACACACGGGCAATAGCGAGAGGGCGCGCAGCAGAATTAAAAATCACGTGTTTGCCTTCTGCTAATGAGAGCCATTTCGAGGTGAGCGTCTGCCTGCTAGATTACAAATAGTTGAGAGTTACAAAATTTCTGTTTTGAAGTATTCTGCAATCTGCAATATCTGACTAATAAATTCCATAATACCAAGATATAGAGATAACTTAAATGCGAGAAATTATCCACAAACTGTTTCTTTTGAGAATGAAACTTTCACTCTGCAGCGGAGTGCGCGCTGATATGAAACTTCCTGGCAGATTAAAATGGTGTGCCGGAACCGGGACTCGATCCTGGGACCTTTGCCTTTCGCGGGCAAGCGCTCTAACGACTGAGCTATCCCGACACGACTCACGATGCCGCCTCACAACTCTACTTCCACCAGTACCTCTCCTTCTACTTTCCAAACTTCACAGAAGCTCTGCTGCGAAACATGCAAGACTAGCACTCCTGGAAGAAAGGATATGATGGAGACATAGCTTAGCCACAGCGTAAGGGATGTTTCCAGAATGCAACTTTCACTCTGCAGCGGAGTGTGCGCTGATATGAAACTTCCTGGTTTTTCTTTTGGTTTGCGTGATATCGTTAGCGGCTCATGTAGCAAGCGCATGAAGCAGCTAGGTGGGGGGAACTTCTCCCTCCACCTACATGCGCATACCACGCCGCTCAGCCGTCACTGGGAGCGAACGAACTAAAAGAACGAACTAGTTCGCAACAGAGCAGCGATCTAAAGTGAGCGCTCCCGATCGCGAACGATTATGCGCAAGTCTCTTATATAGTCGAGACTGCCACCGTCACCACCCACTGACCGCCGACAATATCTCTCCACAGCAATCCCAGTCTCCCCTCTCCACCCGGAAGAAGGCAGTGTAAGTGTGTTAGTCATGAGCGACATTGGCTTATGGACTGTGGGTGGAGCTGGCGACGGCGGCTGTGGGCAGAGCGGCCGCAGAATCCCCCGCAGAGTGCCCTGGAGGCGCCTCGGCCAGCGCGGTCCCCGCCGCCCCATAACGACATAAGGATACGGCGCCACCACCCTTTTCGCCCGCGTCTTCCGGCTTGCTGGCGGACCTCGCGACTGCTCCGCAGGGACGCATTCCGCCCCGCCGCGAGATTCTGCCGCCGTCGCCACCCACTGACAGCTGAACGCCGACACTGCCTCTCCACAGCAATCCCAGTCTCCCCCCCTCTCCACCCGGAAGAAGGCGCGCAACCTTTTGTTGGCCCGCTTTAGGTTACGGAAGTAACACTAAGGCCGTTTTTATAGCCCGCGGTTGCTCCGCGGCGGAGCAATCGCGGCGGTTTGGCACAGCGTTGCCAATTCAGAAAAAAATTATTCCGCTAAACTCGAGTTAAAATTCCGCTAGCCGGCCGCGGTGGCCGAGGAGACTGAGGCGCTCCAGTCACGGTCTGCACGGCCACTACCGTCGGGGGTTCGAATCCCCCCTCGGGCATGGATATTTGTGCCGTCCTAGTTCGTACGTAGTTCATAAGTAGTTTGTAAGTTTAGGGACTGATGACCCCGTAGTTAAGTCCCATAAGCTATACACACATTTGAACATTTGATTTGAAAATTCCGCTAAAATCCGCTGAATGCTAACTATTGTTATTCACCTTTCTAAAACTGAAATTTCAATGCCCTGATAACTGCCAAAGAAACCTTTTTTCTTTTTTAATGAAATAAATCTCAATTTGCGATCACTTATGACTTCACTGTACTAGGTTTAGATGTAATACCAATGTGTGACGAATGAAAATTTGTGCCCGGCCGGGATTCGAACCCGGGATTTCCTGCTTACTAGGCACACACGTTGAGCACTCCGCCACCGAGGACTCAGTGACCAGCCCGACTTCAGAGGACTCTCCCCTGCACGTCTCCCGCCACACCCAAATCTCCATTCGCCACGCTGTCTCTTTCCTATTACCACAGCCTCTTAATTCCGTAATGCTCGCAGTCACAATACCGTATTCCCGCATCAGGGAGAATAGACCATGAGGTATCGAGACACAATTAATTGTCGTCAGGAGCCCAGCCTCGGCTTGTATACAATTATATATTTTTGACGACGATACAGCGTTCATTTTTAATGAAATAAATCGCAATTTGCGATCACTTATGGCTTCTTGAGTGTGTGTAAACCTAACCAGGAGTCCATAGCAAATGACATGCGAAGCGAACACGTTTAGGCAAATCGACGGTACTTTTATTGAAATATTTCCAAATTTGATTCTTTTCTCCTCGTTGTGACATTTTCTACCTAAAAAAAGAAAAATTAAAGGAAGTTAGGCAAGAAGTAAACTGCACTCGATACAGTGGAGTTTCGATATTTCGTGTCCCGTAATTATAAGTTTCCCAAAAATACGAGCGTCATTAAACAAAGAAACAACTACAGGTACATTCTATCTTCCCAGAAAAAGGCACTCCGCCATTATGACGCGAAGTAAATAGTGAAAACACTTTAAAACCTGTAGGCTGCCAATGTAAATGACTACTTAAAACCTTTAAAAAAAAAAGGTCATCTTTTTACAAGTGTATTATTTTCATGTTTGATTTTCTTCTTTTTCGCACGTAAATTTCAATAGTTCGAGCTGACCTATTGAACTATTTCAATAGTCCCGTTCACGACGATTTATAGTGTACAGCTACCACAAATTCCACAGCCCTGCATACCTTCTTGTAGGAAGATAGTCTTTACGTACAAAAGATACATGCCAAATAGATACTACGAAATGCCAGAAAGTAATGATTTGTCAACTTCCATAAGTAGCTTTTACGATTTTGTTCTCGAAAGCGTTAGCTTTATATTGCCATCTTCACTTCCGTTTTTTTGTAATCGACATATCTCCTTTTTGGCATTCCTGAATACATAGCTTCAATCAGTGCTGCAGAAGGTAGTTCGAAAAATAAAATCACAGTTGAGACTAACAGTATGATTATTGTCAGTATTAATTTACGCAAACTGAACAGGGGTAGGTGTGTTACCACGTGATCAATGTTTCTAAACACGTATTAGTTATTACCTAAAGCTCCTCGCCTTCAAGGAAACTCATTAATGAAACTTTGCAGGATAACAAAATGATAACCCGTTCCATTACGTACAATACTGATGAAGTTAAATTGTTACTGACGTAGTACATCACTCAAATGTTTCAAATGTTTGTAAAGTCTAAGGGACTTAACTGCGGGGTCATCAATCCCTAAACTTACAAACTACTAACGTATACTAAAGACAGCACAAACATCGATGCCCGAGGGAGAATTCGAACCCCCGATGCCTTGCCGCTCCGCCGCGGCCGTATATCACTATACGATTGCTTGATATTGAGCTTAACAACAAAATACCCACAATGTTTACGCGGGAGGAGAGACTCCTACCAGATAAACGGCGCACCGTCAGCTAAGGTTATTGTTGACAGAATCCATCCATAACGCAACTTGAATGCACCTACAAGGGCAGCGACACCGCAACAGCTAATGTAATTCGGTGCGTGGTACGACGAGCAGGTATCCGATTGTGACGATAATGAGCATCGATGACGGTGAATAATACCCTCTGCCGCAGACGGCATTAGCGCAGAGGGCAGCGTACCGCCAGATTACCGTGCAGGGCTGCCAACCTGCGCGGCAGCTGGCCGCTGAAAGGCGATTACGGCGGTGCGCCGCGCGCCGCCGGTGTCCATAATTTGCGCGGCTACCAGTAGGTAGTGGTGGTGGTGGCAGCACTGGGCCCAGGGGAAATCTGTGCCAAGCGTGCGGCCACTGCCCACGCTGCGTACCCCCTACTCCCATACATGGAGCCGGGACCAGGCCTGGACGTGTTGCGCTAGTACTTAGAGCGGATACGAGCTAAAGGGGATGCACTCTGCAAGATAATTGCGCGCCAAACTACCCAACTTCGCTACGTTAGCTTAGGAGGGAAGCATAGGAGCGAATGGAGTGACAGCTGTTACGGACTTACTCTCGTTATTTATTTATTTATTTATTACTATTACTTTTGGCCCACTTTAGGTTACAGTAGTAACACTAAAAGTGGGCCTTTGCGATCGTCTTTTGACTGCTCGAAATTTAAATGATAATAACGGCTTTACTATGCATCTGACACGAAGATTGAATAACCGAATTTGTAGATGAGAAAATGCTCTACAACTTTGCACTGTTATGTTTTGTTCCTATCTCGTATCGTTTCAGAGATATTTGCAAAAATAACGGTGATTTGACGCTGTCTGTCTGGTTGTAACGTGTTCCCACTTTTTAGGTCGAACCGTTCAACCGATCGGCACCAAATTTACAGACATAATTGTTGGCTGACCAGAACCTCGCTATTTGAAATATTTCGGACAAGAAATACGTTAGTAATACAAAAAAAGTTCTTTGTAAAGTGATTTTAATTGCAAACAAATCGTTCATCTGACGCAAAAATTGAATAAGCGAATTTGTAGAGGAGAAAATGCTTTACAACTTTGCTCTGTCATGTTTTTTATATCTCGTATCGTTTCAGAGATATTTGCAAAAATAACGGCGATTTTTGCATGTATGTCTGTCTGTCTGTCCGTAACGTGTTCCCTGTTTTTAAGGTAAACCGTCCAACCGATCAGTACCAAATTTTGCACACATAATTGTAGGCCGCCAGAGACCAGAACCACCGTTTTTCAATTTTTTCGGACAAAAATACGGTAGTAATACCAAAAAAAGCAGTTTGTAATATAATTGTAATTGCAAACTAACCGTTCATCTGACACAAAAATTGAATAACCTAATTGGTAGAAAAGCTAGTTGGTAGAGGGGAAAATTCTCGACAACTTCGCTCTATTACGTTTTTTTCTTCATATCTTGCATCGTTGCAGAGATATTTGCAAAAATAACGGCGATTTGACTATGTCTGGCTGTAACGTGTTCCCAATTTTTTAGGTCGAACCGTTCAACCGATCGGCACCAAATTTTACAGACATAATTATTGGCTACCAGAGACCTGAACCTCGCTTTTTGAAATATATCGGACAAGAAATACTTTAGTAATAAAAAAAGCCGTTTGTAATTTAATTTTAATTGCAAATAAACCGTTCATCTGCCGCAAAAATTGAATAAACGAATTTGTAGAGGAGAAAATTCTCAACCACTTTGTTCCCTTATGTTTTTTCATATCTCGTATCGTAGTGATCTATAATAAAATAATTACCTACGTTTACAATATATAATTTGGTATAAAAAATTTTGTCATTACAAATTAACTTACGTTTAAGTTGGAGTGACGCCCACAAAGCATATTAGAGTTAGTGTCTTTTTGTGACAGTATGGTGTAGTCACGTTTTATCTCGTAATTTTTTTTATTTGACATATATAGACACTGTTTACTCTGTTGATGCTTTATGTTTACAGCGAAATATATCTGTGCCAGTCAGAGGGTGTAGTCTTGTGTTATGGATAATACAATAGAAGAGAAACATCGTTTCTTTTTCTTGTGTGAAATTTTTATCCGTTTTCCTTATCCAAAATTTGAATAAAGTTCTCTAAATAATTTCTATCTTTTAAATCTGTTAATTCGTTGAGAATATCAAATGGGTATTTTTTTCGTGTATGTGAAAATTTGTAATTGTTCCAGAATATTTAGCATATGGCCTTTAAGAACTGTATGTAGAATTTTTAAAAACAGTTTCGATGTTTTCAGCTGTGTGATTTTGGCTTTTTAGGTGTAAGTATATGTTCGACTGGTTGCTATCACGAAATAAATCGCAATTTGCGATCAGTTGCTGCTTCACTGTACTTGGTTTAGATGGAATACCAAACTGCGGCGAATGAAAATTTGTGGCCGGCCGGGATTCGAACCCGGGATCTCCTGCTTTATGCAGATGCGTTGACCAGTCCGCCACCGAGGACACAGTGACCAGACCGACTACAGAGGACTCTTCCCTGCACGTCTCCCGCCACCCCCAAATCTCCATTCGCCACGCTGTCTCTCCTATTACCACAGCCTATAACGGAGTGGTCAACGCGTCTGCCTTTGTAAGTAGGAGTTCCCGGGTTCGAATCCCAGCCGAGCACAAAATTTTCATTCGCCACAGTTTGGTATTCCATCTAAACCTAGTACGGTGAATCCGCAACTGATCCCAAATTGCGATTTATTTCATTAAATTAACGCTGTAACGTCGAAAAAAAAAAAACCACTACTGGGTCCCTAAGGTCAAAAATAGATCGGGAAGGACGAAAACTGACATTTATTTTTACCCTGGCGTATACAAAATATCGTGTAATGATTGCACTAAGTTTTATATTGGGCATACAGGAAAAACTTTAAAATTCGATTTAAAAAACACACAAGAGACTGTGAAAGCAATCATTACACGATATTTTGTAAACGCCAGGGTAGGAAAAAATGTCGGTTTTCGTCTTTCCTGATCTTAATTTTGACCTTAGGGGCCCAGTAGAGAAGAAACTATTATTATTATGACCATGACCTAAGGAAGCATGTCTGACAACTTTTATCACAGCACTTGAAAATCGCCTAAGGCTGGAACCAGGTCGGGACAAAATATATATAATGGTTGCTTTCACAGTTTCTTCCTGTTTGCCCAATATAAAACTTAGTACAATCATTACACATGTATGAGGAAAAGGCGACTGACCTTCTACGGGCACATGACCCGCCTGAATCACTCAAGGCTAACCAAGAAGATCCCCACAGTGACAAGCAGGGAAAAGGCGTCCAAAGCCAAGTGGTTCACCTCTGTTAGATCAGACATAGAGGAACTGCCGATCCCATTACAGATAAACGAGAACCGAACGCAATACCGTCAGGCCATTCTACATGGAGTCTTCCCACTATCTCTCACAAGCAACACGTGTACAGACACCACGAGACCTAAATGGACGCCGGCCGCGGTGGCCGAGGGGACTGAGGCGCTCCAGTCACGGTCTGCACGGCCACTACGGTCGGGGGTTCGAATCCCCCCTCGGGCATGGATATTTGTGCCGTCCTTAGGATTAGCTAGTTCATAAGTAGTTTGTAAGTTTAGGGACTGATGACCCCGTAGTTAAGTCCCTTAAGCTCTACAAACATTTGAACATTTTTTGAACCTAAATGGACGGATGAGAGGAAGCACGCTCACTGCCAGAAGATGAAGGGGTATTGGACCAAGAAAAAGAAGAAGACCCTAGCTGAGAGTTAAGACGAGCCTCGTGGTCACTAGTAGGCCGAAACGCACTAAAAAAATAAAAAAATAAAAAATAAACAATAAATAAATAAAAAAGAAACTTTCAGTCTAATGGCGGTCAGCTCTTTTAAAAGAAATATTAGTGTGTTCACTCATTGGTCGCGGAGGGTTAGATGCAACTTTCTGAATAAATATGTAGATGCGGATTAATGACTCGTAGCCAGTTCCGCCGACGTGCAAAGTGCCGCTTTCGTCGCTGCGGAAGCCCTTGCGGGGAGAGCGGACGGCGAACTACGCACAGCAGGTAGAAGAGCCGAGTTATCGGTTAATGGGGCCAGCGCACAGTTGGCTGCTTCTATGGTCCGCTGTTGCTGCCTAATCTGGCGAGAGGGACTCCCGCTCAACTGGTTGGCCAAGCACCTGGAAACTAAGCGCTATCGCCGCCATTCCTGGCGTTCCAGGAAACTCTGTACAGACTGTCCTGGAATTACTCGAGGCTCGTCAACTACGGAGGAAGTGGTAAGCTGATGCTCACGAGGAACGCATACAGACAATCCTGCGAGACCTGTAGCCGCAGCAGGCAACCGAATTTGTTAGAAATTCACCTACGGTTACCATATAAATATGCACATATAAAAATGGAACGTGGGACGTGTGTCCCAAAATTATTCACTGCAGACCAACGGCGGTTATGCATGAGAGTAGCCTTTAGGTTCGCGGTATGTGACGGTGGCTGGATATGGCGAACAAAAATCCGTAAAATTTAGAGTAATACGACGATCAAAAGATGCACAAAGATAAAAAGACTCAAATATAAAACACTGGGAAACAAAAACATACATTAACTGATCATTAACTACACAGACAATACACCAATGATCTAATTATAAACACTGGAAAGACTGTAGTGCTTAGGATCAAAATACTGACAACTGGATTAGCAGTTCCGTGTCGATAGCTATAAGAGGGTGCATGATATAGTAGTTGCAATTCGTCGGCTTATATAAAATTCGCACTGAAGACCAGCGATGACTTTTGACTCTATAATAGGAAAGAGGTTATATACAGCGGAACGTAATGCACATTCTTCAGTTGTTTATCTGTAGCAAGCGTACGAATAAAAATGTTCAAATGTTTGTTAAGCTTATGGGACTTAATTACGGGGTCATCAGTGCATAAATGTACAAACTACTTATCTACTACCTTATACTAAGGACGGCACAAATATCCATGCCCGAGGGGGGATTCGAACCCCCGACCGTAGTGGCCGTGCAGACCGTGACTAGAGCGCCTCAGTCCCCTCGGCCACCGCGGCCGGCGTACGAATAAAATAAGTACATATTGCAGATTGAAAAGTAAAACTACCAAGGAAGATGGCAAAGCGTAAGAAAGAAATTTCGCGTTCTCGTCCCGTTTCTAAGTCAGAAAATGGCGCTGAAAAGTGAATCTACACACGATAGAAACTCTTGAAGATGTTGTTTATCTTACACTGTAGGCATCAGCGATTTATCGATATTCACATCACTAAGCGGGTGAAAAAGGGGATGAACGGGTTTTTGAAAGTACGTTGCTATTCAGGTAATTTTGAAGAAGAAATACAAAACTTCCGATTTAGATTTCTGGTTGGAATTTTAATAAGACGTGTTTCGATATTTTTGGAAATTCAACCATTAAGCGAGTGAAATAAGGGAAAATCTTTTAAGGGTGCTACTAAGACTATTTTGATGCTAGAAATATGAAAATTTGAGTTTGGAACTACGGTTATAATTAACAAAAAATGCGTTTCGGGATGTTTTGAATTCTGCCAACATTGGTGCAATATGGAGTGGCACGTTGTATCAAAATACTTGATTGGGAAAGCATTTTTAATGCCAAAACTATGAACATTTATATTTAGAAGCAGAAATAACAAATGCAGACCTTCCAATCTACGCGTGCGAAGCAGCGGGAATTTAGCTAGTATTTGAATAAAAGAATAGGGGTGTATTACAATGTATGGGACTTACTTATTTTTACAAAAGTATATTCAATATAAAAAGGAATAAATTCCCGCCAGTTTTATTATACGACTAGCCTAAGTACCCGGTGTTGCCCGGGTATTTATTTATTCCAATCTTCTCTCAATCCATCTGCCCTCCTCAATCTCTGTTCTTCATCGCTCCTCTCTCTGTTCATATCTTCCCCCCTCCCTCTCTCGAACCATCCCCTTCATCCTCTCACTCTCTTCCTCTTTCTATCCATCTCCTCATTTACCTCTCTCTTTTCCCAAATTCTCTTTCTCCTCTATTTACTTCCACCTCATAGTTCTCCTCCACCACCATCTACGCCTCGGCTCACCAGGGTTTTACAACTTTTTTGAATATGCGGCCCCCCTTGTGAAATATTTCTAGCGACCCCTTCCAAATAAAAATAATCTGGCAACCACCCCCACCCCTGTCACGAACCGTAACAAAACGATCTTAACAAAATTAACCTTCTTGCTTTTGCTACAGCTTTCTTTGAAATCGCTGGACCAAGTTTTTTGTGTGCATTTTGAAAGCTTCTTTGTTGTAAGTTTATTAAGTGAAAGTGAAAGCTTGATGAAAGTTTATTTCGTGTAAGTTTCCTATTCTTATTAAGTCTTTCTATTTAAATCAAGGAGTTTCTCTAATCATATGTGCGCAATGGATTTAACAAACAAAATTAGGCACTGTACTTCTGCGAACATTATTTCTGACAGTCAGATTCAATGGCATGTAAGGACTGATTACTTTACTGGTACGTGAACATTTACATTTAAAAGGAAATCTTTTTCTCAAAAAACTCAACACGTATTATACAACAAAATCAAAATTGCCACGATCAGGAAAATGAGGGACGAGGTTGAGCTGAAATAAGAAAAATTAGTAATCATTAAGTTGTTTATTGAATTAAAGAAACATACCTTTGTAGAATCTTCAATATAATACAATGATTTTATACAATTCCATTCCATACAAATATTCTCTTCCTCTTGATACAGAAACCACCGTCCAATATAATACGTTTGTATTCATAAAATATAGAGTGAAATAAATCAAATTCAATACAATCATTGCTGACCACTTCAACCTTAGTACACAACACAGTTGCCATCCGTCTGTCAGCTAGCCTAGCCCACAATCGACTCTTCTGCTCAACAGCTCACTCTCTACTACTCGCCTCAGCGGTCAAAGAAGCTGCTGTAGCGCAGATACTACAAAGCAGTTGCAAAGACATTATGATGTGCAGTAGTTACAAACATGGACTGAGATTATCTATCATGGATGACTTTCACATACACAATAAAAGCGGATACACGTTCAGATTCACCAAAAATATTACCAATAAATTCGTAAATAATGTACTTCAGCCCATGGCTGAGTATTTTCAATTTTTCAGAATGAAACACATCATCCTAGTTCTACGCTCCTGCTGGGTAGGTAAAACGTTAAGTGTGAAATATTTCTCTTGGAAAATTAGATTCTTGTTTCATTTCTGCGAGTATAGTTACTTTATATATCTAGAGCGCCAAATACGAAGTTCTTTTAACAAAAACCAGCATGTACGTACGTCGGTCTACATGTTATTTACACATGATAACGGGTGAAATATAAACCTAATTTTCTGTTTCTCTCAATGAGCCGCGGCGGAGTGGCCGAACACATTGAGGCGCTAAGCTCCGATGAGCGAGGCCGTTCCCCGTCGGGAGTTCGAGTTCTCTCTCGTCCATGGATGTTTGCGTTGTCTTTAGTATAAGTTAATTTATAAGTAGTTTGTAAGTTTAGAGACCGATGAAACAGCAGTTAAGTCCCATAAGCTTTACAAAAATTTGAACAATATTTTTCCTCTCAATGACTCCAAAGGGACACCGCTGAGTTTTCCACGCCAATTAGTTTGGTGCGTGACGTTTAGATCAAATCGTCTCGTTTTAGAGATCCATTAACATGTGTTCACTTAAATTCACTGGCAAAAGAAGTTTCGTGCATGTAGAAAATTCGGTAACGCCGTCATGTAATGGTAATATTGTAAATTTTCCATACCTATTTTCAAATATTTATTACTGCAACTAAAACTAAAATGAAAACATAGTGCGGCTCGTCAGACGACACTGATCTTTTAGATCGAATACATCTACATCCATAGTCCGCAAGCCACCCGACGGTGTGTGGCGGAGGGTACCTTGAGTACCACTATCAGTTCTCCCTCCTATTCCAATCACGTATTGTTCGCCGAAAGAAACATTGTCGGTATGATTCTCTGTGGGCTCTAATCTCTCTGATTTTATCTTCGTGATCTCTTCGCTATATATACGTAGGAGGGAGCAATATAATGCTAGATTCCTCGGTAAAGGTATGTTCTCGAACCTTCGTCAAAAGGCCGTACCGAGTGACAGAGCGTCTCTCCTGTAATTCCACTGGAATTTATCGATCATCTGCGTAACCCTTTCACGATTACTAAATGATCCTGTAACAAAGCGCGCTGCTCTCCATTGGATCTTCTCCACTTCCTCTATCAACCCCACCTGGTACGGATCCCACAACGGTGAGCAGTATTCAAGCAGTTGGCGAACAAGTGTACTGTAACCTACTTCCTTTGTTTTCGGACTGCATTTCCTTACGATTCAGCCAATGAATCTAAGTCTGGCATCTGCTTTACCGACGACTGATGTTATATGGTTCTTCCATTTTAAATCACTCCTAATGCCTACTCCGAGATAATTTATGGAATTAACTGCTTCCAGTTGCTGACCTGCTATAGTGTAGCTAAGTGATACAGGATCTTTCTTTCTATGTATTCGCAGCACATTACACTTGTCTATATTGAGATTCAATTGCCAATCCCTGCACCGTGCATCAATTCGATGCAGATCCTCCTGCATTTTAATACAATTTTCCATTTTTACAACGTCTCTATATATTACAGCATCATCATCAAAAAGCCTCAGTGAACTTCCGACCGATGTTATCCGCAAGGTCATTTATATATATTGTGAACAGCAACGGACCTACGACACTCCCCTGTGGCACACCTGACATCATTCCTACTTCGGAAGACCTCTCCATTGAGATTAACATGCTGCATCCTGTTATCTAGGAACTCCTCAATCCAATCACACAATTGGTCTGATAGACCATATGCTCTTACTTTGTTCATTAAACGACTGTGGGGAACTGTATCATACGCTTTGCGGAAGTCAAGAAACACAGCATCTACCTGAGAACCCGTGTCTATGGCCTTCTGAGTCTCGCGGATGAATAGCGCGAGCTGGGTTTCACACGATCGCCTTTTTCGATACCCATGCTGATTCCTACAGAGCAGATTTCTAGTCTCTAGAAATGTCATCATACTCTAACATAATACATGTTCCAAAATTCTACAACTGATCGACGTTAGAGATGTCGGCATATAGCTCTGCACATCTGTTCGACGTCCCTTCTTGAAAACGGAGATGACCTGCGCCCTTATCCAATCTATTGGAACGCTACGTTCTTCTAGAGACCTACAGTCCACCACTGCTGGAATGAGGGCAGTTCCTTCGCGTTTGAACGAGATGAATGAAGCAACGCTAAATTACGCGCGTACCTTGTGCGTTACGTGAGTTTTCTGTTCTCTGACATCACGTGTTCCTGCCGAAGTGTCAGTCCTCATGGAATATGGAACAGACTGTAGCTGCGGACTGTCCAACTAAGTCACCCTCGGTCGCTGAGTGACAGATGTGATCAAGAGGGGAAGGGGAGGGATGTGAGGGGTGGAGGGAGGGGGAATAGCGTCAGAAGCCACAGCAGCCGTGGAGCGATGCCGGGCATTCCACTGTGTCAGTGCTAATGACATTCCTCTGTGGGGCAGCCCGCATTCATACTCGACTGCGCTGCGGAAAAAAGATATTTACGAGAGCTGTTTTGTGCAATCTGTATGAATACAAAAAGCTCAGATGACAAGTCAGGCGTAAGCAAAGCAGAAGAGATTGAGAGGTCGAAGGAATTTATGGCCCATACAAAGGAAATCAGGTGGACTGCTGAGAAAACGAATGAGGTTATCGTATGAGCGGCGGCGCAAAAAGAACCAAATGGAGAAATACTGACAAGAAGAAGAGACACGATGAAAGTACATGTAAACCATCGGAAAGAAAACTTAAAACTAGAAAGATAACGGAGAATTTTGATTATCAGATACCATATGGTTGATAGTAGATATAATGCTTTCGATCTCGTCCGCCAACTGATAGCTTAGTTACATAACGGCCTTAATGGTGGACTGCTATGGATCCTTTTCCCAGTTGACATCAATCCATAAAAGACGAGAATGGACTGCGAATAATTCAAGGATCTAACCCTTTCGGACCCTCTGGATACAAATATGTACGTAACTTCTACGGTGTCTAAGATGGTTCAGAAGCATTTTTTCTCAATGGAAACAGCATGTATACGACACCTGAGTGTTCAATCATTTCATTATGCACAATTACTGCCACCTGCGGAAGATCACTAAAAAAATATTAAGAAGCGAGTGTTGCACTGCGCAGCAGTTTACAAACTTCATAGAACACTTAAATTGTGAGTTACTTGTATTCCACTGTATAACTGAAAGTAGTAGTTGTTATTTTGCGATGTAGTTATTGAACGATCAGTTGATTTACTACAACAGTTAGTACTACAAAATTAATTAATTCAGTCCTTTAAAAAAGCCTTGTTTTTCAGTATACGCAGTGTTGTAGAATGAAAATGGGTGCATAAAATTGCATAAATCTTGCTTCTAAAACCATTGAAAATTTAACTTAGGTGTATTACAGCAACAAAAATAATTTCCTTCATAGAGAAAAAAAATCAGGCCTGAAAGGGTTAATAAACAGCTGATGGTTAAATATGCATTTTATCAAATGTACGTAGGCTGTTAATTCTCACCTTACGAAAACACTGGTAATGTGATTAGTGTCGATAGTAAAATCTTACGCTTGAGGGGGCGGATTTTCTGGCATTTCATTTATATGAAGTCAAATCTGCTGTACTATGTGACGTATTGTGGTATACAATATTGAGTTAACCTTGTAATTTAAGGAACAAAAGTGCTGCGGTAATCGGTCCCCTTTCGTAATTTTATTGTGATTGTCAACGAGACAAGGTTTTGCTAAGGTTTGGAGTTACGTTGAAAGTTTTTGTATGTCTAGAAGCACTCTCAAATAGTACATGAATGAAATCTCCTTGATCCAGCGTCGCAAGATGCGGAAGTTGTTACTCTCCCTGTATATGGAGACGTTTTGGGCAGTGTGAGCAATACTATATTCAAGTACAGTTTCTTGCCTGTAAGTAAGATTGCTAAAAAAGCGGGTAGGTGCTACAATATCAACACTACATGGTTGTTCGTATGGTCGGATAAATTATGATATCTTGGATTATTTCATGTCAAATGTCTAGAAACTAGTCCTTTTCGGTACACAGTCCTGAACAATTTCACAATTTCTTCGTTTTATCCTGAAGTACCAGTCAAGACAAAACCTATATATTCCTTTTGGCCCATAAACTGGCAAGTGAGCAAACCTGTCATGTCGTACACCATTCACTGGTGCATGAGGTGTTGTTTTCTCCCTCTTCTGCACTGGTTATCCATTCCAAAGTGGACTGCCATGCCTCCCTTTCCCAATAAACACCAGTCCATTTGCAATATCCCAGATAAGAATTTGCCAACAATTTTGCATAATGAATCATCTTCACGGCCTTCTCTTACCAACGATAAGCAGTTTGTCATGCATAAGAAAAAAAAAAAAATATCGTCACAAAATAGAAATGAGCTAGTATCTTGGTAACTTATGTTTGCAGTGTTTCGTAAACATTCAGACGATTGCGAAACATTTCACAAAAGACAACGAAACAACGCTGTTTTTGATAGTTTAAATGTTGGTTATAAGTACCATTGCCCTTGCAAGAACGCATCTTAAAACACGTTGCAGAAAAGCGTGCGCATTTCTGATGGTGCTTGATAACAACATTACCAGATGAAGGGTTAACAGGCGGTTTTAACCACACAACAATTGTTTCCTGACGGTGAATAATATTTGTACTAAGTTTAGTTGAAATCGACCCAGTAGTTAAGGAGGTTCAAAATGTTCAAATGTTTGTTAAGCTTATGGGACTTAACTACGGGGTCATCAGTCCCTAAACTTACAAACTACTTATGAACTACTTACGAACTAGGACGGCACAAATATCCATGCCCGAGGGGGGATTCGAACCCCCGACCGTAGTGGCCGTGCTGACCGTGAGTGGAGCGCCTCAGTCACCTCGGCCACCGCGGCCGGCGTTAAGGAGATGATGTGGAACATCGTCAGTACCAAGTTTAGGTGAAATGAGTCCAGTTGTTTCGGATGAGATGTGCAACTGCCATGCGCCATGCGCGAGAGCTCTCTCTCTCTCTCTCTCTCTCTCTCTCTCTCTCTCTCTCTCTCTCTCTCTCTCTCTCTCTCTCTCTCTCTCTCACACACACACACACACACACACACACACACACACACACACACACAAGAGAGAGAGAGAGAGAGAGACTAATACATAGGACGTCCATTTTTATAATATATGTAGATTCGCAGAACGAGATAAGAAACGTCAATTTAATAGAGAGGTCATGCATTTTTTCGATGCATTTAAATTATTCAATTTCCCCGCCTTGTGAAAGTTAGCACTGAAGTTTACGTTGTTACGTACCTGTACTGCAATCAAAATGTCGTAGGCGAGTAGTATGTCTCGTTCCTTCCCGTGCCAGCCCATTACCTGACGTTTACTTCGGGTTATGAGGGGGCGTCCACTAGGTAGTCACCGTAACGTCACAACTGATTGTTTTCAGCACGCGATCGTCAAGTGCTGTTCTGCACGAGAATTCTTACTCCGATGGTGGGGGGGGGGGGGGGGGGGAGCGTTGAGTGGTCGTGGCTTTGCGTGTAAACGACGTAAGTGAAATACTTGCATGCTTTCAGAAAACAGCAGTGCTAACTTTATTATACTTAATCTTACGTGTTGATCTTTTTTGTGGCAGTTCTCACTGTCGCGTGTTGATTTTTCACCGGAACAGTAGGGTTTTTAAGAAGTACGAAAGTGGATGTATGTCAAATGGAACTGTATCGACGGTTCTGTCGTTATTGCTGTTGCTGCTGACCTAGAAATCCCGTATGGGATTCTTGTTGCCATTCTGAGATTCAACTTCGAAAAATCGTATTTTGTGAAGCACGACCAGATCTTTCAAGAAAAGTTTTGTAAATCTAAGGGACTTAATAACATCGGTCATCAGTCACTAGGCTTACAAACTACTTACACAAACATCCATGTCCGAGGACTCGAAGCCCCGACGGCGAATAGCCTCGCGCACTGCAGCTAGGCGCCTTAGTGCGCACGGGTATTCTGCCGCGGCACCAGATCTTTATTCACACGAAGTAATGAGCGACAGGGAATGTAAAACTGATTCCATATTTCCACAGAGTGTGTCCGTAAGAATATTCAAAAATTTAAAAGGACATAGACTGTGCTCCAGTGAACAATTTGAGACATTGCACCTGGGGTCGAAGAAGCAACCTTAATATTTATGGAAATAAAATTGTCATATTTCTTGTCTCGCATTTCAGTGCGAAAAAGTTTTTGTGTACTGTGATATTGATTTAGGTTGTAATGGAACATGCCTCTCCCCCAACTTTAATGCAGCGATCGATATGAACCGGCGGTCAACTGTATTTAGGGATAGCAGTGACAATTTCGATAAAATCGTCTTAAATAATGTATTTACAGCGAAGAACTGTATTAAACCGCTCAAGTGAATAATTTCATAATGCATTAAAATGAACAGCTTTGTTAAATCGAATAATGGACAATTGCATTATTAAATAGCCCGAGAAAGTTCTAGAAATGGAACTAAATAGATTATGATGAAGATAAATACGTATCGTGACAGGCACACCTAAGAAACGATGTAAAGTAAATCAAAGGTTGTACAAAGACTTCATAAGTAGCTATTTCAATTAATTATCCTGTCAGTGGCAATTAAGGAATTTATGTAACTACATTAATGTAAAGCAATAGCAAATATCTGATATTATGGTTTTGTAGATCTATACGTATATTCAATGAACATTTTAGTATCAATTATCATTGCTTATGTAATTAGTTTGTTAACTAAATATAGTAAACATTGTCAGTATCAATGTGCGAATGAAGTTTACAAAGAAAATAAGAAAAGAAACTAATTCTGATTTAATTACCAAGGGTTCCGTGGTCAGAGTCACATGACATAAAAGTTGAAGGCCACTATAACGTTGGCCGGAACGTCGGTTATGTCATCTAATTCTTATTTCGTAATCTTATTCGGTTAATCATGCAATGTCCCTTGATAATCGTATTTTTATTAATGGTGTATCTTTTGATTGTAAATCGAATACATCAATTGTTACTCATAATAGAGGTAGGATATGTACAGTTTTCTACGGTATAGATAGATGTGAGATACTCAACTCGACGGTCTTAAATCTAGAAATTTAGGAGTGTTGAGTTTTTGAGTCTTGAGTGCTGAGTTCTTAGAGCTGTTGTTTAGTCTTTTATCAAGAATCTTTGTAAATGTGCTATGTTGTCTTGTTTCTGTGATGTTAAAGTCATTGTGATACATTATTTGGTGTTGCGCAAAACCAAAGTCCACGAAATAAACAACAAGAAGTATAAAGTTACGTGTTTCATTATTTAATTGACTGATGAGTTTTCTGGAAGTGCATGAAGTTTAGCTGCTGCAAATTCAAACAGGATAAATGTATGCCAGCCGCAGTGGCCGAGCGGTCTGCGACGCGGCCAGTCACAATCTGCACGGACTCTACGATGGGGGTGGGGGGGGGTGGGGGTTCGAATCCCCCCTCGGGCATGGATGTTTGTGGCGTCTTTAGTATAAGCTAGTTCATAAGTAGTTTGTAAGTTTAAGGACTGATGACCCTGCAGTTAAGTCCCTTAAGCTTAACAAACATTTGAACATTTTTGATAAATATATCCCCGTTAAAAAACGTACATTTTATCTTTCCTGCAAGGAAAGAAGAAGAATGTCCGCAACCAGCTCAACGCTGTATTTCCTGGTTGTTGGATTGGAAGGGGAGCTCATGTTCCATTGCCTGCCGGGTCAACTGACCACATCACACATACTGCAAAATCTCAAAATACTGGTTGAGTAGTTTCAGAGTTCAATGCGGACAAACATCGTGACACGTGTTTATTTATATAATAATAACCTGGACGCCACTTCTGCGCCTACTATGTCTCTAAGTAGTCCAGTTATCGAACCCGGATCTAGAATTAAATGTGGAGTCCGAATCACCTGTCGATTCTGGTGATTCCTCACATCTTTGTGGGTTGAAGGCTAGATTAAAATTCTAAGTAAAATTTTCCGTGAGCCTAGCGAGTTTCGAACCCACGACCTTTCTCTTTCCAACTGAGAACTTCGCAGCTATAGTCCATTCGCGAAGACGAGACAGCAGAGGTAAACATTCTGAATGACGTACTAATGAAGTCACATTGGCAGTCGCTTCCAGGTGTAGAAAACAAGCACGCCACTCCCACAGTACAGACTCTTGTCGCCTTGATTATAGCTGCTAAAACTGTGCAGGTGGAATTCGTTCATTGTAAGCAAGGTAATGTATGTAACATCGTTTACGTTTACCACTGGTTTATTGTTAATGCGTTTTCTCTGCTACTTCTTTTCTGATATCTATTCGCTTCCCTCCAGTCAAGTTCTACCGAAACTGCAGAGTGTGATGGCATTCTCAGTTCTCCTAAAAACGTGTGAAAAGTTCGGAGAAGGAAATGATCATGCATATGTAAAGACGGATTATTGTTTAGATCGGATTACAATAACACCAGGAACTGGCGCTAAAACTGCACATTGTATTGGGCTCAGTGCCTCGTCCTTGTATAGAGTGCTTCGCAAATATCAAGCTAATCACACCTTACAATCACCAAAGAAGGAAAAGCCTCAAAAATAAATAAATAAAACGTCCAAAATGTCGAAGACTTCGACAGAAACGCAATAAGGAGGAAAGTGCACCGATTTTACTGTCTCAGTCAATCGGTGCACTCCAGGAAGAGAGGAAAATTTTATTACTTGGACGACATCTTTTAAATGCAGGTCATACACAGATAAAATCTGGACAGATGAATGGGTATCATCTGGTAAAAAAAACCTTACACTCTGATTTAGCTACAGAAAAAAAACCGCTATCTGGGAGAGAAGTTATAGCACATATCGGAAGCGATTCACGTTTTGTGCACTTTCGAGTCGAAAAAGACTGGTTACAATCATAGTTTCGGTCGAGAAAAATTAACCGCGTACAATCCTGATTTTGGAGACGCTTTGACAATGTGTGGTAGAATTGTGCGCAACTTCTTAAAAGAAAGGGGCAAAAAAAAAAAAAAAAAAACTGAAAATCAATGTGGCACGTGGATAACATTGAGAACCCTCAAGCAGAGAAATGCCAGCGCGTGGCATTGTTTACTCCGATGATCTCTATATAACCTGGATGTATAACTCTGGTGTTGAGCATAGAACTACAGCGGCTTGCACATTCATATGTTTTGCACACGAATTTACGCTGTCCGGCATGTTGTAATTAGTCAAACGAATTTTCATCATTTAATATGTGTCAAGTAATAGCTACATTACTTCTGCATTTGAAATTATGTCAATATGTGAAGTAAAAGACTCGCGTGAGTACGGAATCGAAACGTATTTGCTTTCGTTTTTCTTGTAATACATCATAGCAGCCATGTTGTCATTAGTCAAGAAACAGAATAAGAACATCTTAGGCTGGCACGGTCAGAAATCTGTAGTTCAGTATCCAGCACTGTCTCGATTCGGCGAATGAAGTATAGTCTAAATGTTCAAATGTTTGTAATTCTTATGGGCCCAAACTACTTTGGTCATAAGTCCTTAGACTTACAGATTACTTAAACTACTATAAACTCACGATACACAGATCTATGCCCGAGGGAGGATTCGAACCCCCCACGCGGGAGGCCACGCGATCCGTAACGTGGCGTTCCAAACCGCTCGGCTACTCGCGCGCGGCGAAGTTCAATTTTAAGAACAGCTCCAGTTATTGGATACTTAACCAGTCTAGATAAAAATATTTAATTTGCACTAAAATAATAGTGAGGTTATTAATCGAGATAAAAACTTTCATATCTTTTAAGTTGGATGAAATCCTAATGTGCAAAATTTCATTACGATCAGTTGAGTAGTCGGAGTCTATTGCTGACAAACATAGCACCACGAGATTTTTTATACATACAAAGATGTTTGTATGATTGTTTCCTCAGTGCTGACGCACTGTCACGGGAATGAGGGAGATGCCGCTCTGTGGCTGCCGGCGTGCTCGTATGTGAGGAAGGCCTCCGCCCGCCCCCGCACTGCCCTTATTGAACCAGACAGCCTCAGCCCCTTCCACATGCCGAGACGCATGTCTGGGGCATGGCGAGACGTCGCGACCCCCGCGGAAGTTCGGTGCATGGCTGCAGCCGGCAATTGAATTCCGCCAAGCACCGGGAACGCTGCCAGCGGTGCAGACGCTTGTCACGGCGGCCTTCCAGGCCAGGCCTGCACCTCATCACCGAATACTTCGCACGCTGCACTTGATCGCGGCAATTTCCATACGATCTGGAACTTCAGAGGACCGAGAACTCGCGTATGACATCTACTTCCGTTCTCCGCTAGCCACCTCTCGGTATGTCGTGCAGGATAGTTCTGATACCAATATCAGTTTCCTCCTTTTCTTCTTTTTCGGCCGCGGTGGAGTAGCCGAGTGGTCAAAAGCGTCTCGCTGCGGAGCGCGTGGTTGTTCGCCGTCGTAGGTTCGAGTCTTCCCTGGGGCATGGGTGTGTGTCTTGTCCTTAGGTTAGTTTACCTTAGTTTACGTAGTTTGTAAACTACGAACTGATGACCACGCAGTTTGGTCCGATAGAATTACAAACATTTGAACATTTGATCTCCTTTTGCGGACGGTGGTGACTGGGTGTGAGGGGGGGGGGGGTGGGGAGAATTAATGTCGATAAACTTATGAATTAACTAGAAGATAACGACCTATTGACCCATCGTCTTGTCGTTCTTGTCAAACACAGCTAGCTCTTCACTCACATGAAATGGCGAGTGCTATCAACTCGGGACCGATTAAATATTTTTAGATTTCTGACTTTCTCTACAGCCGTCCGCGCACCAGCACCTATCTGGCTAATGCAGTGTATGCAAGGTGTTTTAAACGTGAACGCTGTTTATGTGGATTTCCTTTCATGTTGACGTTTGATCAGCGGGTTATACCCAAGTCTTTAAGTTTTATTTATGACTAATGATGTTTACCATCTTGTATTTTACTAAGGAATGCAATCTTGCTGACCGTTAGTGTTCTTATGACGCGCCAAAAGCGCGAAACGCGTTAATAAACAGTATTCATTTGCAACAGAGACTGGTATTATTACAAAAATTTCTGAAATGCTTTTGACACCGTACCTCACAAAATGTTCCAATGTTTGTAAATGTATGGGACTTAGCTACTCTGGTTATCCACCCACAGGCTTACAAACTATTTATACTAATTTAAACTAACTTAAGGACAAACACACAAACACCCTCATCATCGAGGGAGGACTCGAGCCTCCGACGGCGAGCAACCGGCGCACTCCGCAGCAAGGCGCCTTAGAACGGTCGGCCACTCCACCGCGGCTTCTAATGAAACTGCGTGCTTATGGAATCTCGTCTGAGTTGTGCGATTGGAACTGGCGCGCTGCTTGAAAACCCCGTTTAATATTTAGTTTGCCAAACGACTGTTATCTCGGTACCTACGTGCATTTCCCATGGTACGCAATGGCGAGTTCCCAGCGTGTGCAGAAAGGGGTAGCTTTGCCCTGCTACTGAAGGTAACTGCGAAGCCGAAACTCAATGCAGCATTTTGCAGTTGAGCGTTAAATGGCCAATGAAATTTCTTCCGTGACGTTATGATAGCTGGCCTACTGAAAGGTCTGGGTGTTAAAAACAGTTTTCGTGAGAGCGTTTGAGGCACGCGATATCGGGAAGTTGGTTGACTGGACTGGAGAGATTAGGATCTACATCAACTTCTATATTCATACCTCTAAAGCCACCATACACTGCGTTTGCCATGGGTACTTCGTACCACAGGTAACCGTTTCGTTTTCTCTTTCATTTGAAAACCGAGTGAGATCCTAATTTCGCTTATCTCTGCGGTCCTTATTCGAAATGACGAAATGTTAGAAGGTGGGAGCAGAATAAATCTGCAGTCACCTGCAGATGCTGGCTCTGATTTTCAAAAAATGTTCAAATGTTTGTAGAGAAATGTTCAAATGTTTGTAAATCTATCGGACCAAACTGCGTGATCATCAGTCCGTAGCTTACAGACTACTTAAACTAAGGTAAACTAACCCAAGAACAACACACACACCCATGCCCCAGGGAGGACTCGAATCTCCGACGGCGAGCACCCTGCGTTCCTCAGCGTGGCGCCTTAGACCGCTCGGCTACTCCACCGCGGCTGTTTGTAGAGCTTATGGGACTTAACTACGGGTCATCAGTCCCTAAACTTACAAACTACTTATGAACTAGCTTATACTAAAGACGGCACAAACATCCATGCCAGAGGGGGATTCGAACCTCCGACGGGGAACGGCCTCGCGCATCGTAGCATAGAGTCTCAATGCGCTCGCCCCCCCCCCCCCCCCCCCCGCCGCGGCTCTAAATTTCAATTATGGCGCTAGCGTACAACTGTTTGTCAAAATACCGAGGCAAATCAGGCACCAGTTGTCAGTTTTACGAAGGTCGTGCACAAAGTAAGTTCCGTTTCTATTTATATCCGCGGCAGCGCTACGATCGCAGTTCCGAGCATGCGCGACAGTTACTCTGACTCCAAGAGAAGACACGTACGCCATTTTCAGATCGCTGCTGGCAACGTGTGCTTTGTAGTGATTCTTTATAATGTCAGCAGTAATTGAAAATGCCGCCGCGTGTGAAATCAGATCTCTGATTCTTTTTCTAAATGCAAAGAAATTTAAACCAAAGAAAATTCATCGGAAAATCTGCAAGGTTTACGGACAAAATGCTTTGACTGATTCAGTGATTAGAAGATGGGTGAGACTGTTCAATGAAGAACGTGATCAAGTGCACGATGAAGAACGAAGTGGACGCCCGTTTGTGATTACTGATGAACTGGTTCACACAATTAAAAAAAAAAAAAAAAAAAAAAAAAAAGCCTTGGTTGTATTTACTTGGGTACTTCGAAATCAGGGTACTGGAAAATGGGCTCATAACCATAAACTTAGATCGTACAAAATGAATAAAGTTTCGTGAAACAAGGCAAAGTTTTTTTTCTTTTGCTTTTATAGTAATGATTGATTATCGATGTCAGTCACAAAGTAGTTCAATTCATAATTTACTTGGCAATTCACACCAGTGAGTTCTCTTTTTTTAACTTATAGTTCTTTGTATCTTTTAATTCGTTATGCAAACTTGCAATTTGATTCTTGTGTTGAGAAGTGAAGCAATAAACCGAATCGGAGTTTCTCCCGGTCCTGCCGACTTGTCTGTTTTCAACTCACCAGCTCTGTAGCAGGGATACTGACTCCCTCATTCCGGAATACGTCTGGTGGTAAAACGACGGAATATTTGTACGAGCTATGAAAGGTCTTGCTTACCCTGGGAAGGAGGCAGCGCGTAGAATGTAAGCGGCCGAGTTTTGCGGTTTTTAATCTAGGAGAGTGTGAGTAGTTACGTCGCCCCGGGGCTTTAATTAGTGACTTCGGAGCAGTGAGGACTTTAATTCTGCATCGCGGGTCAAAGCTAGGTGGTCGACCTTATTTACTCTGATATGACAGTGTAGCGCTGCAGAGGATTAAGCGTGGTCCTGCCAGAACGCGTTTCCAGGTAAAACCTGGCGAGCATTACGTAGCTTAATTTGTCGCCCCTCCACATTGTTAAAAAAATGCTTTTGTTCTGGTCGAGGTCGCGCGTTTGACTGAGCTCCGAGGACTGATGAAGGTCCCCTTCACCACACTTTTCAGCCACGCTGCCGGTATTCACAAGGTTCAGACTCTCAGATGTGTATCTGGCGTGCCTGCGTCCATCATATCATTTGCAGCACCATAATCGAAGGAAAGTTACAGACCGCTCTGTAGTTAGCTTTCCTAATTTTTACACCGATTACTTGTGGCGGATCGTGCTTCTAATGAGTGCGGTTTCACGCGTTTCACCGCATTGTACAATTTGCCTTTCCAAATAATTTAACTTTCTAAGGGCCGGTTTGTCAATGTCTAGTTAAGTTCCAGTTAAGATTTTAACTTATCGTTAGCGGAGAACTGCGTTTGTCAATGTTTCGTTATTAGGGTTACCAGAAGTCAGCGCTCAAAAAAGAGAACATTTCTAGAGTTATACAAAAATGAGCATAAGATTATAATTTGAAATTATTAAAAAGTGAGTTATCTTGTATTTTTGCATATGTAATTCCTTTATTTGGCCACCTCGCAACTTGTATTACACCCTAAATATTTCAAATTCTCTGAAATCGTAAGTTGAGCTCGACGCACGGGTGATATCAGAGGATGAAAATCTAGAAAAAAATATTACAGTGTTGGAAAACAAGCTAAATTCTATAAAGTTTGCATTAATGAGAGTTCAAAAAAGTGAATTTTTGCACTTCTCTAAATTGAATCGGTTGTATAACTTAAGAAAAGAGGACATTTTCCAATTTTGCTAAAAATCCGCCCGGACCATTTTTAGGGTCAAAAAAAAAAAAAAAAAAAAAAAAAAAAAAAAAAAAAAAAAAAAAAAAAAAAAGAGGACTTATCCGGCTAAAAGAGGACGTCTGGTAACCCTATTCGTTATGAGTTAACCCGACGTTAAAGGACCTCAAACTGGTCGTTAAGTTCACGAGTAAAATTCTGCTCGTTACTCGGCTAACGACCAGTTAAGTGAGAATCTGTATGGAAATGGCAGGATTCCAAAGCGCTAAAATACCCCAATATATTCACGTGGAAAAGACGGAATTATCGAACAAAATAAAAGAAGCACTACATGTACGAACAACTAGTGTGGAAATCAACTTCATTGGAAAATTGTATCGTCATATTTCTCGCCCCATCCATGTCAGTAGCGATCAGATGAGTTTGATATATTGCGGATACGCAACAGAACCTTAAAATTATTGTTGCGATATCAAAATACAAGCTTACCGGTAGCGACTACTTAAGTGAGAATCGGCATGATGAAAATGGGGCCACTTCTTGGAGATAGTTTGTAACAGATGGCGAGGAGCAATACATTGTGGTCCCTTGTAGATGAGTCGGCCTAAGTTGATCCCTGACACGTGCATTGCTATTCCAAACATTCAACAATGAAGTGCAAACTGCTTCAGACTGAAACACCAATCTGGTGTTGTCATATAGATACATATGAAATTGCTCGAGATGTGTCGATCCTAAAACACTGGGTGAGGCTTCACATACCGAATGATGATAATTCAGGCTTCATATAATGAATATTTTCTTTCCAATCGTTGTACTTAAAGGTGGCATTATTTGATAGTATTAAAATAATGTGCTTTGGACTGAGTATCACTGTGCCGACGCATTGAAAGCAAATAGCTCAATGGAATAATCGTAGAGGAGGAGAAGGACAGGGAGAGGCGATGAGTAATAGAAGATTGTAAGTAATAAATACCCTGACAATGCCGAGTTTTGAGCTAGTCAATAATAAAGGCCCGATTCCTGGCTACTAAAGGAAGCCTAAATGAAGCTCATCTATAGCGTGGTATCATACAGTCGGTAATGCTCATCTCTTTAATGTTCCGCCCACGAGATTAACTATTAACTTTGTCGGGTGTAATGGGCTTTGATTAGTTATTCGCATGATTCGGAGTAATTTATTCTGTGCCCAACATGCAATGCTTCACGAATACTTGTCAGTTTCATCTGATAAATTGTTCGTGCTCGTCATCATGTAATGTCAAGGTTGTCGAGAACTGCACCGGATCTCAAGTTTCTTTGAATTTCCTGCATTTACTCCTCTCTCTCTCTCTCTCTCTCTCACACACACACACACACACACACACACACACACACACACAAGTTTCCTTCCGCCTCATATTTCTATCCCATTCGTGATGTATATGCCGGTAAGCGTAGCTATGAGCCCAGATTTTCTTGGTGATAATACGAGGCGTAAGTAGGAGGCAGTAAAACGTCGGGCAAGTCTCCTTGGACCTATTTTTCAGAATTTGAACATCAAAAACTCCATTTCTGTATCTCTCGCGCTTGCTAAACATACTTCTCATTATATGTTCGTAGTATCTGTTCTTTCGGACACGTTCCAACTCTTAATGATATGCCGCAAGTAATTGTTAACAAGGACTGCAGCACTACGTCAGTGTATGAATAAGTTGGGAATTTGCGTCTGACGGGGAGGGGTGGGAGTCGTGATAGCATAGTGCGTGCGATTGTGATAACTGATAACTACTGTACCCGGAATAGTGGACAGCGAAACTGCCTAGTAAGCAGAACACCCGGGTTCGAATACCGATCCGGTACAAATTTTCATTTTCCCATTAACGTAATTCATTGCCATTGACAGCTAATATTTTTAATTTTCTTGCCTCTTGATCCCTCTCTATGTTTAACTGTATTTTGTCTAACTGTTCTATTAATCTAACGGTGATTGTGAATTGTGTGAATTCATGTTGTCGTAGTTCCCGAGTTCTCTGAATTTAACATAGGTTAGAGACATTGTATTACTGTTTTAACGAGGTAATGTGTGGACTATCTGATTGAAGACCAAGAGCAGTATGTTGTCCATCGCTTTCTGGTTGTGCATAACAATTTTCAGGCAATAGAAAAGGCAGCGGTAGATGGAATTCACGCACAATGACCGACAGTTAATTACGAGTCCAACGACGACACGGCTGGAAGAATAAACCCTCCCGCCGCCTCACAAGTTTCCCATCGAATCGTATTTACTTTGAACATGTCGTCTATCTTTCAGGCATTTGTTATCAGAAAGAAGATGTAACAGATCTACTAATGAAACGGCCTACACGACGTTTGTCCGTCCTCAGCTAGAATATTGCTGTGCGATGTGTCTGGGTAGCAAACAATACCCGGTCTTCGACCACCTGTAAGTGGGCAAGGTGATGTCCCTCCGCCGTTTAAGACAAATGCTCGTAAAGTAACAACAGCTAGCCTCTCCTCTTCTAGCATCAGTTTACCACATGATGCAGTAATCACGTGGCGTACAGTGGAGGACAAAAAGATTACCCGGCCCGAGTAATTTGAGGTCCTAGAATAGAGCAATGCGCATGCCTCAGTTTCGAAGTGCGAGTGTTGCCAACTCTAGCGGTCTTCGGAGCTTCAGCTTGGTGTTTACATCGTGAAATAGAAGCAATATAGTAGTTCGGATACAGTTTATGTCGAGATTCTTAGCAGCTTAACTGACGTCTAATGTATAAAGCAGAGCGTCCGTATGTTTGTACGTGTTGCATACAAATCTACAGTTTTCTTCCAATCTTTATGAAATTCTGTACGCGTAAGCTTAAATCCATGAGGACGGTCGCCGTAAATGTAAGAATCACGTACGATATATAGTTCACGAGATATGACGTCATAAACAATGAGATGCGCGAAAAATTGCTGCATTTTGCGACAATGCTGCTCATTTTCTCCTAAACCATTGGACCGATTTCAACCACATTTGGTACAGACATTCCTTACCGTGAGGTAACAATTGCTGCATGGTTACGAATCACATACGGCACATGGTTCAAAAGATATTACGTCATAACCAATAGAAATCGCAAAAAATGCCATATAATGCGGCGAGACTTTCGAAATACACTGTATGAGAATGACAGTACTTGGCGACTTGCAACAAACTTTAAACATAATTTCAAACCTGTATTAAACTTTTTCTCGCTGGCAACCATAGTAAAATGATGAAAGGAAAAAAGTTTCTCGCTTACTAATTTTACGCTGTATATGGAGTAAAACTACGGCTCTCGGTATGACGTTACAATTTATGATTTGAACACTGTAAAATTTTCTGTCGCTACAATTTGTAGACAGTATACACATATATAGTTGAATCTAGCTTCTAAATTGTATCACATTCCGACACGTACTTCATGAGATATGAGCAGGTAAACAGTAACGTTCATAGACAAATGCTCCATCCGGATGGAAGCGAAAGCAGTTTACTTCCATACAGCTACAAGGAAAGGAACAGACTAAAACAGAGTACACCCAACGAATACCAATTATATCCCACAAATCTACCTTCAAGCGACTGCAGTTTCCATTGGAACTTGCATTTCTATTACGATTAATAAATTACAGGGCAATACACTTTCATTATGTTTTCGTGAAAACGGTATGAGTTTTAAAGTAAATATGGTGTCTTTTCTCCACCTCTGATGACTGTAAAAATGTACTTAAATTATACTAAATATTAAAAATGCTAAAACTATTTGTTTATTTATTATTTTCAGAGTCAACTCATTTCTTGACGAAATTCAAGTATACTGAAATGATAAAATTATATACTTTATAATTTAAAAAGAAATAGAAGAATAAGAGGTATCAATAAACCTTTGGTTTGAAATTGGTGACAATCCGGAAAGTCAGAATCGGAAGCCTGGAAGCTGATTTTTATAATATGTGCTTTCCATCTACACCTACTGCAGCCTGCCAGATATTTAACAT
The DNA here is from genome assembly GCA_026315105.1 of Locusta migratoria. Lineage (NCBI taxonomy): Eukaryota > Metazoa > Arthropoda > Insecta > Orthoptera > Acrididae > Locusta > Locusta migratoria. Next base: position 121,383,466 of record CM048745.1, on the reverse strand, counting down.
CCCGGGCAACGCCGGGTTTTCAGCTAGTATCATTTATTTTGGAAAACGTTATTCGAGCACGTAAAAGCGGTTGAGTTGTAAGAATCCATGTGGATAGATTTTCTCGAACGAACCGCTTTTTACATTATGTTGCGTTGGCTGACCCTGGATGCTGTGGCTCAGAGCGACAGATCAGAGGCAGAACGCCCTCTGTAATAATAATAATAATAATAATAATAATATAATAATAATAATAATAATAATAATAATAATAATAAAGAAGCTGAGCCAAGAAAACATCGAACAACAACGAACAAACACGATCAGCGACTGCATGAAACAGAACTACTCATAGAGCAAGGATAAAGAAGAGAAAAAGAAAAAAGTGCACATAGGCTGACGGTTCACGAATACGAGGGACGCGAGTTTGAGTACCATATTTTTAACATTAATTCGCTACGAATTGTACAATTATAGGCTTTTGTAGATTCCAATTTCTTAGACTTACTCCATTTTGTAATAGCCCAATCTTTAAACAACGAGACAAATGATAGCCATAGTATAAATGTTGAAAATAAAATGGAATCATGTAATTACTTCGGCTGCCGCATGGTGAATCTACAGTGTTAAGCTGAGATAAATGTATCAGCAGATAGGCATAATTTTCCAAGTCCTTATGCGCGGTAAACAGGAGTGAGTCGCTGTGCCTTCCATTATCTGTTGTTCTCATCTTAATATTTGTTCTTCAACTCCGTTACGTTAACAGGTAGCTCATTGATAGAATGTCGGCCTTCCTGGTTAAGTGTAATCCATCGGATCGGATGCCACCAGAGTCTTGACTTTTTTTTTTTTTTTTTTTTTTTTTATCACAGTGAAAATGTTTCTTGATTTAGTTACTTTTTGTTATTAAATTATCCTGATTATACTTTTTTCAGTATTCTTTTCAGTAAATAACTAATTACAGTTTGTTAATTTGATATCTAAAAATAATCTTCCTTGGAAGGTAATATTTTTAGTAAGGCAATATTTAAAGTATTACCCGCAAGAGGTCTAAAAATTAAAAAAATAAATTGAATGCAGTGGGATTCGAACGCGCGTCCGTTGCGTTTATAAACTGTCAGCCTACCCATTCAGCCACGGTGGAGTAGCCGAGCGGTCTAAAGCGTCTCGCTGCGGAGCGCGCGGTTGCTCGCCGTGGAGGTGAGTGTGTGTGTTGTCCTTCGGTTAGTTTACCTAGGTTTAAGTAGTTTGTAAGCTACGGACCGATGACCACGCAGTTTTGTCCGATAGATTTACAAACATCTGAACATTTTTTCTACCCATTCACCCAATGAAACGTATGCGACATGCGGTTCGTTGTTGTAAATGTAGCCAAGTGGAATCCTTATATCTCAACCATTTCTAAGTGCTCAAATAATGTTTTCGAGAATGATATGTGAGTTAAAATACAATAATTCTAGAAATGTACTGTATCTTAAGTATTGTATTGCTTCTATTTGACGATTTAACAGTAAGCTGAAGCTACACAAACCGCTGGAGTTGCCAACACTTACGCTTATGAGCTTGGGCATGCGCATTGCTCATTTCTTGGACTTTAAATTTTTCGGGTCGGGTAATCTTTTTGTCCCCCATTGTACATTGCTGTGACAAAAGTCGTGGATGTCGATATGCACAGATGGCGAGAGCACCGCATGCACACGTTATGCACATTTAAAGTCCGGACGTGATCCTGAAATACCACTTGATTTGCGATGGGAAAGATCTGTGGCCCATGGTGTAATCCCCTCCCTCCCCCCTCTAGAAGTGTAGTATAAATTTCACAGTGCGACGCAGCCGTATTTCACCGCACAAAAATCGGTAAATCTCTGAGGGACGCACTTAAAGAGTCGGGGATCTCGGTGTAATTAAAAGTGGAACGGCGTACAAGCTATTCGTAACGCAGGCGCAGGCGAATCCCAGTGCAGCCATAGACAGTTAATTTGGGGAGATTTAGTGCAACGCTAAAGGTACTCTAGGAGACGAGAACCTCCTAGCGCGGCCCCTGGGCAGATAGGCGCCACTCACCGCGATTAGATAGGCCACCTAACGCATCGGTATTCGTCAAGCTCACTTAACGCCATGTTCGTGGTCACTGTCACATTAGTTGCACTTAAGGGATAGCCGTGTTACTGGGCAGCAAGCAGTACTCTATCTTAGACCACCTATAAATGGGAACGCAGTTTATCTGCAGTTTAAGCCAAATGTTTATGCTCTAAGCCAATTCGGAAAAAAAATCTGTATAGAACACATGGGTTCGTTAGGACGATCTGTAACAAGTTTATAATGGTTTTCAACCAAGATCGCTATTTATTTAGACTGATGCAACTAGGCATCATCTTCTGATCTAGAAAAGTATACATACTACACAAACGGACTCCAGAAATCGCAACATAACGTTTTTACCCATTCATCCTGAATTTAAATCTAAGTGCATAACTCAATCATTGTGTTAAAAGAAATTGCTAACAGTACCTCTCATACAGAAAAGCATTACATTTGTCTTATGATAATAACAAAAAAGTACACATGCATAGCACCAAATTACGAGGATCATCCGGAAAGTAGTACCTGTTAGCCCGGAATTAAATGCTAGCGAGAGGAGTAACCACCGAATAGGATCTAAACCTTCAGTTGTTGGTTTGCTTACTTTGTGTAACGCTACGTTCTATTCACACTGACTGTATTGTAACTGTTGGTGTTTATGATGTTTAAATCATTAAAAGAAAGACTGTGCTGTACTCGACGCGGCGGAATCTATTTTTGGAAATTTCTTTCGCCGACTTGCTCCTCCGAATTTGTACATATTTTGTTAGGACCTACCTTCATAGGCAGACATTATCATTATAATTTAATAAGAGATCGAAAACGGAAAGATTTAGATCTCTTTTTTTTCTTCTTCCTCGCTATGTAGAGAAATGACATAAATAAATTCGAGGAACCCACTGCTATGTACTTAAATGTGGTCTGAGGAATATTTATGTAGATTAGAGAACGGGGGAATGAAATTTCTGCAACTGAAACGCCCAGATTTAATATGTCGCGGTTTTCGAGAATATGATTGGTGAGGCACGTAAAGGAAATGTTTAAATTGTTGCTAATGAAACGAATAGCGATACATTTATATTGTTTTCTTGTCAGAATGTTTGGCAGTTTATTTCCGAATATATCGTGATTGCCAAAGGTGAGGTTAGCCGAAATCCTTAGAGGACACCTTTAACTGATGTTGCAAATGGATACACCACACCAGACTTGCGCATAATAGTTCGCGATCGGGTGTACTCACTTTAGTTCGCGGCTCTGCCGCGAAGTAGTTCGTTCTTTTAGTTCGTCCCAGTGACGGCTGAGCGGCGTGGTCTACGTATGCAGGTGGAGGGAGAAGTTCCCCCACCTAGCTGCTTTATGCGCTTGCTGCTTGAGCCGCTAACGATATCACGCAAACCAAAAGAAACAGTTTGTGGATAATTTCTCGCGTTTAAGTGTAGAGTTATCTCTATCTCTTGGCATTATGGAATTTATTAGTCAGATATTGCAGAATGCAGAATACTTCAAAACAAATTTTGTAGCACTGAATTATGTAATCTAGCAGGGAGACACTTACTTCGAAATGGCTCTCATCAGCAGAAGGCAAACACGTGATTTTTAATTCTGCTGCGCTACTGCCCGCCGGTCTTCGGAATAGAATCCAACGAACTAAGAAGCGAGATACGTTTGGCATGATAGTTCGCGACCGTTCGCGCATATTTTAGTTCGCGACTGATCGTGAATATTTTAGTTCGCAGCTCGGTCGCTCTTTTTAGTTCGTCCGCTTTTTTTGGCTTTTGCCACCGCTACTAAACGAGCTCTTTCTTTGTTGTGACAGTGTTCAACACTGAATACCTTAGAAAAGAAAATTTGTGGCAATAACTATGAAACTACAGCTTAGCTGACTCCTCAACTCGAAATGACGGTAACTGGAAGAAGGAAATCACGCGATTCTGCGCGCTGTCGCGTCCTCTCGCTGTTCCCCGTCTTCGGAAAAGGAGCAGACGAACTAAGACGCGAGAGAACTGTGAACTAGTTCGCGTAGCCTGTGGGAGCACTCTTCCAAACTAGTTCGTTCGCGAACTACACAAGACTACACCATACTCAGAACTGCGGCGTCTGTTGGCATCTCTACGCAGGATTGCATAGATGTTTCAGATCTTTTCCTAAAGGCAATAGCGAGAACCTCTGACCGGAAAAAGTTTTTTGCTTAGGAACTGAGCGCTCTCGTGTTGGCTGCTCAAGGGCGTCATCCCTTCCGCCCGGGAGCGCCCTCTGTAGGGTTTCTGGTCAAAGTGGCGCCCGCCCCCGCGGTTGGTAACCCTGTTAGGGAATTTCCGGCCTGCCAGGGGCGGATGCGGTTGCAAGTCGCTGCGGCACACGTGGCCGATGAAAGTGCAAAAGCACACGTGCTGCTGTGCCCGGCTGTTCACCTGTGTGCTCATGTGAGTGGCTGGGCTACAGATTGACTTTCTCCGTGGGTTTGTGTATAAATAAGTCTGCAAACCAGAGTTGCCAGACGCAGGGAATTTTCCCTACACATAGGTAATTTTAAGCATTACAATCATGTAGGGAATTTTCATCCAAAAGTCCCCAACGCGTAGGTACTTTGGTAAAATTTTACAATCGCCGACACAGGCCTAGCGGGTAATGTTGGCAACAGAACGGTTGTTAGCACGTGGGAATGAAGCCAACCAATTGTGGCAAAGTTTGAAGTAGCGAATGATATTTTAGATGGCATAGTTGTTTTCTGTTCATAGTAAACAATATTAATTTGAAAACTTTCTTTCAGACACATTAAAATTGATGCGAAATATGATGATTTCACTGTCTGTCTGTGGAATGGAGAGTCGGTTTGGAAATAGTGTTAGAAAATGTCAGCACAAGAAAAATTCATTTTTTCCATGAACTAAAGACTTTTTATTACCTTGACTAGACTTATTTATTTGCGTCAGTACGATATACTAGTTAGTACTTGTAAATGAGAAGATGCTGACAAGAAAACGCTAAAACATTTGCGACAGTCAACGTTGTAATGAACAATTCGCTGTCAACATAGCATTACTCTTTGAAAACCGAATCATGTGGAGTGACGGACTTCCTTTTTTGTGCTGACTGTGAACTAAATAATTACTGATGTTCGTACTCTATGGTTGATAGTGTCTCGATGTATCCTTGTGCGGTAAATAAATCAGTTATCCTCGTCTAACAGTGCACGCGGAATTAAAAGTTCAAATGTCTGTAAATCTATCGGACCAAACTGCGTGGTCATCAGTCCGTAGCTTACAAACTACTTAAACGTAGGTAAACTGACCTACGGACAAACACACACACCCATGCCCAAGGGACGACTCGAACCTCCACGGCGAGCCACTCGGAATTAGCGGCATATTTGGGGAAACAAATTAATGCTGTTCCTCTCTATGGTTGGCAGGTTCTTGATATTCCCTTGTCCGATCAATAAATCAGTTATCCTCTTGCAACAGAGCATTTGGAATTTGAGGCATAATCTACACTGGACTTCATCAATCAGTAACGATCAGTCACTGGAAAAACATATCTAGCAAGTCAAGCACGATGCCAAATATTTATTTTGAAGTTTTTCAAAATTGTAATATGTCACATTAATCAATTGGTTAACCTCTGCTGGCCGGACTCCTGGATTTAGCCCCTCCCAGACCCAAATCCTGGCTACGAGCCTGATATAGGGGCATTAATGAGGTGGTAGGGAGAAAGTAGGGAAAACGCAGGTACATTTTTGTGAGACTGTAGGTATCTTCTCTCTCTGCCATCTGGCAACACTGCTGCAAACAGTCACGATTTTTTAACTCAGCGACACACATACACAGTACAGGCCACTCATTTATGCAAATAGGGCGAAACGTCAAACTACTTACGACTAACTAGGGGGACATAAAATGGATTTGTTTGAAGAACTGGATGTATATTCACACCACAAGAAATATGAAGATAAAATATTAAACTAAAAACCGGAAAGTGAATCAGTTAATTTCTTTCGATGTTTCAACAAGGTTGAAACTTAAATAGTGGCAATTATTTGTTCACAACCATTACAAAAGCGTTACATGTTTGCGCCTGTTTCTGTCTTCCAAAGTAATCACGAGCGTTGTGTAAACCAGATGCCAGCGATGTGGAATGCGTAGAATACCGTTAGCAGAGCCTGTTCTGTAGATGGTGCGAATGCAGCGGTCTACTGCCTGTCGAATCTCTGGAACAGTTCTGAAGCGAATGCCATGATGTGGTTCCTTCAACTTCGGAATCAAATCAAAGTCACAAGGACTTAAGTCTGCGGAGTAAGGTGGCTCGTACAGAACTTCTCAGTCCCATCGACCGAACAGAGCAGCCACAGCTTATCGTGCAAAATGATGGGTGGGTTGCGTGTTGCCTCGCCCCCCCCCCTCCCCCCAAAGCTGGTCGTGATGCTCCAAAAAACGAACAGTAATACTGTGCATTGACGATCTCTCGAGGAGAAACATAATGCATTAGGATAACACCATCACAGTCGTACACAAGAATCACATCATCGAATTCCGCTAGAGATCTGGCCGAATATTAGTCTTTTTAACACAGTGAATACACTGCGAATGTGAGCAAGAAATTGCGCCGTAACGGTTCTCTTGTTCATTCTTGAAATTTCCTACTTTAACACGACTTAATGGACTGAGCCTATTACGGACGACCCCTCTCAATGACAGGATCGGCGCTATGGTGATCACTTTTGCTTTCGCTTCTTTAGCCCCGTTCGCGGAAGGCTGCATTGACTCAATGTCAACACGGATTTAGAAAATGTCGTTTTCTTGCGAAACACAACTAGCTCTTTATTCACACAAAGTGATGGGTGCTATCGACAAGGGTTCGCAAATCGATTCCGTATTTCTTGATTTCCAGAAGGCTTTTGACACCGTACCTCACAAACGGCTTTGAATCAAATTACGTGGTTATGGTATATCGCTCCAAATTTGCGATTGGATAGGGATTTCCTATCAGAGAGGACACAGTTCGTAGTAATCAATGGTAAGGCATCGACTAAAACAGAGGTGATATCGGGCGTTCCACAGGGTAGTGTTATTGGTCCTCTGCTGAGCCTGATATACATAAACGACTTGGGGAAAATCTAAGTAGCTCTCTTAGGTTGTTTGCAGATGACGCCGTCATTTACCGTCTAGTAAAATCATCTGAAGATCAAAACCAACTGCAGAACGATCTGAATAAGATATCAGTATGGTGTAAAAATTGGCAATCGAATCTAAATAATTAGAAGTGTGAACTCGTCCACATGAGTACGTAAAGAAATCCGTTAAACTTTGTTTAAAAGATAAATCAATCAAAAGTGAAGGCCTTAAACTCCACAAAATACCTAGGAATTACAATTACTTCAGACTTAAATTGGAGAGAACACGTAGATAATGTCGTGGGAAAGGCGAACCAGAGACTGCGTTTTATTGGCAGAACCCTCAAGACATGCAACAGAACTACAAAAGAAACTGCATACACTACGCTTGTCCGACCTTTTATGGAGTATTGCTGCCCAGTGTGAGATCCTTATCAGGTGGGTTTGACGGAGGACATCGAAAGAGTCCAAAGAAGGGCAGCTCGTTTCGTACTGTCACGATACAGGGAAGACAGCGTGACGGAAATGATACAGGATCTGGGATGGGAATCATTACAACAACGGCGCTTATTGCTGCGGCGTGGGCTACTTATGAAACTCTAATCGCCAACATTCTCCTCCGAATACGAAAATATATTGTTGACTCTTACTTACATAGGCAGAAATGATCATCAGAATACAGGTGTTCTTTCTTCCCGCGCGCTATACGAGAATGGAATGGGAGATAAATAGTATACAGGTGGTTCGATGAACCCTCTGCGAGGCACTTAAATATGATTTGCAGAGTATCCCAAGTAGATGTACATGTAGATATAGATTTGTACCTATGGACCGTTCCACTCCCCACTGGGTTAAAAAATTCTATTTTATTGATGCTAGCGACTGTCTGTCAATACATTAAAGTCTGCACTATACCGACTGGAAAACAGAAACTATCAGCGTATAACGAACTCGCCAAAATTCCCCCATTAAAGTACGAATAAAGTTACTTTCGGTTAAAATTCTACGCTAAATTCTTTTTTTCTGTTACTTAGCGGTATTGTTATACAAATATTTTGCAACAGTACCCAAGCAGAAGTTGTAACCGTTAAACAAAAGTAACCATAAATGTACCTTGCTCACTGGCACAGTAAATATTGTTGTCCAAAATTTCCTAGACTTTTCGAAGTGCACAGGTTGTGAGGCTCAAGCGAGACTCACGGTTGAGTCTAGGACACGCACTAGCAGCGCGCCTCGTGTATTTCAAACGTCAACTTCGCTTCGCAGTTTCTCCGGATGTAATTGACGCATCGCGATGCAACCAACGTCATTCTTTTTGTGATTTTTCATTCTATCGATTGCTTAAGAAATAACATGGGGTATCCATTAAAAAAACAATATAAGTTTGTGTTGAAAATAATATTTATTCACGTTTTAGAGTGTCTAATAGTACCTACTTTCATAAGCCCTTGCCGTACGTTCATGACCGTAAAAGTCGTTTTTCAACATCTCTTGTAGTTTCAGAGATATCTGGTGTGAAACAGTTGAGTGGGACACCCTGTATATAATTTTGCAAAATCGCGTTTCTACGAAAAATACAACTATGTAGGTGAACTTAAAAAAAAACGAAAAAAAAAAACAGTGTCAATATAAAATTTCATCGAAATCGTCAGAGCCATTTCCCAGACAGCTAAAATATATAAACGAGTACATACAAGAATTGCTCGTTCAAAGATATACGAATTAACTTTGTGGAATATAAAACAATTTATGGTCTGTTGCATTCAAAGTGAATGTTGCAAAAGAACTCCGTAATTTAAGTAAATTTCACTTAGGTACACGGTTTCGTATTACTGAGCCGCCGGCCGCGGTGGCCAAGCGGTCTGCGGCCCGCCAGTCACAGTCTGCACGGCCACTACGGTCGGGGGTTCGAATCCCCCCTCGGGCATGGATATTTGTGCCGTCTTTAGTATAAGCCAGTTCATAAGTAGTTTGTAAGTTAAGGGACTGATGACCCCGTAGTTAAGTCCCATAAGCTGTACAAACATTTGAACATCAGATGGCCGAAGCAGAGAAGATATAAAATGCAGAAAGGCTATGGGAAGTAAAGCGTTTCTCAAGAAGCGAAACTTGTTAATATCGTCTTATCTTAGAAGATAGATTAAGGAAAGGTAACATTTTTAGCTTTTGTAGATTTGGAGAAAGCGTTTGATAATGTTGACTGGGATACACTCTTTCAAATTCTGAAGTCAGCAGGGGTAAAATACAGGGAAAGGAGAGTTATTTACAACTTGTAAAAGCCAGACCGCAGTTATTAGACTCGAAGGGCATGAAAGGGAAGCATCAGCTGGGAAGGGAGTAAGACAGGGTTGTAGCCTTTCTCCGATGTTATTCAATTTGTACATCGAGCAGGCGGTGAAGGAAAGCAAGGAAAAATTTGGAATAGGGATTAAAGTTCAGGGGGAATAAATAAAAACATTGCTTTTTGCTGATGACATTGTAATTCTATCAGAGACAGCAAAGGACCTGGAAGAGCAGTTGAATGGAATGGACAGTATGTTGAAGAGAGCGTATAAAATGAACATTAACAAGAGCAAAACAAAAATAATGTAATGCGGTCTTAGAAAATCAGGCGATGCTGAAGGAATTAGATTAGGTAACGAAACAATGAAGGTGGTAGATGAGTTTTGTTACTTGGGTAGTAAAATAACGTGCGATGGTCGCAGTACAGAGGATATAAAATGCAGAATGGCAATGGGAAGAAAAGCATTTTTGAAAGAGAGAAATTTGCTAATATCGAATATTAATTTAAGTGTAAGGAAGTCTTTTCTGAAGGCATTTGTGTGGACTGTTGCCTTGTATGGGAGTGAAACATGCATGATAAACAGTGCGGACAGGAAAAGAATAGAGGCTTTTGAAATGTGGCGCTACAGAAGAATGCTGAAGATTAGGTGGGTAGATCGCATAACTAATGAAGAGGTACTGAACAGAATTGGTGAGAAAAGGAATTTTTGGCATACCCTGACCAAAAGAAGGGATCGCTTGGTAGGGCACATTCTTAGACATCAAGGAATCGTAAATTTAGCATTGGAGGGAAGTGTGTGGGGTAAAAATCGCAGAGGGAGACCAAGAGACGCGTATAGTAAGCAGATTCAAGTGGATGTGGGTTGCCGTTCTTATGAGGAGATGAAAAGGCTTGCTCAGGATAGAGTAGGGTGGAGAGCAGCATCAAACCAGTCTCCGGACTGAAGACCATAACAACAACAACATCCAATATTAATTTAAAAGTTAGGAAGTCTGTTCTGAGAAGCATTTGTCTGGAGTGTAGAGTTGAATGGGAGAGAAACGTGGACGATAATGAGTTCAGACAACACTATAATAGAAGCTTTCGATATGAAATGATTTCCAGTCCATGGTGTACAGCAATCAGTGAGAATAAATATTCCTTCAGTAAAACACCTTCTTGATTGCAATTTTTTTTTATTCCTTTTTTAATGACGCGTTTCGTGATTTAGCAGGGCGTCTTCAGATTATCTGCGTCACAGAATTTACACAACATTACAAGACGCAATTACAAAACGGGGATAATGGGACATGGGCTTATTTTGTGTTTGAAAGACAGTATAAATGTTAAACAAGCTGTAAGCTTTGTTTGCCATTTTTTCTGTCTTTTAAACACAAAATAAGCTCATGTCCCATTATTCACGTATTGTAATTACGCCTTGTCATTTTGTGTAAATTCTGTCACGCAGATAATCTGAAGATGCCCTGCTAAAGGACGAAACGCGTCATTAAATAAGGAATAAAACAATTTGCAATCAAGACGGTTTTTTACTGAAGGAATATGCTTTCGATATGTGGTGCTACAGACGAATGATGAAGATTAGATGGGTAGATCACGTAACGAGTAGGTGCTTAACAGAGTCGGGAAGAAAAGGAATTTCTGACATATTCTAAGAGAAACAATAGGTTGGTGCGACACATTCTGAGACATCAAGCATAGACATCATAGCATTGGAAGGAAGTTTGTGGGGTAAAAATCGCAGAGGGAGACCGAGGGGCGAATGCAGCAAGCAGATTCAAAAGTATGTTCAAATGTTTGTTAAGCTTATGGGACTTAACTACGGGGTCATCAGTCCCTAAACTTACAAACTACTTATCTACTACCTTATACTAAGGACGGCACAAATATCCATGCCCGAGGGGGGATTCGAACCCCCGACCGTAGTGGCCGTGCAGACCGTGACTGGAGCGCCTCAGTCTCCTCGGCCACCGCGGCCGGCCAAAAGTATGTGGTTTACCGTTCATATTCTCAGATGAAGAGGCTTGCGCAGGGCAGGTTATTGTGGAGAGCTGCATCAAACCAGTTTGCGGACTGAAGACCACAACAGCAACATAACCTGATGATGATGAACAGCATCGAAACATGTCGTAAATAAATATTTTTTAATGCTTAAATCGTATTTGAAGCAACCTTTTAATTAGAAATAATCATCCTGACTGCGAATGCAGAAGGAGAGTAGAAGGAGAGTAGATAAAGAAGGAGAGTAGATTTAGGAACCGATGACAGTTGTGTCTTCTTCAGGTTACTCAGACACGGACCTTGTGGCTGGTTCGTTACTTACAGCCAGTGGCTGCCGCTACTGGGTTGACAGTGGCGGTGTCCTGTTCACCGCAGCGGCTTCTCAGACACGCGGAATACTCGCCTGACAGACGGAGGTAATTATTTAGCTTCTGGGGAACTGCGGCCTGTTGACGGAGCGCCACCCGGTCCCGGGAAGGCCTCCATTATGAAACAGACTAACTTAGGCTGCCGCTTACCTTGCGCCGCGCCGCGGTAACTCACCCAGAGGCTGTTTGTCCTCTGACGGCAAACTTGGCGAGAGCATCGCAGACGTCGACGCCGGCTCACCGGCAGACCGCCGCCTTCTCTGGTGGATGACAGCACCAATCTGAGGTGGCGCTTTCCTGGGTTTACGTCTCGGGCCAAATTACGTGAATCTGCCAAGCTCCACTAACGTTGCGTTTAGGGATTGCAATACAGCACTGTTTTAAATACAATGGGATTTTTGCTTGCCTGCTTTCAACGGGATTCCGCAATGTGGTGTCGCACAAGTACAAAGTGCGCGCCACTTACTTTCGCCGCGCGCCGCCATGCACGCACGGCGCGGCGTTCTAACGACGACAGCCACGAGCGCCCTCTGCGACAACTCCGCTCGTGGCCACCACTGAAGGACATCGTTCACTTCGCACTTCGATAGCAACCAGTTAGGACCTTCGTAATCAGATAGGCACCAGTGAAGACTTTGCTATCGTACAGGCACTAGGCAGGCCTCTAACAACTATGTATCAACATTCTGCAGTACTATGTAAAAGTTAAGTATTGTTACATTCTGTGCAATATATATCTTTCTAATTTACTCTAGTGTTTATAGTTTCTGGCTGCTCCCCTCCGTACCTGCACCAGCGGGCTATCCTTATTCCTGTGTCGGTCTTATTCCACTCGGCCACCGACACCTACGACGAGGCTGGGACACAAAAGCGGCGACGAAGTTGGGACACAAAACGCAAAGGTTATATTGGCCCACTTTAGGTTACGGTAGTAACACTAAAAGTGGGCCTTTGCGATCGTTTTTTGAAAGCTCGAAATTTAAATAAAAATAACGGCTTAACCATTCACCTGACACAAACATTGAATAACCGAATTTGTAGAGGAGAAAATTCTCTACAACTTTGCTCCCTTATGTTTTTTTCATATCTCGTAGTGTTTCAGAAATATTTGCAAAAATAACGGCGATTTTGGGATGTCTGTCTGTCTGTCTGTCCGTCCGTCCGTCTGTCTGTCTGTCCGTAACGTGTTCCCCGTATTAAGACGAACCGTTCAACCGATCAACACCAAATTTTACAGACATAATTGTAGGCCGACAGAGACCAGAACCTCCTTTCTTCAAAATTTCCGGACAAAAAATACGGTAGTAATGCCAAAAAAGCCGTTTATAATACAATTGTAATTGCAAACGAACGAAAATTGAATAACCTAATTGGTAAAGAGGAAAATTCTCTACAAATTCGCTCTATTATGTTTTTTTTTCTTCATATTTTGCATCGTTGCAGAGATATTTGCAAAAATAACGGTGATTTGACGCTGTCTGTCTGGTTGTAACGTGTTCCCACTTTTTAGGTCGAACCGTTCAACCGATTGGCACCAAATTTTACAGACATAAATTTTGGCTACCAGAGACCAGAACCTCGCTTTTTAAAATATTTCCGACAAGAAATACGTTAGTAATATCAAAGAAAGGTCGTTTTAATGTAATTTTAATTGCATATAAACCGTTCATCTGACGCTAAAATTGAATAACCGAATTTGTAGAGGAGGAGATTCTCTACAGCTTTGTTCCCTTATGTTTCTTTCATATCTCATATCGTTTGAGAGAAGTTTGCAAAAATAAGTTTTGACGCCCTCCACTGAATTAACGAAAACCAGCCGTTCACAGATGACACGTGGCATTCTTCGCCCAGAACTCTCTCTGGCATAAGCCATCTTGCTTTGATTATTTGATGATTTTCTTATTTTAACTTACACGTTTTAATTCCAAAGCAATGGCGCACTGAAGAATTAACAAAAACACGTCGTTCTTCATACGATAAATGATAATCTAGTGTCTACAAAGGCCATATTAGCATCAGTTAATAACAGCCATCAATAGTATGAAATTAAAGGATGTAACTTTTAAGTGTTGGACGTAGCGTAGCGGGCAATGTGTTGGACTGTGACGCTGCAGGTCATTGGTTCAAAACCCGCCACTACCTAAAACTTTTTGTCTTCCTAAAAGGGTTTCAGACATTTTTATTAATTAATTTTTTGTTGTTTACATTATTATTTTGGTCCAAAATGTTTGCTAAAACTTATAAAACTACAAATCTAAAGTAGGCTGTAAAACTCATCAGTGCGATTTTTTTTTTTTTTTTTTTTTTTTTTTTGAATGCCAATAAATATTCGTTGTTATAAGGGCCAGTTCTCAGCAAAGAAGGGAAAGCTGAAAAGTGGAAAGAGTACATAGAGGAGCTCTACAAAGGAAATGAACTTAGAGATAAAGTTGTAAGAAGGGAAGAGGAAGTAGATGAAGATGAAATAGGAGATACTACACTGAGAGATGAATTTGACAGAGCCCTGAAAGACCTACGTCGGCACAAGGCCCCGGGAGTAGATGACATTCCCTCAGAGCTACTAAAGTCTCTAGGAAAGCCATGACTAAACTGTTTCACCTGATGTGTAAGATGTATGAGACAGGAGAAATACCCTCAAAAACATTTCGAACATATGTACAAGCGCGGAAAAAGGCGATTTAATAGAGGTAACGCAGGAATTCCTCTCTTCTGATTTCGTAAACAGTGTGATTCCAGAATCCGAACCCGCCGACAACTGTTGCTGAAGCGCGCTGCGGTCGCGTGTAGTTCATTGAGGCACACGTCTCGTACACACAAGTTGCGCCGTCTTCGAGCGTTCAGCCGCACGTTGGACCAACAACACCTAGAGACAAGGCCTCACAACATGCCGCGCTACGTCATACTGACCAGGCCGCGGCCGCCAGCGGAATGTCTGTCCGCTGGGGCATGCCCTCTGCCTCGTAGCGGCCAGCCATTCAGCTAGCGGTCGCGGCCTGGTCAGTAAAGCACTAGATATACCGAGCTGAACAATCCGCCATTTTGAATCCCAACCCGACGACAATCTTATATGCTTTGTATGGTGTAGCGAAGTGAATCACCGAATAGTTTGTGATTTTATTGTTGCTTTGTGTGAAATGGTTGGTTGTACTATTCGTTTTACCGGTTTCCTTCAAATATACATCGGCGTAAAAGGTGACTTGTAAATATTGGACGCCAAGTATGGGCGCCAAAATCGAGCAACTATCTGTGTGAAGTTAAGAACAAAACCTTTTTTATTTGTGGTCTAAATAGTTACGCTCACAGAGAGAGAATAACGAGAATATGGGCCCATACATGTAAGCAATGGTGTAATTTTCCTGCAGATTGTCAACATAACACGACATACAGTCTGTTTAAAGAAAGCTACTTTTCTTGATTTTATTTAGACCAACTAAGGAGATATTATAAATGACGTTAATTGTATTTAAGATGATACATGCGTGCAGCTGGCTTTACCCAACTAGAGGTTTTTAAATTATATTATTTCGCATTAATTCAGTGTTTAATTTAAATGTGTCTCTCAGTACGGGAATATGTAGGCCTAAGCCAAGCTATGAAGAGCATGATTGAAAAAAAAAAAAAAAAGAAAGAAAAAAAAAAATGAACTTCGCAAAAAATGCGAACAGGAAGTAAGTCGTAAATGAAAGGAATTAAATTCAAAACTTAGCATGCAACATTCACTTTATTTCAAAGTGCATGCTACCAGAGAGACTTTATTTAGTCGTTATCTAACAAAACCAGACGTTCAAAGTTATTTAACACATTTTCACGTAAAATCTTCTCTGAAATATGATGTGTGTGTAAAATGTGCGAGGTATTAGAGGGGGAAATATCAGAATTCAACATTATTTTTTAACTGTTTTCGAATGCAACTCTTCGTTACCGTAAAAGTGTGTGGACGTACCATTTATAATCCAAAAAATACAATAATTATAAAAATGTTTGTTAAGCTTAAGGGACTTAACTACGGGGTCATCAGTCCCTAAACTTACAAACTACTTATGAACTAACTAATACTAAGGACGGCACAAATATCCATGCCCGAGAGGGGATTCGAACCCCCGACCGTAGTGGCCGTGCAGACCGTGACTGGAGCGCCTCAGTCCCCTCGGCCACCGCGGCCGGCCAATAATTACAACGTATTTTAATTGGTTGTGGTAAATATTTAGAACGGCACCACATGACTTAATTTGTGATGGTATCTTATAATCGCTAACTTTAAGTTGCTTGCTTCTTACAGTCAAATATAAGCAAACAAATTTACTATGCAGTAATATTTTCTGCATTAGGGAAATATATTTAATGGCCTTAAGAGCATATTCAAATGTTCAAATGTTTGTAGAGTCTATGGGACTTAACTACGGGGTCATCAGTCCCTAAACTTACAAACTACTTATGAACTACTTACGAACTAGGACGGCAGAAATATCCATGCCTGAGTGGGGATTCGAACCCCCAACCGTAGTGGCCGTGCAGACCGTGACTGGCGCGCCTCAGTCCCCTCGGCTACCGCGGCCGGCAAGAGCATATTAAATAGCGTAAGTGTTCTGTAGTCGTTAAATGCGGGCCTTCAACGCGGGATTCAAAATGGCGAATTGTTCTGCTTGTGCTATACAGTGCTCTACTGGTCAGTATGACGTAGCGCAGCCTTTTGTGAGGCCTTGTCTCTAGGTGGTGTTGGTTGGACTCGGAACGTTGACCACACACGTTTAGACACCCGCTCCGTATGGCAACAACGTGTGCTATCAGCGACAATGGTAGATTCCATTGCATAGTGCCCCCACAGCAGTGTTGTCACTATTTAAGTTGCATCCTTCGTACTCGTACAGCAGGCACTTGTACCATTTTCCTGTCGGCCCCTCAGTTACGTCGTCCTCGCACTCGTTACCAGTCCTAACTCTGATCGTCTGGCAAAAATGCGGTGCTCCACTCCACCCGAGTCCGAGGAACGGCATCTTTGTAGCGTCCGCTGCCTGCCTTCTCGGTGGTGTAAATGATGCAGTGGACTGCCGCTTACAGCGGTCGCGACGCGTGCGAGGCGGCCCGTGTGAACGTTGAAGGAATTTCCGGAGGGGAGGAACCGTAGCCCGTGGCGGCATCTTCCTGCGGTTCATTAGCCTGGCAGGAGCGCCCTCCTGCTGTAGCCTCCTCCACGAAGCAGCAGCCGCCGTACACGAAAATCCACAGTCTGCTCCCGCGCGCTATTTACCTTACCGCGCTCCAGACGTAATATTACGTCGGGCAAAGAGAAGGGAAAAAATGCACCCGCCGTAATATTACGTCGCACAGCAATCGATGTTATTTGCTGCGTTTCAAACTGGAGTGTACGGCTTCCGCTTAAACACACGTTTTCTAATAGCCCCCCTTCATTGTATCACACTAACAAACTGTTCAAATGTTTGTAAATCTATGGCACTTAATTACTTGGTTATTACGCCCTAGCTTACAAACTACTTTAAGTTAAAGTAAACTAAGGACAACACGTACAGCCATATCCGTTGGGAGACTCAAATTCCAGATGGCGACATGTCGCGCGCACAGCAGAATGGCACCTCAGTGCGAACCGCTATTCCGCCGTGGCCACGGTCTCACAGACTAACTACTTTAACTTTGTTCACTATTTCGGCCCTCTTCATGTCAGTAACTCTAAAACTGAGCGTTTGCGATGGCCTCTTAACAACAACAGCAGCCGCCACGCGCTATTTACCTTTCCGCGCTCCAGACGTAATATTACGTCAGGCACAGAGAAGACAAAATGCTGCCGCCGTAATATTACGTCGTGCAGCGATCGATGTTGTTTGCTGCGTTTTAAACTTAAGTTTACGGTTTCCACTTAAACACACATTTTCTAATAGCTCTCCTTTATTGTATCACACTCACAAAATGTTCAAATACTTTATTCATAGGGCAACCATAGTCGAAATGATTCATTTTCTTGATAACATACCGCTGTTCTTTACTAAGAACTCACGACCGGTTTCGCAAATTAAATATGCATCATCAGGTGCTTGTTTAATTCAGGTCTTAACCATATGTTACTTGGACTCTAAACTAGGTGATCCCTATTATTATTCTCGAGTTGTAACCAACTTTCCTACAAAACTATCTATAAAATCCCTTTTATCCAAAAAGTGGGCCTCTGTCAACGTGTATTAAAAACCGAATAAAATCCCATACCTAAAACAGTAAATTTTCATCAACCAATGGCCTACATCTGATATAAAACATTACACTAAGAACGGTATTCAGCATAAAAGCCGCATCAGGGGGTAAAAGAAAATTAAAATCTGTTAGCGTACTGGCGCTTTATCTCCAGAGGAGACAGCTGGGAGAGGAGGGGTTGTTGTTGCTTAGTAAAAAAATTTTAACAGTCACAGCGGAGTGTTATCAAGAAAATGTTCAAATGTTTGTAAATCTATAGCACTTAATTGCTTGGTTATTAGTCCCTAGCTTAAAAACTACTTAAACTAAGTTAAAGTAACTTAAGGACAACGCGTACAGCCATGCACGATGGGGAACTCGAACCCCCGATGGCGAAATGTCGCGCGCATCGCAGCATGGTGCCTCAGTGCGCACGGCTATTCCGCCGCGGTTATGGTCTCACAGACTAACTTTGTTCAATATTTCGGCCCCCTTGATATCAGTAACACTAAAAGCGTGCGTTTGCCATGGCCCTTTAACAACAGCAGCTGCCGTACGGAAACATCTGCATCTACTCCCGCGCACTATTAACCTTACCGCGCTCCAGACGTTATATTACGCCAGCACAGGGAAAAGTCTATGCTGCCATCTTGCAGCGCTCGATGTTGTTTGCTGCGTTTCAAACTCAAGTTTACGGTTTCCGCTTAAACACACGTGTTCTTATAGCCCTCCTTTATTATATCACACTCGCAAAATGTTCAAATGTTTGGAAATCTATGGCACTTAATTACTTGGTTATTAGTCCCTAGATTACAGACTAATTAAACTAAGTAAAAGTAACCCAAGGGCAACATATACAGCCATGTCCGATGGGGGACTCGAACACCCGATGGCGGAATGTCACGTGCACCGCAGCATGGCGCCTCAATGCGCACGGCTATTCCGCCGCGGCCACGGTCTCTCAGACTAACTACTTTGTTCGCTATTTCGGCCCCCTTCATGTCAGTAATACTAAAAGCGAGCGTTTGCGGTGGCTTTTTAATAACAGCAATCGCCGTACGGAAACATTCGCAGTCTGCTCCCGCTCACTATTAACCATACTGCGCTCTAGACGTAATATTACGTCAGCAAAGGAAAAAGGCTATGCTGCCGCCGTAATATTACGTCGTGCAGAGCTCGTGTTGTTTGTTGCATTTCAAACTTAAGGTTGCGGTTTCCGCTTAAACACACATGTTCTAATGGCTCTCTTTTATTGTATCATAGTCTCACAAAATGTTAAAATGTTTGTTAATCTATAGGGATTAACTGCTTGGTTATTAGTCCCTAGCTTAAGAACGAATTAAACTAAAAGTAACCTAAGGACAACACATACAGCCGTGACCGATGGGGGACTCGAACCCCCGACGGCGAACTGTCGCGCGCACTGCGGCATGGCGCCTCAATGCTCACGGCTATTCCGCTGCGGCCACGATCTGAAAGACTAACTACTTTAACTTTGTTCACTATTTTGGCCCCCTTCACGTCAGTAATAGTAAAAGCGAGAGTTTGCGTTGGCCTTTTTAGGTCGCGCCGTTTAGTAGATTGGCCCCAAAGTTTACAGGCGTATTTGTCGACCTCCAGTGACCAGAACGTCCCTCTAGCGCCAGAACCAGACGTCACTAGAGGGCGGGACTATGCTCTATGTCGGCTGTTATGCGTCGGTTTGGAAAAAAAATGGTTTTGATGGTTTTGTTTCGTTGCACATTTACAAGGAGAAACTGCAAATAACGTAAGTTTCCAGGATCTACTTTCCATCTTTAATGACGATGGCAACGACATATTTGGTTTGACCAATCAACACGAAATTTGGCAAGTTAAACAACACAGCCAGAAAAATGTCGTAGGACTTTGCAATATCATCTGGGTGCCTACAATCAAAATCCATATTCAAATAGTCAGTTGACTTACAGGAAGGCCGGCCGCGGTGGCTGAGGGGACTGAGGCGCTCCAGTCACGGTCTCCACGGCCACTATGGTCGGGGATTCGATTCCCTCCTCGGGCATGGATATTAGTGCCGTCCTTAGTATTAGCTAGTTCATAAGTAGTTTGTACGTTTAGGGACTGATGACCCCGTAGATAAGTCCCATAATCTATACAAACATTTGAACATCATTTTGAACTTACAGGAAGGCGAACGACTTCGTCTGAATGTTTTTCTGTTTGAGTACTCCTCAAGTCACCGAATGGTGCATTACGGAGGCCAACTTGCCAAAGACTTGGACAACATCTGGCCGATTATCATGAAAGTTGGCAGGTTTCTGTAATTTTTCGTATATGAGAGACAAGAGGAAACTGGATGAGGTGAACTGAGTCAGGAGGAGGAGGAAATGGACGGGAAGGATGAGGATAGAGATGATGAACAGATAGTTTGGAAGGGATTGTTAGAGGGGGACAGGAAGTGATAGACAGTTGCGAGGACGAGCAATGAGCTGAAAGAAGAGGAAATAGGTAAAAAAGGTAAAGCAGTCAACAATCCGCAGATTGGTTTGAACACCACAGTGCTTTACTAGGCATGGACCTGTTTGGAGGTGGTATGCCGTTGCCTTCCTCCGACCTTCGAACTGACTTACCCAGCCAGTTATAGGGGGACCTACAGTTTAACGTGGGTTCCGAACCACGGTGCTACTCGGTATTTTTCACATGGGCAACACTGCCAGAGGGGAAAGAAGTGGAAAGTGACAGATAAAAATCCTAGGACCTGGCGGAGATAAGGAGAAAATTGTAACAAATAAATAGCTTACCAACGCCGAGGTTTAAACTAGTATTGAATAAGACATTGCATTACGATTTATAATTCGACATTACAGACCTCCAGATGCTTTATACCTGAAGTTTTACTCTCATCTACAAAATTTATAATTTTTGATCCATAATTTTGTGTTGTGACTTCGGCATGTGGCAGTAGAGGGAGACGAGTAAGGATGTGGACATAGGTCTGTAACTAAAATAACTGATTAGTCCACATGAAATATGTTTTTCAACCTTTCTCAGTTCGCGACCCCTCTTGCAAATAAAAAAATTCTTGCGACCCCGCTCACCCGGCCCTCGCCGTACTATAACACGACTTTGTATGTGAACTCAAAGACAACGAATTTTATATTTTATATATTGATAAAAATTTCTCAAAAAATTACAGTATTCTACATTATAGTGTGAATTTTAGTGTATTTTCCGGAATAAAACAAGTGGTCCAAATTCAAATGTTCAAATGTTTGTTAAGCTTATGGGACTTAACTACGGGGTCATCAGTCCCTAAACTTACAAACTACTTATGAACTACTTACGAACTAAGACGGCACAAATATCCATGCCCGAGGGGGGATTCGAACCCCCGACCGTAGTGGCCGTGCTGACCGTGACTGGAGCGCCTCAGTCACCTCGGCCACCGCGGCCGGCACAAGTGGTCCTATTTTACATTAATTTCTAGAGATAATATAATTGTCTGACCAGTGTTTAGCGTTGCAGGTAAGATTTGAAAACGAATCGTTCGTTAAGTCTCACTGAATAGGCAATTTATAAAGAAGTTGAGATCTTTCATTTTTTTTTCAATTGCCTCGCAATAATTTAGCTATCGATTGGTTCCTGAAACCAGTTTTCCAAGTTTTCGTTTATTCATCGTAAACTTGGCGTATTTATTAGAAAAGAAGCCTGCTCTATTCAAATCAGAATTGATGATAACAAGGAATTACATAATATTAGTATAAAATAAATTTCAGTTTTTTGTGGCAAGTTTGGTGTTGCGGAACTCCTAGTACCTAGACAAGCACTAGATTAGTTGGTTTATGGTCCAATCTGGAAACAACATGTAGATAATGTGGGAAAAGCGAAACAGAGACTGCGTTTTATTGGCAGAACTTTTAAAAGATGCAACAGAACTACAAAAGAAACTGCATACACTACGCTCGTCCGTCCATTTTTGGAGTATTGCTGCCCAGTGTGGGATCCTTATCAGGTGGGTTTGACGGAGGACATCGAAAGAGTCCAAAGAAGGGCAGCTCGTTTCGTATTGTCACTCTACAGGGGAGACAGCGTTACGGAAATGATACAGGATTTAGGATGGGAATCGTTACAACAACGGCGCTTATGTTGCGGCGTGGGCTACTTACGAAACTCCAATCGCCAACATTCTCCTCCAAATGCGAAAATATATTGTTGACTCCCACCTACATAGGTGGAAATGATCATCAGAATAAAATCAGAGCTCGAACGGAGAGATTCAGATGTTCTTTCTTCCCGCGCGCTATTCGATAATGGAATGGGAGATAAATAGTATAAAGGTGGTTCGATGAACCCACTGCCAGGCACTTAAATGTGATTTGTAGAGTATCCCATGTAGATGTAGTTGCAAATACTTCCACCTTTGACCGCGACCCTCCGAACAAGACTTTGCGACCCCCCCCCCCCCACCCCACAGGTTGAAAAACACTGTATTTGATGAAACAGATACTTGATACTTTGATGTGCTTGTGGTGGTACAACTCGTCCTATCTATTATATAGTTCTGCTATGTAATATTACGACGACACCAGGCAATAGTACTGTAGACTGCTGGCTCTAGCGGATGGAGCTCTTCTGTTGAACTTTCTGGAACTGTCGTACCTGTGGCTCTGCTTCATACTGACTGGAGCTCCCGTACTGTCCGTCGTTGCTGTGGTGCGCCGGTATGTCTAGGTGAGCCTGCTTCTAATTATTGGCCGGCGCGCGAAGCAAGCAAAGAGATACTACCTACCCAAGTGTCACTCTCCGATTCTTATAAAATTTGGATATTTATATATAAAGAACAGTCTAGAGCGCAACAATTTTATTTTATTCAACTAATTTCGGTCCTTCTTTTAGACCACTTTCAGGAATTGTAACTCCATTGATGTCGTCGATCTGGTAGGTAACTGGGAGCCTTCCAGTGCGTCACTGAAGGCTCCCAGTTTTCTGCCAGCTCCACAACATCGATGGAGCTACAATTCCTAAAGATAGTCTAAAAGAAGGACCGAAACTAGCTGAATAAAATAAGTGTTGCACTCTGTTATTTATATATAAATTTAAATAAGAGTGCTGTTTTCCCAAAAAGTGAAACAAAAATGTTTCCACAAATATAGAATTTGGATATGTTATCATACATAAAAAAACTATGGAACGCATTTTTCTTTTTTTTTTTAGCGGCGGAAAACCATATTTAAGGGGTGAAACGGTCACTCACAAATTGGGGCTAAAATGGAAAAAATCGCGATAACTTAGAGATTGTGAAGCGATTTCAATGATTTTTGGTATGGAAGTATCTTCTGATAAAAGGAGAACATCGGCATAGGTATAAGGCAGGGGTAGTGAAAATTAGGGGGACAACTAACTCTAAAGTGACCAATTTTTTGTGCTCAAGAAAATGGTTTTGATTTAATCGAAGTAAAATCTATGAAAACTTAAAAAGGAAGCCGAATTAAGGAATAAGTGTTTATATTATATATTGGGGGATAAACAACCCTTATATTGCCGCGGTCGATGGATACTGCCCATGAAACACCTTGTGAATCTATATTTTTTGTACTGTTTCAGCTCTTCAATATATCGGTATTTAAAGCCGCGGAATACTAATCTGAACTCAGATTCTCAAAATTCAATACGGTTGGTCCAGAAAAGCTGACGAAAACTCGAAAAAATGCTCGAACACACAGTAACTCGACATGTGACTTTCAAAATACTGTACAATAAACGTTTGAAATAATAGTGAGTACAAGTGAATAAAACATGTTACAAATGTGTATTGGTTTTAACCCTAATGAGGCAGTGGGAAGAGATGAAAATCCGCTTAGTTTTCGTTCGCTATGCTGTATCAACCATACTGAATTTTGAGAATCTGATTTCAGATTAGGATTCAGCGACTTCAAATACCAATATATTGAAGAGATGAAACAGTTCAAAAATATAGATTTACAAGGTGTTTCATGGAGAGTATCAAACGAGCGCGACAATATAAGGGTTGTTTATCTTCTAATTCCGATTTCGTCTTTTATCAGAAGGTATTTTCATGCCAAAATTCATTGAAATCGGTTCACTAATCTCTAAGTTCTCGGGATTTCACCCCTTAAATATGTTTTCCCGCCGCGAAAAAGAAAAAAAAAAAAAAAAAGAAAAAAAAAAAAAGAGAGAGAGTGAGAGAGAAAAAAAGAAAATACCGTCTTCCATAGTTTTTCATGTATTATAAAATATCCAAATTTCATACAAATCGGAGAGTAACACTTGGTTAGGTGTCCTTGTCAGACTACAGGCGCCCTCGGTCGCCGATGTACTATGGTGCGATCTATCGCCTGTTCTTGTAGTTGCGCGGCGACTTCAATAGACCACCGGCGTCACATTTTGGATTCGCCATTCCGTTTTACTTCCGATATCAGATTCACAAAATCTAAAAAAGAATTTTTGTAGGAATTTTTATCCATTTTTCCTATAATGACAAGATTTAGAATCGAGTTAGGCCAATGTCGTTACGGCAGAATATTTTTTCGGGCGAATTGACAGGAAATGAAAAGGTGACGCTCTCTTCCCCGCGGCCAGCCGAAAACGAGAGGAGGAAGCCCGAAAGGTAAACGGATTTGGGCGGCGACAGGGCGGGCTAAGAGCCCGGTTAAAGTCTCTGTGGGGAGGGGGGGGGGGGACTGTCAGGTGGGGGATCGAGTTACCAGACATCCGACGCTCGCCCGCGGCTCTGTTGCCGCGAGACCAGGACACTGTCCGATTCCCGCGACGTCCGCCCCACTGTATGGATCCGAGCCTTTGTGCTGTCGGACCTAGTGTTCTACCAGTGCAGCAGCTCACGACGAACAGGAGCCCTTATCCATGAACGACGTCAGGAGTAGCCAGAAATGAAAAGAAGTTCGCATTTCACGTTAAACTGTAGGTGCACTTTCCTCGGTTTGGTAACTGGGCTGGCTTAGCTGATAGATTAGCACAAGGCCACTCCGTCACAAGAAATTATTATTATTACCGTTATGCTGTTCTGTTGACGAGAACGCCTCATGCGAATTCGGTAACTATCACCTGCTGCCGAGGAAGGTATTTTCCGGTTTTCTGCGCGTTTACCGGCTGCCCGGTCTGACAAAGCGTGACGTTAATGCAGACCTTTCCAAACTGGGTTGTCGCGTCGTAGTATCAAGGGTGTCGCGAGACTGCAAATTTAGACTCTAAACATACTGCCCTGAAAACTCACCTGCAGCTGATTATCCTTCTCTCCATTCAGCGCACCACAGATCATGTATTAAAGGAATGATCGGTGCACATTAATTGCGTGCTCAGCCGCTAGGCGGCAGCTCTGCTTCAGCAGCAGTAGACACTAAGGGTTCGTTCAAGCAGCTGCCAGTTCCCCGATTCCAGGAAACTGCGCATGAGTAGAGCTGCTGCTGATACTCGATATCAGCTCTTCCTATGCGCAGTTTGCTGGAACTGGCAGCTGCTTGAACGAACCTTCACTGTAGTCTGCTTTCATTCTCAAAAGGCTGCACCTGAACGTTTTTTAATGGATTTATGAAAGCCACGTCACCCTCGGTAGCGTTTCTTACAATTAAGTGTCAATCACTGGGACAGTGGCTGTAAAAGCTGTTACAGATTGTAATAGCAGACACAATTGTCCTCTGACGAAAGCTGTTCAGTAGCGATGTTTAGTATGGAGTATGGCCGGGTGATTAACGGAGAGTAGTATTTTAAATACAGTGATCGTTGGTTCGAACCCTGGTATTCGTTGATATTTTTTTCTCTCAGTTTTTCCGAATATGTCGGGACTTCCGAGGTCGTGGTGAAGCAAGACCTTAAATAATAATTCATCACTTGTCATAAATAAATCCTCTTCATTTCTGAATATAATATGATAATATTGAACAGAAAGGGAACAGCCACTGTGCTGTCTAAATCAGAAATCCGAGCAGCTAATTTCCAGATGCCGTTTTCAACCGATCCAGCAAAACCGTATCTGGCCCTGACATGTACACACGACAGCGAAAAACGGTTTCCGAAATTCAGTTTTCGTGTTTCGGAAGTTGGGTCGCATGTAGAAGAAGCAAGTATTACTGTGAGAGTTAGGCATTATTATCTGCGGTGTTACTCTGTTGTACATCTACGTAGTCCCTAATGTTTCCTTTTCTTGAGATGAGTGTACTTAATTTCTGCAGCCAGGATCAACATTAAACATGTCAATGCGTACGAGGATTTCAGTTTCGTTTACAAACTACATTTAAGCTATACTTTATTTCCGCCCCACCCCCGCTAGAACCATCTAAATTCTACCATATGTATTTATATTAGTGAAAGAGTGTCGTGCAAAACTGTAAGCTGTAAAAGGGTGTCGCCATGAGGGAAAGGTTGGAAAGCACTGCGTTAATGGACAGCTAGGCGTGCGTTCTGAAGTATGCGCGCTGTTGTTTCTTTGTGCGCTCGTACGTTACGCTTCGTGACCTAAGCTCTTGTAATCTTTTAACTCTTGCACATTATTTTGCGAGTAAAACGACGAAAAGCACGCCGTATTGTGCTGATTCTACACTAGGCATAGAACCGAGTGCGTGTTCCACAATCTTATCCCTAAGGACTGAAAACCCAAAGTGAGAAGTATCTAGTTGTGATCGAGTAGACTAGCTCCACCATGTTGGCGACGGCCACGGAACTGACGGGGTGCTTACGATCGGAAATTTCAGCCCCAGTGACTCATTGAAGGCGTCCGGCCGTTCTGCTACCTGAGTGCGGGGTAACGGAATTTGAGTGAGAGGTTCACTGGCCCTTTTCCATGCTCATTAAAAGTCGTCGAAATCGAGTGTGCCTGACAAGAAACGAAGGGCTGTAGAGGACGGGATGGATGAGAAGGGGTGAAACAACAGTTTCTACATCAGGATACATTTACGGCAAGTCAATTTACGGTGCTTGGCGCAGTGTAACTCCAACCGCCACTATAGCGGCTGTTACGAAAACAGAGCATTAAGGTCATCATGCCGCCTTATGGCATTTCTAGTTAGTGGTCACTCTGAATATTTTTCTACTTTATTCTGGAATATGACTGACAAGGAAAGTACTTGGGGTCGAACAAACACATATACACCAAAATCGTATGAGAGATAATGTAAAGGTCCCATATTGCACTAGTGATACTCCCGCATCTGCAAAACTCTGCAGTCGTCCGTTAGAGGCTTATGCGTGTGCCTTGCCACATTGCACTTTGACCTGTCGGTTCGCCGGTAGGGACGGTGCAGTGTACCTCCGAAGTCGCGTTTTGTGACGATATTTGTGTGGTGAAGCGTTAGATAGACAATCAATCCTGCTAATGTATTGCGATTGGTTGAGATGAAGTTACGAAGAATCCTTCTTCGTGAAGATGGTATTAGTGTAGAAGATGAATCATTCGCATGCTTTCTCGTATCTATTATGGTACAGAAAAATGAACATAAGTTAGATACTATCGTAACACTAACACATATTGATGATAATAGGGATGATAATGACGAACAACCGGCCGCGGTGGCCGAGGGGACTGCGGCGCGGCAGTCACGGTCTGCACGGCTACTACGGTTGGGGGTTCGAATCCCCCCTCGGGCATGGATATTTGTGCCGTCCTTAGTGTTAGCTAGTTCATAAGTAGTTTGTAAGTTTAGGGACTGATGACCCCGTAGTTAATTCCCATAAGCTATACAAACATTTGAACTTTTATAATGACGAACAACTCAATGCAAGCGGTAGTGCTAGTGCGGAAGGAGGCTATGGAAGCAGTGGCAGTGAATACCAACTGTCTTCCGAGAAGAAGGTTAAAGTTGCAACTATCATCACGGCTTTTGAAACCAATACGGTAGAGAACATGTACGGTGATTATTACATAAGTTATAGTTCAGATATCTGCATAACATATGGCGTCTACAATTACATCTACATTGTTATCTGGAGCATGATTACAAAGTTTTGCATAAAAACGACACCCACCAGCACATTGAGGTGTACTTAGAGATACTGTAACCAAACGTTCATACAGATATGTTTGATCGAACCCAAGTACTTTCCTTGTGAGTACAAAATAAAGTTTTTCACACCTCGAAATGAGATAAAAACTTTCAAACAATTTTTAAAATTTTTTTTTTAAATTTATTATTATTTTTTTTACTTATCGTAGAAGCAGAACCACAGACATATTTTGACTGAAAAATACAGAAAAACACTCAAATTTATATACATCCATGTGATACGTGTTTCATTGCGAAACATAAATGTATACCGTAAGATTTGTGAAACTGTGTTGACTGTGTAGCGACATACTAGCTTATGAATTCGCGCTCTGTTGCACCGCGAAGAAACTTCCAGCGAGAAAGTTGGTAAAAACTATAAAATTAACTCTGGTCAAGTTTGGCGCTGACCCCTGCTCCATCTCACTCAGTAATTACTATTTAACGGAAACTTATCAAGTCACTGCTTCACTATTACAAAAAGTAATTGAATTTTAAAAATAATTATGTTTCGTGACCCTACATAATCCATTTGTCGGAATATAAGAACCTTAGTTAGTTGTATAGACCGAAGTGCCATCTGTTACAAACAAATGAGGGTAAAGTACAACGAAGTCATGCTTGTTTGGTCACAGAAAGTAACGAAGATGATGGTATTAGCTAATAGTTGCTTTGGTTGTGAACTTCACAAAAAAGCCAAATGATTTTTCCATTTCAATTACACAAGTAGTTGAGAGCAAGCATTGGAAACTGATATTTGATATACTGATTCCATCACTGTAGGGAAAACGATCTTTCTCTTTGTGCTTTCATCCTGTTCGTGCCTGGTAACGTGCTTTAAGGTGAAAATAAATGAAAGTTTAGTTTCACGTTCTGACCGCAACGGAAAATCGGATACGTATTGGGTTGTGACGTATTACCACAAGGATCGTTTTTGTTATTAGTCAGAATTTGCTGTGTAATATGCCTCAGGGAATCCAAGGGAATCGTTTCAAAGCTCCGATAGCAGTATCGTGTTTGCTTATCGCCTTTCATCCCTACTGAATGCCAATCATCTACCCTCAAAGCCATAAGCTGGAACGATAAGACTGCCATCACACCAGTGCAGCGTTAGATGTAGGCTACTACACCTCTGTGCAACATCATATGACGGCATGCAGTAACACTAGAGCACGTAGTTCATTTATTTGCTAGTCAGTAGTTCATTGGTAGTATTCATACAACTACACTTTTTTAATATGGCATCGGCCATGAAACAAAGAAAAGAATCGCTTTTATGTTATAGCGATACGATTTTGGACTTTGCCTCTTATTTTTAGAATATGTATCCTACAAACCAGAATTATTATTGAGATGTGTACATTTTGCTTCATTGTAATGTGTTATAACTAGAGTCCGAGCGAAACATGATTCGCGGCCGCAATTGAAACTGTAACCCAACATTCGGCTCCTTACATATTTAAGTTAAAATTTCGGTAAACTTACTTTATATCACAAATCACTAGTTTTCTCACATCATGCTAGATTCTCTACCTGTACTAAGCCTTCTTGAGTGTGTGTATTTAAGCCTGTAGTCCGTAACAGATGACATACAAGGCGTACAGATTTATTGGCCCAAACTTTTCATCCGGCTATTGCGAATATTAAGCGAACTACTCCTTAAGTTAGATTCTGAGCCAGCGAATACGAATACCTCGTACCTGTTATTACTGAAGCTGTGTCGTTTTTCCTAACAATTCTTGCGGCGCTTTGCATTTCTAAAGCAAGTGCAAAGCAGAATAGCTGAAAATATAGTAATTTGTTGCGGGTAGATATTCTCCTCAAGCCGCAACCAGAATAGCCGTGCGCACTAAGGCACCCAGCTGCGGTGCGTGCGGCCGTTCGCCGTCGGGGATTCGAGTCCTCCATCGTGCATGGTTATTTGTGTTGTCCTTAGCATAAGTTACTTTAAGTTAGTGTAAGTAGTCATAATTATGACAAAAAATCAAATGTTGGCAAATGTTGGGACTTTACTAAGTCGGTCATTAGTCCCCACGCTTGCAAACCACATTCACCAACTTAAGCTAAGGATAACATAATCACCCATGCCGGAGGGGGGGGGGGGGAGGGGGCTCGAACCCCCGCCGGCGAACGGAGCGCGCACCGCAGCTGGGCGCCTCAATGCGCTCGGCTACTCTGCTGCGGCACAAGTGTGGTTGTTGTTGGTGTAAATTTACGCCGGCCGCGGTGGCCGAGCGGTCTGCGGCGTGCCATTCACAGTCTGCACGGCCGCTACGGTCGGGGGTTCGGATCCCCGCCCCCCCCCCCCCGGGCATGATTGTTTGTGCCGTCTTTAGTATAAGCTAGTTGATAAGTAGTTTGTAAGTTTAAGGATTGATGACCCCGTAGTTGAGTCCCATAAGCTTACAAACATTTGAATTTTGTAAATTTAAGCAAACTCACCAGGAAAAGCTATGTACCACATGATTAATGTTTCCTAAACCCAAATTGGTTATTAAAAAACCTCTCGCTTTCAAAGAAACACATTAATAAAACTTTCTAGCTTAACATGTGATAACCGGATTATTAAATACAATACTGAATAAGTGAAATTGTTACAAACGCTCTGTAAGAACATCACTATAAGATAAGATTTTATTATATTGTGATTAACAACAAAATACTATTTTTACGGCTGCGGTGGAGTAGCCGAGCGGTCTAAGGAACAAGGGAAAAAAAGGCGCTCGCTGCGGAGCGCGCGGTTGCTCGCCGTCGGAGGTTCGAGTCCTTCCTAGGGAATGCGTGTGTGTGTTGTCCTTAGGTTAGTTTACCTTAGTTTAAGTGGTTTGTCGTTCGGACTGATGACTAGGCAGTTTGTCCGGTAGATTAAAAACATTTGAACTATATTTTCGCGCGAGGAAAGACTGATAAACGGCACGCCGTCAACTGAGGGAAAAGCGTTATTTTTGACTGAATCCATCCCGAACGCGAACCGACTTAATACGTAAACTCACTTTAGTTAGTTTCGGCCAAGTCGAAGATTCGGCTGATTTGTGGCCGAAACCGAAACTGCGATCGAAACCGATTATTCGGTCGGTTCTTAGTTCTAACTTTACTATCCGATTATTAATGCGCAACCTCTTGCGAGTTTATAGAGGGTCGTGTAGCCAACTCTCTGCGTTTCCGTAGCCATGTCGACATCTTTCGTTGCGTCACAATACGCGATAGTACGGTTACTACGTGAAAGCGTTACGGAGATGATCGCTAAACTCCAGTGGAAGACTTTGCAGGAGAGACGCTCTGTCGCTCGGTACGGGCTTTTGTCGAAGTTTCGAGAACTTACCTTTACTGAGGAGTCTAGCAGTATATTGCTCCCTCCTACGTATATTTCGCGAAGAGATCGTGAGGATAAAATCATAGAGATTAGAGCCCACACAGAGGCATACCGACAATCCTTCTTTCCGCGAACAATACGTGACTGGAATAGGAGGGAAAATCGATAGTGGTACTCAAGGTACCCTCCGCCACACACCGTCGGGTGGCTTGCGGAGTTTGGTTGTAGATGTAGATGTACTACCGAGATTTGTATCGTTGCCTATCGCTATAAGGTGTCCTTCGTCACTACAGAGTAAAACCACTCCCAGTGGCCGCCTGGACTTGAGATTGGGTCGCGCCTTCTCCTGTCTTCGGCGTTACTCCATTACTGCAGCCGCGGACGAAAGTGCTCAGGTTTTAATAACGTCGCCCGCACCGGGAGTATAAAAGTGAGAATCGCCTTCGCTGCTACGCTGCTGCCCGCTCACCCCGGGCCGTTCGCGGTTCGTGCATGCGCAGCAGTAACGCGCTACGGCCCCGCAGGAGCCGAGACCGCCACATCGCAGAACAAGGCGTTTTATGTGTCGCCGCGAGAATTAAATTTCCTGTAGGAGGGGAGGCTGCGTGGTGTGTGCCCGCCGTCCCACGGCCTCTGGCCGACACCAAGTCTCCAAAGGGACGGGGGCAGTTTGAGGGCACGCAGAATTGCGGTGGACAGCGAATCGCCGTGGAGGGCGAAGGGCGCAGTAAAAATTCATGTCTTCATCTCGCCGCCTCGAGGGTGGCCAGTGTGCCCGAGAGGCTCTGTGCTGCGGTGGACCACGAAAACAGTGACCGCGTCCTGCCCGTAGGGAGGAAAACTGGACAACATTCCAGCTCATCAACATCTACACTCACTGTGCGTCGGGGAGGATACATCGTGTACCGTTGTCACTTCCTCAGTGGCGGTTCGTCTCATGTGTTCACTGGTTCAGTGAACCCCAGGAAAAAAAATCGCACTGACGTGTTTTACGGCCCACTTTAGATTTATAGTTTTATAATTTTTTTGCAAACATTTCGGACAAAAATAAAAAAAAATGTTCAAATGTTTGTAGTGTCTATGGGACTTAACTAGGGGTCATCAGTTCCTAAACTTACAAACTACTTATGAACTACTTACAACTAAGGACGGCACAAATATCCATGCCCGAGGGGGGATTCGAACCCCCGACCGTAGTGGCCGTGCAGACCGTGACTGGAGCGCCTCAATCCCCTCGGCCACCGCGGCCGGCAACACAAAAATAATGATGTAAATAATAAAAAATCATGGTGATACGATTACGACTCTACGATTGTGATAATATCTATGAACCCAACACTTAATATTCTTTCTGACCGTATTTTAACAAACAGCCAAATTTTTTATGATACTAGCTTAAACCCGCGGCTCCGCTCGCGTGTTGGTTGATTATGATAGATAAGCTATCTTTCAGTAGTGGGCTATGAGACTGGTTTTGAAGGACGAAATGAAATACAATACCTTCTTTAGAAACAAATATTTTAAACTATATTATCAGGAAAGTAAGTAGTGTAGATGAAATCACACGTAAAATTGCACTCGTTTAGAGGAATCCAATCACGAAATTCAAGAATACTGATTGTAATAATATCCCAGATCGATCACTTGATGTAATGCGCGAAACATCAATTCGATTTTTAAAGAGATGTATTAAAAGAAATTTCTTATTTACAGCTTCATTTATTTATTCTTATATTTCCTTATTCGTATGCTTATTCTTAAAGAGAAAGAGCTGAAGACATTGTTGCACACATAGACCAAAGGTATGATCTGTCGCATCACGTTTCGCTGTATGTAACCTCCTTGCAAATGTCATCGCTGGCCTTCAGTCCGAATTTTTTTTAAAATTTGACGACTTTCAACCACCATTTCTTCCACCCCCTTATAGCTATTGGCATGGTCCGCATTTCGTGTTATATTCTTTAGATTACTAAATATCTATCAGATCGCTATAAAACAGTGTCTAAAACCTTCCTCAGGTATAAATTAGTAACTGTACAAATATTCAAGTCTCTGCGTCATGTCGTTCGGACGTGACAAGCGTACACCGAACAGATATTCACATTACTATAGATAAATAGCCATCCGATCGCCATAAAACCGTGCCTAAAGCCTTCCCCGGGTAGACATTTGTATCTGTACAAAATTTTAGCTCTTTATGTCTTGTGGTTCAGATGTGATAAACGTACACCGAACATTCACATTTATAGATATAGATAATTTTTTTGCAAACATTTCGGACAAAAATAATAATGTAAATAATAAAAAATTATAGTGATACGATCATGACTCTACTATTGTGATAATGTCTATGAACCCAATACGTAATATTCGTTCTGACCATATTTTAACAAACAGCCAAATTTGTATGATATTTGAGTTAAGCTTAGACAAACATATCTCTCAAACGATACGAGATAAAAGAAACACAAAAGAGTAAATCTGTAGAGGATTTTCTCCTCTACAAATTCGGTTATTCAATTTGCATGTAAGTTGAGCGGTTTATTTGCAATTAAAATTCCATTATAAACGGCCTTTTTTGTTGTTACTAACGTAGTTTTTGCACAAAATTTTTGAAAAAGCCAGTTTCTGGTCTCTGGCGGCCAACAATTACGTCTGTAAAATTTGGTGCCGATCGATTGAACGGTTCGATCTAAAAAGTGGGTACACGTTACAGACAGACAGACATAGTCAAATCGCCATTACCTTTGCAAATATCTCTGCAATAGGGCAACATATGAAAAAAACAACAACAAAAAAACAAAAAAAAATAAAAACAAAAAAAAACCATAACGGAGCAAAGATGTAGAGAATTTTCTCCTCTCACAATTTCTGTTATTCAATTTACGTGTCAGATGAACAGTTAGTTTGCAATTACATTATAAACGGCTTTTTTAGTCTTACTAATGTATTTTTTGTACAAAAAATTTGAAAAAGAGACGCTCTGGTCTCTGTCATCCTAAAATTATGTCTGTAAAATTTGGTGCTGATCGGTTGAACGGATCGACTTAAAAAGTGGGAACACGTTACGGACAGACAGACAGACATCCCAAAATCGCCGTAATTTTGCAAATATCTGTGAAAGCATGCGAGATATGAAAGAAAAACAACATAAAAGAGCAAAGTTGTAGAGAAACTTCTCCTCTACAAATTCATGTATTCAATTTCCGTGGCAGATGAACGGTTAAGCTGTAATTTTCATTTAAATTTCGAGCTGTCAAAAGGCGATCGCAAAGGCCCACTTTTAGTGTTACTGTACTACCGTAACCTAAAGTGGGCCAAAAGCTCGTCATGAAAAAAAGTAAATAAATAGTGTTTTTTTTAACTATCATTCTTCGTTTCGATCTTCTATCAGATCATTTTATATGTACTTTCGAGCATTTTTATTGCATGAGAAACGTTTTACGCCGCGGAGACAGCGGGTATACGAGTCGTAGCGAGGCCGCCTAAAGCCCGTTTTTCACGATCGACTTTGTGGTGAAAATCGACTACTCGAAGTGCGTGCGCCTTTCGTGCCTGCGTATACATCTACATCTACATGGCATACGCTGCAAATCACATTTAAGTGCCTGGCAGAGGGTTCATCGAACCACCGTTATGTTATTTATCTCCCATTCCATTCTCGAATAGCGCGCGGGAAAAAAGAACACCTGAATCTCTCTGTTCGAGCTCTGATTTCTCGTATTTTATGCTGATGATCATTTCTACCTAGGTAAGTGGGAGCCAACAATATATTTTCGCATTCGGAGGAGAATGTTGGCGATTGGAGTTTCGCAAGTAGCCCACGCTGCAGCGATAAGCGCCGTTGTTGTAATGATTCATATCCCAGATCCTGTATCATTTCCGTAACGCTGTCTCCCCTGTATCGTCACGAAACGAGCTGCTCTTCTTTGGACTCTTTCGATGTCCTCCGTCAAACCCACCTGATAAGGATTCCACACTGGGCTGCAATACTCCAAAAATGGACGGACAAGCGTAGTGTATGCAGTTTCTTTTGTAGTTCTGTTGCATGTTTTAAGGGTTCTGCCAATTAAACCGCAGTCTCTGGTTCGCCTTTCCGAAGATATTACCTACGTGTTCTTTCCAATTTAAGTCTGAAGTAATAGTAATTCCTAGGTATTTTGTGGAGTTTATGGCCTTCACTTTTGATTGACTTATCTTGTAAACAAAGTTTAACGGATTTCTTTTCGTACTCATGTGGACGACTTCACACTTGTCATTATTTAGAGTCAATTGCAAATTTTTACACCATAGTGATATCTTATTCAGATCGTTCTGCAGTTGGTTTTGATCTTCAGATGATTTTACTAGACGGTAAATGACGGCGTCATCTGCAAACAACCTAAGAGAGCTACTTAGATTTTCCCCTAAATCGTTTATGTAAATAAGGAACAGCAGAGGACCAAGAACACTACCCTGTGGAACTTCGGATATCACCTCTGTTTTAGTCGATGCCTTACCATCGAGTACTACGAACTGTGTCCACTCTGACAAGAAATCCCCTATCCCATATCAGCAGCCAACCTGACACCGCTGGTGTCTCTCCCAATTCGGACACAACATTAGAATGTAAGGAGCAAAAGTTAAAAGCAGAAACTCGTACGCGCGCTTCTAAATGATATCCTCTAAATTCCTTGCTATTTGCGATGGCAGTGACTTAAACAGATCTGAAGAACAGCAATACCTCTCACTTGCGGCCCGACTACATGTCGACTAATCACTGAGACTGCTGAAACACAGACCGCCGTTTCCACAACACGGAGCAGAGACGCGTCCGTCTGCAGTGGCCTATAAGCGAAACTGGTGGCTATTAGGGCAGTGTGGGACCCCCCCCCCCCCCGCCAGCTCGGCGCTCCATCAGTGGCTCGGCATCGGCAGACCCGCTGCGTCATCGATTGCCGATGCGGACGTCCCGACCGACGCTCGGCGGAAAGAAATGACCCCATTCCCCAAGCGCCGGCGATGCTTCTGTCTTCATAGGGAACGCGCCAGCCATCCGTCCCGGTCTGCTCGCGGAATACGGAGCTCCCGGCCCGCTGAGGGCCATAACGCACCTTGTTCCACTAGCACGTTCTCCGAACACCTTTCGACAAAAGACGTACTATACATCTCGCTGCAAGTTCCCGCAGACCGACCTGGAACTGCCGTTTAAGGCTTTCCCGTCGCCTCTTCTCTCCAGCGGTGCTCTCTAGGACGTTGCTTTGCCGCGGTGGAGTAGCCGAGCGGTCTAAAGCGTCTAGCTGCGGAGAGCGCGGTTGCTCGCCGTGGAGGTTCGAGTCCTCCCTGGGGCATGGGTGTGTGTGTTGTCCTTAGGTGAGTTTACCTAGGTTTAAGTAGTTTGTAAGCTACGGACTGATGACCACGCAGTTTCGTCCGATCAATTTACAAACATTTGAACATTTTTGACATTGCTTTACGCGGAGGGTTTCATTCACAGCGCATACGAGTCAGATGCCTCTATCGACGTCGTTTTATTCGACGCGCTCCACGTATTTAAACACCGTCTATTTACATGTCTGCCGGTCGCGGTGGCCGAGGGGACTAAGGCGCTCCAGTCCCGGTCTGCACGGCCACTACGGTCGGGGGTTCGAATCCCCCCTCGGGCATGGATATTTGTGCCGTCCTAGTTCGTAAGTAGTTCATAAGTAGTTTGTAAGTTGAGGGACTGATGACCCCGTAGTTAAGTCCCATAGACTATGCAAACATTTGAACATTTTTTTACATGTCTCGACACAGGACACTCACTCAGCGAACAAACATCTATTCCGGACTGGTACTTCAAAATAGCCTTGTGTAGTTCGCGAACGAACTAGATCGGAAGAGCGCTCCCACAGGCGAACTACGCGAACTTGTTCGCAAATCCCTCGCCTCTTAGTTCGTCCGCTCCTTTTCCGAAGACTGACGGGGAACAGCGAGAGGACGCGAGAACGCGCAGAATCGCGTGATTCCCTTCAGACAGTTACCGTCATTTCGAGCTGAGATGCAGCTCAGCTGTAGTTTCATAGAAATTGCCCAAAAATACGGGTAATAACACACGCTTGGGCAACACTGATCATGATATAAAAAAGCTGTCATAACAAAAGAAAGAACTCTTTTAGTAGCGGTAGCTAAAGCCAAAAGGAGCGGACGAACCGAGCTGCGAAATAAAAGGAGAGCTACCGGTCGCGAACTAAAATTTGCGCGATCGGTCACGAAATAAAATATGCGCGATCGGTCGCGAACTAAAAGCGCGATCGGTCGCGAACTAAAAGCGCGATCGGTCGCGAACTAGAAGCGCGATCGGTCACGAACTAAAATATGTTCAATCGTTTGCGAACTAAAACTTGCGTTAGCGGTCGCCAAATATTATGCCAAACGTATCTCGCTTCTTAGTTCGTTGGATTATTTTCCGAAAAGATGGGACCGAAACCAGTCATTTAAGAAATATAATCGATCTAAAGACTGACACTGAAGTATTTGATTCTAAATCAGGATGGCTTATGCTAGGTTTGATTTGAACCGCTGTTCTTCCGAATGCGAGAAGAGTGTGGGGAAGAGAGAGAGAGAGAGAGAGAGAGAGAGAGAGAGAGAGAGAGAGAGAGAGAGAGAGAATGTGTCATGTAATACAATGTCTAGTGATGAATTTGCAAGTGTTAATCCTGTTAGTCCTCCTATTGTAAATAGAAAGATGAATCCTAGTGCTCATAATAAGGGTTGATTGAATTTGAATTTAGTCCCGTATAGTGTTGCTATTCATTTGAATACTTTAATTCCTGTTGGTACAGCAATAATTATTGTTGCTGAGGTAAAGAAGGCTCGTGTATCAACGTCTATTCCTACTGTAAATAGATGGTGTCCTCATACAATAAATCTTATTAATCCGATTGATAACAATGCATAAATTATGCCAATGCTTCCAAATGATTCAATTTTTCCTCTTTCTTTACAAACAATGTGTGAAATAATACCAAATCCTGGTAAAATTAAAATCTGTAATTCTGGATGTTTGATTCATAGTTCTAATGAATCTCATTTCCATTGCCTGAATTCTACTGAGGTCTCTGGTTAGTAGGGTACATGTTTCTAAGCCGATCATCAGCATTATAAGGAAACGTAGACTTCAGTGGTATGGGCACTTAATGAGAATAGTGAAACACCTGCTAAAAAGTATTTCAACCTCAACCTCATAGGAAGAAGACCTACATTAAGACCAAGAAAACGTTGGATAGAGACTGTAAGATCAGATGTGGAGGAGAAAGGATAAAAGCTGTGTGTGTGTTGTGGATGTTGAACCTATCGTTAAATCAGACAACAAATTGTTCATTAACACAGCAATTTGGTTTAATTATGGCCCTGATATTGATGTATATACTATTAAATAAGAAACAGTGCATTAAACTGATTATGTGCGCAACGGATATTTTAAACAAAGAACAACTGTGACAAGTCACCATTTGAAACAGACACTGACTATACTCAAAAATTTTGACTGCGAGAAAGATATTAAAAAACCACAAACCACTTTCTTAATGCTTGGCTGTGAGAATTTTTATGCAGATCAGTTTCTGATTATTGAAATTTAGTATCATAGTCAATTAACTATCATTTACTGTGGCACCAATAACGAAATCTGTTCAACAATATTATTAAAATCGACACTGCTCTTTTAATCCACTGATAACTAATTATCAAATGAACGAAGTAGGTTAATTTTTTAACTACGTAAATGAAACAGGAAAGAAAGGTCAACTTTGTTACTTATTATTAATAATCAGCATTACATTACCTACATAGTACACTTCTGACTTGCTGGCAAAGCAGCCTCTGCTCTACATCGGAGCCATACACACAACTCAACCGCTCTCTAAGCGAGCTGAACCACAAGTGCTACTCTCTCTCAGTGCGAGCTACAATGCTATGCAATACATGATCTTTGCCAAAGATGAAACTTCACAGAGTTAAGTACACATATCGATACATGCAGTAGTAGCGATATTATACATTTTCTTGCAAGCAAGTTACTCGATACAAAACAGGAGGCACAATATTAGACATTTTCTTACAAAAATAATTTTTTATGGACACGTTTCAAGGACACAAATGGGAAGACATTGTGGAACAGAAGATGTATGAAGACAGGAGGAGATGGCGAGCGCTTGTACACCACACCCGAGAAACTGGAGCTGAATGATGATGATGATGATGATGATGATTTCTGTGTCCAAAAAATCAGAAATAAGAATAAGAATTGGATCACCTCATCCTGCTGGATCAAAGAACGATGTATTAAGATTTCGATTAATTAATAATATTGTGATAGCTCCTGCTACAACTGGTAGTGATAATAGTAGTAGTAAGGCTGTAATTGCTACTGATCAAACAAGTAATGATGTTGTTTTCAATAGTTATGTTATTTGATCGTATATTATAGCTGTTGCAATGAAGTTAATTCCGGCTAGAATTGATGAAATACCTGCTAGATGTATTGAAAAGATTGCTAAATCTACAGAGGCTCCTCTGTGTGCAATAACTCTTGCTAGTGGTGGACGAACTGTTCATTCTGTACCAGCCCCATTTTCCCCTATAGAGGACAGGTGTAGAAGTGTTAGTAATGGTGGTAATAGTCAGAATCTTATGGTGTGCCGGCCGCGGTGGCCGAGGGGACTGCGGCGAGTCAGTCACGGTCTGTAAGGCCACTACGGTCGGGGGTTCGATTTCCCCCTCGGGCATGGATATTTGTGCCGTCATTAGTGTTAGCTAGTACATAAGTAATTTGTAAGTTTAGGGACTGATGACATCATAGTTAAGTCCCATAAGCTATACAAACATTTGAACATTTATGATGTTCATTCGCGGGAAGAATAGAATGAGAGAGAGAGAGAGAGAGAGAGAGAGAGAGAGACAGAGAGAGAAATTTATATTTCAAATGACAACATTTGATTCTGATGTCAATTTTGGTACGTACCCACAAAATCGCCATTATATCGCAAACGCATCAAAAATGTTCAAATGTTTGTATAGTTTATGGGACTTAACTACGAGGTCATCAGTCCCTAAACTTACAAACTACTTATGAACTAGCTAATTCTAAGGACGGCACAAATATCCATGCCCGAGGGGGGATTCGAGCCCCCGACCGTAGTGGCCGTGCAGACCGTGACTGGAGCGCCTCAGTCACCTCGGCCACCGCGGCCGGCGCAAACAGATCGTTTTCGTAGCCAAGTACAATGGCAGTATTTTTGCTTCTGTTTTTGTTAAGACAGATTACACAACGAACTTGTTACTCCAATACGCGATCTAGATCGCAACGCATTATGGGGCGAAAAACGACTTCCTTATCGTGCTACTCTGCTGCGAAAAGTGCTACTCTAGCGACCGCAACGGCTTCATCAGCGGGAATCGACAATCGGTGGCAGAGTTGGCATTCGGCTGCGTTCCATTAGGCGGCCAGCGAAACAACTGTTGCCGGGGCGAAGTATCGGCGCGAGATCGCCGCCCCCCTCCAATCGGATGCAAATGCGGGGAGTGGGTCGCTCTAATTAACTGGAAGCGGGCATCTCTCGCGTCAGTTCCCACCACTGCGAGAAGTTCGCCACTGGTTGCTTTCGGAGTAACTTCAACCCGAAGCGTTTTCTAAGTAGCTAACTGATTCGATTAGATCAGTGCGTGCCGGCCGCGGTGGCCGTGGAGACTGAGGCGCTCCAGTCACGGTCTGCACGGCCACTACGGTCGGTGGTTCGAATCCCCCCTCGGGCATGGATATTTGTGCCGTCCTAGTTCGTAAGTAGTTCATAAGTAGTTTGTAAGTTTAGGGACTGATGACCCCGTAGTTAAGTCCCATAAGCTTTACAAACATTTGAACATTTTTTTGAGATCATTGCGTCAGATATTGTGGCACTGGAAGTGGAAAATTGGCAAGCTACTGCAGTTGCTATTAGTTTAGTACATTCAATTTTCGTTGAAACATTGAGTATTGCGAAATCTTAAACATTTCCATAATTTAGCAACTGTGCGACAAAAAGTATAAGGTGGTGGTGGTAGTTGAAATTAAATTTGGAGTGGAAATTAATTTAAAGAAAATGGCCCTGAGTTATAAATCGTCGGTTTCAAATCTGATGTAAGCTTCGTGTCTGTCAAGCTGCATACAATGTCATACAACAGTTTATGTAATATTTTGTCCTGTAAATTAATTCTCTGCTAAAAAAACTGAATTACCAGTATTTAATTAGTCACCGCTGTAACTCGAATACGCATCTGCACTACATCACAGTTGAGGTACTTACCATCTACCTTATAAATGTGCAACAGATGCATCACGTGCAATCCGCGGAAGCTGAAAATGTGTAAAATATCTACATGCACGTACTGAATGCTTATGTGATTTACAGATTTTCAATCAGAATCTATCTTTTGCTGTGGCATATGCTACACTAAAATATATGAAATGCTTCTTTCTGAATAATTTAAACTGATAATTACTTTCATTAATTATGTTACTAAATATGATAAAAAAGTCATTAATGTTTGCAAGTTATGGTTCCTTTCAGGTTTTGTCTCTAGTAATGGTAATCTATGACATACGCAAAAAGGTCTAATCATTTAAAATGTTCACTGTGTTTTTTAAAACTTCAATCATCTTCTTAAAATTACGTGTAACTTGAAAATGTCTATACTCAGTTGTATTTACCACTTACAGATCTGAATCAAATTGCTTGCAAATCATTGTTTTTCTCCTTTTTTATATACGGTTGAATTTTTTTAAATAAAATGCCAATGTTCATAAATATTAGTATATGTTTGCCTACTTTTGGATTGAAAATACTATCACAAGACTCATATGAAACTTTTGTACGCTATCTTTCGCTCTCAAAACAACAGAAATTATTCGTTAAAAACAAGGTATAATTTTCTTTTACGTAAATTTGTTTCAATC
This sequence comes from Locusta migratoria, assembly GCA_026315105.1. Classification (NCBI taxonomy): domain Eukaryota; kingdom Metazoa; phylum Arthropoda; class Insecta; order Orthoptera; family Acrididae; genus Locusta; species Locusta migratoria. The sequence goes on along the minus strand of CM048745.1, from coordinate 121,341,209 downwards.
CTTTTTGTTCACTGTTTATAGTTACAATGGTGTCTATAATTGTGTGAAGGGTGTGCAAAGAAGAAGTCTTGTATTTTATAATTTTTGTCAAGTTATTATTCACTACTAAATATTTTATAACACATTCGATATATATCTTTTATCGTGCCTCTTCTCCTTGTCCTCCGCGTCTTCCATGTGCAACACAAGAATCCGTTTGTTGATGGTACAGCTGCTTTTCCATTCACTAACGAAATCCAATAAACAACGTACAGTGTCACTTTCAAATACTGTGGATAAAAATATTTTTTACATCCAAAACAGTTCTTGTGGGTCTAAATACACGATTTCGTGTTCGTCTCCTGGTTGAGACACGAAACGTTGGCCTTCGATAGCGAGCGACGCGATTGTTTGCGAATGGCGCGATCCCGAGCCAGATACTTTTTGGCACTCACTCACGCTACGTTACTCCCACACTGAATAAACAGTAGATACATTGACATCCAATGAACCACGCATTATACGCGATATTTTATGGCGGTGCCGGCGATTACATCCGATCCGCGAATTCCGTCGGCTCACGACGCGATCCACCACTCGACTACTCTGTCCTCACACACACAAGAGTCCCAGCATGCTCCGCGCTGATAGTTGTTTATTTACAAAATTATGTCTGGCTAGCAGCTACATTTTTATCTCTGCTCAACTGACATATGTGATCAAATGAGGCATGAAAATATTAACAAACATACAAATAAAATAAAAGAATTACACAATACATACATGTAAGTCTATCGAGAATACAAAATAATTAAATGCATACATTTTTAGAATTTGATGCAGAGGCGTTCCGCCATATGTAAACGTAAGGTTCATCTGTGACCTTACAAAAGAATTGAAAAGAATGAAAAAATCAGTCAACCAGTTCCACGTAAGGTCTTTTTGGCACACTAACTACATGTTTTTTCTTCAGAAACTAAAAGTGTTACTTGTGTTACAAGTATATGTTTGACAGCCGCGCGGGAGTAGCCGAGCGGTCTGGAGCGCCACGTTACGGATCCCGCGGCCTCCCGCGTCGGAGGTTCGAATCTTCCCTCGGGCATGGCTGTGTTTGTTGTCCTTAGCTTAGTTTAACTTAGTTTAAGTAGTTTGTAAATCTAGGGACTGATGACCAACGTTATTTGGTCCCATAGAATTACAAACATTTGAATTATATTTGACATATAAATATAATTACTAATGTAACTTTTAATGTCCTACACTCCATCTCAAGAAGATAACATTATTGTCACCGGAACCTAGGTAAAATATGACTAACCCTTTACCTGCAACAGCTTGGTTGAGTACTTCAATATTTTCAAATGTATCTCGTACTAGCTGAAAAACCGCTTTTGCACAGGTATTTATTTATTCTTCTAATAAAACACAGCTTATTTGCAACGACGAACCTGGGTGCACGAATGGCAAAACGTCATTTTTTTCGGATGAATCAATGTTCTGTTTACAGCATCATGATGGTCGCATCCGTGTTTGGCGACATCGCGGTGAACGCACATTGGAAGCGTGTATTCATCGCCATACTGGCGTATCACCCGGCGTGATGGTATCGGGTGCCATTGGTTCCACGTCTCAGTCACCTCTTGTTCGCATCGACGGCACTTTGAACAGTGGCCGTTACATTTCAGATGTGTTACGACCCGTGGCTCTACCCTTCACTCGATCCATGCGAAACCCTACATTTCAGCACGATGATTCACGACCACATGCTTCAGGTCCTGTACGGGCCTTTCTTGATACGATTCGACTGCTGCCCTGACCAGCTCAATCTTCAGATCTCTCACCAATTGAAAACGTCTGGTCAACGGTGGCCGAGCCAGTCACTACTCTTGATGAACTGTGGTATCGTGTTGAAGCTGCATGGGCATCTGTACCTGTACACATCATCGAAGCTCCGTTTCACTGAAAGCCCAGGCGTATCAATGGCGTTATTACGGCCAGAGGTGGTTGTCCTGGATACTGATTTCTCAGGATCTATGCACCCAAAATGCGTAAAAATGTAATCACATATCAGTTCTAGTATAATAATGCCCATTTAAAGCCGATATTGTTCAGTATCACTGCTAATAGACAGCAGTCAACAACGGACTGTTTTTCGCCTGTGTTCACGATTCCGTCAGGCGAGTGTTGTCTTCACAAAAAGACGCTGTTGTGTGTTCTCACGTTCGTAATTTGGTTTTGTATTTTTTTACCTAATGGAAACTAATATTATTGAAGGAACAGTGCTCTTTTTATTTATTTTGGAAGATCAGTTTGGATTCAGGACGAACGTAGGAACCCGGGAGGCAATACTCACTTTACGACTTATCTTAGAAGATAGTTTAAGGAAAAGCAAACCTACATTTTTAGCTTTTGTAGATTTGGAGACATATTTGACAATGTTGACTGAAATACACTCTTTCAAATTTTGACGTCAACAGGAGTAAAATACAGGGAAAGGTGAGTTATTTACAACTTGTACAAAAGCTAGACCGCAGTTATTAGACTCAAAGGGCATGAAAGGGAAGCATTAGTTGGGAAGACAGTAAGACAGGGTTGTAGCCTTTCTCCGATGTTATTCAATTTGTACATCGAGCAGGCGGTGAAGAAATAAAAACATTGCGTTTTGCCGATGAAATAGTAATTCTGTCAAAGACAGCAAAGGACATGGAAGAGCAGTTGCATGGAATGGATAGTGTGTTGAAGAGAGTGTATAAAATGAACATTAACAAGAGCAAAACAAAGATAATAGAATGCAGTCTTAGAAAATTAGGAATTATATTAGGTAATGAAACAATGAAGGTGGTAGATGGGTTTTGTAACTTGGGTAGTAAAATAACATATGACGGTCGTAGTACAGAGGATATAAAATACAGAATGACAATGGGGAGAAATTTGCTAACATAGAATATTAATTTAACTGTAAAGAAGTCTTTTCTGAAGGCATTTGTGTGGAGTGGTGCCTTGTAGTGAAACATGGACGATAAACAGTGAGGACAGGAAGAGAATAGAGGCTTTTGAAATGTGGTGCTACAGAAGAATGCTGTAGATTAGGTGGGTGGATCGCGTAACTAACGAGGAGGTACTGAACAGAATTGGGGAGAAAAGAAGTTTCTGGCATACCTTGACTAAAAGAATGGTAGGGCAGATTCTTAGACATCAAGGAATTGTGAATTTAGCGTTGGAGGGAAGTGTGTGGGGTAAAAAGTGCAGAGGAAGCCCAAGATATGGATACAGTAAGCAGATTCAGGCAGATGTAGGTTGCCGTTCTTATGAGGAGATAAAGAGGCTTGCTCAGGATAGAGTAGGGTGGAGAGCTGCATCAAACCAGTCTCCGGACTGAAGACCATAACAACAACAACAGCGTTCAAAACTGTGCCCTGAAGTTTTCAGTACAGACAATGTGAAAGGCATTTTGTGCATGGTTTTTTTTGTAGCTATATTTGTTGCTAGTAATAAATGGTTGTAGTTTTGTTTTCTTTTGTTTACAAATTACGAAATATGAATACGATTCAGGAATCACTTCAGTTTGCCTTTTTTGCCCCTTCAGCTCAGTATCTGAAAAGTCTTTTCAATATAAAAGTTTGCTATTTGTTTGTTGCTGGTAAATCCTTATGTTAACAGAGGTAAGCATTTCATGATGTCTCCCAATGACATTATATACTATTGGACGTTGAAATCCCATTTTTTAGTTTTATATTTTTTTTGCGTCAAATACGGAAACCAAAACGTGTGAAAACACTTCTTCTCCTTCTTCTTTCTCTTTAGCCGTTTTCCCACATATTGCAGGGTCGGCTTGTCTGTGTATAGTGTTATACGTGTGAAAGTGTAAAGTGTTTCGAAATGTTTGCGAATCGTGTAACTGAGGCGGGACTTGGGGACCAGCCAGGTATTCATCTACGGGGATGTGAAAAGCCGCCTAAAAACCACATCCAGGCTGGCCGGCACTCCGACCCCTTTCGTTAATCCGCCGGGCGGATTCGAACCGGGGCCGGTACGGTTCCCGTAACGGAAAGCGGTGAGTTAGACCACACGGCTAACCGAGCGGGTAAAAAACGTGTGAAAACACTAATGTGCTTTTATTCACTTAGGTAGTAAAATAACCAAGTACTCGAATAATTGATAGCTTGGGCAGGAAAGGGTCAACTTACACTGAGGACAACACAAGCAAACACACACACACACACACACACACACACACATGGCCCAACGGGTACTCAATCCTCCGACGGGGGAGCAACCGCGCACTCTGCAGCAAGGCGCCTTAGAGCGCTTGGCCACTCCACCGCGGCGACTTTTAGCAGGGAGCGTGTTGGCGGATGAACTCGAGCGTTGCTCCGCCGAGCAGAATCACCCATTCGTGAGATTAGGACGGCGTCGACGCCTCCGGCGAGCGTCGGAGATTGCCGACAAGGAATAACAATGTAATTCCCTCGTTGGGTGGCGGGCCTTGCCTTTATGCACCGAAATTAATGGGGTGCTTCAAACTTCTGAGACGGGGCCGCCCGGCTAATGAAGTTAAATCCTGATGGGATAAGTTTTATTTACGGGCGCGAAAACCGGAGCGTTAGCAGTGGGTCGCTTTAGCAGTCGGTCGAGAAGGCATTACCGCCCTATCAATCTCTGTCCGTCGCTTCCCAGCTCGCGTTTTAATAGTTAACCGGCTGTGACGCGTACGACGGGAGCGTCCACTTGCATAATGTAAGTTTTAACGCCGTCGCGGCGTTCCCGCTTTTATGTATACTGCCCTTTATTCATTAATGCCGTGGCGTCAATGTCGTCAGCAGGTGAAACGGCGCAGTTTCCCAGTCTGGGGAAGGAAACTTCCCTTGCTTCGGGAGGACGGCTTTCCTTGGTTGCCTTCCGAGAGTAACACCATAAACTTCTTGGACACACAAGTAACTTATTTTTAACCCTTTATAGGTCAGCATTTTATTTTTAAAACAAAGAACTGAAATGTTGTTAGTTAAATTATTACAGTACCCAAACACATAAAAATATTTGAGATTTGAAAAATCTTTCATTATTAATTAGTATAAATTTTTATACTTGGCAAAATATTGACCACAATCCATTCTGTGGAACACTTACTTTTGTCTTGTTGAATCCATCGTCGGCGGTGGAAACGGGACAGCGGCTGGTCAAGAGTCTTAAGGAACTGAGGTACCAACAGCCGTAAGTATAATGAAATATTTATTCTATTAGAACCAGTTTCGGCATTCCACTATGTCATCTTCAGGTCCCTACGTCGGAGGATGATATCCAAAGGTAGGGATATTAAACTGGATATCATGCTCCGATGTAGGGACCTGAAGATGGCATAGTGAAATGCCGAAACTGGTTGCAATTGAATAAATATTTCATTATACTTACGGCTGTTGGTACCTCAGTTCCTTAAGACTTACTTTTGTGGTCCATAATTTAACCACTTCATGAAAATGGGGTATTTTATGACAATAGCAGTAAATAAGAAGAAATAAAATCTTTATTTGTCGTTTCCTTCCTTTTATGTTGAATATATACATAAAAATACATACAAATTATACATAGATGTGTCAAAGCATTGTCTGCACAAAGCTACACTGCGAGTGAAGCAAGATAACTATATATATATAAAAAAAAACCATACAAAAGAGTCATACATAAAATCACAGATCACATTTGTTTAGTTCTTTAGTTCTACTGGTGGAAGGATCCGAAGCATTGCCTACACAAAGCTACATTGCAGGTAGTGCATGCCAACTTACTATGTTTAAGTTTGCTCCATGTACTGCAAAATGCACACCTCCTTGATGTACCTACTGTAGGCATATGATCAGTCGCATTCCTGAATTGCATTCCTTGAAATCCTGTAGCTCTTTTCTGAAATTTTGACTTGAAGGAAGGAAGGAAGGAAGGAAGGAAGGAAGGAAGATTGGAGTTCAACGTCCCGACGACAGCTTGGTCATTAGAGACGGAGCTAGCGCTCGGAGTTTTGGGTAAGGACGGGGAAGGAAATCGGGCGTGCCCTTTGAAAGGAACCAGCCAGGCATTTGCCTAGAGTGATTTAAGGAAATCACGGAAAACCTAAATCTGGATGGCCGGGGGTGAACCACCGCCCTCCCGAATACTAGTCCAGTGCGTTACAACTGCACCACCTCGCTCGGTATATTATTACAGTAAATTAAATCAACTTTTTTATAGAGATAAATCGTACAACATAGCCTACACAGCGGCGGTTAATGACCCGTCTTAATTCACTAATTTTGTACATTTGAAAATTTTACTGATTATACATGTAATACTCAGGCCACCGGATATAAAAGTTAGTACGCTCTGTTAGGGTCTTCTTATTCACTCGAGGATTATTTTTGAAACAGTGAAAGCAGATGTGAAGCCAAATCCACATTATTTCGTATGTTATTAAATGATTTGTGGCAGTTCGGAAATTGCACTAAGAGGGTAAATGAATGTCGTGTTAATTCGAGACAAATACACGGGGTGTACAAAATACCATGAATACCTAACGTAGATACAATGTTTATTAATTATTAGTATGGAGTTGTTATGGTTATCAAAATCTCCCCGTTTGAACTGTAAATGTGGTCCCCACTCTATGGAGTTACGTCTCAGTGATCACGCGTACGGAGTGGAAGTAACTTGTAAGAAAATGCATTATTATCATCAGCCGCCGGACAAAATACTCTGCTGCTGATAAGTAATATTTCATTCCTTGGGGGGAACTGAACTAAATATTTAATAGTTACCATGTTGTTATGTGGTTGTTATGGTCTTCAGTCCGGAGGCCGGCCGCGGTGGCCGAGGGGACTAAAGCGCTCCAGTCACGATCTGCACGGCCACTACGGTCGGGGGTTCTAATCCCCCCTCGGGCATGGATATTTGTGCCGTCCTAGTTCGTAAGTAGTACATAAGTAGTTTGTAAGTTTAGGGACTGATGACCCTGTAGTTAAGTCCCATAGACTATACAAACATTACATTACTCAGTCCGGAGACTGGTTTGATGTAGCTCTCCATCCTCCTCTATCCTGAGCAAGCCTTTTCACCTCCTCACAAGAACCGCATCCACATCCATTTAAATCTGCTTACTATATGCGTCTCTTGGTCTCCCTCTGCGATTTTTACCCCACACACTTCCCTCAAACGCTAAATTTACGATTCCTCGATGTCTAAGAATGTGTCCTACCAAACGATCCCTTCTTTTAGTCAAGGTATGCCAAAAATCTCTTTTCTCATCAATTCATTATCAGTTATGCGATCTACCCACCTAATCTTCAACATTCTTCTGTAGCACCATATTTCAAAAGCCTCTTTTCTCTTCCTGTCCGCACTGTTTATCGTCCATGTTTCACTCCTTTACAAGGCAACACTCCACACAAATGCCTCCAGAAAAGACTTCCTTACACTTAAATTAATATTCGATGTTAGCAAATTTCTCTTTTTCAAAAATGCTTTTCTTCCCATTGCCATTCTGCATTTTATATCCTCTATACTGTGACCGTCATACCCAAGTAACAAAACTCATCTACCACCTTCATTGTTTCGTTACCTAATCTAATTCCTTCAGCATCACCTGATTTTCTAAGACTGAATTCCATTATCTTTGTTTTGCTCCTGTTAATGTTCATTTTATACTCTCTCTTCAACACACTGTCAATTCCATTCAACTGCTCTTCCATGTCCTTTGCTGTCTCTGACAGAATTACAATGTCATCAGCAAAACGCAATGTTTTATTTCTTCACCCTACACGTTAATCCCTATTCCACATTTTTGCTTGTTTTCCTTCACCGACTGCTCGATGTTCAAATTGAATAACATCGGAGAAAGGCTACAACCCTGTCTTACTCCCTTCCCAACTACTGCTTCTCTTTCATGCCCTTCGAGTCTAATAACTGCGGTCTGGCTTTTGTACAAATTGTAAATAACTCACCTTTCCCTGTATTTTACCCATGCTGACTTCAGAATTTGAAAGAGTTTATTCCAGTCAACACTGACAAAAGCTTTCTTCAAATCTACAAAAGCTAAAAATGTAGGTTTGCCATCCAATAGTTTCGGAAATTTTCTGTTATATGCCATAGACGAGATACAAAGTTGTGAAGTATTAGAACACTCGATGAGTGAGAAACTGCAAAAGCAGTCGACGGAAAGCTGCAAAGAGCGGCCGACTATTTCGAGAGCGCTATCGACTGCCGGCTGAGCAGCGCTCGTATCGACAGTTCTGCCAATCTCTTTGATGTTCCCCGACTGATGTTAACGCGCTGTCGCGCGTCTGCTACGTATTTCTGAGTGGCAACGCTCCACGCCGGCGGGGTAAATACTTGCACGCAGTCCACGAATAAACAGCTATCGACAACGTGTCCTGAGCAGTTGCTTGCCCGACTCTGCCGACAGGAACGCGAATTCTCGTCTTGGCTAACGTCGTTACTGCCGATGTGCTGCGTAGAGTTACGAGAGGTTTTTGCGAGAAATGTAACCGCAATTGCGGCTTTTAATCAAATTGCGTGGTTATGGTATATCGCCCCAAATTTGAGACTGCACAGGGGATTTCCTGAGTGTCATCTCTCTTTATTTTAATCTCCTTGTGCCCGGCTTATTCTCTGTGCTTCCAGTTCGGTATATTCGTGATTGATTGTATTTCTGAGTTATAAAAAGCTAAAGCAGTCAACAATCAGATCAAAAATGTTCAAATGTTTGTAAATCTTATGGGACTTAACTACGGGTTCATCAGTCTCTAAACTTACAAACTACTTATGAACTAGGACGGCACAAATATCCAGGCCCGAGGGGGAATTCGAACCCACGACGGTAGTGGCCGTGCAGAGCGTGACTGAAGCGCCTCAGTCCTCTCGGCCACCGCGGCCGGCCAACAATCGGAAGATTGGTTTGAACACCACAGTGCGTTACTAGACATGGTCGTGTTTGGAGGAGGTATGCCGTTGCCTTCCTCCGACCTTCGAACTGACGTACCCAGCCAGTTATAGGGGGACCTACAGTTTAACGTGGGTTCCGAGCGACGGTGCTACTCGATATCTTTCACATCAGCAACACTCTTCTTCTTTCTCTTCAGCCATTTTCCCGCACATGCTGGGTCGGTTTTGTTTATTGGTATTTGGCGTGTTAGTATTGACTGGGTGGTCGGATGCCCTTCCTGCCGCCACCTCCTGCCCCCAGGAGGAAATGTGTACCCCAAATGTCTGCATTTAGTGTTATATGTATGAAAGTGTAAAGTGGTATGAAATGTTTGCGAATTGTGTAACTGTGGCGGGACGGAGGGACCAGCCCGCTATTGACCTAGGGGGATGTGGAAAACCGCCTAAAAACCACACCCCGGCTGGACGTCACTCCGACCCCTTTCGTTAATCCACCGGGCGGTTTCGAACCGGGGCCGGTACGCCTCCCCGTCTCGGAAAGCGGTGCGTTAGACCACACGGCTAACCGAGCGTGTCACATCAGCAACAATGCCAGAGATGAAAGAAGTGGAAAGTAACAAATATAAATACTAAGATCTCGCGGGGATCGAACCCATGCCGGCTGCGGTGGCCGAGGTGACTGAGGCGCTCCAGTCACGGTCAGCACGGCCACTACGGTCGGGGGTTCGAATCCCCCCTCGGGCATGGATATTTGTGCCGTCCTAGTTTGTAAGTAGTTCATAAGTAGTTTGTAAGTTTAGGGACTGATGACCCCGTAGTTAAGTCCCATAAGCTTAACAAACATTTGAACATTTGATTTCGAACCCATGACCTATGGATTTATAGTCTAGCACTGTACCGCTGTGCTGCCGTGGCATAATTTATAATACAAAAATTAAGAAACGTGCTCTTTATATTTTGAGAAGTAAAGCGATGTCGAAGTACGCAACAGGGACATTCGAATCACGTGTAGAGTCTCTGACACAGTTGGCTGTCTTGCTGGGAAGTCTAATGTCAATCCCAGTGGCGAGCCGGCCTGTGGACTAGGTACTCCGCCGTACGTATGCGCCCTCAGGTAGGGCAGGGATTATGGGGGCTGTGGCACAGCGCACCTGCTATCTGCCGCCGACGTGTGTGGAATCTCAGCCGTGACGTCAGGAGCCACCCCCCCCTACCATCCCCCACCACCGTCCTACCCATCAGGTCTCCTGTTTCCCTCCGTAGCAACAGAAACCTCCAAAATTGTGACAAGGGATTGGAAGATAGAAGAAGAAATACTGTTGGGGAAGACTTTCGGTACTGGTTAGAAAAGAAAACAGCCACAGCTGCAGGGTTGCACATTTATTCACAAAAGGTTTAGAGCAATTATTGCCCTTCTTCAGGTATACTTATTGTGCCCTATAGGTTTACTCAGAGTGCTGTGTAAAGCATGAACACTGTCCTACTGGCCGTATGCGCCGCTTCGGCCACTCATATTTAAGAAATCAAATGTTTGTAAATCTATGGGACCAAACTGCGTGGTCATCAGTCCGTAGCTTACAAACTACTTAAACTAAGGTAAGCTAACCTAAGGACAAAACACACACACACACACACACACACACCACACACCACACACACATGCCCTAGGGAGGACTCGAACCTACGACGGCGAGCAACCGCGCGCTCCGCAGTGAGGTGCCTTAGACTGCTAAGCTATTCCACTGCGGCCATATACAGGGTGTTAAAACAAGGCACGGCCAAACTTTCAGGAAACATTCCTCACACACAAAGAAAGAAAACTGTCTACATCACACTTGCGCGTCATCTCCTTGATTACTGTTGCCCATTGCGGGACCCTCACCAGGTGGGACTGACGGAAGATATTGAGAAGATTCAGAGAAGAGCAGCTCCTTTTATCACGTTACGGGGGGGGGGGGGGGAAGCGTGACGGAAATGTTGCACGAACTGGGGTGGAAATCATGGAAAGAAAGACGTTATTCATTGCGGCGTGATCTGTTTGCGAAGTTTCAATCACCGAGTTTTACTTCTAAGAAATGTTCACATGTTTGTATAGTCTATGGGACATAACTACGGGGTCATCAGTCCCTAAACTTACAAACTACTTATTAACTACTTACGAACTAGGACGGCGCAAATATCCATGCCCGAGGGGGGATTCGAACCCCCGACCGCAATGGCCGTGCAGACCGTGACTGGAGCGCCTCAGTCTCCTCGGACACCGCGGCCGGCTTTTACTTCTGAATGTGAAAAATATTTTGCTAGCACCCACCTACTTAGGGAGACATGACCATCCCAATGAAACAAGAGAAATCAGGTCGAAAACGAAACGATTTAGGTGTTCTTTCTTCCCGCGCGCTATTAGAGAATGGAACGGTAGAGAAAAGTTATGAAAGTGGTTAATGAACCCTCTGCCCTCACTTAAATGTGAATCGCAGGGTATCTATGTAGATGTAGATGTAGAAGAGACTTGCACAGCCGGCCGCGGTGGCCGAGCGGTCTGCGGCGCGCCAGTCACGGTTTGCACGGCCACTACGGTCGGGGATTCGAATCCCCCCTCGGGCATGGATGTTTGTGCCGTCCTTAGTCTTAGCTAGTTCATAAGAAGTTCGTAAGTTTAGGGCTATACAAACATTTGACCATTGCACAGGTCAGGGTAGCGTAGCGTGGACGGCTGCATCAAATCAGTCTGTGGGCTGAAGACCACAACACAGGCATCCTGGCGCTACGCTTACATGTTGGTGCTACCTAACCTGAAAACATTTGACGCATACACGTTGGTACTACCTAACCTGAAAACATATGACTTTTAATAGCTATTTTTAAGTCTCCTAATGACAAAATACCTTTAGATAATGATGTCAGAAACAATGTAACGACCCATCTCCAGAAATATCTGCACTTACACATGTTACACCCTGTATAAAAATTACTACTCTTACTGTGCTGTTTTGCTCGATGAAGTACACTGTTCGTAAGCCCTGAATTTTTCCTGTTCGCATAATGGACGATATGGCTCAACGGATTATAAGGGGCTGATTAAGTGCTAAAGGAGGTACTCTATCGGTCCCTTCTGCCTGCTCGTTATCGTCCTGTGCCATGCGACACGATCTGAAGGGGGAGAAAAGGGATTTAAGGGTGACGTTAGTTCCAGGCCCTGCTGAAGAAGGCGGCTGGGAGGGACGTGTTAAAAATTTATTGAAAAAGTTTAATTGAAAATGAGATCCGCCGCATGATGTGCAACCCCAAGTTTAATCCCCCGCGGAGTAATTTAGAGGGTGCACGCAGTCGCCTGGGAGACGGGCGCCGGCAAAATGACTTTCCCTGTGTGGGGCCAGGGGGCGCTTTTGTTCCTAAAGCTATTTTCTCAGTGGGTGACTTTATGAAGGCTTCGCGGCGGCATTGTAAGATGTGCTAAAAAAAAAAAAAAAAAAACGCACTGACGTGTTTTACGGCCCACTTTAGAGTTGTAGTTTTATAAGTTTTTGCAAACATTTTGGACGTAAATAATAAAAAATTAATTAATAACAGTGTGCCGGCCGCGGTGGCCGAGGAGACTAAGGCGCTCCAGTCACGGTCTGCACGGCCACTACGGTCGGGGGTTCGAATCCCTCCTAGGGCATGGCTATTTGTGCCGTCCTAGTTCGTAAGTAGTTCATAAGTAGTTTGTAAGTTTAGGGACTGATGACCCCGTAGTTAAGTCCCATAGACTGTACAAACATTTGAACATTTTGAATAACAGTGTCTGAAACCCTTCTACGAAAAAAAATTTAGGTACTGGCGGGTTCCAAAAAACTGACCTTCAGCGTCACAGTCCGACACATTGCCCATTATGCTACACCTAATAGGAATTGCGTTCTTTAATCTCATACAATTGATGGCCGTTGTTAACTGATGGTAATATGGCATTTGTAGACACTGGATTATCATTTATCGTACGAAGAACAACGTGTTTTTGTTAATTCTTCAGTGCGCCATTGCTTTGAAATGACAACGTGCAAGATCGCGTATGCCAGAGAGAGTTCTGGGCGAGGAATGTCACGTTACATCTGCGAATGGCTGGGTTTCGTTAATTCAATGGTGGGTGTCAAAACTCCGTTATTTTTGCCAATATCTCTCAAACGATACGAGATATGAAAAATCATAAGGGAACAAAGTTGTAGAGAACTTTCTCCTCTACAAATTCGTTTATTCAGTTTTCGCGTCAGATAAACGGTTTATTTGCAATTAAAATTACATTGCAAACGACTTTTTTTGGTATTACTATCGTATTTCTTGTCCGAAATATTTCGAAAAGAGAGGTTCTGGTCTCTGGTAGCCAACAATTATGTCCGTAAAATTTGGTGGCGATCGGTTGAACGGTTCGACCTAAAAAGTGGGAACACTTTACAGCCAGACAGACATATTCAAATCGCTGTTATTTTTGCAAATATCTCTGCAACGATGCAAGATATGAAAAAAACATAATAGAGCGAAGTTGTAGAGAATTTTCTCTTCTACCAATTAGGTTATTCAATTTGCGTGTTAGATGAATGGTTCGTCTGCAATTACAATTATATTACAAACGGCTTTTTTTGGTATAACTACCGTATTTTTTGTCCGAAAAAATTTAAAAAGGAAGGTTCTCGTCTCTGGCAGCCTACAATTATGTCTGTAAAATTTGGTAGTGATCGATTGCTCGGTTCGTCTTAAAAACAGACAGACAAACAGACTTCCCAAAATCGCCGTTATTTTTGCATATATCTCTGAAACGATACGTGATATATATATAAAACCATAAGAGAGCAAAGTTATAGAGCATTTTCTCCTCTACAAATTCAGTTATTCAATTTTCGTGTCAGATGAATGGTTAAGCCGTCATTTTCATTTAAATTTAGAGCGTCAAAAGACGATCGCAAATTCCCACTTTTAGTCTTACTACCGTAACGTAAAGTGAGTCAACATGAAGAGCCGCATGGGAATGGCCGTACGGTATAAGACGCCTTGTTGTGGAATGCGCGTCTCCTCTCCGTCGGAGGTTCGAATCCACCTTCGGGCATATATATATATATATATATATATATATATATATATATGTGTGTGTGTGTGTGTGTGTGTGTGTGTGTGTGTGTGTGTTGCCCTCAACGTAAGTTAAAAGTTAAATTAGTTTGAAAGTCTAGGGAGTGATGACCACTAAAGTTTGGCCCCACAGCCTCGCAAACATTTGAAAAATATGAAGCACGTAATTATATTTGATAATCACCCTGTGATTTTAAATTGTGTATTATAGGAGGTAGTTCGACTACGGAGGAGGATCATCAGTACTTAAGGAATTCGGTTGAGAAGAAATCCAAGAAAGCCACTCTTCCACTCTTTAGCCTTTGCAGATGACGTGACAGTAATTATTATTCACTGTACACACCCCAAGTCCCATAAGCTTTACAAACATTTGAACATTTTTTTTGAAATTTGTAAACAAATAAAATGCAATACAGAGACGAGTAGCGAAAGTGGATTCGTCATAATCACGAAATGGGTTATTCGAAAGAAGAAAAAACATAATCAACTTTAGATCACATGTCCATAACACTCATTAGTTGGCGCCAATGAAGAACTAGTTACATATCACTAGAAAGTTATTTTTTGAATCCGTAATGTCTAAACATGTAAAACGAACCTCAATGGAATCTGGACGAATGGGAGGGATGAATGTTTTTCCCGACCTTTCAGTCGTATTGTGGAGGCTGTTGAAAACGGTGGCGCAGCGGATGCCTACGTCGAACGACACTCTACAACATAACTTTTAACTGCCTCACGTTTTTTTACTTCGCGCACTATGCTGTTAAGTTATGTGACCTGTTGCTGCAAAATGTGCCGCAAATAAATGCGTTTCTCTAACATTGTGTGGAGATTGGCTAACAAAATAGAAGCAGCACATTGAGATAAATCAGGTTTTCTTTGTCGCCATTCATAAATTTGCTACGTCTGTTATCTTGAACTTGGATTATTCAATTTCGTTTGGCGATTCACATAACTACAGGTGGGACGAGACGTTACGTTCTTCGGGAAGAATGCGAACGTCTCTGGTAAAAGTTTACTCAAACAGGACCAGCTTCGTCTGATTGAATTGTAAAAGACTTGGTTGCAGGAGTCACATCTGATTATGCAGTCCACAAGCCTTCGCTCAAGATTTCCTCTGCTGCCGTGTTTGCGAATCCGTTTTGAATGGTGTTATCTCTTTTCTGTGTGGTCGCTTTGGAACAGTCTCTCTCTCTCTATCTCTCTCTCTATCTCTCTCTCTCTCCTCTCTCTCTCTCTCTCTCTCTCTCTCTCTCTCTCTCTCTCTCTCTCTCTCTCTCTATCTCTATCTCTCTCTCTCCCTCCCCCTCTTCCCTGCCGCTTGACAGGACAAATCAAAGACCTTTGTAAACTTTCATGCTCGCATTAAAACGAAGAATAATAAAGGGTCATAGATGATACACTGACAAGAAGTTGCAGTGTAAAATTTATTGGAAAACAATTTGCACGTGAGTGAAGTGACAGTAAGGTTATGGACGAGCAGTGTGGAGATATTCTTTACCCATCTGCATGCAGAGTTTTGACAGTTCAGTGTAAGACTCTTTGTCGAAAAATTCATAGACTCTCTCATGTTGATTCTGATGTTAAAGGTGTTGTTTTTCTTTGTCTAGTTGATCTGATAGTACGATGCAGTAGAGATTTATTTCGTTACCTAATCTAACAACTTCAGCATCGCCTGATTTTCTTAAACTGCACTCCATTACCCTTGTTTTGCTCTTATTAATGTTGATCGTATATGCTCTGTTCAACACACTGTCCATTCCGTTCAATTGTTCTTCCAGGTCCTTTGCTGTCTCTGACAGAATTACAATGTCACCAGCAAAACGCAAGGTTTTTATTTCTTCACCCTGAACTTTAATTCCTTCTCCAAATTTCTCCTAGCTTTCCTTTATAGCTTGCTCAATGTACAAATTGAATACGAGGTACGTCCAAAAAGTAAGTTCCGTTTTGTCATATAAAACAAACGTGGACAGATACAGAAAAAATATTTATTGTACAAAAATCTACAACTATTAAACTACTTTTCTACATAGCTGCCGAAATTTTGTAGGCACTTTTCATAGCGTGACACAAGTTTGTGTATGCCTTTTTCATAGAAGGTTGCCGCCTGTGTATTCAGCCATGTGGTAGCATGTTCTTTCAGCTCGTCATCGTTGAAGTGTTGACAGGACAAATTTTAGGTGTAAGAAGAGGATTTCCATCAAAAGGTGGTGTTTGTTTCCATGATAGTGCCCGACCTCATGTGGCGAATGTGCCCAAACAACTATTAAGGGCCGGCCGCGGTGGCCGAGGTGACTGAGGCGCTCCAGTCACGGTCAGCACGGCCACTACGGTCGGGGGTTCGAATCCCCCCTTGGGCATGGATATTTGTGCCGTCCTAGTCCGTAAGTAGTTCATAAGTAGTTTGTAAGTTTAGGGACTGATGACCCCGTAGTTAAGTCCCATAAGCTTTACAAACATTTGAACATTTTTGAACTATTAAGGGAATTTCACTGGGACGTGTTTGATCATCATCCGTACAGCCCGGGCCTCGCTCCTAGCCACTTTCACCTCTTCTTACACCTAAAAATCTGTCCTTGGTGGTCACGATGGTGACGACCTGAAAGAACATGCTACCACATGGCTGAATACACAGGCGGCAACCTTTTATGAAGAAGGCATACAGAAACTTGTGCCACGCTATGACAACTGCCTACAAAATTGCGGCAGCTATGTGGAAAAGTAGTTTCGCAGTTGTAGATTTTTGTACAATAAATATTTTTTCTGTATCTGAACACGTTTGTTTTATATAACCAAACGGAACTTACTTTCTGGACGTACCTAGTAATATTGTCGAAAGGCTGCAACTCTGTCTTACACCCTTCCCAACCTCTGAATCCCTTTCATACCCTTCAACTATGATAACTGCTGTCAAATTTTTGTACAAGTTGTAAATAACCTACATCTGTCTAGTGACCGTTTAAAATTCACCTCCCAGACGCAGTGGCGTAGCTATCATAGGGCTGGGCGGGGCAGTGCCCCGGGGCCCCAGAGCTTAAGGGGCCCTTCGTCCTTCGTGAGGTGCCTCCGGAAAAAGTTACAATAGAGCATGGAATTTTTTAACTTTTTTTTCTTAACTCTCCCGCCGTAACGTCCATCATCTCTCCCTCCCCACCCACCAAGTTTCCAATAGTAACTGCATTGGGCCACCGCGTGGCGGAGCAAAGCTTCCTATTGGGGCCTTCGCTTCACACGACGCCATTCGCCATTCGGAAGCGCAGCTGACCGACCAAGCCGCCACTTGCTGTGCGCAACAACCGTCACACTTCAGTCGTAGCTGCAGAAGTAGCGGCAGCATCAAAGCTGCTCACAGCAACAGCTGAGCCTTCCAAGTGTTGCGGCGTGCCGCTCGGCGTAGTGTGAAGGATCGCGCGACTCCCAAATACTGTATGAACTTCTTATCGGTAAACAGAAGTGTACAGTACGAATATCTGTCTCCCAATTACTTTAGATAATCGTCGTTGTACTCTATATTTTACTTGAATGAAGGATTTTCCACTTTACCCTAGACCAACAAACCTCAAAGGCACGAAGTGAAATCCAAAATTATTCCAACCTCAGGATATAACCATAACAAGGTCTATTGCTTCTCCGCTAAGACGTGTACGGTGTCACTATTAGCGAATTGTCGGTAGAAGTCGGAGTTGCGAAATAACAGTCAATGGCGCTGAATTACGAGCAGTGTGTTTGACAATACACGGTCTGACCACATTTGAATATGAAGTTTCTGTATTGTATTATTACAGAACAGTATTGTTATACTAACTCCTCTTTGTGTAGTGAATACCCCCAAGGGAGTGCTCCTTAATCATAAATCCAAATTAAGTGCTGTAACCATTGCACTCTGAAATTTGTGCGAGAAGAAGAGAAAATATGGATAGTGGATAGGTGGATTGTATTACTGATCGGCGAGTCATCAGTGAAGCTTCTGCCTGCAATTTCATTCGCCTAGTTTGGAGCAACTTCCAAAACTATCTCATGGGGTCGTTTTATCTGTGTGTCCTACCCAGGTCGAACTCTATTCCTCTGCAAAATTTCATCCAAATCCACCCATTAATTTCTGCTTGAAAGCATAACCAACAAACTTACACAGTTATATTAGAGCGTACGATTAAAAATTATCTGCTGAATCGCACGCAATTCTTTACTTAGTAGTATTTAGGTTTGCCTTATTATGTCTTCCAGTGGGCGGTAAGAAGCTGATGAAGTAGTTTTGTATCTGTATAGTTTTAGTTTAAAGAGGGCCCCAATGTCAGTTTTGCCCCGGGGCCCTTGGTGATACAGCTAGCCACTGCCCAGACGGTAAATTCAGGTGAGGTGATTACTTCTGCGACGGCTACTGCTAGCGTAACTCGCAGGGGAAACAAGCAACATCTGCGAACGCCCCGACAGCCACCTCGTGACGCCCGTAGCAAGTTAATGTGATTAAACCGAATATCGACGGCAGGTGATAGGCTTTCATCCTCGTGGGCGGAGTTTCCAGTTTGCGAATGGGCCGTTGTAGCGCGTGTGTATCCGCCCGACACGCATTACCGTGAAATATGGAACGCGAGGCGGCAGCGCGAAACAGGTTAGTGCAGTGGTGACTCGAATCAAGCGTCAGGCGGCGAACTCGGCGCCGAATAACATTGGAAATCGATGTAGCGAACAGACGTTGCGGCCTTTGCATCGCGTTCCCTGAGATGAGGCTTGCTCTTCCGTTCTTTTTTTTTTTATTATTTTATTTTTTTTTCTCCGTAGCAACTACTCTTCTTATATAGAGTCAACGCGAACGCCCCAGGCAAAATTCTAGATGAGGTCGAGACAAATTTTCTGAGAAGAAAAGGGCAAGAGAGAGAGAGAGAGAGAGAGAGAGAGAGAGAGAGAGAGAGAGAGAGAGAGAGAGAGGCACCATAAAGGAGATATAGGAGGCATACAAATTGATCGCAAATAAATATTGTCAATATTCATACATGTATTAACAGAAAATAGAAGACGTGTTTTTTAAGTACATACCGTTTTGAAATTAAAAAAAAAGACGTGCTAAGATATCTCAATAATTTTATGCGCACTGGGTACCTACATTTGTTGTCTACGCAGTGACGCTATTACAGTCGGAGTCTTCCTTGTTTACGTTGTGTACTGAGTTTTTAAGATGCCTCCGATAATCATGAATCCCGCCGACTGTTAAGTCTAAAAAAAAGTGCTAAAACTGTTCAAATCTTTGTAGAGCTTATGGGACGTAACTAAGGAGTCATCAGTCCTTAAACTTACAAACTACTTGGGACTGAGGCGCTCCAGTCACGGTCTGCACGGCCACTACGGTCGGGGATTCGAATCCCCCTAGGGCATGGATATTTGTGCCGTGCTTAGTATTAGCTAGGTCATAAGTAGTTTGTAAGTTTAGGGACTGATGACCCCGTAGTTAAGTCCCATAAGCTCTACAAACATTTGAACATTTTTGAACAAACTACTTATGAACTATCTTATACTAAAGACGGCACAAACATCCATGACCGAGGGGGGATTCGAATCCCCGACGGGGAACGGCCTCGCGCATCGTAGCATAGCTCGGCCGCTCCGCCGCGGCTTTCTTAGTGCTAAAGACCTAAAAGTGATTGATATTTATCGTGAGATCTGTTCAGTTTACGGAGAAAACATTGTGAGTGATGGAATGGTAAGAAAGTAGGTGAAAGCATTTAAAGATGACCGCCCAAATGTGCATGATGAACAACGGAGTGGTCGTCCTTCGGTTGTAATTGAAAGTTTGGTGCAGGAAGTGGACAATGAGAAAGAAAATAGACGCTTTACGATTTCTTCCTTGATGGATGACTTTCCTAATGTTTCTCGTAGTGTTTTGTATGGCATTTTGACCGAGCAAGACGATGACGAAATCAAAACAGTTGTGATGCAGTGATTAACAAGTCAGACGGCAAACTTCTATGAGGAGGATAATCAAAAACTGGTACAACGTTATGGCAAGTGCCTCAATATTGACAGAAATTATGTAGAAAAGTAGATTAAGGTAATTAAGGTAAGGGCTTTCATGTAAAAAAAAATTATTTAGATATCTTAGCACGTCTTTTTTTAATTTCAGAAGGGTACTTATTTAAACACACACATCGTATAAAACTGTAAAATTTTGCGCGCAATGGATTTATGTGTGACGCCAAAAAGTTTCTTTGGACGATCGGTTTTGATGGTCTCTGCCATCATCATTTGATCAAAAATGTTTTACATAGTCATCATCTTGTAATCTCAACAGTTATTACATAAAATAATTTAAAGTGCATAGATGCAGTATGTCATTGTAGTAAAAGTTTACATATCACTATAAGTGACAGTGGGATGGAGTATCCTACTGCCTCTTATAGTGATATGTAAACTTTTACTACAATGACATACTGCATCTATGAATGTCGAACTACTGAATTTAATTGCTCATTACACAACTCTTGCTTAAATAAGTCCAACCACTGTTGTACGTACTAATAAAATTATTGTAAATAGATGGCACTTTTTAGATGCTTGCCGCGGTGGAGTAGCCGAGCGCTTTAAGGCGCCTCGCTACGGAGCGCGCGGTTGCTCGTCGTCGGAGGTTCGAGTCCTCCCTAGGGCATGGGTGTGTGTGTGTTGTCCTTAGGTTAGTTTACCTAGGTTTAAGTAGTTTTTAAGCTATGGACTGATGACCAAGCAGTTTGGTCCGATAGATTTACAGACATTTGAACATTTTTAGATGTTTTCCATTGATGTATAACAGAAATTGCGTGATAGACTAAATTTGCGTAAATAATCTAGACATTTACGAAAATTATGCAGAAGGAATATATATGATTTGCAGAGGTGAGATGTGATACATTAAAATCCAAAGGTTGGTAGATTATCGAGCGTGTGCTTTCGGATATGTAAAGTGGCAGGTTACTAATAAAGCACCGAGAAATTCATAGTTAAATTTGATTTGCTGCCTGTTTGATATCTCTGTTCTCTTGCTAGACTGAGTCATCAGCGAAAAAATATGGCACAGTGACCTAGCAGTTAAACAACCACAAAGGCCGCACGGTTCTGTGTCACCTTACAAGAGAATTTTGCTATTACTTTAAATAGCTTTATAATCCAGTAATATATAATTATCGCGAATACGGACTGAAGCAACCTACACAGAGAGTATTTTATTTGTAGATATAAAAGCATTATAACGGTTAATTAATGAAATCTTCAATTAACAGCTGAGTAATAACTAATTCTATTACCACCTTATTAAAATACTGTTAACCCAATTACTTTATCGGAACTAAAATGTAATTTTGAAACTGATACTTTAATTCGGCTTTTGAGTCATAAAGATATGTAATTAACCGCGTAGAGTGTTTGCCATAGTTTTCGAAACTTAATGCCTGACCATTCTATAGTGTGTCCAGAAAAGGGCTCCCTGATTTCAAAATTAAATATCTCGAAAACAAAGATCGATAAAGGAATGCAGTAAACGGTATGTTTATTGGGAAAGCTGTAAGTTTATACAGCAGTTTGAAATAATAGTTACAAAAGCTGCTAACAGATGGCGCTATACGCTGTACAGCTCATATAAGCATACGTAAGTGAAATAATCGTACGAAAACACTCTTTGCAAACAATCACATCACAATGTTTTCAAAATGTTCACCATTGGCACTACAGAGGTGGCGCAAACGAAGAATGAAATTCGCCATCACATTTCGTAGTGTCTCAGCCGAAATGGATTCACATGCCACAGAGATCGCCGATTCAAGCTCGTCCAGCGTGGCGGGATGCTTCGGGTAGACCATGTCTTTCACTGTGCCCCACAAAAACAAAAGTCACAGGCAGTCAAATCCGGCGAATATGGAGGCCAATCCATGTCTGCACCAGTAAATTTGGGATATTCCAAAGCAATGAAATGATCGTTTCTCGAATGAAAAAAGGGCCAATAACGCCTCTGCTGCATACTGCAGCCCACACAGTAACTTAAGGAGAATACAGGGGTTTCGCTTCACACCAATATGGCTTTTCGGAACCCCAAAATCACCAGCTCTGCTTATTCACGTATCCATTCAGGTGGAAGTGTGCTTCATCTGTAAACCAGATGCAGCCAACATCAAATCCTTCACTATCAATCATTGTGAGCATCTGATTAGCAAAGGCAACCCTTTGTTGCACAGCTCGTACGTGTATGGCCTGGTGCGTTTGAATTTTGAATGGAAACTTGTGTAGGCTCTTTCTCAGTATTTTCTGCGTGCTGGAACGCTTCAGACCAGTCTCAGATGCAATTCAACGGACAGATGACATTGGATTTCGCTGAATATTTCCAGAAACTGTGGCGATATTTTCAGGCGTAACTGAGGTTTGCTTGCGGCCAACATGTCTAGATCATGTTACGCCGCCTGTTTGTTGAAATTTTGCGAAGAGCGTACGAATGGTTTCCGCATCGGGCCCTTTTGGAACACTAAATCGTGCTTGAAATCATAGCCTTGTTGCCGTAGGACTAGCTTTCTAACCTTTGGTACTCTAGCACCAGAAAAACGCGTTGTTCAATGGAGTACATGGTTTTAATCTCTTCCTTCGGTACGCTAGCCTCCTTTCACGTTTCAATAGTGGAACTAATCGCTCTGGGCTTCGGATCGCTATTTATATTAGGCATTACGTATTGAGATTACAGCGCCATCTGTTAGCAGCTTTTGTAACTATTACTTCAAACTGCTGTATAAACTTCTTACAGCTTTCACAATAAACATACCGTTTACTGCATTCCTCTATCGAGCTTTGTTTTCGAGATATTTAATTTTGAAATCAGGGAGTCCTTTTCTGGACACCCTGTATATCGCTCGATCGGCACTGGCTATGCTAACGAGAGAACATCAATCCAATGAAAGTACGCAGTAAAATGCTGGCGGAAGCTGTAAAATCATGCGAGAACTATCCGCAGGGAAGAACATAACGGGCAACGATCGGTTTCGCGTTACACACTTACTGCATTAAACTAACAAGGTCCTGCCGGGCTGTTAGTCTGCGCTATGAATCTTCGTGATTAAGTTTTTTCTCTCCCTCCCTCCATCTCTCTGTTTCTCTTTCCCTCGGCTGCTCTACTGATCCGTACCTGCACCGCAGCACGAACGCAGGAGCCACTAAAAAAGTTCTCGTCAGATAAAACGTATCGAACAGTGTTTAATGGTTCTGCAGACGGGGGACCCCCAGCGTAAAAATGTGCTCAAAAAGGGAAATGTTTCATGTCAGACACTCAGGCGTTCTGATTTACGTCCGACAATTCCGCTTAATGCATCCGTTTTATCGCCCGCCAGAAACGATTGCTAACGGTGTGTCAGAGTTGTGATGGTGGGTGAAGAGGGGTGGGAAAACAGTCAACTGATGAACAGCGTAGGCAGCGGAGCGGCGGATAATTTAGGAGTGACGGAAAAGGCAACAAGGGATCATCTCGTTAAAGAACTTCTGCAGAACTAGTCGCCGCAGATCGAAGTGTAGGGACGATTAAAAACAAACTTAACTAACGGAAAACACCGTCACACATTCCACAGATAAGCAATATCAGTAATAGCTTGATTCACAAAGTTTCTGTGTACGAGGGTAAGTCAATTATTATCCGCAAAGTATTTATAAAATTTTATTGTAATAAAATACGAAACTTACAAGAACATCATTTTTCGACATAGTCTCCTTGATTTTCAATGCACTTCGTCCATTCCTCTACAAGCTTCCTTATGCCCTAAAAAAAAAAAAAGTTTTCGGTTGAGCTGCGAGCCAGGAATGCACCGCTTCTTTCACTGCTTCGTCCGAGTCAGATCGACGGCCCCTTAATGCCTGTTTGAGGGGACCAATCAAGTGATAGTAAAAAGGGGAACGATTGGGACTATATGGAGGATGATCCAGTACTTCGAATTTGAGTTTCTGGAGCGTTTCAGCAGTGTGGACAGCAGTATGCGGACGGGCATTGTCGTGCAACAACACAACACCTTCTGACAGCAATCCTCGGCGTTTGCTTCGAATTGCAGGCTTTAGCCTGTCAGTAAGCATCTCACGTACACTGTTTATTGTTGTGCCCCTTTCACCATAATGTTCCAGTACAGGACCTCGTGCATTCCAAAAAACTGTAAGCATCAATTTTCCTGCGGACGGTTGTGTCTTGAACTTTTTCTTGCACGGCGAATTTGGATGTTTCTATTTCATACACTGCCGTTTAATCTCCGGCTCATAATGATGGATCCATGTTTCGTCACCAGTAACGATTCTGTCTAAGAAGTTGTCCCCTTCGTTACCATAACGATCCAAATGTTTTTTGCAGATGTCGAGGCGCGTTTGCTTATGCAACTGTGTGAGTTGTTTTGGGACCCATCTTGCACAAACTTTACGAAACCCAAGTCTGTGGTGAATAATTTCGTAGGCAGAACCATGACTAATTTGAAGACGATGAGCCACTTCATCAATAGTTAATCGTCTGACTAAGAGAATCATTTCACGTGATCGCTCAATGGTTTCTTCATTTGTGGCGGTAAACGGTCGTCCGGCTCCTTCATCGTGCTTAACACTCGTGCGACCATTTCGGAATTTTTAAATCCACTCGTACACACTTCGTTGTGGCAAAGTACTGGTCCCGTACTGTACTGAAAGTCTTCTATGAATTTCGGCCCCTGATACATCTTCCGCCCACAAAAAACGTATCACTGAACGTTGCTTTTCTTTGGTGCAAATAGAAAGCGGAGCAGCCATGATTAACAGCACGGCATCAACAACGAAATTAACGTAGCAGATTGAAAACTGCAAAGATATAACAACAAATAAACAAAGCATGCGTCACCAACATAAAACGACAGTACTACTAACATAAACAAAAATATAACTAAATTGCGGATAATAATTGACTTACCCTCGTATATACAGTGCTGGAAAAACTTAGTCCCGGAAAGACGACGTCGATTTTGATACGATGACGGCAGATGCCACTTGGGGGATAGTAGATGTTCTGATAATGCGCTGCAAGCGGTGAGCAAGGGAGCCGCTTGATGACGTCATACACAACATACTAGTAACGTTATCCTAACTGACATTTATAATATTTTACTATTGATCTTTAATTTTATTAACTAATGTTTAGAATTTTATGCTTGTAATGACGTAATGTTTGTATCAGGACACATCAGAACATGCCGATTATAATGATTTGGAATGTTAAATATGACACGCCAATTTTTCTCGTGTCGCCATTGGGCGCCAAAAGTTTTAAATTCTCTCAGTTCTATTGTTTTAATTACTTGAAGTTGTTTTCTCTACGGCATAACGCAAGTTTCCTTCTGCTTCTGTACAGTACCTTTTTATATATGTAACATTCTATCTTGTACCATGTAATTTTTGTAAACTTATTGCTACACATTATATGCAGGTTTGTGACACTTGAAAATGGCCTAACATAGAGGCCGAAACCGGTAGTGTGGGCTTAAATGAAGCACCAATAAATGCAACTGGTGCTGGACTTTCATGAAATTAAAACGTTATTTTCCATTCATCTCCCACGTAACTTACGACATGATGCTTTTATTTTACACTGGAGGACGTGAGTGTAATATCAAACGAAAAGGATGATGCTAAAATATACACCAGTGAAAGTAAAAAGGATGAATAAAATAACATAGTTAGAACCTCCTCACTCAGAAGTACATGCCGATTCCGAATATTTATCCACTTTTCCTATTGAAACCAAAATAATGTAGATACGAGAACACACAACAGTTTCAAGCTTAAGTGTAGGCGTGTGGCTCCAAAGTAAACGAGTGCGATGCATAATGCCCTTTCCGTTTCGTTCTGTGTTTTAGATTTTAGGCCACCACTTAGCAAAAAGTACTACTTTCGTCTTTATTATTGTTCTGTGTCGGATGAGGAAGTTGCAGGTGATAGTGGAAATACGTTGAAAACTGTATTATATTTGAAAGTTTACCAGCTGTCCTCGGTCGTCGTTACGTTTTCGTGCATAGCGAAGACGAATCAATTAGATTTATTATTAAAAAAAAAAAAAAACGAAATATGGAAGAGTATTACCATGACGTCGTCACCTGATTTTTGTGTTAATATTTTCTACATCTTTTCGGTATTTGCCTGTCTTTCTTCTCAGAATGTTCTATATGGTTTTCAATTATTTTTCAAACTTTACATATTTTAGAGTACTTTCATAAGAATTTTACAGTATAACTTATAATGCGGATTTTTTCTGTACCTTTGGATATCTGCAATATATAGTTCTTCATATATTGTATATGTGCAGTTTTGTATTCCTGAAACACATCAATCACTCAATATGTATATATGTACGTAATTTTCAGTTGCATCGTAACAAAATTTTTTCATCAATATGATTCTACCAAATACCTCTCAGGGTCCTTAGAAAAACTGAAAAATGACAACTGGGGCGTGTATTTCTGGTTGATGCTGCATTTCATTGCGCTAGAAGTGTTCCCCATTCTAAGAACCACCAGGAAAACGAATATAAGCTATCCCGGATGACGCCCTCCGTAGTGTTGTAAAAGACTAATCTGCGGCCTGACCTCTACCGGAATTCGATGCAACCACGGGTCGACACACCCGCAACCTAAAACTGCCAGATTAAAAGTTTCATTTGCATAAACGTAAGAATTTTACCTTGCAGACAAATGTACGTGTTTGGTAATTATAAAATGTAGATCGCATGGCAGAGTCGCTGACTACCACGCTGTGGGCCCAGGTTCGAAATTTTTTGGGTCAACTATTTATGTGAAACACTGTCTGCTAAATATCAGCGTAGTTAAGTTACTGCCAGCCTGACAATACGGGTTTTGAAAAGCAATAGAGGAAAAAAAAAAAGACTTACAATGCACGAGATACAGCTATAACTCAGAAGTCTTGCCAGCTGCCGCTTGGCGCGCTGCCATCGCGGTGGGTAACAAAATTTGGCTGGAGTGTCGTGACTGGTATACAGTGACGGCGCATCCCTTGCGTTCACTGGTTCAGTGAATCCCCGGAAAAAGCCCATCGTGCAAAATAAATAAATAAATTAAATAAAACGTATTTTTAAACTATCATTCTTCCTTTCGTTCTTCTATCAGATCATTTTATAAGCATCATTACTTAAAGCTTCCGGGCTGAGATGCCGTGGTCCATATATGAAACTTTCTCCTGACGTTTCGCTCTCGTCTGCGGAAGGCATCCTCGGAGGTAGAGCTTCACGGCATCTCAGCCCGGAAGCTTTAAGTAATGACGACACCTGCCGTGAAAGCCTTCATTCTATGATTTTATAAGCATATTCAAAGTATTTTTATCTCATGAGAAACATTTTACGTCGCGGAGTCAGCACGTATAAGAGTCGTAGCGCGGCCGCACAATATAGGCGGCAGTGGCCGCAGCGTTGCAATGCGCATGCGCGACTGAAGTTCAAATTCTCCTTTGAACGCGCTGGCGGCAACAGAACAGCACTCCGCGGCAAGGAGGGGCGAGGGTAAACGCCGCCTTTAACACTGGCATTGAACCTGGCGGAGACGCCAGCTCCTGACTACTCGAGCTCTGGCGGTTGCATCCGAATGGTTCCGAAGCAAGACAATGGAGCTACTGCGCACCTCGCCTTGCGCATGCTCAAATCCCCTATGAAGGCAACATCCGCCCTTCATATTTGTTTTTGGCGCATTGAAGATTGATCAAAAACACGTCATATTTGGTAAAATATCTTCCAACTATAAATTAAAGACATATCAACTGTAAAAGCCTTCAGAAGATCCAATCACTAATAATAATGAAGTACTTCACCTAGCAAGAGTAACCGTGTGGCTAGGGGCATCGCGCTACGCCGGCGATGGTATGGGTTCGACACCGACTGCAAGTAATTTTTTTTTAAACCCAACGTTCTTTTTAAGAGATAGGAGAACAACAATGACTTAGATATTGTTACTTGCCACCTACCTTTGCACTTTTCCACGAATGTGTCGCGATTTTTGAGGGTAAATGACATTTATACTCATCGTCGCAGCAAATATTTAACTATAAACGTGAACCAATGAGATAAAATGTGTGGTGCGGCCGGGAATCGAACCCGGACCGCCATGCTTACGAGGCACATGCGGACGCTGATCATGGTTGTTCGTTTGTATTCGTTGTGTTCTTGGCTCAGCTTTTTTTTATTACAGAGGACGTTCAGTCCTCTGACCGGGCGCGCTGAGCCACGGCGCCCGGCACCGTTAGACCGCTGCACCTCTAAGGATTAAGGCGCCACAGAATAGTGTAAGCACGACTTCCCTCCACTTCACAAATTTTAATTCTGCTTCTGTGTTCCAAAGATAATTGTCAGTACTGCCAAGGCTCTCCATGCAGCGGAATAGCACCTCGGCAATGGACATAGTAGAACATTCCTGCTAAGATGATATAAATATCAATTTAAATATAGATTGAGAAACCCTGAAACGGTTTTTCGTCTCGAATATGTCCAAGACATTAAAGATAAACGTGAAGCAAATTTTAATTCATTGCTTCACGTTTATCTTTAATGTCTTGGACATATTCGAGTCGAAAAACCGTCTCAGGGTTTCTCAATCTATATTTAAATATTTAACTGTTTGAAAAAATGTGGGGGAGAGCAGCCTTTGCGCTTGCGTAAGGTTAGGAAAATTCAAATGTTTGTATAGTCTATGGGACTTAACTACGGGGTCATCAGTCCCTAAACTTACAAACTACTTATGAACTACTTACGAACTAGGACGGCCCGAGGGGGGATTCGAACCCCCGACCGTAGTGGCCTTGCAGACCGTGACTGGAGCGCCTTAGTCCCCTCGGCCACCGCGGCCGGCGCTTGCGTAAGATTAGGAGGGGGTGCTGCTTACAGTATCACGTGACCTGAAGGTAGCTTGTCTCTTCATCGTAACAGATTCATTTTGTTACAGTAACAGTGCAATCAGTTATTTACTGTGTTTTAGTGTTCATGTGCATATTCATCTGTTCTTGGTTTATATTATCAAAATATCCACGGGTGTACTGCCGGTCTATAGTGTCCAACGGGCACTTTTTTAATATTTCGGTGATCATACATGTCTCCATCATCAGGTGAACTGACGGACTGAGCTCCTGGAAACGCGCCGGCACGGAGATCCGCACGCTACGGCTGCTCGAAGGGAACTGGGTTCTAGCCCGGTAGCGGGCGATTTAAATACCCTCGGCCCGCGGAGCGACCCCTCCGCGGTCCGCGCCCCGCGCCGCGATCGCGCAGTGGAACCGATTGCGACGGAGTCTGAGATGACGTCAGTGTGAGGGCTCTGTCCGCCGTGGTCGTCACTTCGTTACGTTTGCTAGATTTATTCTTAATTAACCCAATCGCTGGTTCCCAAGCTTTGCTAAGATTATAGCCAGAGTCACGGTTTATGAGGTCGTCACTTGTGCGAATTTCAATGGCATCTCTAACGACGCAGTCCCAGTATCTCGACGTCTGTACCAGAATCCTAGTGCGTTCATACTCAATCGCATGATTTTCCGACGAACAATGTTCAGCGACCGCGGACTTGCTCGGGTACATCAATCGTGTGTGCCTCTGGTGTTCAACGCATCGATCCTCGACGGTACGCATCGTCTGTCCAATAAATGACTTTCCACACTGACACGGAATCTGGTGCACGTCGGCCTTCCTCAAACCGAGATCATCTTTGGCGCTCCCCACCAGTGCACGAATTTTATTCGGCGGACAAAAAACAGTTCCAACCTGGTGTTTTTTCAAAATGCGGGCGACCTTCCCCGAAAGTGCGCCGGTATATGGAACGAACGCAGTGCCTACATCCTCCCTTGTGTTTTCATCCGTTTCCACAGCTTGTGATGTAGTGGTTGGGCGGAGAGCCCGCTGAATCTGCCACACTATAGACCGGCAGTACACCGGTGGATATTTTGATTATCAAATACACCGGGAGAAACTGAAGAATCACATCGTTCAGTATCTTTTAGAAACAATTTACTCAGCTTTAAGCTTGGAACAAAAGTATGAAACAAAGAGGTTTGGTAGGCCGACACCTCAGCTCGAGTTGAAGCAAGCGCATACAAGCCTATGTAAGAAATTCTGCAGATCTTTTAACGAAAATGTATCTAAAGAGCTGGGGGAAGGGGCAAAGTTTGGCACATTCCCCCAGCGCCACTCGCAGAGGTGCACCACCCGCCACTGCTGGTACGTTGGACTATGGTAGTGTAAAGCCTAGTTTACACGGTGATCACACTAGTAATGAACAGATCACGTTGCGCGCCATCTAGCGACGTAAACGCGGAACTACTATTTAGTGAATGCAGACGGCGTTTCGTACTATCTAATACGCTTTAGGACAGGTTCTAAGTTTGCTAGTAATGAAGTTGGTGAGGATGCCCAGAAGTGAATTCGTTGTTTGGTTTTCATGTTTATGGGTGGAAATAGCCACGTCTTTACCAAAATTGATTGTTGGTGTGATATGTCTTGCATAAGTGGAGTGGAAAAGCGCAGGAATTGCGCTTTCGATTGAGGCATACAGGATCACTGCAGAAAATCCTCTCTATTGTAAGAAGATACAATGACTGTTATTTATGAAGAAAATAACAAAAAAGTGTAGATTTAAATGAATTTAGAAAACGTCTTTTGATTAATTTCATATTTTTAAAATTCTATAATTGTTAGCATGTCAGAAAGTCAGCTGCACATAAACTCGAAAGTGTGATGCTAAAAGCAAAGCAAAATTTAGTTGACTGAGGTCGCATTATGGATCGGAAATTGAAATTGCTGTGCAGATTTCAACAGCAATATTTGTAAGACTTGGTACAGAAATTGTTTGTGCAAAGTCAAGGCTTTCGAAAGATTCTCCTGTCGCCAGAAACCGAAATATTATAGCGAACCTGCAAAAAATAACTATTACAGAAAGTAACTAACGCATAACTTTAACAAAGCTGAAAATGTAATTCAAGTGTAAAAAGTATTTTGTACCTTCACCTTGGCGGAATTCTCTCTCTCTCTCTCTCTCTCTCTCTCTCTCTCTCTCTCTCTCTCTCTCTCTCTCTCTCATCACCGTATTTTTGTCGTTGGACGAACGAAAGCAACTTGGTAAAACACTCAGCACAATATTCATAAAAAAAAATCTGAATTCATTCAGGTCCTCCGGTCTGAGTTACTTCATTATCTGCATGCAGTACACATCTCATTCGTCGTCTCTTCATCTCAACCAAGAACACATCCAACTTCTATCTTTACGTGGAGTGTTATAACAAACATTGCCACAGCTCCTGCAACCGCCGACAGTGTAAGCTTCTTAAGTTGAATATTATCATCTATGACATACACCAATCCACGAGCCGGCCGCGGTGGCCGATGGGACTGAGGCGCTCCAATCACGGTCTGCACGACCACTACGGTCGGGGGTTCGAATCTCCCCTCGGGCATGTATATTTGTGCCGTCCTTAGTGTTTGCTAGTCCTTAAGTAGTTTGTAAGTTTAGGGACTGATGACCCCGTAGTTAAGTCCCACTACTGCTTCTACACTTTTCACTGCTTTCATGTCAATCATTCTCGATCAAGTATTGTCAACAACAAATGAAAATATTTTTATAGAAGGTGTAGACACTCAAAAGTGTGGTTTCGTCAAACCACACTAGGTAGAAAACTGTGCATTTTTATGGCGTTTAGTTCAAGGGAATTCGGATTGGTCATCTGACGCTTCATTCTGCTAAGCGCCATCAGTCAGGAACTTTGTTTGAGTATAGACAGACAGAGATCAAACAAGGCAAAACATTTGGTGTTCTTGGTAGTTTTATCACTTCGATTTGTGAATTTAAATCTGGAACACGCTTTAGGCATATTTCATCAGCAAACATTATATAGGCAATACACACTAAATCTATAAATGTGAATGTCTGTTCGGTGTACGTTTATCACGTCTGAACCACAAGACATAAAGAGCTAAAAATTTGTACAATTACTAAAGTCTACCCGGGGAAGGCTTTAGGCACGGTTTTATGGCGATCGGATAGCCATTTTTCTATATATATATATATTAATGTGAATGTCTGTTCGGTATATTTGTTCGGTGTACGCTTATCACATTCGAACGACAAGACGCAGAGACTTAAATATTCGTACAGTTACTAATTTATACCTGAGGAAGGTTTTAGGCACGGTTTTATAGCGTTCTGATAGATATTTAGTAATTTGAAGAATATAACGCAAAATGAGAAACAATAATTACTGTTTGAAAATTATATTTACTATTTGAAAATGTTTTTCTTGGTTGCATTGTTGCTTGAGGGTTGATAATGATAAAAGGGTGGAGTATATTGGGATGGAAAGTTATCAGTGTATATCAAATTCTACGTGTGTGTGTGTGTTAATATTTCGCTCTGCAGCGAAAACTACAGAAGGCAAACGAATGGTCTGTGTGTAATTGTTGTCCGAAGTCTCCCGTTGTACACCATAGGAGTTCCATGCCGATAGCTATAAGCAGCTGGAAGATATGGTGGTTGAAAGTCGTCAAGTTATTAAAAAAATTCGGACTGAAGGCCAGCGATGACATTTTTGACTCTATTGCAAGGAAGTTACATACAGCAACACAGACCATATCTTTGGTCTATGCGTGCTACAATGTCTTCAGCTCTTCCTCTGTAGGAATAAGCATACGTATATTTTTAATTTTATTTGAATGTTGATAAAAATGTTTGTTTCTAAAGAAGGTATTGTATTTCATTTCATCCTTCAAAACCAGTCTCATAACACACCACTGAAAGATAGCTTATCTATCATAATCAACCAACACGCGAGCGTAGTCGCGGGTTTAAGCTAGTACGATATAAATTAGATACAACACTTCAAGCTCAACAACAACATACGATAGACATAGTCCTCTCAAGTGTACTGACCACCAAAAATATGGCGGCCGAGTTTACACTGGTTGCCACAGACTCAAATCTGGCAACAACTGGAACTCTTTGGGATATCCAGAATCACACACTAAAATAGTGAGTGAGGTAAATATAGGAAAGGTTGGGGAAATGCCAGCCGACTATATTATAACCCCATACTGCTTCAACAAGCCTTTCAATACAACAATTGGTAGTAGGGAGCAGTGGGAGAAAATAGTTCGACACCATACGGGGGATATTGTCTGGTTCACTGACGGGTCAACATCAGACCAAGGTGTTGGGGCCAGGGTATATGGGGTGCAGCCACGACTGGAGGGCGTCATCTCTCTAGGAAAACTGGCCTCAGCATTCCAGGCCGAAATCACTGCCATCAGGGCGTGTGTGGAGGAGAATTTGCGTAGGTGCTACAAAGATCGTAGCATCTATATCTATTCAGACAGCCAGGCAGCCCTGAGATCACTGGCAGCTCCTGCAACAAGGTCTAAAATTGTTGCAGAATGTCACAGGGTTCTGGTGGAGCTAGGGGAAAGCAATAGAGTAAACCTATTGTGGGTACCTGGCCACTCGGGGATCAGTGGCAACGAACATGCCGACAGACGATGTTGGCAGAGACTCCATTTATTGGACCGGAACCTGTCCTGACAATGACCAAGGCAATGATCAAATTGGAGCTAAATAACTGGCTCAGAAGACAGCACGTAGAATATTGGACCAAAGTCCATCAACAAGAACATGGCAAGGTAATGATGCCAAAGCCATGTTTTGAAAGAAGCTCTGCAATCCAGGGTCTGAACAGGAGAGAGATTAGACTCATGGTTGAATTGCTGACAGTCCATGGGAATTTCAAAAAACACCTACATACAATGGGAATAACAGAAGAGGATCCTAAATGTAGGATCTGTGATGACGGTGATGAAACTGCATCACATCTAATCTTCGAATGCATTGCATTGGAGAATAAAAGGCACAGAATATTTGGGACAACCAGACCCGAAGAAATTGTGTCTAATAAAGAACTGGTAAAGGGACTCCTTGCACTGTTCAAGGGCATTGGTTGGCTTTACTAGATATACAGGTAGCGATACAGCACAATAAACCTAGTTTCGGTGCGGGCAGTGGCGGGTTGGTCCAAGACTGTTTTGGCTTCCCTGGAAAAATCAATCAATCAATCAAAGAGCGGTGTAACTCGTGTGTTACCCACTCTATGAAATTGTAGCTCGTTGTGTGGAACACACGATCCCCGGTGTGTCTCCCGCCGCCGGCATTAGTTACCGCGGCGGCCTGCAGAGGGCTCTGGCGATGTCGACGCCGCTGATCCGTTCTCCGATAGCGGCGTCTAGGCCGGGACAATGCAGTGCGGGCCGGGCCTAGCCGGGCCGCGGGTGCCCGCGGGCTTCGAGTAGCCGCGCGTGGCCCGCAAATCCCACTCATTTCCGCCAATTACCAGTAATTGCCTCTCCACTGCAAACGCCGTTATTATCTGACGCCATTACAATGGCGCTATATCGCCTAGATGGGCCGTCGCTCGGTGCTCGTCTTGTTTCCTACCCACACGCCAGTTTCCGTAGTCCCTTTCACCTGATTTTCTCCTCCTCGCTGCTTTCTTTCTGTCTAGATCACACACGGGCGCGGCCTGGTGCGGAACAATTACACTGTGAAATAAAATAAAATCACCGGATAGGAGAATGTTAAGAACAATCGGAAAAAATACCATACGAAAGGGGGAAAAAACATTACATACAAAACTTGAAATAGAACCAAAGGGAGAAAGACTTATAAAACGGCTCGCTGCATACGGAGATAGCAGATTAAAAATCAATGAATCAATAAAACAATCATCGGAACACCAAACCATCCAAACATCCGAATATACAAGTATTCAAATCTACCGGAACTGATACCCATAGACACAGAGAAGATATATCGAGGACAAAATGTAGAAATCAGAACAACAACAGAGAATAAACAACTACTTTCTACAACTTTAAGGAAATAAAGAAGAAATAGGAACAGACAGCCAACTCTGTCTGGGGTTTTGGAGGTTTCATTCCCCCGGCTGTAAGGCGAATACCGGAATCGTATATATTCCTAAAAAAAAACAACGATAAGAGAAAAGATCGTACTCAAATAACTCAAAATTCCAAATAAAACTGCCATAATAGAACAGCATAAGTTAAGCCTCCAAAGGGCATTAAGCCCTCCATGAGCCTGCCTACACCCACTAGGCGCAGGAATAAAAGATTAACAAATAAAAAGCAAGAAAGAAATTACCAACACACAAGTATATATATTTCCTCTTCAACATTGGGCATCTGACGTGTTCCGATCTCCTTCCAATTATTCCTATGACGACTATCGTCTCTTCTACGAGTCTCATCCAGAAAGCAAGTGTCTCTATCTATTTTTTTTTTTAATGGAAGTCGAAGTCAACATAGTAGCAAGAATAATTTTATTGGCAGCAATGTTTCGGCTATTTTTCGACGTAGTCAGCAAACGAATTGAGACACTTGTCATATAGTGGAATCAGATATTTTATAATAGAAGCAGTTATGAGCTATGGGTAAGAAGTGTGCATCATAGAAAAAAATGGGGAAATAAAAGTACTTGCTGCAGAGATGTCATAGTGGAGAAGATGCCATAGCTTCAGATTATTTGATCATTTGTGCACTGAAATAATCAGAGGAAGGATGACACGCTGCAGACTGCTAACGAAGATGCGAGCATATGGATAGGTTCGCAGATTTGTGACTGGGTGGAAGACTTCCTAAGTAATGGAACGCAGTACGACGGCTAGTGTTCGTCCAAGACAAATTTATCGTCAGGTATGCCCCAGGGGAGTGTGGTAGGATCGCTATTATTTTCTATCTATATAAATGATCTGATCGACAGAATAATTTGTAATCTGCGGCTGTTTGCTAATGATGCAGTGGTGTATGGGAGGGTGTCGTCTTTAATTGCCTGTAATAGCATACAGGATGACTTAGACAAAATTGCCAGTTGGTGTGAAGAATGGCAGCTCGCTCTCAATGTAGAAAAATGTAAGGTGATGCGCTTGAGTAGGAAAAGTAATCCCATAATGTTCTAATACAGCATTAGCACTGAGCTTCTTGATGCAGTAGCGTCGTTCAAATATCTAGGCGTAACATTGCAGAGTGATATGAAATGGAATGAAGTTGTAAGGCGGACAACCGACTTCGGTTTATTGGGAGCATTTTGACTAGATGTACTTAATCTGTAAAGGAGACAGCGTATAAAACGCTTGTACGACCACGTCTTGAGTATTGCTTAAGTGTTTGGGTCCCGCAGCAGATCAGTTTAAAGGAAAAACAGAGTCAGTTCGTAGGCGAGCAGCTAGATACGTTACTGGTAGGTTCAACCAATGCGGGAGTGTCACGGAAATGCTCCGGGCAACTCAAATGGGGATTGCTGGAGGAAAGACGACGTTTTTTTTTTTTTTTTTTTCGAGAAATTCAGTTGAGGAAATTTTGGGCGCCATGATTTAAAGCTGACTGTAGAACGATCTTACTGCCGCCTACTTACATTTCGCGTAAAGATCACAAAGACAAGATAATAGAAATTAGGGCTCGTACAGAGGCATATAGGCATTCTTTCTTCCTCGTTCTATTTGGGAGAGGAATAGGAAAGGAATTGCTTAGTAGCGGTACAGTCTACCCTCCGACAATCACTTTACGGTGGATTGTGGAGTATATGTGCAGATGTAGATGTTCTTTCTTGCTGTGTTGCAGAAGTCTGCCGCCTGTGAACATAACTAGCGCGAGAAAGTCGTCTACAGCTCTTCGTCGTTGTCAAAACACTGGCCAGAGTACACGGATTTCTTTAGTTGTAAGGAAAGGTGGAATGCCTCCTGAAGGTGATGTGCTGGTCCCCATACGACTCGGCGCACTGTTGCTGTTTTGCAGAAGTTTAGGTGGTAGCTGCTTGATTATCCAACGTACAGTCTTCAGTCTGCTCCCACGGTTTAAGGTTCCATGTAATTAATCTCGTGGGCGCTCCCGCCGGAGTTTCGAGTCTTCCCTCGAGCTTGTGTGTGTGTGTGTGTGTGTGTGTGTGTGTGTGTGTGTGTGTGTTTTGTCCTTGGCGTAAGTTCCGTCTCTAAAGACCACGCAGTCGACGGGCCGTTAAACCCTAAGCTTCCTTCCTTAGCGTAAGTTTAATTCTAGGGACTGACGATCTTAGCAGTTTGGTCTCTTAGATGTACAAGAAACAGTTGAACATCTGATTTTTCCCAGATATTTCCGTATTTCTAGCACCTCAAGAAATTTCTGTTCTCCGGCCAGTGTTTTGATGACGACGACGACGATGATGATGATGATGATCGGCGCTAAACAGCTAGGTCGAGAGCGCCCGACATCGACGAAGGGCTGAAGATACAGGAATACAATAGTTGATCCCACGATATCACAAGGGTATTAGGTCTAAACTTTTTAGTACGTCACGTCTTGCAGCTCTCAAATATTCAAGAAAAGACGTTTTTGATTAATTGCACCGAACCTGCTTATTTATTATTAGGCTGACCAGTTTCGGGTTTTTCCAATTTTCGTGAGCCACCTGTTGTAGAAGACAAAAATAACATTGTTTTAGTGGACCATACATAGAATGGCGTTATGAATAAAACTGTTTATGTGGTAGTTACTAACATACACTTCCTTTACATTTGGTCACAATAAAGTGTTGCACTGTTTATTTTTCGAATACTTTGCCGTAATTTTGAAAGCCGTTGATTCAGAGAAGTATATCTTAAAGCCTTATCAGTGATTTCTATACAAACTGGATGTAGAAATCTGGTCCTGTGATCTTATATTAAAAAAAAAGTTCAAATGTTTGTTAAGCTTAAGGGACTTAACTGCGGGGTCATCAGTCCCTAAACTTACAAACTACTTACGAACTACCTTATACTAAAGACGACACAAACATCCATGTCCGTAGCGGATCTTAAATATAAACAGGATACACAATTGTAGTGTCATTATTTCATAATTACATAATAGTGAACTATTGTGTTGCATATGGTTGTAGAGAACCCGAAGGAAGGGAATTTAACAGGTAAGATTCGTAAGTTACATATTTTTATTCAGTAATAGTGTTTCTATTACATTTTCATTGCAGTGCTGTAGACAATGCTTCTCGTATTGAGTTCTATATTTTCCTCTTCTTTACACTGATTTCAGTGTGATTGGTAATGCATGCTGCATCGAAATTATATTAAACGCTTTGAATCTATTGTTTCTACACCTTTATTTATCTGTCTACAGTACTACAATTTACTCATTAAAAGTATTGTTGCAGAAACACTAGTTCTGAATGAAAATGTAACTCACGAATACGTTTCATACAACTCTTTTTTTTCCCTGCTGTTCTGTTGCAGGAGTACGGTTCATTCCATTTTCAAATATTTCATGTATAGTATTAAAATTTTCAGAATAGTTATCGGCCGGGACTGGTAACCCAGCAGTTTAGTCCCCTTTAAACAAACAACAAAAAAGAAAAAAAAAAGAAAATCGGCCATTGGATGTGTGTTAGTTTCTACGAACGCAACTAGAACAACCGATTAGAAATTTCAGAATGTTCCTTGTAAGAACGTAGTACTGTTCTCTGTAAGGACGTAGTACTGACAACTGGATAGAGTGTGACAGATATGCGTTCACAATATGACATCGAGCGTCACGAGATGACAATACAGAGAACTGCCTCCAGGTTATCTTTGAGCTTACTGCTCTGGTCTCTGAGCGCAGAATTACAGAATTTCAGCGTGCCTGCACATTCATATGTTTTCCACGAGATTTCGCATTGCCTGCCATGTTTTAATTTAAACAATATTCATCAGTTTTTACACGACAAAGAATTGTTTGCTTACCTCTTCATTTGAAATTTATGTCAATAAGTGATGTAATATTCTGGTGTGGGAGCGGAATCGAAACGTATTTTGTTTTCGTTTTCTCTTAATACTTAATAGCAGCTATATTTGAATTTAGCAAGAAACGAAATATTAACATCTATGGCCCGGTACGCTCAGACAGGTGAAGGTCAACATCCGGATAGAATAGAGGTCAATGGGTCTTATATAGTTTTATTTTGTTTACTTGGCGTTTGTGTTAATATCACTCATTATATGCAGCGTAAGCTACACAGTTCCATTACAGTGTAGTTGTGCAATAAATTTTTCATTTTATTTTCATAAGTATTTTAAGTGTTACATATTATTTGTTTCGTAGTGTAGTGCTACTTATGGTAGACATGGTTACTGTCCTGTTTTCATTTTTCATTTGTAGTTGCCTGTTTCGTGGGTGATTAAGGATGGAGACAGCAAACTAGCAATATCGTCTACATATTGCAGCACAGAACGAATTAAATAATATATAACAAATTAGTACTGAGAATAAAAGGAAAAAAAGTAATTGTTCAAGTGCAGTGTAATGGAATTGTGTATCTCACACAACATAAACCACTGATATTAGCGCAATCTGGAAGTAAGCGAAATAAAGCAAAGAGTATTCAAAACCTTACTAGAAACTTCTCTGGATCAAGTGTTTTCATATTTACGCCAAATTATTAGAAAAATGAACAGTGTCACATACCCTGGACCGAATGTAAACGAATTATGTGTAAGTAATTGTCACATAAACAACATTATTGATTCCCACGTTCTATGTATCCTTACTTTTTAACCCTCTCCTGCCCGACGGGACTTAAAAGTCCCAGCCCATTTCCAGCGTCATAAAACAAAATGGAAAATTATATCTGACTTCTGTTCTTCACAGGTCTGATGTGCCATATGGAAAAACTCGCTGGCCGAGATTGCTCAATACATCTGCTCACAGAGAACAGTAAACAACGGATTGTTTTATGTCTTTGTGTACAGTTTCGCCAGGCGAATTTTGTTGTTACAAAAAGACGCTGTTGTTTGTTCTCACGTTGGTAATTTGGTTCTGTACTGTTTTACCTAATGGAAACTGATATTCAAGGAATAAAGCTCTTTTTATTTATATTGGGTTCAAAACTGTGACTGGAAATTTTTAGTACTGGCAGTGTGACAAAGGCATTTTGTGCATGATATTCATATAGTTGTCTTTGTTGCTTGGTGTCATTAACAAATGGTTGTAGTTTTGTTTTCTTTTGTTTACCAATTACGAAATATGAATACGGTTCAGGGAGCACTACAGTTTGCTTTCGTTCCTCTGTTGAGATCGATATCTAAAACGGCAATTCGGCACAGAAATTTTGTTATTTGTTTGTTGCTGGTAAATCCTTATGTTTACAGAGATAAGCATTCTACAATGTCTCCCAATTGCATTATATCTTCTTGGAATTTCAAGTTCCATTTTTTAATTTTTTTTATTTAACATTTTTTTGTCAAATAAGGAAAACAAAAATGTATCAATACACTAATGTGCTTTTATTTACTTTGGTAGCTAAATAACCAAATATGAAGTTATGTGCTCGAATTTTTGATAGCGTGGGCAGGAAAGAGTTAAAATGTGACGTAAAAAATTTATTAGCGCCCTTTTATTTACGGAAGACCATGTAATCATAGGAAATAGGAAGATGGACTGCAGGTACTTTCCAAAATTGTCAATAACTCTAATTTTGATATGTTGTGTGGAACAATATGAAAAGCGCCATAGTTATTCACTGTGGTTTTATAGAGTATGAAAGAGGATCGATGACAGCAGTCAGCAGCCCTGACGTAAGCAGTTGTTGACATTCATTGGTGTACTCAGTTCTTCGCTGATC
This sequence comes from Locusta migratoria, assembly GCA_026315105.1. Classification (NCBI taxonomy): domain Eukaryota; kingdom Metazoa; phylum Arthropoda; class Insecta; order Orthoptera; family Acrididae; genus Locusta; species Locusta migratoria. The sequence continues at coordinate 121,300,575 of CM048745.1, read as the reverse complement.
CTATAACTGCCGTTGTAGGACTATACAGATTTTTTAGAATACTAATTATGCGCCGCGGAATGCCCTCTTATTCTAAATCCCCCATATTCCTGCTCACACGGTCATAGTCTGTAAATTCAAAGTACGACTCTACGCTGAATTTTCTGTGTTTCTCTGTTATTGATTCACTACGAATACATTACCAATGCATGAGCGGCTTACTAAACCCCTCATTGTTCCCTAGCAGTAATGCCTACGGGATTCCTTTAAGTCTGTATTAATTTGGAATAGGTTTTTAAGCTAGCCATCGTAATACCGATTAAGCTGTAATTATTACGCATTGGTCTCTCTTTTTCTGAGGGGAGAAAGAAGCGGGAAAAGGACTGATAGCATTATCTTTGCCCTCAAAGACTTCAATGGACACTACCACGTTTGTGCCCCGGTTAGGAAATGCTGTATTAAAACCTGTGGCGCATAGCGCTCACTTTTGTGGGTGGTTGTTACTGAATGTATTTCTTTGCAACTGCGTTCCTTTTTGAACTCATATTGCCCGGAGTCCACTCCAGGGGACGCTTCGGGTGGGCGCTGCTGTGTAGATGTCGCGGGATGAACTGACAAGCGTCAATTTCCCCCCGAAGGCAATAGCGTGTCAAGATGGCGAGCGTAAAGTGGCAGCGAGCGGTTTCGAAACGCATTTCACAAATTTCACAATGAAGAGACAAAGAAAATATGCAATGACTGAAACGATCCTCTGCGTCCAGATTTCTTCGAAAGTTTCCACAGAAAAAGTAAAAACTCACAGAAAGGACTCCGGCGGTCTCAAGTGTCCACTCCATCACTGTATTTTTCCTACTGTGTTTTTACTTGTCCTAATAACCAACTAGGTTTAGCATAGGTAAATGTAGTAATGTTACACCACTGATATGCCTGTTTTCATTATTAAATATCATGACGGTGTAGTGTTACAAGATAAACTACATTTTTCTCCTGGGTCGACTTGAGATTATCGAAGCATTAAGTTGCATAAGAGCGGCATAGCAACGCAATGGTTACTGCGAGGATCTGTCTTTGTTGCAGATTTGACCAGCAGTTGGCAATTACACAGAGGACCCTCAGAAAAGACAGTTAAATATAATAGAGTAATGAATATGTGTAGACTTTGGCCATTGTAATTACTCGATGTAATATCGCTTACAGGTATAGTTCGCGATCGGGAACGCTCACTTTAGTTCGTTCTTTTAGTTCGTCCGCTCCCAGTGAGCCGTGGTGGAGTAGCCCAGCGGTCTAATCGCCTCGTAGCGAAGCGCGCGGTTGATCGCCGTCGGAGGTTCGAGTCCTCCCTGGGGTATGGGTGTCTGTGTTGTCCTTAGGTTAGTTTACCTTAGTTTAAGTAGTTTGTAAGCTGCGGACTGGTGACCACGCAGTTTGGACCGATAGATTTACAAACATTTGAACATTTTTTTAGCTCCCAGCTACGGCTGAGCGGCGTGGTCTGCGCATGCAGGTGGAGGGAGAAGTTCCCCCACCTAGCTGCTTCATGCGCTTGCTGCTTGAGCCGCTAACGATATCACGCAAACCAAAAGAAATAATTTGTCGATAATTTCTCGCGTTTAAGTTTAGAGTTATCTCTAGATCTTGGCATTATGGAATTTACTAGTCAGATATTGCAGAGTGCACAATACTTCAAAGCAGATTTTTGTAGCACTGAACTATGTAATCCAGCAGGCAGACGCTAACCTTCTTATCAGCAGAAGGCAAACACGTGATTTTTAATTCTGTTCACGACCTATCGCGCTTATTTTAGTTCGCGACCTATCGCGCATCTTTTAGTTCGCGACCTATCGCGCATATTTTAGTTCGCGACCGGTAGCTCTCCTTTTAGTTCGCAGCCTGGACTTCAATGCCCTCTCCAAATTTATCCTTGTATTCCTTCACAGCTTGTTCATTGTACAGATTGAACAACATTTTTGAAAGGCTACAACCCTGTCTTACTCCCTTCCCAACCACTGTGACCCTTTCATGCTCTTCGACTCTAATAATTACTGTCTGGTTTTTGTACAAGTTGAATATAACTCATCGCTCCCTATATTTTACCCCTGCTATTTTCAGAATCTTAGAAAGTGTATTCCAGTCAACATTGTCAATAGCTTTCTCCAGATACACAAATTATTAAAACGTAGGTTTCCCTTTCCCTAATTATCTTCTAACAAAAGTAATAAAGTATTGCATCGCGTGTTCCTACATTTCTCCTAAATCTAAATTGATACTCCCCAATTTTTATATAAAAATTCTGAAGAGAAAGAGGGAGATTCATTCCTTAGTTCTGTTCATTCTCTACTGTCGCTTACTTTCCGTCGCGTACGCTGTTGCTCCCACATTCGGCAGGTCAGCGTATTGCGAACGCTGTCGAGAGCGACGGGCGGGGAGTTGGTTGTCAGGGCAACGGCTGCCCCCTCCCCCTCGCGCGCCCCTTCCCCCACCACCGCCCTCCTCTCCCACCACTCTGCTCCCTCCCCTCAAGAACAGCCGAGCGTCGCTGTCGGCCAGTCAATACAGTAGCGAGCCGAACGCTGTCCGTGCTGGGGGTCGTCGCGTCTCCACTTACCGACAAAATGGCGGGCTAGGCCACTCTGCAGCCGTGACACCAGAAACCACCGAGCGCGAATGTCAGGCAGGAGTCATGTAGGCCACAGAACGGACGCGTTTTCTTCGTTAAACACCTGTGACCTTTCACAGATAGCGGTGTTCGATGTTTGCTATCTGCTTACACGCCTCGGTAGGCGAATTTCGGATTTACCGTTAATAGCTCTTTATGTTGCGAACGGGTTTATGGTGGCGAGGCAGGACGTAGGAATACGTAATGAAGCGACGAACTTGATCGCAGGTGATGGTTTTGATGGTGCAGGTATTACGGTGTGTGTGGGACGCAAGCGGGTGGCTCAATGTTTTTCATCGGCGTACGGACTTCTTAAATTTTGTTCGTGGTACAACGGACTTCGCCACCAATCTGTAGTTGTATTCCGATCTTGATGAAATTTGGTACTTCCGACCTTCTAAGCAAGAAAAGACTCAGTCTACATAGGATTTCGTACGGTGCAGGGTACCTTACTCCAGATTTAGTCGCCGTTCGACCAACAGCCATGGAATTTGGAATATATATGTAGTTTTTCATACACACGAGTGGTAGGAGATAGAAAGGGGGCAGGATGAGATTGGCACAGAGCGTGGCTAAGTAATGACAGAAGAAGGGGGATGTATTGATTGATACAGGGGGATAGGAAGAGGCGAAGTATCAGGAGGATGAGAAGACGCAGGTAGAGGAAGAGAGAGAGGGGGAGAGAGAGAGAGAGAGAGAGACGAGGGAGGAGCGCAAGGACTAAGTGAATACTGGAAGAAGAAATAACGAGAAATGGGCAGAGAGATTATCGGAAGGAATGTACGGCGTATATCCAATTCCCATGCGTATTTAGCAATTGCGAAGTGTTGCCGTGTTCGCTAGTCATAAAAGAAACGCCGACCAAGTATCCTAAGATCGAACCCAATAGGCAGTTTGGCCATTAAAACCCCAACAATTGTATTGTCGCCCTTTTTTTATTTCATATATTTTCGGAACAATTGAAGATTCTCGACATTTCCAACGCGCGTGTCTATTGTTTTGCCCATTTTTTTTTTACTTTTTCAGTGTTCAGATGTAAGTATGAAGTAGTGGCAGTGGTGAAGAATGGTGAAGGAGATCGCAGTGAAGACAGCCGTGCAGCAACCTGCAGCAGCGGCCACCGAGTCTCAGAGGTGGCAGGATCAGCGGAGGTGGACGGTAGGTTATGTTGGCATCACTGTCTACCTCCACTGATCCCGCTGCCTCTGCGGCATGACGACTAGCGGTGAGAATCAATACATCGGAGAAGAGCCAAGCCCGCGCGATTACCTGTGCTGGAGACACGCACAGGCATTCATCTGACAGGTAAATACGATCCCTCTCTAATGTTTCAATGAAGGAAGACAGTAATTGAAAAGTCGTCTACTGTGACGTTTTACACACATTCTACGAGCATTCTATATGACCGCCATCTAGGTCAAACCCCATACTCTATCTTTCAATGGTGGAACTAAATGTAGACTTGAACATTTCAGCCGCAATATGGCCTGCTGCTTCGCTGATATGATTCCGTAAATGACACTGAGCATTCACTTTGCTGGTGTACACTGTAAACTTGGTGTAACTACATCCAAAAAAGTCTGGATGAGGAAGGTCCTTACCTAGCGAGCTTGTCGCCCCGTCTCCACCTCACTCTAGGACCTCCCCTCCCTAGTCAATTGAGTCCGCCACATCTGTGCTGCAGTCTCCCTGCCCCCTCCTGCCAGCCACTCTTCATCCCCTGTAAGGGTACCTTGACCTGCAGACTTGCAAGTTCGTGTTCTTGCGTGATGACACCATCCGTCCGCCCTTCCAGCCCGCTTACTCTGGCCCTTATCGTGTCCTCCTTTGGGCGGTAAATACCTACCTCCTTCCCCTCTCACTGCAACGTGATAAAACAAAACGATCTGCCCTTCTCTGAACCTTCTCAATGTCTTCCGTCAGTCCCACCTGATGAGGGTCCCACACTGGGCAACAGTACTCTAGGAGAGGACGCACAAGTGTGATGTAGGCAGTCTCTTTCGTGCGGCTGTTGAATCTTCGAAGCGTTTTGCCAATGAAGCGTAACCAGTGGTTTGCTTTCCCCACAATATTTTCTGTGTGTTCTCTCCAGTCTAAGTTGTTCGTAATTGTAACTCCTAGGTATTTGCTAGAATTTGAGACCTTAAGGTTTGAGTGATTTATCGTATAATTGAAGTTCAGCGGATTTCTTTCATGGTCATGTGTATTACCTCACATTTTTCATTACTTAGTGTTAATTGCCAATTACCGCAGCATGTAGAAATTTCGTCTAAATCGCTTTGCAGTTGCTTTTGATCCTCTGTTGACTTCACTAACCGATAAACGACAGCATCATTCGCGAACAGTCTTATAAAGCTTTTCAGATTGTCTCCTAAGTCGTTTGTAAACACAAAGAAGAGTAGGGGACCTATAACGCTTCCCTGGAGAGCGCCAGATATCACTTCTGTTTTAGTCGATGACTTACCGTCAATTACTGCGAACTGTGTTTTTTCTGATAGGACATCGCAAATCCAGTCGGACAATTGTGGCGATATTCCATAAGCACGCAATTTCATTAGAAGCCGCTTGTGAGTTACAGTGTCAAAAGCCTTCCGAAAATCCAGAAATATGGAATCGACTTGACAACCCTTGTCAATGGAACTTACACTTCATGTGAATAAAGGACAAGCTGCGTTTCGCAAGAGCGATACTTTCTGAATGCGTTTTGACTATTCGTTAATAGGTCGTTCTCTTCAAGGTAGTTCATAACGTCCGAACAAATTATATGTTCGAAAATCCTACTGCAAATCGACGTCAATGAGAAGGACCTGAAATTTTATGGATAACTCATATTGCCTTTCTTGAATATTGGAGTGACATGGGCAAGTTGGTGGCGTTTTCTCGTGAAAGGTGGCAGAGCAAGACTGCCAACCTAACACCTCGCGTCGCGCAAGTGTTTCTCCGCCTCTCCGCTGATCGGGTGGTTCCAGCGCGGTCGTCTGCCGACATCCGGTACCTGATTGCCTTCCAGAATTCTGTATTTCAAAGATACGCTACTTAAAGATAATGTGGTTGTTTGTGGAGTGTCTATGAAAATAACTGAAGACATGGCAACTGATAAATGTCACTGTCGTTAAGTCGAATGGCAAAGCGGTCTGAAGTACCGTTGGTCCTCTGAAAGAGATTTCGAGTAAGAGGACACGAGCTGTAATGTCGTCGAGGCTACAGGAGTATGTATTAAATGTGTCATGCAGGATGATTCCGTGATGATGTTTTAGGTGTTGTTGTTGTGGTCTTCAGTCCGCAGACTGGTTTGATGCAGCTCTCCACGTTACCCTGTCCTGTGCAAGAATATGTTCGGTAACCTACATCCTTTTGAATCTGATTACTGTATTCATTCCTCGGTCTCCCTCTACGATTTTTACCCCACAAACTTCCTTCTAATGCTAAATTGACAATTCCTTGATGTCTCAGAATATGTCCTGCCAATCTATCCCTTCTCTTAGTCAGAATATTCCAGAAACTCCTTTTCTTCCCCTCCTCATTAGTCACGTGATCTACCCATCTAATTTTCATCATTCGTCGTAGCACCACATTTCAAAAGCTTCTATCATCCTTTTGTCTGAACTCCTTATCGTCCACGTTTCATTGCTGTTCAATACCACACTCTAGACAAATGCTTTCAGAAAGGATTTTCTAACATTTAAATTAATATTGGATGTTAAAAAGTTTCGCTTCTTTAGAAACGCTTTACTTCCCATAGCCATTCTGCATTTTATATCTTCTTTACTTCGGCCATCAGAAGTTATCTTGCTACACAAACAACAAAATTCATCTACTTCTTTTATTGTCTCAGTACTTAATCTAATTCCTTCAGCATCGCCTGATCTTCTGACATTACATTCCATTATCTTCGTTTTACTCTTGTTAATGTTCATCTTATATCTTCCTTTCAAGACACTGTCCGTTCCATTAAATTGCGATCTCTGACAGAATTACTGTCATCGGCAAACCGAAAAGTTTTTATTTCTTCTCCCTGAACTTGAATTCCCTCTCCAAATTTCTCCTTCCATTCCTTCACTGCTTGCTCAATGTACAGATTGAACAACATTGGAGAAAGGCTACAACCCTGTCTTACTCCCTTCCCAACCTCTGCGTCCCTTTCTTGCCCTTCGACTCTAATAACCACTGTCTGGTTTTTGTATAGGTTGAATATAACTCTTCGCTCTCTATATTTTACCCCTGCTACCTTCAGAATCTGAAAAAGTGTATTCCAGTCGATATTGTCAAAAACTTTCTCCAAATCTACAGACGTCAAAAACGTAGGTTTGCCGTTCAGTAGCCTATCTTCTAAGATAAGTCGTAATGTGAGTATTGCCTTCCGTGTTCCTACATTTTTCCTAAATTCAAACTGATCTTCCCCGAGGTCAAATTCCACAAGTCTTTCCATTCGTCTGTAAATAATTGGTGTAATGCAACCATGACTTATTAAACTGATAGTTCTGTAATTTTCACACTTGTCTGCGCTTGATTTCTTTGGAATTGGAATTACGAAATTCTTCTTGAAGTCGGAGGGTATTTCCCCTGTCTCATACATCTTGCATACCAGGTTGTACATTTTTTTCCCATGACTGGCTCTCCTAACGAAATCAGCAGTTCAGACAGAATATCATCTACTACAGGGGCCTTGTTTCGACTCAAGTTCAAATGTTTGTAAATCTATGGGACCAAACTGCGTGGTCATCAGTCCGTAGCTTACAAACTAGGTAAACTAACCTAAGGAAAACACACACATCCATGCCCCAGGGAGGAGTCGAATGATGGGATTATCTCTCATACGATTTTGGTGTATATGTGTTTGTTCGAGCCCAAGTACTTTCTTTGTGAGACGAAATTCCATAAGCATGCAATTAGATTACAAGCCGCTTGTAAGGTACAGTATCAAATGCCTTCCGGAGATCTGGAATGTATTTGAGATCCCATGTCGATAGTACTCATCGCTTATACTTAATGGCAGGAGGATAAGTTCATTAGAAACAGTAATAACAGTTCGTAGGTTTTCGGTAATGTTTAACCAATAATGCCACCGAACTGACCTTCTCGTTCGTTGCTCGCAGACGGAGCAGGTGTTTACTGCGTTGTGCGTCTCCTTTTAAGCCAGCCGTTGCGCCAGAGGTGATCCAAGACGAGCGCATTCGTCTTTGTTGCTGTCTCGTGCGAAGTTCGCGTACGCTAACGACGCTCGGCAACCATTATTTGAAAAGTTTTTCGAGAGCTGCTGCGAGTTTAACGATCGCAGCTTTTTTACGGAAAGTCTGCCGCTTTATACGTTGTCGGATAAGTGTGCTTGGCAGTTAACGTTTTTCCTCGTCAGTAGCGAGCCCACAACTTTCCTCTACACCGGGACGACAACTCTGTTACTAAGCAGAAAATGGTTCCTGGGACCAACGTCCAGGTCACTTTTCTTTAAATTAGGGTATTGGCTGAGGGTGTCAGTGGCGTACGGTTTATTTGGGGTTTAGTTTTGGGCGCCTGTGATATTTTAATATACAGGGTGTTTCACGAGGAATAGTAAATATTAGACTTCGACCGAAACACGATTTGTGACCAAAATGAAACCGTAACCGAATATTCGGCTCCGTTCCTAGTTTCAACCGAAATTTAAGTTAAAATTTCTGTATATTTACGTTACACCAAAAATAATTAATTTTCACATTTTTGAAGAACTTCTCCCTATACTAGACTGAACTAGACTGTTTTTTTCAGCCGCCCGCGGTGGCCGAGGTGACTGAGGCGCTCCAGTCACGCTCCGCACGGCCACTACAGTCGTGGGTTCGAATCTCCCCTCGGGCATGGATATTTGTGCCGTCCGTAGTCTTAGCTAGTTCATAAGTAGTTTGTAAGCTTAGGGACTGATGGCCCCGTAGTTTAGTCCCATAAGTTCTACAAACATTTGAACATTTGTTATTTTCTCTTTAAATAATTATAAGTTCGCTGTTCTTTCCAAATAAGGAAATAATGTTTTCCAAAATGATTTTACTAGACGCTAAATGACGGCGTCATCCGCAATCAACCTAAGAGAGCTACTTAGATTTTCCCCTAAATCGTTAATGTAAATAAGGAACAGCAGAGGACCAATAACACCACTCTGTGGAACGCCCAATATCACCTCTGTTTTAGTCAATGCCTTACCATCGATTACAACGAACTGTGTCCTCTCTGACAGGAAATCCCCTACCCAATCGCAAATTTGGGGCGATATACCATAACCACGCAATTTGATTAAAAACGGTTTGTGAGGTACGGTGTCAAAAGCCTTCTGGAAATCAAGAAATACGCAATCGATTTGCGAACCCTTGTCGATAGCACCCATCACTTCGTGAGAGTAAAGAGCTAGTTGTATCCGCATGAACGATATTTTCTAAATCCGTGTTGACCTTGGGTCAATAGATCGTTCTGTTCGAGATAACTCATAATATTTTAATACAGGATATGTTCCAAAACCCTGCTGCAAATTGACGTCAATGAAATAATCCTGTAGTTTAGTGGGTTACTCCTACTGCCTATATTGAATATTTGGGTGACCTGTGCCACTTTCCAATCTTTTGGTACAGATCCTTCTTTGAGAGAGCGGTTGTATATGGCTGCTAAGTAAGGAGCTATCGCTTCAGCATAATCAGATAGAAATCTAATGGGCATACAATCCGGACCATAAGACTTGTTCTTGTTAAGTGATTTTAGTTGCTGCACTACTCCGATGATATCTACACGTTACTCATTACGGCCTCTGTTAGTAATTCGAAATCTGGAATATTGGTTTCGTCTTCTTTGGTGAATAAGTTTCTGAAAGCTATGTTTAGTAACTCTGCTTTAGTAGCGCTGTCATCGGCAGGATCGCCATTACTATCACGTAGTAAGGGTATTGTTGCACTGGACATTGTGCAAGACTGGTGCAGAAAACATGATCTGGGGGTTAGTCCTAAGAAGACTGTTGTTGTACCATTCACAAAGAAGCATATACAACATTCAAGTTGGAATCTAAAGCTTTTCAATGAAGTGCTACCTGTGAAGGGGACAGTGAAATATCTAGGGGTTACCCTAGATGAGATACTGACATGGACCCCTCACATCAGGAATATTTTCTCCAAGGCAAAAGGTACTCTTGTGAGTACCAGGAGAGCTTGTGTCAAAAATTGGGGCCTGAGCCCCAAGGGTATGCACTGGATATACACCACAGAGATTAGACCCAGGATTACCTATGGGGCGGTCGTTTGGTGGAAGAAGGTAGAACAGCAGGTTCCTGCTAAGGAGCTTGGTAAGGTGCAGAGATTAGCCTGCTTAGCCATAACAGGCGGAATTAGCAGCACACCAACTGCTGGGATGGAAACCATGCTGGATATGCCCCCATTACATCTTTGGGTCAAGATGGAGGCAGCGGCTGGTGCATACAGACTCAAATCTGGCAACAACTGGAACTCTTTGGGATATCCAGAATGACACACTAAAATAGTGAGTGAGGTAAATATAGGAAAGGTTGGGGAAATGCCAGCCGACTATATTATAACCCCATACTGCTTCAACAAGCCTTTCAATATAACAATTGGAAGTAGGGAGCAGTGGGAAAAAATAGTTCGACAGCGTACGGGGGATATTGTCTGGTTCACTGACGGGTCAAAATCAGACCAAGGAGTTGGGGCTGGGGTATATGGGGTGCAGCCAAGACTGGAGGGCGTCATCTCTCTAGGAAAACTGGCCTCAGTATTCCAGGCGGAAATCTCTGCCATCAGGGCATGTGTGGAGAATTTGCGTAGGTGCTACAAAGGTTGTAGCATCTATATCTATTCAGACAGCCAGGCAGCCATGAGATCACTGGCAGCTCCTGCAACAAGGTCTAAAATTGTTGCAGAATGTCACAGGGTTCTAGTGGAGCTAGGGGAAAGCAATAGAGTAAACCTATTGTGGGTCCCTGGCCACCATTTATTGGACCGGAACCTGTCCTGACAATCACCAAGGCGATGATCAAATTGGAGCTACGTAACTGGCTCAGAAGACAGCACGTAGAATATTGGACTAAAATCCATCAACAAAAACATGACAAGGTAATGATGCCAAAGCCATGTTTTAGACTCATGGTTGGATTGCTGACAGGCCATGGGAATTTCAAAAAACAACTACATACAATGGGAATAACAGAAGAGGACCCTAAATGTAGGATCTGTGATGACGGTGATGAAACTGCATCACATCTAATCTTCGAATGCATTGCATTGGAGAGTAAAAAGCACAGAACATTTGGGACAACCAGACCCGAAGAAATTGTGTCTAGTAAAGAACTGGTAAAGGGACTCTTTGCACTGTTCAAGGGCTTTGGTTGGCTTTACTAGACATACAGGGAGCGATACCGCACAATAAATTTAGTTTCGGTGCGGGCAGTGGCGGGTTGGACCAACACTGTTTGGGCTTTCCTGAAAAAAATCAAATCAAATCAAATCAAATCAAGGGTATTGTTTGTGTTTTGCCCCTAGTATATTTATTATATGACCAAAATCTCTTTGGATTTTCAATCAAATTTCGAGAAAGAGTTTCGTTGTGATAAGTATTGTAGGCATCTCGCATTGAAATCCTCGCTAAATTTAGAGCTTCTGTGTAGGATCACCAATCCTGGGGATTTTGTGTTCGTTTAAATTTAGTATGCCTTTTCCGTTGCTTTTGCATCAGTGTCCTGACCTGTTTTGTGTACCAAGGTGGATCAAAAAATGTTCAAATGTTTGTTAAGCTTATGGGACTTAACTACGGGGTCATCAGTCCCTAAACTTACAAAGTACTTATTGACTACCTTATACTAAGGACGGCACAAATATCCATGCCCGAGGGGGGATTCGAACCCCCGACCGTAGTGGCCGTGCAGACCGTGACTGGAGCGCCCCCTCGGCCACCGCGGCCGGCCCAAGGGGGATCGCCCGCCTCCTTCTTTTATTAATTTATTTGGTATAAAACTGTCAATTGCTGTCGATACCATTTCTTACTTAAGTCCCATAAGCTCTACAAACATTTGAACATTTAAATTGTGAAGTCGTGCATTAGTTTATACCGAAGTTTTCGTTGTGATTTTTTGGCCAAGTCTACTATACTGTAGGGTGTAAATATGACGTGCGTATTTCCACATGCTGAGTGTGTCGACGAGCTAATTGTGTATGAATTTTGTAATCGATACACTGCTGCTGCTTACAGGAAATACGGCATACTATTTCCTATACGCAGATTATCAGATAGAGTTTACTCGTGTGTCGAGTGCACTGCTTGACAATTGTACAGTGCTTACAAGTAATATCACATATGAATTGTTTGTGGTGTTTACCTTCGAGTTTCTGTACTTACTTTCCAGGCCTACAGTCTATTTATTTTTGCAAGTTTAATCTATTAATCAAAACGAAAACAAATATGTCCCGTAAATGTTCCACTTTATCATGTACTTTCTCTGTTGCGTAGTATAGATTTACTGAAACGTTACTGTTCCTTTCTCTTTCTTCATGTTCTCGCACATGCAGGATCGGCTTTGTTCAAATCAAATGTTTGTAGAACTTATGGGACTTAACTACGGGGTCATCAGTCCCTAAGCTTACAAACTACTTATTGAACTAGCTAAACTAAGGACGGCACAAATATCCATGTCCGAGGGGGGATTCGAACCCCCGACCGTGGTGGCCGTGCAGACCGTGACTGGAGCGCCTCAGTCTCCTCGGCCCCCGCGGCCGGCGTCGGCTTTGTTAAATCCGGATTTGGCGTGTTAATACTTACGGGGTTGGTAGGATGCCCTTCCTGTCGTCACTTCACGCACACCGGGAGGAAATGTGTACCCCAAATATCTGTGTATTGCGTTATATGTGTGAAAGTATAAAGTGTCACGAAGTGTTTGCGAATCGTGTAACAGAGGCGGGACTTGGGGATCAATCCGGTATTGACTTAGGGGGAATGGGGAAAAACCACCTTGGCCGGTACGCCTCCCCGTCTCGGAAAGCGGTGCGTTTGACCACACAGCTAACCGAGCGGGTCTACTGAAACGTTACTGTATGCTCTGGAAAATAATTTTAGTGTTACATCTCCTTGTGTGACTACGCTTTCAAATCGAAATTTGTCGCTGTTCTCGTGAAGTCTAATGCAAGCTACACGATTTAGAAAACTGTTACTCACTGTGTTTGTGTTTACAAAGTTAAGAAATTCAATTTTTTTTTTTAATTTGCCGCGGTGGACCGGCACTATGCTACGATGCACGAGGCTGTTCCCCGTGGCGGGTTCGAATCCCCCCCTCTGACATGGAAGCTTGTACCGATAAATGTTCAAATGTTTGTAAAGTCTATGGGACTTAACTACGGGGTAATCAGTCCCTAAACTTACAAACTACTTATGAACTAACTAAGAATAAGGACGGCACAAATATCCATGCCCGAGGGGGGATTCGAATCCCCGACAGTAGTGGTCGTGCAGACCGTGACTAGAGCGCCTCAGTCCCCTCGGCCACCGCGGCCGGCAGCTTGTACCGTCTTTAGTATAAGCTAGTTCATAAGTAATTTGTAAGTTTACGGACTGATGACCCCACAGTAAGTCCCATAAGCTTTACAGACATTTGAACTTAAAAAAAATTACAATTTATGGGTACGCTGATTCTTAGTTCGTACCTGAACCTTCCATTTCCATTAAAATTAGGGACTTACTTGAATTCCCGGGTAAAGGCAGCAGATTACCACAAAGTTAGTAATGAATTTACAAAACATTAATTGCTTTTGGAAGGTCGGTCAACTTTATTTTAAAATAAAGTGTATAATTTCTGCGAACTAAACTGACATTTTCTCATATTAAAACTAAGTTATTCTCTCAGGGTAATACGCGAAATAGCGACTTTCAGAAATAACATCCTTCCGTCAACGCGAGATTTTGATTTTCACTTCTGACAACACGATCGAGAAATTGGCCGACCTCGTTGTTCTACCCATTCTACCGCTATATGGCTCTGGCGCTGGATTTTTTGTAACAGAGTAGAGGCTTCTTATTTGGTAGGTTGGTGCTCTTGGCTTTTTACATAAGTTTTTTTTATGGAATTCTGTACACAATCACCACAAAAAATAAAGATTGAAAATTAAAATGACTTCTATGATGTCTTAGGTGGAGGTGTGTAAAGAATAAAATCGCAACAGCTGTCAAGATGTGTTTATTACGACACTACCGGTTTCTCATCAGTAAAGATGCATCTTCAGGTGGATGACATAAGAAAATGATTACATATTAATTGGAACAGCATCCAGCTTTCAGGGTACCTTGTTAAAAAATTCCCACAACAGGGTGTGGCCGTCTTTAGGTAAATAATATTCCCGCTTTATCCTTTATAAGGAAACCACTGATGGGAGTCAGGAAAACAGACGGCATTTCAAGTCAAATTGAAGTGTCACGTGTTGGTTACCGCGTCGCGTCACTTCCCGGTCTTGAAATGCCGTCTGTTTTCCTGACTCCCATCAGTGGTTTCTTTATAAAGGATAAAGCGGGAATATTATTTACCTAAAGACGACCACACCCTGTTGCGGAAATGTTTTAACAAGGTACCCTGAAAGCTGGATGCTGTTCCAATTAATATGTAATCATTTTCTTATGTCATCCACCTGAAGATGCATCTTTACTGATGAGAAACCGGTAGTGTCGTAATAAACACATCTTGACAGCTGTTGCGATTTTATTCTTTACACACCTCCAACCAAGACATCATAGAAATCATTTTAATTTTCAATCTTTATTTTTTGTGGTGATTGTGTAGAGAATTCCATAAATATGTATTTAAGCTGTGGTTGCCGTTTTAAGAAAATTGTTTTTACAAAATGTTCAAATGTTTGTTAAGCTTATGGGACTTAACTACGGGGTCATCAGTCCCTAAACTTACAAACTACTTATGAACTACTTACGAACTAGGACGGCACAAATATCCATGCCCGAGGGGGGATTCGAACCCCCGACCGTAGTGGCCGTGCAGACCGTGACTGGAGCGCCTCTGTCCCCTCGGCTACCGCGGCCGGCAATTGTTTTTACATAAGATATTGTTGCCGTCTTTATTATCATGGTCTTATGAGCATTATTTATTTCTTTATTTTGGTCAGTTCTTGTGGCTTATATTTCTGTGAATTTGTCTTCTTATGGTTCGCGATGTTAATAATGAGCATGAATATTCTTTTTCCTCAGGGGTTTGATTTTTTAACGACACAAAATTACATGCTGGATACTTGTATATATTCCCGGTTACTTCTATATGAGTGGAAGCCTATTACAAAACAGTTTATTCCACAGTCTCTAGTCTGATATTTCGAATATCTTAAAAATCTTTTTCCTATCCATCTTGAATATATTTCCACATTACTTAGTTCACACTTTACTGTTAATTATGATATTTAATAATCTCGAAAATAAATTCTTCACATTCATTATCTTCTTTTATACACAAATCTCAGATTCTATTTACAGTCCGTAATCCATACCTGATACCTTCCTATAATAATATTTATCTTATTATCCTTCTATCTAAAAGAATTTTCGCTATCAAAATACCATACTGTTCTCGACAGGTATAATTGTTGAAGTCGATCTGAAGAAGTTAATTCTGGACTCTGGAGGCAGAGCTACAAACGATGGATAACCGTCTATTACCGAGCTAAACCTCATAGACCTGATTTTTACAGGGAGTCGATCTTTAGAGAGAACTAAACACACAGAGATCTAAACTTAATGAGAGCTAAACATACAGAGAAAGAGAAACCCAACTGCTGGTTTATTTATACTAATTTTTATAGTGAAAAGACTGTTATAATTTGGGGTGCTTTGACCCATTTACTCTGTGTCTTTTTTTAAATCAAAATAATTTTAATTCATTTCGAAAAATTAAAAAAAGCTCTGTCTCACAAAAAATATTTACAAATGACTAAAATGTTGCAATCCTAGTGCCAGGATCGCGGTGTAGTGTTATAACTTGTCATACCGTCGTGTAGCACCCACATGACACATGGAAGCTCCTACTTTCTTTAACTAATCTTAACGGCTGCGTTAATATTAAAAATCGTTACATAAATTTTCGTGCTTGGGTATTTATATTAATAATTTAGGTACCAAAGGTTCGAAAATTAAAATGTGCTGATAAGTTGCTGAACGATGACATTGCTAAAGTGATTTATAGAATAAACGATAAAAACTATCTTTTTATTTATTTTTTTAATTGCTGTTCCAAAAAATTACAGCTTTTTGCAACTGTAGTTGTGAAGGCACAGGATAGCGTTGCGCTGCAAAATAGAGGATGTATAATGTCAAACGAGCGATTCCAGAGATGCATCATTAATGCTGAAATGAACCTCACTTGTTGCGCAGCACTTTGATATTGTGGAAGTAATTTAGCTCGTCGTTCTGATTACACCAGAGGTAATTTGCAATTCAGAAGTGTGTTGTTGTTAACAACTTTTTAATCTCCGGTATTGCTCATTAAAATAACCGCTAGCACGGCTTTCTCTTTATTCCGTTCACAGGCATTGCACTACACTACAAACGAAACAAAAATACTCTTTGTAGTGAAAGTTTTTGGGGTAATTGAAAATAACCTGCATAATAATAATAATGATAATAATAAAATGCATTTTAAAACCATCTGCTGTTTATTAAAATCCTTATATATCAACCAGTTTCGGTCAATAGACCATCTTCATGGATAAAAAAGGTGTTAAAACTGAATGTTAAAATGCATCAAATAAAATACATCTAGTTGAGACAAACAGGAGTCAGTATAACTAAAGATATTAAAAATACAGTGAGCTTTTATGTTGTGTTGAGTAATAGGTTTTATCTAAGATGACTACTGTATTTTTAATATGTTTAGTTGTACTGACTCCTGTTTGTCTCAACTAGATGTGTTTTATTTGATGCATTTTACCATTCAGTTTTAACACCTTTTTATCCATGAAGATGGTCTATTGACAGAAACTGGTTGATATATAAGGTTTTTAATAAACAGCCGATGGTTTTAAAAATGCATTTTATGAAATATATTACGGCTGTTGACACTCGCCTCACCAAAGCATAACAAAAAATCGTTCTCTCGTTCATCATAAAGAGGAAGAGTTGTGTCTGTAACACATCACTTTCTGGAGTACACAAAGGTATCTTGGTTCCTTTCAACTAGAGTTATGTTGCGTATGTCATACTATCAAGTTCCCCGTGACAGGAAAAACTGTATCTCAATCGGAGGGAAATGTATCGTTGTCCATGGAAAACCCATAGACAGAAAAAATGGACGGGGATTTGCAACCGTCTGAAGACGAGAATCCGAAAGTGCATATTTACTTGTAGGGTAAGGTGGTACATATCCGATATAGGTACAATTCCGATCAACATAAGTTTTCGCGCCATTTTTCACTCGTAGCACTTCCTTTGTGTGGCGTTGTAGTGTAACTGGTTCCTAAAGCTGCTCCTGTCTTTTGCAAGAATACACCACTTTGTGCTACGTAGATATGAATTTCTTCCTCTTAAGATGGACGTGGAGCTACTTCGTCCAACGCGCTCTTATAAATTTTCTAGTTTCCACGCGCTTGTAAATTCATTATTGTGCAACGTTTGGTACCGCGAAGTATGCGCTGGTGCCCGAAGGAAAAGTGCTTTCTATGTGGAAGAAGTCAGTGATCAAAATTGTACGAGGAAGTGATCATAATTGTACCTAGTGTGGTACATTTCCTATCGATTTTTCTCAATTCTATAACTTTTTTTGTGTTCATACCTAAATTTGTAATTGTCTAATAGTCGTGTTACATATTAATTAAGAACAAGGGCCATAGTTAAAATTATTTCTTTTCTCATTATATTTGAAGTTACAATTACATTTGTCCGAAATGATTGAAATTGTACTACCTTACCCTATATGGCCTCACACCGCCGACGGGAATGTCCGTGCACTCTAAGACGCCTTGCTGTGGAGTGTGCGCCTGCTTCCCGTCGGAGGTTCGTTCCTACCTCGGGCAGGGATGTGTGTGTTGTCCTTAGCATAAGTTAGTTGAAGTAGTTTGTAAGTGTAGGAACTGATAGATTTGCACTTTGGTCCCATAGATTTACAAACATTTGAACATTTGGCGTCATACTGCCTGAAATACCAGTGCTCTTTAATACACTACTGGCCATGAAAATTGCTACACCAAGAAGAAATGTAATGATAAACGGGTATTCATTGGACAAATATATTATACTAGAACTGACATGTGATTACATTTTCACGCAACTTGGTTGCTTAGATCCTGAGAAATCAGTACCCAGTACAACCACCTCTGGCCGTAATAACGGCCTTGATTCGTCTGGGCATTGAGTCAAACAGAGCTTGGATGGCGTGTACAGGTACAGATGCCCATGCAGCTTCCACACGACACCACAGATCATCAAGAGTAGTGACTGGCATATTTTGACGAGCCAGTTGCTCGGCCAACATTGACCAGACGTTTGCAATTACTGACAGACCTGGAGAATGTGCTGGCCGGGGCAGCAGTCGAACATTTTCCGTATCCAGAAAGGCCCGTACAGGATCTACAACATGCGGTCGTGCATTATCCTGCTGAAATGTAGGGTTTCGCAGGGATCGAATGAAGGGTAGAGCCACGGGTCGTAACATATCTGAAATGTAACGGCCACTTTTCAAAGTGCCGTCGATGCGAACAAGAGGTGACCGAGACGTGTAACCAATGGCACCCCAATACCATCACGCCGGGAGATACGCCAGTATGGCGATGACGAATTCACGCTTCCAATGTGCGTTCACCGCAGTGTCGCCAAACACGGATGCGACCATCAGAATGCTTTAAACAGAACCTGGATTTATCAGAAAAAATGACATTTTGCGGTCCGTGCACCCAGTTTCGTTGTTGCGTACACCATCGCAGGCGCTCCTGTCTGTGATGCAGCGTCAAGGGTAACCGCCGCCATGGTCTCGGAGCTGATAGTCCATGCTGCTGCAAACGTCGTCGAACTGTTCGTGCAGATGGTTGTTGTCTTGCAAACGTCCCCATCTGTTGACTCAGGGATCGAGACGTGGCTGCACGATCCGTTGCAGACATGCGGATAAGTTGCCTGTCATCTCGACTGCTAGTGATACGAGGCTGTTGAGATCCAGCACGGCGCGGCGTTCCGTATTGCCCTCCTGAACCCAGCGATTCGATATTCTGCTAACAGTCATTGTATCGCGACCAACGCGAGCAGTAATATCGCAATACGATAAAACGCCTTCGCGATAGGCTACTATCCGACCTTTATCAAAGTGGGAAACGTGATGGTACGCATTTCTCCTCCTTACTCGAGGCATCACAACGACGTCTCACCAGGCAACGCCGGTCAGCTGCTGTTTGTGTATGAGAAATCGGTTGGAAACTTTCCCCGTGTCAGCACGTTGTTGGTGTCGGCACTGGCGCCAACCTTGTGTGAATGCTCTAAAAGCCGGCCGCGGTGGCCGAGGGAACTGTCAGTCCCCGGTCTGCACGGCCACTATGGTCGGGGGTTCGAATCCCCCCTCGGGCATGGATATTTGTGTCGTCCTTAGTCTTAGCTAGTTCATAAGTAGTTTGTAAGTTTAGGGACTGATGACCCCGTAGTCAAGTCCCATAAGCTATACAAACATTTGAACCTTTTGATTTGAATGCTCTAAAAAGCAAATCATTTGCATATCGCAGCATCGTCTTCCTGTCGGTTCAATTTCGCGTCTGTAGCAGTCATCTTCGTGGTGTAGCAATTTTAATGGGCAGGAGTGTATGATGAACTTCTGGAACTGCAGTATTCCTGGGGCTGCCTCGTGCTGACTGGAACTTCCATACTCCCGTACTGCCTGTCGCTGCTGAGGCTCACCCGCACGCGTCCCTGCTCCTTCTGGTCTTGAGCAGCTCCCTGAGACTTAGTGTGGTGTAGTTTTAACCGCTTGGATTCGCCTACATCGTTCTTGGGTCAGGGAAAGTTAGTTGTTCCCTATTTTATTTCGGGATTTATTTCATTACATTTTCGTTTCTTTTCGTCTGGCCTGCCTCCTGCAGTCCAGACAGTTTTGTTTCGGATAGCTGGCCGCACACGGAAGCGAGCCGAGCTGGTTCATACTGGCCGTGACATACTGTATGGTGCAGTACCGTGGGAAGCGTTCGTTCGCTGCGGCAGTCAGGGCGGTTCTTCCCGGCGGGAACCGCGTGCTTTTCATTTCATTATTTTGCCGATAATATTTTCTGAGACATAACTCCAACCTACCGAAGGATTACGATCATGTCTTATTAGATTAATTACAATTTCAGATTTATTTAAAAGTGTAGCTTTACCATAAACTAAAAATTATAGAAAGTGATTTGTTATTGGCTGATACAAATCAGCCAATCGGGTGAAAGCTTCTAACATCTAGGCGCCAAGTCAGAGCGTGGGCTCTGTATCCAGTAGAGATGGGAAAACTGAAACATCTGACGGTTTCGAAACGAATGAAACCGTACCATCGGTGGTTTCGAAACACTGTTTCGAAACCATGAAACCGTGAAGCAATGTATTTTTGTCATAAAATCTTCGTTCTAGGAGGGCAATATTTTTCACTATGTGGACAAGGGTACATACAAGAACTTGTCAACCATAGAGTATATATTTACTTCATGGTCTGTACGGAACATGTTGATAAAGATTTTCTCCCGTGTTTTTGATGTTGCCAACATAGTCACACGAGGCCACCGGTATGATAGCTAAAAGTTTACCCCGTTAGGCACTCACAAACTGCAATACAGTACGCATATTACAGTCATAGATCATAAATGCTACTTTCTATACATACTAAATAAATTATAGGGAATAAAGGGCACACTAAATAATCAAAAGTAATGCTAAGGAATTACAAAAATAATAAAGTAAGAGGCAAGTTCACCACTTGTACGTCTTGACAGTTACACCACCGCCGCAAATCTTTTAACATGAGTGTCGAAAAATTATAACGACAGTGGGTAACTTCGTTTTCGCTCGTAAAAAACTAACTCTTTAACACGAGATTAAATATGCGATCTACACTTGTTAGTATAAAAAAATGTCATTTCAGGTTCATGTTGTATCTTATTTTAAAGAATGTAGTTTCACTCGTGTGTCTTTAATATGGTAGATAAACCTAGAATTTAAATGGTTTTTCAATGCAAATAGTGAACGTTGTTTTATTATTCTTTTACATTTATAAAGTGGACATTGTCATTTCGGAATACAGCAGTCTCTTGCAAACGAATCTTGGATATCAGTAATCATAAGCTGCAGACTAAAGAGTGTCAACTAGTATTTGACACTCTCTAAATGGTTTATATACTAACAAGTTACATGTGTATCTGTGTGGAGCTTCAGTAAAATGAAACATCACATTTCGATACCATTAGTCTGTTCCGCGTTTCTGCATTAGTGGTTTGAAACACCGGTGTTGTGAAACCGACATGAAACCGTGAAACCGACACGATACCGTGAAACCGACACGATACCGTGAAACCGACAGGAAGAAACGGTTTCAGTGTATCGACAATCGACCGCGAATGTGATCCGAAACAGAAAGGAATGAAACTGCATGGCTTCGAAACCGTGAAAGATGCCGGTTTTGAAACACTAAAACTGCTGTGTGTATCGAAACCTGGTTTCGAAACCATGAAACCGTAGCCAACTCTAGTATCCAGTCTGCGACAGGCCACAGGACGGTCAACACATATGTGAAAGGCTAGGGTTATAAAGTGTACAATTATGCGCAATTAAACGCCAGATAAAGTGATATTAATGAGAATTATCTGCTCTACAGTGACAAGCAGTGCGTGTGAAGTGCTGATATTGTGTGAATTAGACGAGCTACGGCTCCGAGGATAGTCTGCAACGGAAAAGAAGTTAATATTGTCATTGCGACATAGTTGATAAATTTAATAATTAACAGATTCAATATTGAGGAAGTGCTCAACAGACTTAATTGCCGGGATATTTCAGAAGTTTGTAAATCTGGTTCCAACGTAGTTAGCCACACTAAAGTTAATAAACAAAATTGTTCAGAAAGGCCGCTTTCATTTCAAGTAGGCAGAAACATTTTCTCTTGAGATATTAATTTCCAGCAACACACGACGGGTTTCACATTCCGTCAGAGTCCACGGCCGGCGGAAGAAACATCCAATGGGACTTAATCGAGTCTGTATAATCAGGTAAGCAAGCCTGAACGGCGTTTGAACGAGGTAGGAGGAGAGGGCGCACACCGCAGATAGTTGAAAACTGTTCTTGATATTGACATTCATTCAGAGAGAGAGAGAGTGTATGTGTGTGTGTGTGTGTGAGTGTGTGTGTGTGTGTCCGCGTGTAACCCCACTTGGCAAATTAATTCCGAGCTACGGCGGCACTTTCCCGAAGCTGGCATCCCGCAAAAAACTGTACTGACATTTCGTAATCGCCCAGTGAGGAACCGTTACAACTGCTTTATTTATTTTTGAACTGCTGGTGGAGGAACTGTTTCTATTGTTGACTGCGTTGTTGCCTTTTTTTTTATCAGGCAACAGGCCATCTGTAATGGTCGGCGGTCTCATTGGGCATTCCCAGGTGTCTGATGAGTGGATTTTCTGCACGTCGCGTGCTGGAATAGAATCGTCTGGCAGCTTCTACATCTACATCTACATCTACATGCATACACCGCAATTCACCGTAAGGTGCGTGGCGGAGGGTACACTGTACCACTACTAGGCATTTCCTTTCCTATTCCACTCCCAAATAGAACGAGGAAAAAAAGAATGCCTATATGCCTCCGTACGAGCCCTAATTTCTCTTGTCTTTGTGATCTTTACGCGAAATGTAAGTAGGCGGCAGGAAGATCGTACTACACTCAGCTTCAAATTCCGGCCCTCTAAATTTACTCAACAGAAATTCACGAAAAGAACGTCGTCTTTCTTCCAGCGATCCCCAATTGCGTTGCCGGAGCATTTCCATGACACTCGCGCATTGGTCGAACCTACCGGTAACAAATCTAGCTGCTCGTCTCTGAACCGCCTCTATGTCTTTCTTTAAACTGATCTGCTGCGGGCCCCAAACACTTGAGCAATACTCAAGACGTGGTCGTACAACCTTAAACCTGTCAATGACTGTGCCGCTTTGTGGGTGTACTGGTGTGGAACGTCCGGTGACACATGGAACACACTCCCAAGTATCTTGTTTTGCAGACTCTGCAGCTTTTTGATATGGATTGGAGCCGCATTGCCCCACACCTCACACATGTAGTCCATTACTGGTCGGATGCAAGTTCTGTCTCGCCGTGGAGGTTCGAGTCCTCCCTGGGGCATGGGTGTGTGTGTGTGTCCGTGGGTTAGTTTACGTAGGTTTAAGTAGTTTGTAAGCTACGGACTGATGACCACACAGTTTGGTCCGATAGATTTACAGACATTTGACCATTTGAACAAGTTCTGTAGAGACGTAATCCACTGGATATCGAGAGTGGTGGTTGCTGGTTGATAAGGGGGTATAATACACCAGCTTGTTGAGGTGGACGTTGATGACATAGTCCTTCCACGTGAGCTTGGAGTCAATGATCACTCCGAGGTACGTTGAAGATGTTCCATGGTGTACCACTTTTGGCAGACCGAATAATTACTGTGGTGTTCAAAGCATACTTCGGGTTTATGATTGCTTTGGCTGTGTTACTTAACTGCAGTCACTAATGAGGTATTTGTTGAATAGTTCCTTTTTCAGAAAATACTTCACCTGTAATGAAACGGAGCTCTGGTGACAGCAAGTGTCTGCTGTCAAAGAACCGTACGGTCGCCGGCTGTGTCGTAATTATGAACGGGCTCACAAAGGGAAACCCAACCGTGTCTGCTGTGGGCTGAGCTGTCTGGCCGCGGGCGACGTTGTGGCAGTGCGGGATAAATCAGCTGGCATTGTCAGCCGTGTCGCTAGCAGTGCGGCGTTGACGCACCGAGAGAGAGAGAGAGAGAGAGAGAGAGAGAGAGAGAGAGATGACGTATGTAGTGACATAGGATTCCGATTCATTGCGGCTGAAGCCCCTTTTTAAGTAATTGTCCTAAATTATTTCATCACAGGAGCAGCCCTTCACAGCATTACCACAGTCTAACATACACACCCACTGATTTTTGTTATACACAGCGACAGCAGCGCTCCAAGGGGCCGGCAAGCTACATTTCTGAATACAGTATTGTATGAGCGTGAATAGCATCCTTTATATTAATTTTAACATACTTTTTTATAATAGGGAATAAATCAATCAAATGTGAAGGCCGTGAACTCTACTACACAGACCGAGCGAGGTGACGCAGTGGTAACACACTGGACTCGCATTCGGAAGGATGGTGGTTCGAATCCACCTCCGGCCATCCAAATTTAGGGTTTCCGTGATTTCCCTAAATCACTCCAGGCAAATTCCGGGATGGTTCCTTTGAAAGGGCACGGCCGATTTCCTAGCATACCCTTACCCAAACACTCCGAGCGTATGCTCCGTCTGTAATGATCACGCTGTCGACGGGACGTTAAACTCCAAGGTTCCTTCCTTCTACTAAATACCTAGGAATTACTATTGTAACAGACTTAAACTGGAAAGAACACGTAGATAATGTCGTAGGAAATGCGAACCAGAGACAGCGTTTTATTGGCAGAACGCTTAAAAGTAGACTTGCTCATAATAGTTCAGTCTTTTAGTTCGTCCGCTCCCAGTGACGGCTGAGCGTCGTGGTCTGCGCATGCAGGTGGAGGGAGAAGTTTCTCCACGTAGCTGCTTCATGCGCTTGCTGCTTGAGCCGCTAACGATATCACGCAAACCAAAAGAAAAAATTTGTGGATAATTTGTCGCGTTTAAGTTTAGAGTTATCTCTATATCTTGGCATTATGGAATTTATTAGGCAGATATCTCAGAGTGTAGAATACTTCAAAGCATAAGTTTTGTACCACTGAACTATGTAATCAAGCAGGCAGACGCTAACCTCGAAATGGCTATCATCAGCAGAAGGCAAACACAAGATTTTTAATTCTGTTCGCGACCTATCGCGCATATTTTAGTTCGCGACCTATCACACATATTTTATTTCGCGACCTATCACGCATCTTTTAGTTCGCGACCTATCACGCATATTTTAGTTCGCGACCGGTAGCTCTCCTTTTAGTTCGCAGCTCTGCCGCGAAGTAGGTCGCTCTTTTTAGTTCGTCCGCTCGTTTTGGCTTTTGCTACCGCTCCTAAAACTACAGCTGAGCTCCATCTCACCTCGAAATGACGGCAACTGGCAGAAGGGAATCACGCGATTCTGCGCGCTCTCGCGTCCTCTCGCTGTTAGTCGTCAGTCTTCGGAAAAGGAGCGGACGAACTAAGAGGCGAGGTATCTGCGAACTAGTTCGCGTGGTTTGCCTGTAGGAGCGCTCTTCAAAACTATTTCGTTTGCGAACTACACAAGACTACTTAAAAGATGCAACATAACTACTAAAGAGACTGCAAAAACTACGCTTGTTCGTCCTCATTTGGAGTATTACTGTCCCGTGTGGGATCCTTATCAGGTGGGTTTGATGGAGGACGTCGAAAGAGTCCAAAGAAGGGCAGCTCGTTTTGTATTGTCACGATACAGGGGAGACAGCGTCACGGAAATGATACAGGACCTAGGATGGGATTCATTACAACAACGGCAGTTATCGCTGCGGCGTGGTCTACTTACGAAACTCCAATCGCCAAAATTCTCCTCCGAATATATTGTTGACTCCCACCTACATAGGTAGATATGACCATCAGAATAAAATACGAGAAATCGGAGCTCGAACGGAGAGATACAGATGTTCATTCTTCCCGCGCGCTATTCGAGAATGGAATGGGAGGTGAATAGTATAAAGGTGGTGCGATGAGCCCTCTGCCAGGCACTGAAATGTGATGTGCAGAGTATCCCATGTAGATGTAGTGCCAAACAACTCGCTAGTAACTTGTTATGTTTCCTTTCGTCCCTGGGAAGGTATGAAATGATACATTTCAGTACAGTTTATTTACGATTCCCTTGTAAGCTATAATTTTTACTGAAGAATATCTTTTTTCAATAATAACATAAAATGGCTAGTATACACCAGGATCTTTGGCAGACCTTTTGCAGAAGCATGTCGATTTTCTAATGAGGAATGTTAAGGTTTATAAAGACCATTAATTCTTTCGATGGAACAAGAGCTGTCAAGTTAGACTAAACCAACAGCTAGCTTTGGGGTTAACTGCTACAGATGATCAAAGAGAAGCATTTAAATGGTCAATCCTAAGTGCTGATACGAAGAGTTATTTCAACTTAGACAAAGCTAGGCTGGATGGGAATGTTGGGTTGGTTACAAAAGGAGAAACGGGCTTGTGATGTAACAGACTAAAAAAGATCTATGACCAGCGCTATTGCTTCCAGAAGAGGAATATTTTGTACGACCGTTTTGAGCAGGAACTATGCGAGACAGGATTACGAAACAACCCATAAAGAATTTCGAATCTCGATGAAGCTGGGTTCAATTTTGTCCTGAAATCCTCGAAAGTGTTTAGTACTTGAGATACAAGCAGGGTTATGCATCAGACGAGTGCTGAAAGAAGTGAGACAATGGGAGTATAATCTCTATTTGATAGTAGCCGGCATCTAAAACGGTAATGAATAAATATAACTGTACACTGGCTGGCTCCTGTCTTTGATTGCTCAGTTTGTGCAAAGCTATGACACTGTTTTTGGGAAGTCAGCTCCAAAGCTACTAATGGTTTTCCAAGCAGCTATCCTACTCAACGAACGTTTTAGGTGACGACAAGGTTTTCAGTTTATCTACATATACATAAACAAAACCTGACAACACGTGGAATTACAGACCCCAAAATGTTTTACAAAAATATATGCTACAGTGGTATTCGAATCACCGACTCAATGGTTGCGATTTATTTCATAAAAATTTGTCTTAAAAATAATTTTTGTTTACATTTTAGACTGTATCAAAGTACTTACTTTCATAAGCCCCTGCCGTATGCTCAAGATTGTGAAAGTCGTTTTTCAATATCTATTTTTGTTCCAGAGATATTACGGGGGAGAAAGTTTCAAGGGGACACCCTGTATATTATCTCAAACTGAAGCTGTGATCAATCTGCTAATCCAGAAAGTTTGATAAGTTTTACATATCTCTACGTTTTATCAGCAGGAACTCCCAGTAAGTAGTTAAATAATCAACAATTCATTCGCAATTTGCGAATTCTGGCGACTTTAGCTGCATTTCTAAAGTAGTATCAGACCACTGTCAAACTCGACTGTCATTTGGTTAATGGATAATGTGCGTAGCAAATGGTGTCGCTAACAAGAACAGCATTGGAAAACCTATCTGAAAGTCGCCCAGGGGACTGCAATAGGAAAGAAGCTTGTCATGTCAGTTAAATTGCTTACGGTTTTGCCGAGCAAATGTCGATGTGAGCTCGTCGACGATAAACCGATTTTCTTCTCTTTGCCATTTCGCTCGAAAACAGATTTTCGACTTCCGATACAAGTGCCGTCGCTTCTACTGACACTTTTTCTAACAAATCTACTAACGAACGTAAATACAAACACGTGTACAGACGACGGAGAAAGGGATCGTCCCTGGAACTCATGCCAAGGGTCATAAGAGTAACAGATGTGTCTCTAGAAAGCAAAATGGCCCTCATCGATTTTATCCGATGGGAAGAGTGCATCATCGGCTTTACAACCATTACCATGCTGAGGACCCAATTTGTCTTACAGAATCGATACGACATTGTGTGTTTGTCTGGGGCGCTCGCAAGAGAATCGAAAGGCGATTTTACTCCACTGAAATATTCTCGAACTGCTCTCCGTTTGGTGCTTGCGCCTGACTAAAAGAATATCATATGAAGAGTTCTCCTTCACAGAACACGAAGATAATTCTAAACACAAATAACGTAAATTTTCCGCTTTAGTCATTCTTTATTAAGCAAATTACGCACTTCACCATGACATCTTCAGAGAGTGAATTTCGTTCTGTTAACGTCATGGGTTGCAATCGAGCGCGATTTTTTTTTGTCAGACGGCGTTGAGGCAAGAAGATAAACGTACAGAAACACGCCGTATATATTCTGTCATACTGTAGTGGAGCAAATACTGTAAATAATGTAAGTAATGTTTCTTGATTGAAATCATCATAATTAAATACCTTCTATAAAATATAGAGAACTACGAACAAACAAAAATGCGTGCACTTTTAATAAAAATTGCCATTAGATATTAAAATTCGAAGACAACAGAAAAAAATAAATACTTTATCACGACAGGATTCGAACCACCAACCTCCGGGGTGTAAGGTCAGAAAGCTACCACCTGAGCTACACCTACACCCGGTTTCATTTACAGTACTTGTGTGTACTTTGCAGAACTTCAAATTCGATTTTCTCGAGAATTTTTCAGAGTTGTGTCGAATGGCTCTGGCTGGATTTTTTTTTCTTTTTGTGATTTTCACGTATCTTAAAAATAAAAAAAATCTAAAATCCGAAACCCATATGGTCTCATTGTTAGTACTAAGTTCTTTATGTGGAGTTTTCAGGAAGTTTAGACTTCATATACCAAGCGAGGTGAAGCACTCGTTAGCACACTGGTCTCGCATTAGGGGGCTCAGCGGTTCAAGCCCTTTTCCTGTCATCCAGATTTAGGATATCAGCGATTTCTTTAATTCACTCTAGGCGATTTTCTTCTCCATACTTAATAAAACGATTCATTCTTATGCTCCGTCTCTAATGAACACGCCGGCCGCGGTGGCCGAGGAGACTGAGGCGCTTCAGTCACGGTCTGCAGGGTCACTACGGTCGGGGGTTCGAATCCCCCCTCGGGCATGGATATTTGTGCCGTCTTTAGTATAAGGTAGTTCTTAAGTAGTTTGTAAGTTTAGGGACTGATGACCCCATAGTTAAGTCCCATAAGCTTAACAAACATTTGAACATTTGAATTTGACTGCTGTGAAAGTTGTTACCAACTGACAGTTGCAACGACACTAGCGCTCCTAGTGGTGGGAAAGCCGCCGAAAGAGTGATATTTGTTTATAATTATTTGTGTATGTATTTAAAGAAATAGTATAGTTCTTGCGTTGCAAGCATTAGTAAAATATCAAGAGACATACATAACGGAAATTAATGTAAATACATTGTATAAAAAAGAACTTCGTCATGAACCAATACTTACGAATATATGTATATTTGCATCTTATTCCGCTGAAAGTAAGTAGAATATAAACATAAGAGAAACATACATTTCTATTATGGTCTGTTCTATGACAAAGAGTTTTTTGACTCCTATAAATTCGGCATGGAATCTAATGATTCGCTCATTTTCTTCACTCGTATTTCGTATACACACACATTCTTTTGATTGTGATTACTTTAGCTTAAAAAGACACTGTCTTGAAGATTCTGACATTTGTGGTTCAGCTGTGGCAACAATTGTGGAATTGGGTTCTCCTTTGCTGACAACAGTTTGATTGCTTTTTCCATTTTCCTGTCACAACTGTGACTTTTTTGTTCAGTTGCAGTTGTGCTGGCTGATATAGTAAGTTAAATACTATAGTTATTACATTTTATATTCGTTTCCTACATTCCACACTCACCGATTTTACTGGAATTATAGTGAAGAAACGTTAACGTTCTTCAGTAGAAAAGCGACGTCTTTCTGCAAAAGAGCAGGTCTTCTGGCGTATCTTAGCCATTTTTCTATTTTTAGTAGTAAATAAAATTGTTCAGTAAAATCCTGTAGGTTACAAGATAATTGTAAATAAACTGTGCTGTAATGTACCGTTTCGTACCTTGTCAGGGATCGTAAGACACCTAAGAAAGACAAAGGTAGATCTAATTTTAAGTTATTACCTAATGTAAAAGGTATCTTATAATTAGCCGCGGCGGAGTGGCCGAGTGCATTGGGGTGCTATGCTCCGATGATCGAGGCTGTTCCTCATCGGAGGTTCGAATCCCCCCTCGGGCATGGATGTTTGTGTTGTCTTTAATGCAAAGTAGTTTATAAGCAGCTTGTAAGTTTGGGTGCAAGAAAAAAGGAAAACGAGTGTAGATTGCCTTGCATTCGCGCATGATATTGTGTTACTGTCGGAATCATTAGAAGATGCAGTGAACCAAACCAAAGAACTACAGAGACAAACAGCTAAAACAGGCCTACAGATCTCTATCCAGAAGACAAAATATTTGACAAACATCACGGAAGCTCCTGGATGGATGGTAATAGACAGAGGGAAAATTCAGAAGGTGGAAAAATTAAAATATCTAGGAGAATGGATAGACACTGGATTGACAGAAAAGGATGCAATGCAAGCACGAATAAGCAAAATTAATTTAGCATATAAACTGACAATGAACATCTATAATAAGAAGAATATTTCTATGAATGCAAAACTGAAACATTACCAGACAGTAATCCGCCCTAAAGCTTTATATGCAGCAGAAACACTCAACCTAATAACAACTGGATTGATCAAGAGACTAGAACTGGTGGAACGAAAGATTCTTAGGAGAATATTAGGACCTCGAAGAACAGAAGACGGTCAGTTTAGAAATCGCTCCAACCAGGAACTCTATTCCAAAATAGAAAAAATATCCAATATCATTAAGAAAAACAGAAGGTGCGAGTTCTTTGGATACATTTGCAGAATGGACCAGGGGAGGTTAACACAGCAAATTTCAGAATTCTTGTTGTACAAGAAAAGCGAAATACGGTGGACCCAAGAAGTACAAAGGGATCTGGAAGAAACGGGAATTACGGGATCAAGAAATACACAACAGGGTGATTTTTAAATAAAAAATTCAGGCATTTGCAGGATTTGAGGACAGAACTAGACAGAGAACGAAATCACCGTGGACAGAAGAGCGAAGACAGATGCAAAGTATGAGAATGAAAGAATACTGGAAGAAGAGGAAGAACGAAAGAAAAGAAGCTGATGTGAATTAACGTGACCCAAAAATGGCCGAAACGGAAGAAGAAGAAGAAGAAGAAGTGATTGATGACCCCGCAGTTAGGTCCCATAAGCCTAACAAACATTTGACCATCTTATAATCAATATAAACGATACTATTTGCGTCCAATGTCTTATTCGGATATGTAGCTTGCCTGCCACTTGGAACGCTGCAGTCGCAATGTATAACAAACGTCTGTGCCAGTGTCGTTACTGTATACAGGGTGTTACAAAAAGGTACGGCTAAACTTTCAGAAAACATTCCTCACACACAAAGAAAGAAAATATGTTACGTGGACATGTGTCCGGAAACGCTTAATTTCCATGTTAGAGCTCATTTTATTACTTCTCTTCAACTCGCATTAATCATGGAATGGAAACACATAGCAACAGAACGTTCCAGCGTGACTTCAAACACTTTGTTACAGAAAATGTTCAAATTGTCCTCCGTTAGCGAGGATACATGCGTCCACCCTCCGTCACATGGAATCCCTGATGCGCTGATGCAGCCCTGGAGAATGGCGTATTGTATCACAGCCGTCCACAATACGAGCACGAAGAGTTCAAATGTTTGTAGAACTTATGGGACTTAACTACGGGGTCATCAGTCCCTAAACTTACAAACTACTTATGAACTAGCTAAGACTAAGGACGGCACAAATATCCACGCCCCAGGGGGGATTCGAACCCCCGACCGTAGTGGTCGTGCAGACCGTGACTGAAGCGCCTCAGTCCCCTCGGCCACCGCGGCCGGCAGCACGAAGAGTCTCTACATTTGGTATCGGGTTGCGTAGACAAGAGCTTTCAAATGCCCCCATAAATGAAATTCAAGAAGGTTGAGGTCAGGAGAGCGTGGAGGCCATGGAATTGGTCCGCCTCTACCAACCCATCTGTCACCAAATCTGTTGTTGAGAAGCGTACGAACACGTCGACTGAAATGTGCAGGAGCTCCATCGTGCATGAACCACATGTTGTGTCGTACCTGTAAAGGCACATGTTCTAGCAGCACAGGTAGAGTATCGTGTATGAAATCATGATAACGTGCTCCAGTGAGCGTAGGTGGAAGAACATGAGGCCCAATCAAGACAGCACCAACAATTCCTGCCCAAACGTTCACAGAAAATCTGTGTTGATGATGTGATTGCACAATTGCGTGCGGATTCTCGTCAGACCACACATGTTGATTGAGAAAATTTACAATTTACATGTAAAGAGAAATACTAAAATGAGCCCTAACATGGAAGTTAAGCGTTTACGGACACATGTCCACGTAACATATTTTCATTCTTTGTGTGTGATGAATGTTTTCTGCAAGTTTGGCGTACCTTATTGTAACACCCTGTATAATACGTTGGACTGTAGTTCGGGCCTGCCCGTGGAAGCTACGCTGCCCGCGGCACACGCCACGCTGCCTCGTGCCATCGGGGGGCCATCGCGGCGCGCGTACAGTCGCGTGCATCGATCGCGCAACTCTCTCCGCGTGACGTCACACTGTTTATAAGGTTAGCGGGTCACGGCAGTCGACGGACGAGTAATTGCGTCCGGCTCGCAGCGGAGTTCACCGACCCCTGTGCCTAGTGGCTAGTCTAGCGTGGGCCACGGGAGTCCCTTGTTCTGTGGCACACAAACTACCGTACGTGCGCCGACAGAGTTCGCGGCCATGTGTTCTGGCGAATTACACAAGTAGTTGGGTTCTGATAGTGAAGTGAGCAGGTTGGGCAATGCAACAAGAACGTGACACCCAAAGATATGGCTTGGAGAGTCATAGGAAGGTTGGAAGCGGTAACAACACACAGGGAGGTGGCTGCAACTATTGGAGTGTCCGAAAGTCTACTTTCGAGGGCGTAGACACAATTTCATACAACAGCAGCCAT
This sequence comes from Locusta migratoria, assembly GCA_026315105.1. NCBI lineage: Eukaryota > Metazoa > Arthropoda > Insecta > Orthoptera > Acrididae > Locusta > Locusta migratoria. The sequence continues at coordinate 121,268,109 of CM048745.1, read as the reverse complement.
TAAAAGAAGACAAGGAAAATTTCTTCCACTAATATTATCAGAAAAAAAAGTTTGTAAATCTATCGGACCAAACTGCGTGGTCATCAGTCCGTAGCTTACAAACTACTTAAATCTAGGTAAACTAACCTAAGGACAAATACACACACCCATGCCCCAGGGAGGACTCGAACCTCCACGGCGAGAACCGTGCGTTCCGCAGCGAGACGCTTTAGACCGCTCGGCTACTCCACCGCGGCTAATACCAGCAAGTGATGACCGTTATCTCCGGTTAACAACCGACGGCCGCGGTGGCCGAGGGGACTGAGGCGCTCCAGTCACGGTCTGCACGGCCAATACGGTCGGGAGTTCGAATCTCCCCTCGGGCATGGATTTTTGTACCGTCCTTAGGATTAGCTAGTTCATACCTAGTTTGTAAGTTTAGGGACTGATGACCCCGTAGGTAAGTCCCATAAGCTATACAAACATTTGAATTTGAATTTTGAATATGGTTAACAACCCTTCGTGACAGGAGGGTGAACACTTCATCTGCAACTCACCCACTAGACACGATCATGACGTGCAGTATCGACAGAGCCGGCCGCAGTGACCGAGCGGTCTGAGGCGTGCCAGTCACGATCTGCACGGCCGCTGCGGTCGGGGGTTCGAATCCCCCCTCGGACATGGATGTTTCTGCCGTCTTTAGTATAAGCTAGTTCATAAGTAGTTTGTAAGTTTAGGATCTGATGACCCCATAGTTAAGCTTTACAAACATTTGAACATTTGAATATCGACAGAAACAGTCCTCTATAGACCGAGGCTTGTGGTGTGCGTCCCATTAAAACCACCACACTGTTTAGCCTACAGAAAATGGGCGGGGGAATATCAGGATAGGAATCGTAACGGATGGCTCCAGGTTCTGTTCACAGATGAGTAAAGATTTTGTATTCAGTCAGACAATCGTCGTTTCCTCATCTGGAGAGAACGTGGAACTCGCAACAATGCTGCTTATGTGCAGGACACATCACTATACCATAAGGCTGGAGGTATGTTGTTGACAGGAGTCACTATTGGTGGATGTTCAAAATGGCTGTTTCACTTCTCAAAGGTAAAGAGAGCCTCCGACTATTTAATGTGCCGTACGCTGGTTCCATAGGAGATATAAACGCTAGTCACCACAGAGTTGCACTGGTATACAGAAGCCTGAAGCTGAAGGAAGCGAACGAATGGAATGGCCAACTCGTTCACCGGAGTTAAACCCCATTGAGCACGTCTGGGATGCACTTGGCAGACGCATTGCAGTCAGACCAGCACTTTTCACAACGGTTGTAGAGCAGGATATTGCACTGATGGAAAAATGTCCAAATATCTCTCAAGAGCTGATTGATAACCTCATACTACCCATGTCACGCAGATATGCAACTTTTATGGCCATCCGGGGTGATAAAAAAAAGTTCAAATGTTTGTATAGTCTATGGGAATTAACTACGGGGCATCAGTCCCTAAACTTACAAACTACTTATGAACTACTTACGAACTAGGACGGCACAAATATCCATGCCCGAGGGGGGATTCGAACCCCCGACCGTGACTGGAGCGCCTTAGTCCCCTCCGCCACCGCGGCTGGCTCGGGGTGATCACACATCATATTAGAGGGCAACAAAAATGACTTTTCCACTATTATGGTAGCCCCATGGTGTCTCTCTGTAAGTGAACGCCATGTATACCTCAAGTAAAGAGCTACGACGGCCAAATATCTTTCTGTACCACTCGCAAGTTAGAATTGTAACCAATATCCGACTATGTACACTCCTAGAAAATGAATAAAGAACACCATGAATTCGTCAACCCAGCAGAACGATATTTTATTGACACATTCTTGAGGAAGTATACAACACACGACCACACAGTAAGAACCATACAAACGTGAGTACAGCCACCAGAGCGTCCGCAATGTCGACTATAGTATCGTCTGTACCCTCCTTTTGCAGCAATGCAGGGTGCAACTTTCTCATGAAGACGATCGTAGAGGTGCCGAATGACGTCTTACGGTATGGCCTGCCACGCAAATCTCATCTGATGCCTCATTTGGACCAGATGTCGTTCCGATCGTGTAGACCGCGCCAATGTGACGTTTCATCCGGTGTCAGACATGCTCAATGGGGTAAGGATGGGCAGGGTAGTTGACGTACACCTAGAAACGCACGTTGGGTTGTACGGGATAGGTGTGCACTTGTATTGTCCTGTTGGAAAAGCACATCGCCTTGTTCGTGCATGGACAGTGGTAAGACTGAAGATGACACGTCTCCATTCGTCCCTTCATAAACGCCTGCCATGACACCATTAGAGGCGGGCTGAACGCTGTTGGTGCGTGAGCGAACACCCTAACGGCACACATGTTCAAAAATTCCCCCCAGGGGGCCCACAGTTCTTTTGTGGGTACGTGTGTGGTGCGCACGGGGCCCCGAGCCCCAGGCTGCTTCACTTTCCCTCCCGGTTTATGCCTTCGCCCGGAGACGTGCGTCCTTTGCTAGTTCAGGTCGTTTTTTGTAGTAGCTTCTCTCATTCCTTGGTTTCTTCCTTTCCAAACCTTTGCTTCTGTCTTTCTCTCCTTATACTCCCATAGCCTTCCTCTCCTCCTCATTAGTCTCCTCTTCGGCGTTTGAGACACTTCTTTCCTTCTTTCTCTTCTCTTCCTCTATTCTTCTTCTTTCCTCCCTGTGCGTGTCTGAAGGCCGACCCACGCATTATCATGCGTAGCAGGTGACGGGGTAACGCCTAATTCCCCGCCCCGGGTAGACAAGTAGGGCACGTACGTACCCCCTGGTAAAGGCCAGGCCCTGGAAGGGGTGATTACCCGAGCTGGTACCTTCCGAACATGCCGATTGGTCCCTCCGTCAGTTCTCGGGAGGTGTGACCTGAGGTGTGAACAATCACCTACGGCGGGTAAGCCCTCGGAGAGGGCCCCCACTAGGAAGGAGCGCGCCATCGGAGACGCCGGTAATCACGGGGGACACCTCCGCGATGACTTCCTTCTCTTCTTCAGTGACGTTGACCCATAAACGTAAGATAGATTCGCCTCAGCCCAAGAAAACTCTGCCTAATTTACCGAAATTTGTAGTGGTGTCTCGCACCGACGGAAAAGATTTCAATTCTGTCAATCCTTTCGTTATACAGAAAGGTGTTGATGCAATTGCTGGCCCTGTTAAAACCTGTTCGCGTCAGCGCAATGGCACATTGTTGCTGGAACGGACAGTGCTTTCCAAGCCCAGAAACTAATCCGGACTACGTTATTACACACGTTTCCAGTCAAGGTAGAAGCGCACCGCACACTCAACTCGTCACGGGGGTAGTTTTTACGAGATCCCTTGACGGGTTGTCTGATGACGACATCCAATCCTATATGTCCGATCGGGGCGTGACAGCCGTCCACAGGGTGATGAAAAAGGTAGATAACCAGTTGACACCGACTCGTACTGTGTTTTTGACATTCGACAGAGTTGAACTCCCGTCGAAGGTCAAAGCAGGATACGAAGTTATCTCAGTCCGCCCTTATATTCCAAACCCAACGCGCTGCTACCAATGCCACAGGTACAACCATATCCGTGAACATTGCCCAAATGCAGCAAAATGTGTCACTTGTGGTAGGGACGCCCATGAGGGGGATTGCCCACCTCCGTCCCCTCACTGCCTAAACTGCAACGGCGACCATGCGGCTTCCTCTCGCGACTGCCCTGTATATAAGGATGAAAAAATCATTCAGCAACTTCGGGTTACGGAGAAGGTATCAACATCTGCCGCTCGAAATTTGTTGGCGAGTCAAAGCCCACTGTCCTCCCAGCGGGTACATACAGTAAGGTCCTCACCTCAACTCGACCTACTAAGGATTCCAGTACCCAGACTTGTGATTTCACTTTCGCTGACACAGTTGTGCGATCCGCCAGCCCGAAGATTGCCCGTTCCACGTCCCCGCTTCCTCCTGCTGCTTCTAAGGTACAGTCTTCGTCAACCTCTAGTAAACCGCGGGCACCTAAACAAGATGCCCGGACCTTGAAAAAGGAACCCGTCCGTGAGGATTTTCTGCGTTCTCAGGCTTCCCAACTGTCAACTGCCTCTTCTCGCCGTCACTCTTCCAGAAGAGCTGACAAGAAAAAGAGTTCCTCTCCTTCCCCGCCGAGGCGTGACCCATCTGTCACGCCGTCCAACAGTTGCCGGCCTCGGCCGTCTTCTGTTTCACCGGGACGCTCCGTTTGCCGGGCGCCCGGCCCTTTATCGGCGGTGGAAACTGCCCCTCCTGATCAACTCACGGAGGTGGCAGGCGCGTCGGTCGCACCATGGAACATGACCCTTTGCCCCCAGACAGCGATAGCAGTGCTCCCTCGAAATCCGGTCCTCAGCGGCCGTCGAGGTGACCCGGCTTGCTAGTTGGTTTTTATCCTTATTTCTTACCTAATTTTTTTTATCATGGCGCTCCTTCAATGGAATATTCGCGGCATTCGTTCCAATCGGGAGGAGTTAAAACTACTCCTTCGGTTGCACTGAACGCTTCTAGTCAGTCTCCAAGAAACTAAGTTGCGTCCAAGTGATCGTGCAGACTTTCCACACTACACCTCTGTGCGGTTCGACCTGCCACCCGTGGAAGGTATCCCAATCTATGGAGGGGTTCTGATGCTCCTTCGAGACGACGTCTATTTCCATCCCCTTTCATTGCATACTCACCTACAGGCAGTTGCCGTCCGCATCACTTTATCCACATTTACCTTTTCCATCTGTAATATCTATTCGACATCGTCATCTGCCCTTACTAGGGCAGATGTGCTACACCTTGTTGACCAGCTCCCTTCACCTTTCGCGTTGGTAGGCGACTTTAATGCCCATCACCCCCTATGGGGCTCTCCGGTACCTTGTCCGAGAGGCTCCCTTTTGGTGGACCTTTTCCAACACCTCGATCTTGTCTGCTTCAACACCGGTGCACCGACCTTCCTTTCAGACACAACACACACCTATTCCCATATAGACCTCGCAATATGCACTCCTCAGCTTGCCGGTCGGTTTGAGTGGTATGCACTTTCTGACACATACTCAACTGACCATTTCCCTTGTATCATCCACTTCCTGCATCATTCCCCATCTCCTCGTCCCACCAGTTGGAACATTTCTAAAGCCGAGTGGGGGCTTTATTCTTCCATGGCTGTTTTTCACGATCAGAATTTTCCCAACTCTGACAGTCAGGTCGAATACCTCACAGAGGTTATTCTCACCGCTGCTGAACGTTCCATACCTCGTACATCCTCTTCTTCACGTCGTGTCCAGGTCCCTTGGTGGACTGCAGCCTGCCGCGACGCGCTTAGAGCCCGGCGCCGTGCTTTACACAACTTCCGCCGCCACCCAACTTTGGAAAATTGCATCAATTATAAACGTATGAGAGCGCAATAACGTCGTATCATAAACGACAGCAAGAAAGCTTGCTGGACTGCTTTTACTAGTTCTTTCAACCGTTTTACTCCCTCCACGGTGGTTTGGGGTGTCCTACGCCGTTTATCCGGCATCCCCGATTCCTGGCCTGACCGTGGAGAACGCAGTCCTCGTGGACCCAGCTGATGTTTCCAACGCATTGGGCCGTTTCTTTGCGGAGGTTTCGAGCTCTGCCCATTATCACCCTGCCTTTCTCCCTCGCAAACAGGTAGAGGAGGCACGGCCGCCTTCTTTCCGCTCTTTTAATCGTGAAAATTATAACGTCGCCTTCACCATGCAGGAGCTAGACCGTGCTCTCGCCCTGTCCCGATCTTCTGCTCCCGGGACCGATTCCATTTATATTGAGACGCTGAAGAACCTCTTTCCTGCGGGCAAGTGCTTTCTTCTTAGTACCTACAATCGCATATGGACTGAAGGTCATGTTCCCACAAGTTGGCGTGAAGCCATTGTTGTCCCCATCCCCAAACCAGGGAAGGACAAACACCTTCCTTCTAGTTATCGCCCCATTTCTCTGACGAGCTGCGTCTGTAAGGTGATGGAACGCATGGTTAACGCTCGGTTGGTCTGGCTCCTCGAATCTCGCCGCCTCCTGACTAATATCCAATGCGGTTTTCGTCGACACCGCTCTGCTGCTGATCACCTCGTTACGTTGTCGACCTTCGTTATGAATAACTTTCTAAAGAAGCGTCAAACTGTAGCAGTGTTCTTCGACTTGGAGAAGGCATACGATACCTGTTGGAGAGCGGGCATTCTCCGCACATTGCACATATGGGGTCTTCGGGGCCGCCTTCCTCTTTTCATTCAAGCGTTTTTGGCGGATCGCAAGTTCCGGGTACGGGTGGGCTCTGTTTTGTCAGATACCTTTTGCCAGGAGAATGGAGTACCACAGGGCTCCGTCTTGAGTGTGGCGCTCTTTGCCATTGTAATCAATCCGATCGTAGATTGCCTTTCAGCCGACATCTCCGGATCTCTCTTTGTTGACGATTTCGCAATTTATTGCAGCGCCCAGCGGACGAGTCTCTTGGAGCGTTCTCTTCAACGCTGTCTTGGCCGTCTATACTCCTGGAGCATCGCAAACGGCTTCCGATTCTCCACTGAGAAAACTGTGTGTATCAACTTCTGGAGATACAAGGAATTTCTTCCACCTTCTCTACGTCTCGGCCCTGTTGCTCTCACTTTCGCGGAGACTATGAAATTCTTGGGAGTCATGTAGCATCGTAAACTTTGCTGGTCCACACACGTGTCCTACCTGGCTGCCCGTTGTGCCCGATCCCTTAACGTTCTTCGTGTCCTCAGTGGCACGTCATGGGGAGCGGATCGTACCGTCCTGCTTCACCTTTACCAGGCCATTGTTCAGTCGAAGCTCGACTACGGAAGCCTTGTATACTCTTCTGCACGGCCGTCGATTCTCCGCCGTCTCAACTCTATCCACCATCGGGATTTACGTCTTGCGACCGGTGCATTTTATACCGGCCCTGTTGAAAGTCTGTATGCCGAGGCTGCTGTATTACCCTTGACCACTCGGCGTGACATACTCTTGTGTCGGTATGCATGCCGCCTGCGGTCGACGCCCAACCATCCATCTTACCGATTATTTTTTGACGACTCACTCGATCGCCAATATCAGTTGTCTGCGATTGCCTTGCTTCCACCTGGAGTTCGGTTTCGCCGCCTGCTACAGCGGCTCGATTTTACCCTTCCTTCCACTCTTCGGTTGAGCGAAAGCCCATTGCCACCGTGGCATCAGGCCCAGGTTCACACTCACCTTGAACTTAGTTCGCTCCACAAGGAGAGCACTCCGGATTTGGTATACCGCTCGTTCGCGGTTTGGTAACGCCATATTTATTTACACTGATGGTTCCAAGAGCACTGCCGGTGTCGGATCTGCCTTCGTCGTCGGGGACAACCGTTTCCAATACAAGCTCCCTGACCGGTGCTCAAACTTCACGGCTGAGCTTTTCGCCCTCCACCAGGCCGTTTTGTATACCTGCCGCCACCGCCACCCTTTCTATGCCATCTGTTCGGACTCCCTTAGTGCCCTGCAGAGTCTTAAGGACCCTTTCTCGAACCATCCTCTGGTGTATCGGATTCAACGCTCCCTCCAGTTGCTAGCAGATGACAGCTGTCACGTTTCTTTCCTGTGGGTCCCTGGCCACGTGGGTGTGCCCGGGAATGAGGCCGCCGACATAGCAGCCAAGGCCGCAGCTCTTTTGCCTCGTATGGCTACCTTTTGCGTCCCATCGGACGATGTCCAACGGGCTCTTCGCCGGAGTATCGTGTCGTCCTGGCACAATGCGTGGTTCTCACTGTACGACAATAAATTGAGAACTGTAAAACCGATCGGCGGGAGGAGGTCATCCTGGCCCGGTTGCGGATCGGTCACTGCCGTTTCAGCCACCGTCATTTGCTAACCGCCGATCCTGCACCGCTGTGCTCCTGCGGTGAATTTCTGACGGTGCGACACGTTTTATTGTCTTGCGTAATTTTTAATCATTTCCGTGTAGCCCTTCACTTTCCGTCTACACTGGAGGAAATTTTAGCTGATGACACACGAGCAGCTGGTAGAGTTTTGCGTTTTATCAACTTGGCCAACTTATCGAAAGATATTTAACCCTTCTTATTGTTTTTTATCTTTTGTTTTTAGTCTCTTCTTGATGTTCTGACAGTCACCAAATTTTGTTTTATTTTTTTGAGATCTAGCGAATCTATGTTCTTGTCTGGGCGCTAATGACCGTAGACGTTGTGCGCCCTAAAACCACAAAAAAAAAAGTTCAAAAATTGTTCAAATGTTTGTTAGACTTATGGGATTTAACTGTGGGATCAGTAATCCCTAAACTGACAAACTACTGAAGAAGTAACTTATACTAAAGACAGCACAAATATTCATGCCCGAGAGAGGATTCGAATCCCCGATGGGGAGAGGCCTCGCGCATCGGCACGCATTATCGTACATCATTGTATGGGGAGGGATATTCTACACTCGTCATTCTCCTCTAATGATCGTCTAGACAACAATGAAGAGTGCACGGTACACTGAAACCATCATTTAACCCGCCTTGCTACCATTCATGCACCATCAAGGTGGAAAGCTTTTTCAACGGGACAATGCAGGGCCACATGTATCCCATACCCCCAAACGAGCTGTTCAATGTGTACGTCAACTGCCCTGGCCAGCACGATCCCCAGATCTCTCCCCCAATTGGGCATGTATCCCGTACCACCCATCGAGCTCTTCAACGTATTCGTCAACTACCCTGGCCAGCTTGATCCTCAGATTTCTCTCCCATTGGGCATGATTGGGACCGCATGAAACGTCATGTTGCGTGGTCTGCATGATTGGCACGAAATATGGCCCAACTGAGGCATCAGGTGGAAATTGCATGGCAGGCCATTCCACATAACCACTTTCGGAACCTCTACGATCGGATGAGAATAATTACAGCTTGCATTGCTGCAGAAGGAGGGTATACACGGTACTAACGCCAACATTTCGAACGCTCTGGTGACTACTCACGTGCGTAAGCTATGCCTATGTGATCGTTTGTTGTATACAGCTTGATGAATGTGTCAATAAAATTTCCCTCTGCTGGGTCGACGAATTCATGGTATTCCTTTTTTCATTCTCCATGAGTGTATATTGGGTAAGATATCTGAGCTGATCCCCTAATTGTCTTGATTAGTGTAGCACTCTGTATTATAATTGCTCGCACAGCAAAGAGCTTTGTTCTGTGCTTTATTATCGTTCTAAGCAACGAGTATTGAGTTTCATAGAGGCGATAAAGACGACGAAGAGTGCAGGGGAGGACACACACGTTACGTGATTAAGTTTCAAACTTGTCGGCTATGCTGAGTACCGAAGAGCTCTGTTACGCAACGTGTCAGGTTCCGTAAAGCGCTTGTTGCCGGGCCAATGGAATTACCCCGCAGATCCAGTTAAGGCCGCTTGTTCCGCCAAAGAGCCGACTTGCCGAACCATCGCCTGCGATCACGACTGGGAATTAAACCGTTTGAGGTTTTCCGGAATAGAGCGCTCGTTGTCGTCATTAATTTTGTTTGCCGGCTCCGTCTTTGATGTCTCTGCTAGCAGCTAATCGTTGTGGAGTTGCATCTTCCTGACGCAAGAAGATTGTGTGCTGGAAAGCGAACGACAGTTCCGAAGATACAAGAGCAAGATAATGCGGTTGGGGAGCCAGTGGTCCGTAATCGTCTGAACTGAAGCCCAAATCCCGTCAGCTTCTCCAGACTCAGTTTCCTATCGAGCCGAAAACTTGCTTTTGGTGAAATACATTTGCTTCCTTGAAGACTTTAATGCGTAACACAATAAGAAGAATTAATGGTAACAAGCTTTTTGAGCACTGCTTCTTTCGCGTACACATGCATGACGTGTATGACGCACACACAGATTGACACACAACCCTTTTCAATACGCGACCCCTTTTTAAATGTTTGTAAATGTATCGGACCAAACTGCGTGGTCATCAGTCCGTAGCTTAGGCTGGTATTACACTGTCAAATTATTGGACAAAGAATTGGACGAAAAAACTGGATGAAATATTGGTCATATTTTTTGACAAAGAAATTGGATGAAACGCAAAAGGGGATATTTTGTCAAATTTGCTTCAAAATAGCGGTGTAATGCTCAGCTATAGTTTATACTACAGTTGCGTTTTGTCTGCATTTAGAAGAGAAGGAGGGAAAAAAGAAAAGGAAACGCACTTAGATGAAACCGTTGGTGCCAGGCCGAGATAAATAAAATTTGTTACGGGGCCGGGAGGATTTTCCTTTTGTATGCTGTCGGCAGAACAGCCAGCCGTTCACTGCTAATTATGTTGTCGCTCTTCATCGTTCACAGTTTGCAATAGAGTAACAAAAAGGCTGACTCAAACAGTGTATACGAATAAGATTGTTAAGTTGATATAGTAAGTTTCATTAAATAACGTTTTAAATGGAAAATGTGAACACTGACAAAGAGGATAATCTAAATTGTTTATGACGTTAGTAAAAATGTAAGGGGGAAACATTGCTGATAAAGTAAATAGGCTCTATTTATTTCCTTACAAAAATTGTCTGACGTATTTATATGTACCTAGATTAGCTTGCAAACAGATGTAGATGTTTTGAAAGTTGTTTCATTTCCCAGAACTTAGCACACCACGTTACCAAAATCATACATTCTAAATCTGCTTCGGCCATATTAAGATTTAGGGGTATTACTTCTTCAATTCCGATATTATATAATGACTTTTTTACATCACTGATTGTAACTCACCCTCACTTTTGCCGCAGGGTATTGGGCTACGCGAATTGACGTGACGGACAAAGTGAATTGGCCTTGTCACCTGTTATACAACGCCCCATCTGACTTTTTTAAAAAAATTCTGTTGCTAGAAAACACTACACAAACATTCCACTACTAGCCATGTTTACGAATACGAACGTTATGTCCAAGTAATGTCAGAAATTTAACCTCCTAATAAAACAGGTGTAGTGGCAAGGAAGCTGTATACTACTAGCGCTCCAAGCGGTCACATTTCTCACTGCAGGAAACAGAAGACGAGCGATTTCTTTCATCAAATCTAGGCCGAGGCCTTAGATTGGATGAAATATTGGACTATGTTCCCATTACACTACGTCCAATTTTTCTTTGTCCAATTCTTTGATAAATAATTTGATAGTGTAATACCGGCCTTACAAACTACTTAAACTAAGTTAAACTAACCTAAGGACAAAGACATACACCCATGCCCCAGGGAGAACTCGAACCTCAGACCGTAGTGGCCGTGCAGACCCCTTTTTAATGAAAATTTTATGGCGACCCTCTCTCCGAAACGCGACGCAGGTGTAAAACTGTATAGACCGTCCGAGCGCAACAGGTATCACATTTTCGCTAAGTAAAGGCCACGTAAACCTGAAGATAGGACAGCGAAGATGCTGTGATATGCAGATAATTAGCTTTTCAGAGCATTCACACAAGGTTGATGCCGGTGGTGATACTTACAACGTGCTGACTTGAGGAAAGTTTCCAACCGATTTCTCTTACACAAACAGCAACTGACCGGCGTTGCCTGGTGAAACGTTTTCGTGATGCCTCGAGTAAGGAGGAGAAATGCGTACCATCACGTTTCCGACTTTGATAAACGTCGGATTGTAGCCTATCGCGATTGCGAGTTCTCGTTTCGCGACATTGCTGCTCACATTGGTTGCGATCCAATGACTGTTGGCAGAATTTGGAATCGATGGGCTCAGGAGGGCAATACACAACTCCGTGCTGGATCCCAACGTCCTCGTATCACTAGAAGTCGAGATGACTGACATCTTATCCGCATGGCTGTAACGGATCGTGCAGCCACGTCTCGATCCATAAGTCAACAGATGGGGACGTTTGCAAGACAACAACCATCTGCACGAACAATTCGATGACGTTTGCAGCAGCATAGACTATCAGCTCGGAGACCATGGCTGCGGTTACCCTTGACGCTGCATCACAGACAGGAGCGCCTGCGATGGTGTACGCAACGACGAACCTGGGTGGGCGAATGGCAAAACGTCATTTCTTTCGGATGAATCGAGGTTCTGTTTACAGCATGGTCGCATCCGTGTTTGGTGACATCGCGGTGAACGTACATTGGGAGCGTGTATTTGTCATCGACATTTTGGCGTATCACCCGGCGTGATGGTATGGGGTGCCATTGGTTAAACGTTTCGGTCACCTCTTGTTCGCATCGACGGCACTTTGAACAGTGGCCGTTACAGTTCAGATGTGTTATGACCTGTAGGTCTACTCTCCATTAGATCGCAGCGAAATCCTACATTTCAGCAGGATAATGCACGACCGCATGTTGCAGGTACTGTACGGCCCTTTTGTGGTTACGGAAAATGTTCGACTGCTGCCCTGGCCAGCACATTCTCCAAATCTCTCCCCAATTGAAAATGTCTGCTCAATGATGGTCGAGCAACTGGCCCGTCACAATACGCTAGTCACTACTCTTGATGAACTGTGTTATCGCGTTGAAGCTGCATGGGCATCTGTACCTGTATACGCCATCCAAGCTCTGACTGAATGCCCAGGCGTATCAAGGCTGTTATTACGGCCGAAGGTGGTTGTTCTAGGGACTGATTTCTCTGGATCTATGCACCCAAATTGCGTGAAAATATAATTACAAGTCAGTTCTAGTACAATATAGTTGTCCAATGAATACCTGTTTATCATCTGCATTTCTTCTTGGTATAGCAATTTTAATGGCCAGTAGTGTTTTACGATTGTAGCTGATATCTGAAGAAAATTCTTTACCATATGTATATTGTGCATATTTTTTGAGCAGTATATTTACTAATGGTCAATAATTCGCTGTCACACGTCAGTTCCAGAGCGGCCATTACCTTACCGGTATCGCAGTTCTTCACTTACGGCCACGCAGACGCCTCGTAAATTACGCCGTGCTCTGGCTGTGTGAGCTCTTTTACTGCCGGAACACCTGCGCGGTGGATCGGTGCCACTGCTTGCAGATCCTTTCCCCAACTGGCAACTGTCCAAGCGGTTTCCCGGCCACGGGGGAGGGATTTTACGGGCGCAGCTGAAAAACGCTCTTCGATGTAATTGCATTTTTTGCTACTGTCCAAAGTCCCGTCGGCAACACGATCATTAAAGTCGGTCTTTTTCGTAGGGACTGCGGAGCCTTGCAGTGCTCAACTGAAAATTATCTCGTACCTTGCCGAGTGAGAAAGATGTTGGGTTATCGCCAAGCCGTCATTGCGAAACGCATAAGTATTTAATCTATCCTTAGATATTTCTACGATATACCAGTTATTTATCACTCAGAGACTATGTAGTCACACTTAGGGCAATTTCTTACTACGCCCTAGAAGCTTTCAGCTTCTCTAGTTTATTTCGAAGATTACCAGTATGAAATCTGGAAATGTTCCAGCTCCGATCCAGCTAAAGACTTCTTCTTGTTTCGAAAATAATACTCTTAAATCATTTTGTTGAAGTAAAATCGCCTTTCCTTTCCATGACAGAGTGGACCCCCACTCCCTCCTTCGCTCAAAGGTATGAAAGAAGAAGAAGATTACCATATTTGCCGGCGTATAAGACGCAATTTTTCTCCTACAAAAATTGGTACAAAAACTGGATGCATCTTATACGCGGGTTGCCAGTTAAAGTAGGTACCAACAAGTTCGATTTCCTTTAAGGGATTAAAAAAAATTGTGTAAAATACGGGAAAATGATTAGGCGGGAAAATTTGCTTTAAATTTCTCTCTACATTTTCGTAGTTTCTATTTGATATATGTACATAATATGCACCAAAATACCCGTCAGGAGCTTTATTATGTAGTTAAAGTTTTCCGAATTTCGTACTATTTTTAGTGCAAAGCGTAACTGAAACTGGTAACTTCATAGGAAGTAGAAACTTTCGAAATAATTTTTTCATCATAATCCATACTTTCGGCAATCCTGTAACGGTGTCATTCATTATTTGAATATTGATACGCTGCTCACGTATTTGTTCCTGTCTCGCTTGACGATATTTGAGAATTTATTCGCATTCTCAAGTGCAAATATGTACACAAGTATTTTTTTGTGATGGTTGTACAGCTTCTGCGTCTCACAGTTGTATTTTTGAGGTAATAATACGCTGTGCCCCATACAGTGCACCGACCAGTACACAGACGCAAACCAACCATCGTCCTCACATTTTATGGAACATCACAAAAATACTTAAATATTTGCGCTTCACAATAAATTCTCAAAACGCGTCATTTTGAACATGAAAACCCCCTACTCGTCGTGCAAAGCTCCGGAACTGATACTCTGCGAGGTGTCTGATCGGAGCAATCGTAAGCAGAGCCACCTAGGTGTCCGTGACGTAAGCCTTTACGACGATCTCGTCAACCATAGCGTCATAGTCAGCGCGCACTGCAAACAGCGATAGCAGAAATATCCGTTTGAATAAGCGCAAATGTCTAGAAACTCGACTGCGTAAAGTTCATGAACACTACTTGAAAGGACTGACTTATGTATTTAATGTACCTGAAGAAATGTACTATAATTATGTTACAACTAACATATTAGGTGTGATCTATATTTTTCCTAAAAAAGAAGTCTTAAAAGTGGGGTGCGTCTTATACGCCGGTGCATCTTACATGCCGGCAAATACGGTATATCACAACTTCATAACTGCAAGATGTGCAAGTATTATGTCAGTAGAGACGGAGTTCAAGCTCAGATTTTTGGGGTAGGATGCAGGTAGGATGCAGGAGGAAATCGGCCGGGCCCTGTCTACATCTACATCAACAGCGATACTGCGCATGCCACGTTACTGTGTGTTGTTGAGGGTACTATGCGACGCGTACCACTCACTTCCTCCTCTTCCGGTCGCATATGGTTAGCGGGAAACATTATCATCTCTCTGATCTTATCCTTGAGGTCGTTCGCGGGATATACTCTAATGCATGTTCCTTGTAACTCTATTAACCGTTTACTTCGCAGTAATGACAACAAACAGTACTGTAAAGGACACAGTGATAAAACTCTGTAAATAATCTCTATGAAATTATCAACATGTCATATCTTTGAGTTATGTGTATTCAGTGTTTTCAGTTGTTTTGTCAACGTCTAAACTGTGCTCGTAAATAAATGCTATAAAAGTATACACATCTGTCCATTAAAATTGCTACAGCACGAAGATGATGTGCTACAGACGCGAAGTTTAATCGACAGGAAGAAGATGCTGTGATATGCAAATGATTAGCTTTCAGACCACTCACACAAGGTTGTCGCCGGTGGCGACACCTAAAACGTGCTGACATGAGAAAAGTTTCCAATCCATTGTTCATACACAAACAGCGGTTTACCGGCGTTGCCTGTTGAAACGTTGTGATGCCTCATGTGAGGAGAAATGCGTACCATCACGTTTCCGACTTTGATAAAGGACGGATTGTAGTCTATCGCGAACCAATGACTGTTACCAGAATATGGAATCGGTGGGTTCAGGAGGGCAATACGAAACGCCGTGCTGGATTCCAACGGCCTCGTATCACTAGCAGTCGAGATGAAGGCATCTTTTCCGCACGGCTATAACGGATCGTGCAGCCACGTCTCGATCCCAGAGTCAGTAGATGGGGATATTTGCAAGACATACTATCTGTACAATCAGTTCGACGACGCTTGCAGCAGCATGGACTATCAGCTCGGAGACCATGGCTGCCGATACCCTTGACGCTGCATCACATCAGAAGTGATGTTGTACGTAACGAAGGACCTGGGTGCACGAATGGCAAAACGTCGTGTTTTAGATGAATCCAGGTTCTGTTTACAGCAGAGTCGCATCCGTGATTGGCGACATCGCGGTGAACACACATTGGAAGCGTGTATTCGTCATCGCCATACTGGCGTATTCCCTAGCGTGATGATATGGGGTGTCATTGGTTACATGTCTCGGTCACCTCTTGTTCGCATCGACGGCACTTTGAACAGTGGCTGTTACAATTCAAATGTGTTACGACCTGTTGCTCTATCCTTTATTCGATCACTGCGAAACCCTATATTTCAGCAGGATAATGTACGACCTCATGTTGCAGGTCATGTACGGGCCTTTCTGGATACGGAAAATATTCTACTGCTGCCTGGCCAGCACATTCTCCAGAACTCTCACCAATTGAAAACGTCTGGTCAATGGTGGCCGAGCAACTGGCCCGTCACAATACGCCAGTCACTACTCTTGATGAACTGTGGGATCGTGTTGTAGCTGCATGGGCATCTGTACCTGTACACGCCATCCAAGCTCTGTTTGACTCAATGCCCAGGCGTATCAAGGCCGTTATTACGGCCAGAGGTGGTTGTTCTGGGTACTGATATCTCAGAACCTATGCACCCAAATTGCGTGAAAATGTAATCACATGTCAGTTCAATTATAATATATTTGTCCAATGAATACCCGTTTATCATCTGCATTTCTTCTTGGTGTAGCAATTTTAATGGCCAGTACTGTAGTATTCTGTACTTTCGGTAGCTAGATTCTAGTGATAATTGGCGAATACGAGCGGTGAAACGAATCCGCCTCTCAGCCCACAGAAACCATCTAGCCACGTGAAACTGGGCGCCTGTTGAGTGTCAGAGATGGGAGATAAAAGATATGGTGGCCATCGCTGCCGAGATGAGTCGGAGAAAAGTAAAGCTACCCGAAGAGGAGAGAAAAATTCAGTTCTGGCAGACGTGCTCCGCACGTGGAACGCGGCTGCCGGTGGCAACAAAGCGACAGCGCGGAATGACAAGTGGTCTGCGCGGCTGTGGAGGCGGGGGGTTCTGATCCCCGGTGGCCCTCGACGTCTCGACGTCGGCTGGCGGCTGGTGTATCGACTGACTGTTGGGCGCCAGTTGCCGTCGGCAAGAGGCTAAAGGGGAGCTGCCGACGGCTCAGCGGAGGATCGCCTGCAATGGGGCCCCAGTCGCGAAGAGCGTTCACCAGAGGCAAGGGTGTGGACAGGGTGAGCCAAGGAGGAGGGACAGATCCTGTTTCTATATACGAATATTACGGGTAGGTTGAGCGTAATCTACATCTACATACTGTACTGGCACACAAAAGGCAGATTCGTTGGGCAATAAAAGAAAGACTGCAATTATGACCAGCAGGTCTCGTCACCTGCTGTAAGCGAACACAGGCGAGCTAGCAGGGCTAGCCAGTGCATGGTCAGCGGAGTCATGTAACCGGCGGCGCGTAGGGATGACAACAGAGGACTGACCGAAGTTTGACGTCCTGAAAAATTACAAGGAAGGCCGAGAGACGAATACAGTCAGCACGTTCAAGTGGATGAGATTTGTCGTTTTTATTTGGAGATTAAGTGGCCTGGATGAAGTGCCGAATGACAACAGGACTGGCCTGCGATCGTCGGATGAAGGACCACCTGAAGTCAAAGTCCTACCTGACATCCGCCCTGTCGCTATGGTACCGACTGCTGGCCAGCTACAAAAGAGACAGAACAACAACTGGGGATTATGGAGATGAAAATGGACAGGTGGCGTCACTCGACTGGATCACGTTCCAAATGACGCCATCAGGATACCTTTTGGAATTGCACTTATCCAAAAGAAAATGAGGTAAAGTCGTCTGCGATGGTTTGGACATGTACTGCAAAGGCGAAGGCAGCTTACTCAATTGCTTACGAAAGAGACCCAAGGGACGACCAAGGCAGCGATGTGCCGATACCCTGCACAACGACCTGAAAGCTGTAAACCTACTCCCAGACATAGCCCATTGTCCCCTTGGACAATGTCGGTGCACAGTAACACCTAAAATTCCACTTCATATTTCCAGATTTTTGCCACTCAATTGCATTGTCATTTATTTACATAGGAACATGCGGAAAAAGAATTTATGTTTGTAGCTTCTTGTGTGGACTCCGACCTTGGGGAAGATCAGTTTGGATTTAGAAGAAATGTTGGAATACGGGAGGCAATACTCACATTACGACTTATCCTAGACGATAGGCTATGGAAAGGCAAACGTACGTTTTTAGCGTTTGTAGATTTGGAGAAAGCTTTTGACAATGTCGACTGGAATACACTGTTTCAAATTTTTAAGGTAGCAGGAGTAAAATATAAGGAGCGAAGAGTTATACTCAACTTATACAAAAACCAAACAGCGGTTATTAGAGTGGAAGGACATGAAAGGGACGCAGAGGTTGAGAAGGGAATAAGACAGGGTTGTAGCCTTTCGCCATTGTTGTTCAATCTGTACATTGAGCAAGCAGTGAAGGAATGCAAGGAGAAATTTGGAGAGAGAATTAAAGTTCAGGGAGAGGAAATAAAAACTTTGCGGTTTGCCGAGGACATATTAATCCTGTCAGAGACCGCAAAGGATCTGGAAGAGCAATTAAATGGAATGGACAATGTCTTGAAAAGAGGTTATAACATTAATATCAACAAGAGTAGCACAAGGATAATGGAAAGTAGCGTCAGAAAATCAGGCGATGCTGAAGGAATTAAGTAATGAGGCAATAAAAGTAGTAGACGAGTTTTGTTAATTGTTTAGCAAGATAACTTTTTTATAGCTTAATGGACTTAACTACGGGGTCATCAGTCCCTAAACTTACAAACTACTTATGAACTACTTACGAACTAGGACGGTACAAATATCCATGCCCGAGGGGGGGATTCGAACCCCTGACCATAGTGGCCGTGCAGACCGTGACTGGAGCGCCTCAGTCCTCTCGGCCACCGCGGCCGGCCAGATAACTTCTGATGGTCGATGTAAAGAAGATATAAAATGCAGAATGGCTATGGGAAAAAAACCTTTCTGAAGAAGCGAAACATGTTGACATCCAATATTAGTTTAAATGTTAGGAAGTCCTTTCTGAACGCATTTGTCTGGAGTGTAGCATTGTATGGAAGTGAAGAGTGGACAATAAGGATCTCAGATAAAAAGATGATAGAAGCTTTTGAGATGTGGTGGTACAGACGAATGATGCAAATTAGATGGGCAGATCACGTAACTAATGAGGAGGCGGTCAACAGAATTGGGGAGAAAAAGAAATTCTGGCGCATTCTGACTAAGAGAAGGGATAGGTTGGTGGGACACATTCTGAGGCATCAAGGAATCGTCAACTTAGCATTAGAAGGAAGTGTGTGGGTGAAAAATCGTAGAGGGAGACTGAGGGAAGAATACAGTAAGCAGATGTAGGTTGCCGAACGTATTCTCAGATGAAGAGACTTGCACAGGACAGGTTAGCGTGGAGAGCTGCATCAAACCAGTCTGCGGACTGAAGACCACAACAACAACAGCTCAGTGTGTGACAATTTGCACGAAATATTTTTCCCCATTTATGACTCACCCCCTGTATATTTTTAGAAATGAGGTTGATTTTCTCTGATTTTCCGTCCAGTTCAGCTAGGAGAGGCCTCTCTCTCAGTCGTACGTGGTCCCGCGTGACGTCAGCTCGTGTCGCGTCGATGTGATGGTCTCCGCTGTCCTGGCTGGCGACACTTGCGGCCGCGCGAAGTTTCCTGCGCTCGACGCCAGGGAGGCAACTTGGATTGGTCCTCCGCCCACGCCGCCCTCATCGCGGCCACATCCGCCTGGGGAAATTGCCACGCGCTGCCTCGCCGTCTCCACACGTGCTGGGAGTGAAGTGACAGTGGCCAGTGCCACGCCCACAGCCGACCCGCTGCCGCCGACGCCCACGCGGCAGGCGGCGGGGAAGTGGCAGATACGTAGGGATGCAACATCGTTGATAAAAACATCGATGTTCAGACATCGATGTTACTGCGGGAAAATATTGATGTTAAAAAAAAAACATCGTTCTGAAAAACGATACATCCATGTTTTTCCGATGTTTCCTTACGTTTAAGAAATATTAGGAAAAACACACTGAAATGAATCTGTGTTGCCAGAAAGTATCTGCCTTCTTTATGTTATCTCACTAGGCTACGAATACACAGCGAAATGGAAGATTAGAAAGAAAAAGAAGTTGGGAATAAGGTTTCGCTACCTATTGCGCTGATTTTACTTGGGATTTACATCGATTTGTTCATTACATGCGAAATGTCTTGTGTTTTGTTGACGTATTGTATTTTTCTTAGCTGTCGACGTGGAGAAAATTAAACATTATGCATCTTTCAGTTATTAATTAATAATGTATTTTTAAAATGAATATTTATCAATGACGTTTATCAAATCATGTGGAATGAAGTTTGGAAAGTAGGAGGCGAGGTACTGGCGGAAGTAAAGTTGTGAGGCGGCATCGTGAGTCGTGTCGGGGTTGCTCAGTGGTAGAGCACTTGCCCGCGAAAGGCAAAGGTCCCAGGTTCGAGTCCCGGTTCCGGCACACAATTTTAATCTGCCAGGAAGTTTCATCAAATCATGTACCTTGCTGAAATAAAAATCTATGTTATACTTGGCTTGTTGGCGTTTGTCTCGGATTTTTCGTCGACTTTTGTTTGATGTTCTAACTGACGTTTTGACAGTACGATATCAGTCTGACTGGGTAACACTGTCAAAGATTCGATTCCACTGATGTTGGAGGGTGAACTTTCAGCAATGCCAATAGCCCGTGCTGGACAAACATCAGATTAATCATGAGATTGTTTCATATTTCACTTACCTTCTACTTCAAAAGTATGCAAACAGCGACGAGCGACGACAGCAGGAGCACCACACTTGAGCTGAGGCTGGCTGAGCAACTAATAAAGTAATAATGGAGTTGCCAATCAATTGTTGAACGATGTCGATAGTTTTGGATTTCTGTCGTCGATGGATCGACGATATATCGCTATTCAAAACACCGATGTTAATATCGACGTTTATGGACGAAACATCGATGTTTACAAAACATCGATGTTTTCAAAACATCGATGAAGCGTTTGCATCCCTACAGATAAGCGCTGCAGAAGGAAGGCGGTACCTTCCTCTGCAGGCCAGTGCGAGAGTACATGGAGCACTGTCAGGACACTTGTGGTTGAATGTGAGCGAGAGTTTACTTTGGAACGCAACACTGCAAATAAATAAAAATACATAATCTTTATATATATTACTAGCTCAAACCCGCGGCTCCGCTCGCGTGTTGGTTATATTTCCTTATTCGTATGCTTATCACTACAGAGAAAGAGCTGAAGATATTGTAGCACGCATAGACCAAACATATGGTATGTGGCATCACGTTTCGCTGTATGTAACCTCCTTGCTATAGAGTCGCAAACGTCATCGCTTGCCTTCAGTCCGAATTTTTTTAATGATTTGACGACTTTCAACCAACATATCTTCCACCCCCTTATAGCTATCGGCATGGAACTGCTATGGTGTACACTGGGAGACTTCACACAACAATTACATAGAGACCATTCGTTTTCTTTCTCTAGTTTTCGCTGCAGACCGAAATATCAACACACACACACATACACACACACACACACACACACACACACACACACACACACACACACACACACAGACAGACACATACACTCACACACACATAGAACATCATATACACCGATAACTTTCCATCCCAATATACTCCGCCCTTTACCATTATCAACCTTCAAACAACAAATGCAACCAGTAAAACCATTTTCAAAGAGTAAATATAATTTTTCAAAGAGTAATTATTGTTCTGCATTTTGCGTTCTATTCTTCAAATTACTAATATCTCTCAGATCGCCATAAAACCGTGCCTAAATCCTTCTCCGGGTAGACATTAGTAACTGTACAAGTTTTTAGCTCTTTATGTCTTGTGGTTCAGAGGTGATAAACGTACACCGAACAAACATTCACATTTATACATGTAGATTATATAAATACGCTAACACGAAAATTGTGGTACAGATTACTAATTTATTCCTACAAGAAATCCAATGAAAGTTACATAATTCGAAAGATTGTTTATCGTAAATTTCCCGAATATAAATATCATGTGTGCATTTAGCCATTAAATGTGGTAAAAGGAAGTAGAAATTTTACTATCTACAACTTGGATCAAGTTCTACATTCTCCGACAATCAGCTCACTTATTGGCTAATCGCCTCGACCAAAGACGCTGAAATGCAACGCATCTGCAGTATTAAAATAACGTATTGAAATAAGTTTATATCGAAACATGGAGTGCTCCCAACTCACTTTCTTCTGCCTTTCCAATGCTTCTTTTTCGCAGTGATTAAGAGTGGTTAAAGGAAATGGATGTTTTCATATGAATGCCGATATAAAGGATGATGCGCCGGGAGAGACATCTAGCGGTGTTCGGGTGGAACTACGAAGTCGAGAATGCTGATATAAATGATGATGCGTCAGGAGAGGCATGTACCGGTGCACAGGTGAAACTACGAAGTCGACATATTGTCAGCTCTGGAATTCTGAATATCGCAGAATCGAAATAACATTATTTCTTGGCGTTGTATAAATATACGAACACTGAAATTGTAGTTCCATTTCAAATATTAGGCTAATGAAAGTTATATAATTCGAAAATGGTATGAGAAGTATATACTTCCGTTTTTATTTGTAGTTATTGTGTCAGGCATTTTCCTTAACACGTAACAGATACCGTTTCATACCTCCCAGTACCGGTTAAATTTTACCAAATATCCTAGCGGCCTCCTATGATAATGTTGGCAACAGATTCTGAATAGTGAGAATCCTGTGGGTCTTTATTTTAGCCAATCGCTTGACAACGTTGACCTTTTCTCGTGGAATCTTTACGAGAGCAATTATTTTCACTGAGCTGACGAGGGTACATACACGAACCTGTCAAACATAAAGCAGGAGCAGCATTATTTGTTTACTTCATGGTCTGTACGATACACTAATAGAGTCATTCTATTGTGGTTCGAACAAATTGACAAAGATTTTCTATCGTGTTGTTGATGTTGCCAATATAATCACGAGAGGCCGCCGACATGATACGTAAAATTTCACCCCCAGTGACCATTGTAAACACATTTGGTCGATTTTTGACCACAGGCAATTCTAGTATATATAAATTGAGGTGTTTGTGCCTATATGTCACTCTGCAGCCGAATTACACATCGCAAATGAATAGTGTTTGTATGTGGTAGTATCAACCACCCATTATGCACTATGGTGGAAGAGGGTTGATAACGATAAGGGGGTGGAAGTATGTGAGTTGAAAGTTACCGACTTATATAAAATTCTACGTGTAGGTGTCAATAGTTTGCTCTTCATCAAAAACTACACAGTGAAGACAAACTACCTCTCCGTAATTGTTGTAGTACAAAGTCTCCCGTTGTACAACATAGCAGTTCCGTGTCGATAGCTATAAGAGGGTGGAAGATGTAGTGGTTGAAACTCGCCAGCTTATATAAAATTTGGACTGAAGACCAGCGATGACTTATCACTATCCTGGACGGCTTTTTGAAGCGTATAAAGCGGTTTGACAAATGTCTCAATGTACTTGGAAATTATGTAGAAAAATAAATATATGTTTTTACCGCGCGAGGTGGCGCAGTGGTAACACACTGGACTCGTATTCGGAAGGATGGTGGTTCAAATCCACCTCCGGCCATCCAGATTTAGGTTTTCCGTAATTTCCCTAAATCAGTCCAGGCAAATGCCGGGATGGTTCCTTTCACGGCCGATTTCCGTCCCCCATCCTTCCCCAAAAGACCGAGCGTGAGCTCCGTCTCTAATGACCAAGCAGTCGACTGGACGTTAAACCCTAATATTCCTTCCTGCCGGCCACACCATAGGTCTCTGAGGCCCAGACGCTCACGGAGAACTGTCTAATCCCGCTCCAACACAGCTGGACGGGACGTGACTCGCATGTAAGCCCCCTCTAGTTAGTTGTTTCTGAGCCAGTGTACAGTGCACAACACTTCCGCCCCTGTCGGCCCGTTCAGGTAAACAACTAGGCCTTCGAGACCTCCATAACTTGACAAAAACCAAGGAAAAGGGAGACACAACGATCAAACAAAACCATTGTCCCAATTTGGGTTTATTTTGACACTTTCTGAACACCTTACAGCATCTTGGATGAAGGCTAGGCTTGATACACCAATTCCCCGTGACCTACGGGACAGTATTTATAGATGCCTAAACATGACTCCACCTGCACAGGCAGCTTGTGAAGAAATTGAGCAAGGAGCTATTCCCAAAAGACTGTAAGTTTTGTGACTAAAAAATAAAAAAAAATAAAAAAGTAAATCAAAAAAGCAGCGTGATTTCTGTAAGTTGCCAGTGGTTGGTTAGCACCACAAAAAATTGTCCAAATTGAACCGGTAAGAAATGAGAAACTTCCGCTGAATTTTGTGATACCGATTTTAGTTTTAAACATTATTAATTGTACATGGTTTTCGAATATGATAGATTTTGCGTTATATGAAGTTTAGACTACTATTGTTTAATTTATGAGAGTTTGGTTATTTTGTTTTGTGGTTTCTTGAGGAAATATATATTTCATGTTATTCAAGGTTATTTAATGTATTATACCCTCATCCTTATCATGACATTGAATTTCTTGAAGAGTTTTGCATTATTATATATCGTGTGGGCCTGTGAGGCCTATGGTGCGGTCCAGACGTAGGAGCCTGGTGGCGTGGCCCACAGGGTTAATATCTCATTCTATTTTTTTCCTTCCATACACAACTTTGTCTACAGCCGATCAGGCGGAACTTGTTTTCCAACTTCCCCTCGTAGAAGTTCTTGGAGTTCAAATGTTTGTAGAACTTATGGGAGTTAACTACGGGGTCATCAGTCCCTAACCTTGCAAACTACTTATGAACTAGCTAATCCTAAGGACGGCACAAATACCCATGCCCGAGGGGGAATTCGAACCCCCGACCGTAGTGGCCGTGCAGATCGTGACTGGAGCGCCTCAGTCTTGGAGTTCCATACTTTGGAAGGAGGTATGATTGACCAAAACAAGAAAATATGGCCTCGAAAACATGGGCTCTGAAATGTGCGTTTGTATGGATGTTATGTTGCAGCTTGAGAAGGAAACCGATTTTTTGTGCCGATGTCACGGCTGTTTATCTTAATATGTGAATAGAAATACTAAAATTAGAGCAATACGTGCTTTCATGACGAATAATTGCCAGAGAATGACAATTATAGATACATTTTAACTGATGGTGTTGAAACGAAATATTTAATTATAGAAAACCAACAGAATGTTAATAACAATAAATGACTATTGGGAAAGGAAAATAGTTTGTAGCATTGTAGAAGAGATTTGTTTGTTTTTCACACTATTAGTTTGCGGCTACTTGCACGCCTGCTTCTAAATGAATCTTTTCTCAAAGTTTGCATCAGTAGTTCGCCGCAATCCTGTGATAAACAGTTCTGTTTGTTTTATGAGATCTGTAATTTTGCGAACCGTCAATTACGCTGATTCAGTTTGTTAATTATCCGCATTCCACGCATTCAGCATTTGGATTTATTACATTCCTAAACGCACTAACGTACTGGCCGCAAATGAAGAGATGGTGATGAGCTAATTTGCGAGGAATTTCAACTATGCACAGTGTGGGGCACTTGCGCTCTGCCATTTCAGTATATCACTTCTGTAATTTGCTGTCCTCCGGTGATTGCTTGTAACAGACTGGTCACGCATATGCAGACTGTAGTTGGATGTATACAGCTGTCGCACGGGAACTGCCGCGTGGTCTAAAGCGCCATGCTAGGGAATGCGTGGCCACTCCTGCCGGAGGTTCGAGTCCTCCCTCGGGCGCGTGTGTGTGTGTGTGTGTGTGTGTGTGTGTGTGTGTGTGTGTGTGTTGTCCTTAGCGTAATTTAGTTTAAGTAGAGGGAATAAAATCCTTGCGGTTTGCTGACGACATTCTGTCAGAGACAGCAAAAGACCTGGAAGAGCAATTAAACGGAATGGGCAGTGTCTTGAAGGGAAGGTATAAGATTAACAGTAACAAGAGGAAGTCGAAGTAAATCTTTTCTTCGTTGTGCATCTGTCTGAAGTTCTGTAATGACCGAATTGC
The DNA here is from genome assembly GCA_026315105.1 of Locusta migratoria. NCBI lineage: Eukaryota > Metazoa > Arthropoda > Insecta > Orthoptera > Acrididae > Locusta > Locusta migratoria. Next base: position 121,242,224 of record CM048745.1, on the reverse strand, counting down.
ACTCTCCGCTCCCGGTCGAAAAAGGTCGAGGTGTACTCTGAATATCTTCATTTTCCCCAGTCCAGTACACCCCGTGTACCCTCAATTTGTGTGTTTTTCTTTTGACAGTCAACAGCAAGTCTGTAAAATTGTGAAAAATCAACATATCAAACGCGTGGGAAAAGTATGATGGGGAAGGGGGAGAACGAATGGTGCACTAAATGGATTTTAAGACAATTCGATGGTAAAAATGCCGAAAGTAACTGAAAGAAACGGCACCTCGGCCTTTAAGACTGACAAGGAAAGTACTTAGGCTCGAACAAATATAAATACACGAAAATCGTGAGAGAGATAATGTGAAGGTCCGTTATTGCAGTAGTGGTACTTGCGCATCTGCAAAACTCTGCTGTCGCCCATCAGAGGCGTCTGCGTGTGCCATGCCGCATTGCACATTGACCTGCCGGTACACCAGTAGTGACGGTGCAGTGTGCCTCTGAAGTTGCGTTTTGTGACGTTATTTGTGTAGTGAACCGTCGGATGGATCGGGGATTGGTAATCAATCCTCCTAATATAGTGTGACTGGTTGAGATGAAGTTACGAAGAAACCTTCCTCGTGAAGATAGTATTGTTGCAGGAGATGAATCATTCGCACATTACCTTGTATCTATTATAGTGTTTCTAATGTATGCTCATACTTCTGCACAATAATGGATACCGGAAAACATGGGAATGATTCATCTTCTACACCAAGACCGTGTTCACTAAGAAGGGCTCTTCGGAATTTCCTCTCAACCAATCGCAATACATTAGCAGGATTGATTATCAATCGCCGACCCATCTGACGCTTCACTACACAAATGACGTCACAAAACGCAACGCCAGAGACACACCGCACTGTCCCTACTGGTCCAGACTGGTGTACCGGCAGCTCAATATGCAGTGCGTCATTGCACACGCAGGCGCCTCTAATGAGCGACTGCAAAGTTTTGCAGATGCGAGAGTATCGTTAGTGCAATAACGGACCTCTACATTATCTGTCACCGATTTTGGTATATTTGTGTTTGTTCGAGTCCGAGTACTTTCCTTGTGAGTGTACGCTTTATATACCTATAGGGGTGTATGGGCTGAAGGTTAACTCACATGATGTTAACCATAAAGTATTCACTGTAATTTTTTTAAATTATTTTTATAAAGATAAATAAGAAGTAATGAATTAAAATTTGTGATGCGGCTGGGAATCGAACCCGGACCTCCATGCTTACTAGGCAGACGTCTTACTGTTAGACCACCTGTGGATCTGCGCTGCAGCAATGCTCATCCTCGGCTCCCCATACACCATGACACGCCTGACCTAGAAAGAAATAGACTGCGATCCAGACACCCAACAATGAAAACAGCCAAGGAATTACACAATACGGACTTTAACCTAATAGAGTCCTGGAAGGAAAGATGGCGGCAGGCATGTCCTGAGCAATGTCAAGCCCTCCCCTGCATCACCGAAGGACCGCCTGGATACGAGCTGCCCCGTAAAGCCTGGTCATCCCTGAACAGAATTCGCACGAACCATGGAAGATGCGCAGACTCTCTCTACAGATGGGGTAAAATTCCATCTCCCAACTGCGACTGCGGCGCCGGTAGGCAAACCATAGGCCACATAATAGAAGACTGCGAGATGAGAGCGTACGATGGGTACGTATTTGTATTTTTTGTATGTATAGTTGTATAAACCTGCTAAATGACGTGCACTGCCATACGATAAATAAATATTATTTATGATGAAACTTTCTGGCAGATTAAAATTGTGTGCCGGAACCGGGACTCGAACCTGGGACCTTTGCCTTTCGCGGGCAAGCGCTCTACCACTGAGCTACCCCGACACGACTCACGATGCCGCCTCACAACTTCACTTCCGCCAGTACCTCGCCTCCTACTTTCCAAACTTCACAGAAGCTCTCCTGCGAAACTTGCAAGACTAGCACTCCTGGAAGAAAGGATATGGTGGAGACATGGCTTAGCCACAGCCTAAGGGATGTTTCCAGAATGAAACTTTCACTCTGCAGCGGAGTGTGCGCTGATATGAAACTTCCTGGCAGAAGTGAAGTTGTGAGGCGGCATCGTGAGTCGTGTCGGGGTAGCTCAGTTGTAGAGCGCTTGCCCGCGAAAGGCAAAGGTCCCAGGTTCGAGTCCCGGTTCCGGCACACAATTTTAATCTGCCAGGAAGTTTCATATCAGCGCACACTCCGCTGCAGAGTGAAAGTTTCATTCTGGAAACATCCCTTAGGCTGTGGCTAAGCCATGTCTCCACCATATCCTTTCTTCCAGGAGTGCTAGTCTTGCAAGTTTCGCAGGAGAGCTTCTGTGAAGTTTGGAAAGTAGGAGGCGAGTTACTGGCGGAAGTGAAGTTGTGAGGCGGCATCGTGAGTCGTGTCGGGGTAGCTCAGTGGTAGAGCGCTTGCCCGCGAAAGGCTAAGGTCCCAGGTTCGAGTCCCGGTTCGGGCAGACAATTTTAATCTGCCAGGAAGTTTCATATCAGCGCTGCAGAGTGAAAGTTTCATTCTATTTTTATGATGTATGCATGAGAACCCTAGGAATGAAGCGAATGGAAGAGCGTATAAAATTGAAGGGAGATCCCGTATTTGGCCTGGAGTCGGGACGTGGTATGAAACGTCGCCGGAATCCGGATGAATCTCGACCATCTGCCAACCGCAGTTACGTGAGGTGTGCGCCGGGCGACACCCTGCAGATTTCGCAGGCTGCGGAGCTGCCTAATTCCGTTATTTCTTCCGGCTCAGCCTAGCGGAATTATCGCGCGACCAAGTTTTAGGGAGGCAGAAAGCGGAAGGTAACAAACAGCGGCGCGCGGGACGAATAGGGTACAACAAGTGAACGGTGAGATAGGAGCGACTAAAGTGGGGAGGAAGGCGATGCAGTGAGGTGGCGGTACAGCCGCGGCCAGGCTGTTATGCAGCAGTGCGCCGCGCGTGAACACAACGAGGCGTGGGGGGCGGAGAGGGGAGAGGCGGGTAGGGAGGGGGTAGCTGTATAATTAATGCGCCCGGTGCCCGCGAGGTTGCTCGGGTTACGCGGCCGGCCGCGTGCCACTGCCGTGGCGTCTAATAGCGGTTGCGAGCTCTCGCTCCAAATATCGAAACGCTATCGACCGTAACGGAACTTGTTGGGCACCTGGTGCCGTCCCGCCGCGTAGATTCTGATCTCCGCGCAGAATCGGCTGTTTTTATCCGGCGATTCTGTTCACCCCTTTCCCGGTCGGCGCGGTTTGCAGCTGACTGTAGCGGCGCGATTGTGTGTGTGTGTGTGTGTGTGTGCAGCTCTTTGCACCACGGGGCGTGCTTTTGACGTCCCCGGAATTACCAGAAGTGGATTTCCTGGTTTATTAATCTCGGTGTCGAGCGAACGGCTGGTGACTGCGGTTTGGGTTACGATATACGGAAACGAGTTTCCCCTGTAATGCGTGGCGTCGGCTCCGCGGTGGTAATAACGTTCACTGTTTCGCGACTCGCGTGCTATTCATAGGTCGGCGAACTGAATTTCGCTACTCTCCTCTTCCCGTGCGATGAACGCTTCATTCCGAGCACGTTCCAAAAGATACCGGATTCGTTACGGAGAAAGTGATACAGTTATGTTGCTTTTATTGAACCAGATGGTATCTTTTTTCTTTCTTTTCCGCCGGCTGCGGTGGCTGAGGAGACTGAGGCACTCCACTCACGGTCTGCACGGCCACTACGGTCGAGGGTTCGAATCCCCCCCTCGGGCATGGATATTTGTGCCGTCCTTAGTATAAGGTAGTTAATAAGTAGTTTGTAAGTTTAGGGACTGATGACCCCGTAGTTAAGTCCCATAAGCTTTACAAACATTTGAACAATTTGAACATCCTTTGTTTTCGCTGTTACTAGTGCCAGGTTAAAAGAACCGTGCCGCGCAGTCTAAGGCGCCATGCCACGGAATGCGTGGACACTACTGTCGGAGACCCAAGTCCTTAATCGGACATTGACGTATGTCTTATACTTTGCATAAGTTAGTTTAATCCTCTCATGCGTCGCGTCTTCAAATGAGGACACTTAAATTTTGTCTCACTACTGTTATCTTTTACATCTGATGTGTTCGTAAAAGCGCAGTGCCTCATATGAGGACTAATAATGAATGCTAGAATGTCTCCGAGACGGCGGTGTTATTCGTTGGGCTAACAAAGAAATGGAAAGTAGCGATTACAAGAAACAGTAGAGGCAGGCCTTAAGGTAAAAGTACATTGTTGTCTGTAAATCAGAGAAGCAGAAAGCCTGTCTTATGAGTTTGTATGCTTCAGGAGCCTTAGTCATATAAATTTTTTTAAAAGAGCTGACTGCCATTTGACTGAAAGTTTTTTTGTTTAATATCACAACATGGTTTCTGCATTTTCAAGTGCTGTGATAAAAGTTGTCAGACAGGTTTCCTTATGTCATGGTCATAATAATAAAAACAATAAAATTTTCGGAGTTGAGACCATGTCGAAAGTATAAAATGGGTGACGCATTTGTCTCCGTATCTTAATTTAAAATAATAAGACAGGTATGTGTTCACCGTAAGATCACAAAGGCAACTAAAAAAATTAAAAATTAAAAAAGCTGTCATTCGGTACACAAAGAAGTACGCATGGATGGGGTATAACACTGGCCAGCCAAGTCAAGTGATCCCAATGCCAAGAGGTATCATGATCGGAACAGCCGGCGGAAAACACGTTACATTTCAGAAAAGTGTAGACACACTGTGTGCCCTCAGAGCCTTACACAATTTCATTGTACGAAAAATACAAAATACAGTACACTCTTCATGTATTCTTTGATATTATTAATAGATGTTCCATATAAATTGTAGTAGTTTTCGTACTCACTGTTCTTATTTATTTGAGGACACGTCCCTACTGGTGTATGAAACTTTTTTTTTTTTTTTTTTAGATAAATTATGATGAATTCTCCACAAAATACGACTTGAGTTAGAAAAATTATGTATCAGAAATTTTGTTCATTGTCGCGTTGATAATTCGTGCATGAGAGGGTTAAGAAGATCGTAAGTCTACGGACCGATGTCCTCAGCTGTTCGGTCCCTTAGGTTTACAAAAATTTGAACATTTCTCATTTTCAAGAAATGCCGAAGAATGAGCACACGAAACACCGCTATTTGTTTACCGGTACAAATACTCGAAGCAGGTGGCAATGAAAATTTTACACATATTTCCTAAGGGTCTGGTAATGAACATTCTTGAATAATATATAGCCGGCCGCGGTGGCCAAGGGGACGAAGGCGCTCCAGTCACGGTCTGCACGGTCACTACGGTCGGGGGTTCGAATGCCCCCTCGGGCATGGATATTTGTGCCGTCCTAGTTCGTAAGTAGTTCATAAGTAGTTTGTAAGTTTAGGGACTGATGACCCGTAGTTAAGTCACATAGACTATACAACCATTTGAACAGTTTTTGAATAATATATGTAGCTACCCCGATTGCATTTGAAATGAAATACGATCGTATCTTACTGGGAACATAAAAATTCTATAATTAACTTTAATGATTTCCTGACGAAAGATAACGGTTAAATACACTCACAGACCACAGACGTACATTACAGAGATATCAAATTCAATGATCATCCATACATTTATAAACAGTGACCAAGTAGGTTAGAATAAGGGGATGTGGCGTAACCTATGCTGAGAACAGGCAATGGTTGAAGCCAGGTGGCCATGCTTTTGCCCCCAAAACAAGGATTTCTCGCTTAATATCCTGTGTGAATATTGCCCTCTTTACTTAAGACCACTAAATTTGTAGTCACATCGGAGTATTTTCTTAGATATGACAAACATTTCAACGATTACAACTACTTTATCACACACTACGATCAGTGTTTTGGGCATAAACAAATGCCGAAATGCGCATTTCGGTGGTTTCACTTTTTCACAGATATATATTACAGACACATTAATGTTCAACCTTAAGGGACGTAACTGCAGGGTCATCAGTCCCTAAACTTATAAACTACTTATGACCTACCTTATATTAAAGACGACACAAACATCCATGCCCGAGGGGGGATTCGAACCCCCGATGAGGAACGGCTTCGCGCATCGTAGCATAGCGCCTCAATGCGCTCGGCTGCTCCGCCGCGGCACAGACACATAACCACACAGATCATATAGTCGAAAATAACAAAAATTACCGTAGCAACTGTAACCATACAACATTTTTGGCCAACTGTCAAATAAGCAAACTGTCAAATCCTTTAAAAAAAAATCGTCTTCCCAAGTAATACGAAAGTCAAGAGTGAATCAAAAGTCCTTCCTTAGTTACATGACAGCAAGGCATTGCTCACTGATGTAATATGGACGTTGAAAGTAGCCAGTATAGGCTGAATATCATTATTTATGGATTTTTCTGTGATATTTTGTGAATTTGCACATGTATTTGCCTTATGGCTTTATTTGTGTGTAAAATTCATCTATTATATGCTTCGATAATCTTATTTGATGTTTGTAACCACTGCACACCGTAATACCTTTGTAATTGCGGTGTAGCATCTGCGCTACAGCAGCATCTTTGCCCGCTTAGGCGGGCAGTAGAGAATAGCCTTGTAAAAGGGTCGAGTGGAAGATAGTTCAGTCAGTCGCATGGTAGTCACCGTATTGTGCGATTCGGTTGATTGGCTATGATTCACGTTCCGAGTTTACTTTCGCTGATTGGTTTATGTATCTATGAATGTATCCCGCCAGAGGGTGATGATATTTCATTTGATATTGGAAGAGGAATTTTGTATTAAGAGGCCGAGAATATCTGTATGGAACGGTATTATACAAACCCATTGTAATCACCATTATTGACAAGTCAACAACAAAGGTATGTTTCTTTAGCACAAATAAATAAAATAATTTAATGATTACTAATTTTCTTTTTTCAGATCAACCTAGTCCCTCATTTTCCTTATTGTGGCATTTTTCTATTTTTGTTGCATGGTACGTGTCTAGTTTGAGAGTTTCTTTAAATTTAAATGGTGACGAGCCCGTAAAGTAATCAGTTCTTGCCACTGAAATCTAAATTAAAAACTTTCACTTACTTGCAATTAGTCACTATAGATAAGAAGCTTTCAATGTAAGTACAAAATATGTGTAGCGAAAAACTGGGCCTATTACTGTCTTGCTACATAAAACAAAGCGATAAATATTATATAAAAATTTTATGTATATTTCGCAGATAGCACTTTAGCCAAAATGGATCCATCACAATAATTAGAAAACGTGAAACATTGCAGTAAATTGGTATATTCATATAATGCCTCTAAGAGAAATTTTCTGCACTGCAAGCCCATTGGATGGAAAATTACTGTCATTAATAAGGCGAGAAAAAAATGTTAGCACAGCTTTATCACATGGTCTCACAATCCAATGCAACAGTCGTAATAGTACTCTAATTCCGTTATTCTTGACGATTATGAAAAGAGAGAAAATGTTTTGAAAATGATAACAATTATACTTGCAGTGTCATGTCTTATAGTTTATGAACTGTAGACTCAAAATTATGAAACTCGAGGTAGATAGGAAAATAAGGAGAAGGTAAAGCAATGAACAATCCGAAGATTAGTTTGAACACCACAGTGCTTTACTAGGCATGGTCCTGTTTAGAGGTGGTATGCTGTTGCCTTCCTCCGAACTTTGAACTGACTTTCCCAGCCAGTTACAGGGGGAACTACAGTTTAACGTGGGTACCCCGGGGCTAACGATATTATTCATATGAGCAACACTGCCAGAGGTGAAAGAAGAGGAAAGTAAAATTAAAATCCTAGCCACAGGAACCTCAATAAATAAAAGGACCATCAGATTCTTGACATTTTCAGAGTGAGCTTTCAAATTAAATTGTTGACGTGTTTGTAAATGCAAGAGAACAAACTACTGTGATTAATGACAATCATAAATACCTAGGCTTACAAACTACGTAAAGTAAGCTAAGGACAACACACACACATATGCCCAAGAAAATACACGTATATCCGACGGAGTACGGCTGTGCATATAACAGCAAGGCGCCTTTGCGTAAAAACCTCTCTCACAAGACGATGGAGCTATAAGCAACAATTGACAGAAACGGACCGTGGTTTCTAAAGCTACTAATAGGCTGTGTCTGCCCGTGATAGCGTCCAACAGTAGCCGCCGACTGTAACTGCTATTTCACTACGAGTGCCCCGCCATTGGAGGCGACAATAGCTGCCAATTGTATCTGTCGGCTCCGGTGGCTGGCAGTAGCTACCAACTGTAACTGCTGACCGTCGCTGCTTGGGACAAAACTTTCTGATTATTGATAATCATCAGTCGCTAGGCTAACAAACTACTTAAACTATGCTAAGGGCAACATACACCCATATGCCCGAGAATGTAGCGTACATCCGATGGAGGACAGTCTTGGACATCATAGAAAGCCGCCTTAGCACACATGGCCACCCTTTTGCGACGAGGCAGTTATAGGCAACAATTAACAGAGATGGGCTGTACTTTCTAAATCTACTATTTGGCTGCGACAGCCCGCTGTAGCGTCTGGCAGTAACCGCGAACAATAACTGCTACTTTACTGCGACTGCCCACCATAGGGAATGACAGTAACTGCCAACTGTAACCGCTATGTGGCTGTCACTGACGGCCCTAGCAGCTGACAGTAGCCACCAACCATAACTGCCGACCGCTGCTGTTTCTAAATTCATGAGACGAAACTACTGTGATTACTGAAAATAATCAGTCCCTAGGCTTACAAGGTATAAGGACAGCTAACACACAAATGCCCGAGAGAGTACACATACATCCGACAGAGGACGGCTGTGAATGTCGCAGCAAAGCGCCTTAGCACACATCGCCACACTCTCGCGACGAGGAAGTTATAGGCAACAATTGACAGAAACGGGCCGTGCTTTCTAAAGGTACTACTTAGCTGCGACTGCCCGCTATAGCGTCCAACAATAGCCGCCAACTGTAACTGCTATTTCACTACGACTGCACGCCGTTGGAGCCGACAATAGCTGTCAATTGTATCTGGTATTTGGCAGCTACTGTCGGCTCCGGTGGCTGGAAGTAGCCAACAACTGTAACTGCTGACCTTCGCTGTTTGTAAATGCATGGGGCAAAACTTTCTGAGTACTGCTAATCATCAGACCCTAGGCTGACGAACTACCTAAACTAAGCTAAGGAGAACATACACACCTATGCCCGAGGGAGTAGCGTACATCTGACGGAGAACAGTCGTGCATATAACAGCATGGCGTCTTAGCGTAGGAACATCTCTCGCGAGAGGAGGGTGCTATAGGCAACAATTGACAGATACAGACCGTGCTTTCTAAAGGTACTATTTGGCCCGCATGTGCCAATACCATTCTAGAAATAATGGTACTGATTAAGACAGCCGGCCGCGGTGGCCGAGGAGACTGAGGCGCTTCAGTCACGGTCTGCACGGCCACTACGGTCGGGGGTTCGAATCCCCCCTCGGGTATGGATGTTTGTGCCGTCCTTGGTCGTAGTTAGTTCATAAGGAGTTTGTAAGTTTAGGGACTGATGACCCCGTAGTTAAGTCCCATAGACTATACAAACATTTGAACATTTTTTTTGGATTAAGACATCTTGCCCTTACAGCATTTTCCAAACACTTAAAAGTGTAGGTATTTACTTAATAACAGGCCAGTTGTAAAATGATTCCAGTCAACATTATCAACCGCTAGAAACGAAGATTTCCCTTTCCTTAATCGATGTGAGTATTGCCTCGCTTGTTCCTACATTTCTTCTAAATCCAAATTGATCTTGCCCAATGTCGGATTCCACCAGTTTTTCCATTCGTCTGTGAACAATTCATGTTAGTATTTTGCAACCATGACTTATTAAACAGATAGTTCTGTAATTTTCACAGTTGTTTGCACTTGCTTTCTTAGGTATTGGAACACCATATTCAAGTCTGAGGGGATCTCCCCTGTCTCATTCATCTTGCATACCCGGTGGAACAATTTCTTCATGACTGGTTCTCCTAGCGATGATAGCATTTCAGACGGAACATCATCTACTTCAGGGGCCTTGTTTCTAATCATATCTTTTAATGCTCTGTCAAATTCATCTCGCAGTATAGTATCTTCTATCTCATCTTTCTATACTTCGTCTTCCATTTCTAGAATAGTGTCTTCAAGTTTATGTCCTTTATACAGGCTTTCTATATATTCCTTCCACCTTTCAGCTTTCCCTTGTTTGCTTAGTACTGGTTTTCAATCTGAATTCTTGATATTCATGCCGCGGCTTTTGTTGTCCCTAAATGTGTCTTTTATTTAGCTGTACGCGGTATCTATCTTTCCCCTATGTAAATAAAATGTTCAAATGATTGCAAAGCTGTGAGACCAAACTGAATTGGTCATCAATCCCTAGACTTACAAACTACTTAAACTAACTTCTGCTAATGCTGCGGTGGAGTAGCCGAGCGGTCTAAAGCACCTCGCTGCGGAGCGCGCGGTTGCTCGCCGTGGAGGTTCGAGTGCTCCCTGGGGCATGGGTGTGTGTGTTTGTCCGTAGGTTAGTTTACCTAGGTTTAAGTAGTTTGTAAGCTACGGACTGATGACCACGCAGGTTGGTCCGATAGATTTACAGACATTTGACATAACTTCTGCTAAAAAAAAAAAAAAAAAAAAAAAAGGGCCAACCGGGAGGAGACCCGCACTCCGCAGCAAGACGCCTGAGAGTCCGCGGCCGTTCCCGCGCGGCAGTGTATAAAAATGTAGAGGTAGCAGATGATGGCATAAGTTTATCGAAACTAGTTGTCTGGTAATACGTATTATGAAAGCAAACGTGCACACAAAATTTGATGGTGAAATTTTTGCATCAACATTCACGTTTGTGATAACCTTGTAGCTGAGCTCCCCACCCACGTATCCATCTAACCCAGAAGTTCCCAATCTTTTTGGTAGTGGGACCCTCAATATTTCTCGAAAATTTTCTCGACCTAGTAAATAAATAACGGAGCATTTTTTGGGTTTAAAAGACAGCTATTTTGTTCAGTTAGAATTTTATACAAATTAAATGGTAAGATCAGTGTGTGTGATTGTTAAATCTTGGCATTAATGGCACTTTCCATGTCTTAACCAAAGCTTGTTGGTTTTAAGCGTAAATCAGTTCCTACGCAGTATGTTCTACCACAAAAAATTAAAAAAATTTAAAAATGTTTTAAAAATAAGAAATACAACACCTACAAAATGTATGATCACATAAGAAAGTACTTGCGGATCCAATTAATTCCTTGAAAGATATGTTGGCATACATTCGATACTCTCTATTCCTGATTTAATATGAGATTATGCTTGAGTCTTTAAATAAACTGTTCCATCCTGAATTCTAACTCGGATTCTGACAGCTTTTTAAGGATGTACTCTTGAAACGGATTTCTTACATTATCAATTATGGAAAAGCAACTACTAAAATAAGAACGAGTATGAAATAATGCTACTAGAAAAACAATCGAGTTGCACTAGGAGTAACGTAAAATATTAATCCGTAAAAACTTTGAACTTAAAACATTAGTTTATAACCTTTATCAAATGTTCAAATGTTCGTTAAGCTTAAGGGACTTCACTGCGTGGTCATGAGTCCCTAAACTTACAAACTAACTTTTACTATAAACGACACAAACGTCCATGCCCGAGGAGGGATTTGAACCTCTGACGGGGAACGGCCTCGCGCATCGGAGCATAGCGCCTCAATGCGCTCTGCCACTCTGCAGCGGCTAACCTGTATCATTTGAAATAAGGAAGCTGTAGAGCTTAATTGTGACTTATCTTTCAGGGATGGAAAAAATAATATTAAACACATTTTCAATTTATCGTAAGCTATGTTGAGCGTCTTGCGTGCCACCCGAATTGATATCGCGACCCACCAGGTTAGATTAGTTTTTAGTTCGGTAGATCCATGTTGAGGAAGTCATCGTGGATGTGGAACATGTCAAGAAACAAAAGCTGAATAATAGATGAATAATAGATAATACTAATAATATAAATAAAGATACATACATTTTAGCTGATAATGCAATAATACTTAGTATGAATACCAATACATGCATCATTTGGTACAATTTAGAAATTCACTAATGGGTTAGAAAGAGTTGGCCACTAGAAAGTCTTTCAGGTTCCTCTTAAACTGATCTTTATTTGTAGCAAAATTTTGTATACTTGATGGTAAATTATTGAAAATGTGTGTTGCTGAGCAGTGGACCCCTTTTTGAACTAAAGTAAGTGCTTTTAAGTCCTTGTGTAGATCATTTTTATTCCTAGTATTGTATGTTTGAATTGAGCTGTTTGTTGGGAAAAGGGATATATTATTTGTGACAAATTTCATTAAGGAATAAATATACTGAGAGGCAGTAGATAACATACCCAGTTCTTTGAAGAGGCTTCTACAGAACGTCCGTGAATTTACTCCACAAATAATACGTATTACACGCTTTTGGACTATGAAGACTTTTGACTGACTTGAAGAGTTATCCAAAATATTATACCATATGACATTATGGAATGAAAGTAAGCAAATTATGCAAGCTTTGTTAGTCTTATATCTCCTATGTCTGATAGCACTCGTATTGACAATACAGATTTGTTGACTCGTTTCCGCAGTTCTGTGGTGTGCTCCTCCCAACGAAATTTATTATCAAGCTGTAATCACAGGAATTTAATACTGTCAACCTCTTCCATCTGCTCTTCTTCATACATAACGCATATGCTGGCGGAAAATCTCTTACATGTTCTGAACTGCATGTAGTGAGTCTTTTCAAAGTTTAATGACAATGAGTTTGCTTTAAACCATTTATTAATGTTCATGAAAATATCATTAGCAGACCTTTCTATTAACTGTTCTTGACATACTTTGTATTACAATACTTGTATCATCTGCAAACAAAAGAAACTCTGCTTCTGGTAGTGTAACTGATGAGAGGTCATTAATGTACACAAGAAAAAGCAATGGCCCTAAGATGGATCCTTGTGGGACAGCACATGTAATTTCTTCCCAATCCGATGATCACTGTTGGCTTAATTCACTAGTCACTTGCACTGACACTCTTTGTTTCCTGTTAGTGAGGTACGACTTGAGTCATTTTGCAGCATTTCCCGTGACCAAATAGAATTCTAATTTACTTAAAAGGATGTTATGGGTCAGACACTCAAATGCCTTTGACAAATCACAGAAAATACCTGCTGCTTGCAATTTATTATCTAATGAATTAAGTACGTTCTCACTGTAAGTGTTAAATAGCCTTCTCAACATCGGAACCTTTCAGAAATCCAAACTGTGTTTTGGACAATTTGTCATTCGTAGTCAGGTGGTTGAGAAGCTGCTTGTACATCACCTTTCCTAGAATTTTTGAGAATGCTGGCAAAAGTGAAATCGGGTCACGACCCACTGTTTGGGATCCACTGATCTAACCTACATACACACACACACACACACTGTACTGAACTGTACCGCAGTGTATGTCGTCCGTTCGGCGAGTGCTTTGTTCTCCGGTTCGGGACCCACCACAAGCCTGCCCTGTTCAGCTACCCGAGGTCCGACCGAGGACAAAGCGCGAACCGCGGCCCTCCTAAATGCAACCGTACGGGACAGGGGGAGGGCCAATTCAGCGGAGGGGCCTTGTAATGTTTGACATAACGGGCCACAGGCCACCGGAATCGGAGATCGGAGTTCAGTTTTCCCGTCGGATAAACAGACTGAATAACAGTAGCACAGTGCGTCTGCTTTGGGTCAGCTGGTGTGAGCAGAGAGACTGCACTGTAGGGGATACAGGAGTCTTCAAAAGCCACAGCATACGGCGCGGAATGCAAATCGGCATGAGGACCGGAATAATGACGCCATTAAGGAGGTTAAGCGGCAGCTGACAAAGCGTTTGGTGGACGATTTGCGGATTGTTCCATTCATTGCCACTGTAGGAGCCGAACTGCGGACTGCAGCTCTTCTCTCTGTTATACCTACCGCTCACTAGTCTATTCGAATTGGTCGTCGATGCGATTATGTCGGCATACGATTTCATGCGTGAATTAACGGGTGACCACACACTCAGCGACTCTTAGTCGTCTCGAAGTCACCTCGAAGTCGCTGCGAGCCACGCTCGTCTCTTGCTACCTGCAGTACTTTGGAAGGTTCGAGCTTGAGGAGCGGATCACACGCCATGATGTATCTTGTGTTTCCAATACTCTGAGATAACTTTATTAGCAAATCATGATATCGGCCAGTAACTGGCCATTATCAGTGCTAAAAAGTGCAAGAAAAACACACTGTTTCTACATGAAAATGTTACATAAGTACCACTTATGGCATTATGACAGACATAACAATGTTTTAATTAATTATACATACCATTTATTTAACTGAAGATGTTATTAATATGGATAACTGACACTAAGCCAAGTATGACAAATGGTCATTTTTACCGTTTCAAATCTACACAAACACTATTTCAAAACAAAAGTGGGTGACGTCATAGAACATCATTTGGACATGTGCTGCCCTCTACAGTATAATGAATATAACAGTTTGTCAACAGAATTAATAAATTATAGAAGTCAAAGTAATAAAACATTTTTTTTATGGAAAACGTAGCAATACATATGTTGTATCTTCATTACACAGCATTATGCGGTCATCCTGACAACTAAGTTCTACATGTTGTGTGGAATTTGTTCTCGCTGGAATACATTATGTGTCACGCTGTTTATTTTCATATGTTTTGTCGCAATTTTGACAAGTGATGATCTGGAGAAGGTTACTATAATGTCTTATGTGACCTGTGCTCCCATTTACGTACTTCGCCATTGCATCAATATCTGTTGATTAAATTCAGCCCGACATACATAATATGGAGTACTGTATCTAATAGTCTTGTTTAGTTCGCGAAAGAACTAATTCGGAAGAGCGCTCCCACAGGCGAACTACGCGAACTAGTTCGCAGACCTCTCGCCCCTTAGTTCGTCCGCTCCTTTTCCGAAGACTGACGGGTAACAGCGAGAGGACGCGAGAGCGCGCAGAATCGCGTGATTCCCTTCTGCCAGTTGCCGTCATTTCGAGCTGAGATGCAGTTCAGCTGTAGTTTTAGTAGCGGTAGTAAAAACCAAAACGAGCGGACGAACTAAAAAGAGCGACCTACTTCGCGGCCGAGATGCGAACTAAAATATGCGCGATAGGTCGCGAACAGAATTAAAAATTACGCGTTGCCTTCTACTGATGAGAGCCATTTCGGGGTTAGCGTGTGCCTGCTAGATTACCTAGTTCAGTGCTACAAAATTTCTGCTTTGAAGTATTCTGCACTCTGCAATATCTGACAAATAAATTCCATAATGCCAAGATATAGAGATAGCTCTAAACTTAAACGCGAGAAATTATCCACAAACTGTTAGCGACTCAAGCAGCAAGCGCATGAAGCAGCTAGGTGGGGGAACTTCTCCCTCCACCTGCATGCGCAGACAACGCCGCTTAGCCGTCACTGGGAGCGGACGAATTAAAAGAACGAACTAGTTCGCGGCAGAGCCGCTAAATTAAATGAGCGCTCCCGATCGCGAACTATTATGCACAAGTCTAGTATCTAACCGCGCTACCCGCAACTACTCAGACAGTAAAGACTGTATATCTCTTTCAGTTGCATGTACCGCCCTCACACAAATATAGGTGGGTTCGTGGCCGCAGAGGCTGTTTATCAACAAGCCCTTGAAGCCGCTATCGCGACCGCCGGCTGGGTTCGCGGTTTGGCACGCGTTATCACGCCGTTCCGGTTGACCGGACTTAAGTTTCCGCAGCGCGGGTTATGGCGGTGTGGCTGAAGCACACTCGACTTGACCGAAAGGCTCCTCGTTCCACTGGAGATTACGTCACTGGCCGGAAATTGTTTGTAACTCTCGATCAGATTGGACACAAAGCATTCTTTTTCTTCCCACAGTCTCTCTTTCACGCTCAAAGTTATAAAGGGTTATGCATTTAAAAATGTTTCTCGGAATATTTGGAAAAATACAAATTGGATTTAAAAATAAAGTTGCAATAAAAGCTGTTCATCTCAAATTGGGACAACCATTAACATAAAGTTCGAACCGAGGTTATGGTAGTAACACTTAAAGTGGGCCTTTGCAATTGTATTTTGACAGCTCGAAATTTAAATGAAAATAACGGCTTAACCATACATCGGACACGAAAATTGAATAACCGAATTTGTAGAGGAGAAAATTACAACTTTGCTCTCTTATGTTTTTTTCATATCTCGTATCGTTTCAGAGATATTTGCAAAAAGAACGGCGATTTTGGGATGTCTGTCTGTCTGTCCGTAACGTGTTCCCTGTTTTTAAGACGAACCGTTCAACCGATTAGCACCAAATTTTACAGACATAATTGTAGGCCGACAGAGACCGGAACCTCCCTTTTTCAAAATTTTCGGACAAAAAATACTATGGTAACACCAAAAAAAGCCGTTTGTAATATAATCGTTATTGCAAACGAACCGTTCATCTGACACGAAAATTGAATAACTCAATTGGTAGAGGGGAAAATTCTCTACAACCTCGCTCTCTTATGGTTGTTTTTCATATCTTACATGGTTCCAGAGATATTTGCAAAAATAACGGCGATTTGACGATGTCTGTCTGGCTGTAACGTGTTCCCACTTACTAGGTTGAACCGTACAACCGATCGGCACCAAATTTTACAGACATAATTTTTGGCTAACAGAGACCAGAACCTCGCTTTTTGAAATATTTCGGACAAGAAATACGTTAGTTATAAAAAAAAGCCTTTTGTAATGTAATTTTAATTGCTAATAAACCGTTCATCTAACGCGAAAATTGAATAAACGAATTTGTAGACGAGAAAATTCTCTACAACTTTGTTCTCTTATGTTTTTTTCATATCTCGTATCGTTTGAGACATATTTGCAAAATAACGGAGTTTTGACACCTTCCATTGAATTAACGAAAACCAGCCGTTCGCAGATGCCACGTCACATTCCTTGACCAGAACTCTCGAGGGCGTACACAATCTTGCGTTGCGTATTTGATGATTTTCTTATTGTATCTTACTCGTTGTCATTTCAAAGCAATGGCGCACTGAATAATTAACAAAAACACGCTGTTATTCACACGATAAATGATAATCTAGTGTGTACAAATGTCATATTAGCATCAGGCAACAACGGCCATCAGTATTATGAAATTAAAGAACGCAAATCCTAACTGTTATCCGTATCGTAGTAGGCAATGTGTTGGGCTGTAACGCTGAAGCTTTGTGGTCCGAAACCCACCACTACGTAATTTTTTTCCTAAAAAATTTTCAGACATTGTTATTAATTAATTTTTTGTTATTTAGATTATTATTTTTGTCCAAGTCTATAGTGGGCCGTAAAACACGTCAGTGCGATTTTTTTTTCTTTTTGTATTGTAAAGAGACCAGGAGACGCTGGAAGGTATCAGATTGACTTTATGATGGTACGAAGTAGATTTAGAAACCAGGTTTTAAAGTGTAACACATATCCAGAGGCAGATATAGACTCTGACTATTACTTATTGGTTATGAACTGCAAATTAAAACTTAAGAGACTACAGAAAGGTAGAAAAGTTAGGAGATGGGACCTGGACAAATTGAAGGAAGCAGAGTGGTTGAGAGTTTCAGCTGGAACATAAGGCAAGTATTGGCTGAAACGGGAGTAAGTAGTACAGTAGAAGAAGAGTGGGTAGCTCTGACAGATAGGGTACTTAAGGCCGCAGAGGATCATAAAGGCAGAAAGACAAGGTCTAATAGAAATCCTTGTATAACATAAGATATACTGAACATAAGTGACGAGAGAAGAACATATAAAAATTCAGAAAGTGAAGCAGGCAAATGGGAGTACAAACGCCTGAAAAATGAGATTGACAGGAAGTGCAGACTGGCTAAGGAGGAGTGGCTAGAAGACAAATGCAGAACCGTAGAAGAATGTATAACTAGGGGTAAGATAGATACCGCCTACAGGAAAATAAAACAGATATTTGGAGACAACAAAAGCAGCTTTATGATTATCAAGAAATCAAACGGAAAACCAGTACTAAGAGGGGAAAGCTGAACTGCGGAAGGGATATATAGAGGGCCTATACAAAGGAAATAAACTTGAACGCAGTATTCTAGAAATGGTAGACGAAGTGGAGGAAGATGAGATAGGAGATAAGATACTGCGAGAAGAATTTGACAGAGCGCTGAAGGATTTGATTCTAAACAAGGCCCCTGGCGTAGATGATATTCCGTCTGAACTGCTGATATGTTTATGAGAGCCAGGCATGAAGAAATTGTTCCACCTGATATGCAAGATGTATGAGACAGGGGAAATACCCTCTGACTTCAAGAAGAAGGGAGCTAAGAGTTATATTCAACATATACAAAGCCGCGGTGGAGTAGCCGAGCGGTCTAAAGCGTCTCACTGTGGAGCGCGCGGTTGCTCGCCGTGGAGGTTCGAGTCCTCCCTAGGGCATGGGTGTATGTTTGTCCTTAGGTTAGTTTACCTAGGTTTAAGTAGTTTGTAAGCTAAGGACTGATGACCACGTAGCTTGGTCCGATAGATTTACAAACATCTGAACCTATACAAAAACCAGACAGCAGTTATTGGAGTCGAAGGGCAAGAAAGGAAAACAGAGGTTGGAAAGGGAGTAAGACAGGCTTGTAGCCTTTCCCCAATGTTGTTCAATCTGTACATTGAGCAAGCAGTGAAGGAATGCAAGGAGAAATTTGGAGAGGGGATTAAATCTCGGGGAGAAGAAATAAAAAATTGCGGTTAGCCAATGGCAGTGTAATTCTGTCAGAGACTCCAAAGGATCTGGAAGAGCAGTTGAAAGAAATGGACAGTGTCTTGAAAGGAAGATATAAGATGAACATTAACAAGAGTAAAACGAGGGTAATGGAATGGAATGTCAGAAAATCAGGCGATGCTGAAGGAATTAGATTAGGTACTGAGACGATAAAAGTAGTAGACGAGTTTTGTTCAAAAATGATCAAATGTTTGTTAAGCTTATGGGACAACTACGGGGTCATCAGTCCCTAAACTTACAAACTTACTACCTTACTACCTTATACTAAGGACGGCACAAATATCCATGCCCGAGGGGGGATTCGAACCCCGACCGTAGTGGCCGTGCAGACCGTGACTGGAGCGCCTCAGTCCCCTCGGCCACCGCGGCCCTCCGAGTTTTGTTATTTGGGGAAAGATATACATTTGAAAACCTCGGCATCACACGTAAGGGCTACGTGGTACGCGCAGTTTAGAACATCATAAGCACAAAATGACGCCTCTGCAAGATCGGCGTGTCAAACACTGACAAATGCATGGACTGCCAGCAGACCGACACCACACTACATCGGTTTACTTGCGGTGCTGCTAACGACGTATGGCAGTGGGTACGGCAGAAGCTTGCAGTTATGAACCGCACATCAGAAAGTAACGCAACTGTAAAGGAATTGTTAGCACCAACCAGGTAGCCGTTTCCAGACCAAAAAAGAATGTCCACCTACTGGTTGATTTGCAAGTTCATCAATTTCTGCCTGGACAATGAGAGGATGTCCCTACTGGAATTTAAACATGATATCTTGCAAGAGTACTCGGAATACTCTGGACTCCGGAAATGGAAAGAGATGATGGGAGGTTATTTACCTGCGGCTCTTGAAGTAAGGTGACCAACGAAATAGTGATGATTACATTTTAGACTACACATGAGCATGATAAAATGTTTTTCTCTTACGTATCCCACAGGAAGAAGGGTTTTGTTGGACATTAATTCCGAGGAGAATGTTGTGCATCGAATAGTTTCTGTTCGTCATTTTTGTTTATTTGAAAATCGCAGAAGTATTGCTCTTATTTGTAGGAAGATACTTTTATCATTTAGTTACACAGTTATTTTAGATGCACAAAACCACTCCGGTTTCCTTCAAATGAAGGCGTAAATGAATCCTATATACTTTTCTTTGGAAAATATCTTCCTCTTCGGTTGGTTTAACGTGGACGAATGTGTGGAACAGTAAGCAGTGCAACGCTCTGAGTAGCGAGGCGACAAACACGTGAAGTCAAATTTAGTAACTGATACTAAGAGATTAAAACGATCAAGCATATACCGGAAGCCAATCTTTCTTCGAGAAGACACACTCAAAGCAAACATAAATACTACTGTTTCCTTCCGACGTCCGGCGACATCACAGAAAACGGCATAGAAGCTAGGCCGAGAAGGCAATTCATGGAGAGCGAAAGGATGAGCTAGAAGGGGAGTTGGGAGGCCCGAAAACGAAAAAAACAACAACAACAACAACAACAACACAAATAAATAAAAAAATGTAGAAGAAGGTGGTAGCGTTGTGGCCTTCCAACCCTGGGGTCGCTGGTTGGAATCCTGTCTTGGCAGATTTTTTTGATTTTTTTCCGTTGTGTTCGAACACTGATACAATTTTAATATCTAATGGTAATTTTTACGTAAGTGCACGTGTTTTTGTTTATTCGTAACTTTCTATATTTTATGGAAGGTTGTTAATAATGATAGTCAATCGAAAAACGTAAGTTACATTTTTTACAGTATTGGCTTCCCTATTAGTTGACGACGATAGTCTTTGATTATTCAGTTTGTGAAGAGCTACGTTAGCCTTCGATTTATTTTTAATTTTTAGTACAACTTATGGACAATAAGTTCCCAAAGTTTCAATGTTAAAATCGAATTCGAAATGTCCGGAACTTAATTAAAAGTGTGACGCGGCCTCTCTGCCACGCCCACGTTTTGTAGCAGAACTTCAATAACAGCTCAGGGAACAACGATTCTGTGTATTACTTTCAACCAAACATGTGCGGGATACATCTAGAAGGCCGTGATATATTCGCTTTGGTTTCACTGATCATCTTTGACTCTGTTCCGTATCTTATAAACATTAACAAAGTAGCTGCATCTTTTATGAGGAACCAATTCCTTTTTCTGCCTTCTGATACTGACGGAAATTTATACAAGTGTTCGATTCTTTCGTCATTCAGTCATGTCACGATCACAAAGAGTGTATAAAGAACTGGATAAACTACGTTTGAATAAGTTAGTGAATAGAAGACGTGAGAATCAACGACAAACCAGCAATGAGGCTATGTCCGCAGTAAGAACATCTGCTGAAAATGTGAACTCGTCTGCTATCAGCTCCAAGCGAAAAATTAGTGGGGGAATGGTGCGTATTACAATGATGAATCACTGTTTCTGGCCGATCCTGCACTTCTCATAAAGTCTGATCCTGGCAAAACTCAGAATCAAAATGAGTCTCTAAATTCACTCGTATGGAAACGATGCCCTAAAGCCACATTTGCATCTGCTACAGTTGTCAGAATTGCACCTATGATGCAGTTCTTGTTTTTAATGATGGGAACGTCGAGAGGATGAAGATATTAGAAAGAATGGGCTTCAAGATAGGAAATTTTACTCAAGACACACTGACAAAAGTAGATTTACAGCGCGTATCTGCAGCTGAAACGTTAGTTGAAGACCTGGCAAAGGAAAGAAGACAGACAACAAGGAACCAGAAGAGAATCCTTGAAGGGAAAGACGACCCAGAGTACAAATCTGGAGCCTTCTGAAGAAGTGACATAAGGAAAAGAATTAGGCTGAACATTTAATTGCGTTTCCTGAAAAGTTATTTATTTTATTTTATTTTTATTTTTACGTTTAATCACCTTTTCTTCAGACTCTACGAATACTAGAATTATGAATTTTTTGTACACATACTTCTGTAAACATAATAAACATTGTATCTGATTGCAAGCTGAGATATGCGGCAAAGTGCTTGGAATTTTGCATTAATTTAAAATTGTACTTGTGGAATTATAATTTAAGTAATATGAAAATTCTCCTATTTGACCTATTCCAAAAACCTCATGAGAGAAGATTACAACATATTAAGAGATGAAACACAGATTTAAAAAGAAACTCTTTAATTTTACCTGAGAAAAAAGAAAATTCATTATTTAAAAAATAATAATAATAATAATAAAACTTCAAATTTCATTTTAAAAAGTTGAATATATATAATCAAAGAATTTTACATGTAAAAGTGGTTCTTTCATGTAAAGTTGAATATATATAATCAAAGAATTTTACATGTAAAAGTGGTTCTTTCATGTAAAGCATAGTACAAAATTTCATTGCCATATCTCCAAAACTGTAGATTTGGTGCATTTTTGAAACAGTGTGTGGTTTTCATCAACGTCCCCCCCCCCTTTCCTTTAATGCACAGATTAACAGCAAGCAAGATACGAGGTATGTCCACAAAGTAAGTTCCGTTTGGTTATATAAAAGAAACGTGTACAGATACAGAAAAAATATTTATTGTACAAAAATATACAACTATTAAATTACGTTTCTACATAACTTCCGAAATTTTGTAAGCATTTGTTACAGCATGGCACAAGTTTTTGTATGCCTTCTTCGTAGAAAGTTGCCGTCTGTGTATTCAACCATGTGGTAACATGTTCTTTCAGCTCGTCATCATCGTCGAAGTATTGACCACCATGGACAGGTTTGTGTAAGAAGAAAGTCGCTAGGAGCGAGTCTGAACGGAGGATGATAAAACACGTGACAGTGAAATTCCCATAAAAGTTGTTTGGTCACATTCGCCTTGTGATTTCGGGTGGTAACATGAAGGGAAGAAGAAGAAGACTCCTTTCATTTCTTCTTACACCTAAAATCTGTCCTTGGTGGTCAACACTTCAACGATGATGAGCTGAAAGAACATGTTATCACATAGTTGAATACACAAGCGGAAACCTTCTATGAAGAAGGCACACAAAAACTTGTGCCATGCAATGACAAGTGCCTACAAAATTTCGGAAGGTATGTAGAAAAGTAGCTGAACAGTTTTAGATTTTTATGCAATAAAGGAGGTAGATGAGTTTTGTTACTTGGGCAGTAAAATAACAAATGATGGTCGAAGTACAGGGGATATAAAATGCAGAATGGCAATGGGTAGAAAAGCGTTCTTGAAAAAGAGAAATTTGTTAACCTCGAATAGTGATTTAAGCCTAAGGAAGTCCTTTCTGAAGGCATTTGTGTAGAGTGTTGCCTTGTATGGGAGTGAGACATGGACGATAAACAGTGCGGACAGGAAGAGGATTGAGGCTTTTGAAATATGGTGCTACAGAAGAATGCTGAAGATTAGGTGAGTGGATCGCGTAACTAATGAGGTGGTACTGAACAGAATTGGGGAGAAAAGAAATTTCTGGCATACCTTGACTAAAAGAAGGGATAGATTGGTAGGACACATTCTTAGACATCAAGGAATTGTGAATTTAGCGTTGGAGGGAAGTGTGTGGGGTAAAAACCGCAGAGGAAGACCAAGAGATGGATACAGTAAGCAGATTCAGACAGATGTAGGTTGCCGCTCTTATGTGGAGATGAAGAAGCTTGCTCAGAATAGGATATTGTGGAGAGCTGCATCAAACCAGTCTCCGGACTGAAGACCACAACAAATATTTTTTTCTGTATCTGTACACGTTTGATTTATATAACCAAACGGAACTTACTTTGTGGACATGCCTCGTATACTGTCATTCCGCGTGCAGCCGTGTTGGATGTAATCCGTGTTGCACAGTTCAGAAATGGCAGGGGTTTCGTAGTTCCCTCGATGGTCGCGACCTTTAAGCAACTTCCCGCAGCCAAACCGAACGCTGCAGACCGGGCCGGCTGCGTGGGCGGGTCACGTGATACCAGCCAGCTGATCGTATTTCAGTCCGGTGGGCGCGGGTATCGACTTCCTGTCCTTCACGCGCCTGTCGACTCGGCAGCGGCTAGCTTTCGACGCCCACAGGTCTTATGCTACAGACCTTTTGTACAGACCACTTAGTTTAGAGGCTCCGGTTAACCTTAGTACCGTACCGCACGAACTCGCTCATATTCGCCAGTTCTTCCTTGATGTAAGCTACCTGCGAAGGCAGAGCAACATCATCAGAAATAAAACAACAGCAGAGATATACAAGTTCATGAAGCCGCCCGCGGTAGCCGAGGGGACTATGGCGCTCCAGTCACGGTCTGCACGGCAGGGGGTCGAATCCCCCCCTCGGGCATGGATATTAGTGCCGTCCTCAAATGTTCAAATGTTTGTAAAGCTTATGGGACTTAACTACGGGGTCATCAGTCCCTAAACTTACAAACTACTTATGAACTAGCTAATCCTAAGGACGGCACAAATATCCATGCCCGAGGGGGGATTCGAACCCCCGACCGTAGTGGCCGTGCAGACCGTGACTGGAGCGCTTCAGTCCCCTCGGCCACCGTGGCCGGCGTGCCGTCCTAGTTCGTAAGTAGTTAATAAATACAAACTTAGACTTCCGCGGCTGTTGTCACTATCAATAAAATTCTTCTGGGTATAAAACCGCGTCGTCATTTTATAAATTCCACCGACGTTTCGGCCACTGTTGCAGGCGGCCTTCATCAGGGTCTGTGTCTGTGTCAGACAGCATTTATGTGGGTGAATTAAAACACCAATCAGCAACTCCCCTTTCCACCAATGGCGTGCAATAATATAACCACCAATAAAGAATAACCAACGTCCCCCTTCCTCTCCCTCATCCGCTGATATATAAACACCAAGCTATCGTACATTCAGCAGTCAGACACAGACCCTGATGAAGGCCGCCTGCAACAGTGGCCGAAACGTCGGTGGAATTTATAAAATGACGACGCGGTTTTATACCCAGAAGAATTTTATTGATAGTTAATAAGTAGTTTGTAAGTTTAGGGACTGATGACCCCGTAGTCCCATAGACTATACAAACATTTGAACGTTTGAACAAGTTTATGAATGACAACGGGAGGAAGAACAGGATAGAAAACAAATACACACACATACGGTGGCCCACAGTGTGGAAGAACATCAACAACAAGATCCTCGATATAGACATCAGGTCAACATGGTACAGAATCGTAAACGAAACAATAGCCACGAAGGAAAAACTTCACAGAATAAAGCTGGCCAAAACTCCTACGTGCGAGGGTTGCGACCTCATCGACACATTGCAACCCAGCATGTATGCGGGGAGAACACGAAGATATGAGAATGGTGTCGGAGGAAACTTGCTCTGATAGGCAGAACGACCACCAAAGAAATAGCAATTGGAACTATGCTACAACTTGATTTAAACTATTTCCCAATGACGAAACAAAACATGTGGACCTGGCTAGTCGGCCGCACATTACATTATATTGCCGCGAGACCCCAGGTAAACCGACTGCCGGCGTGGCGCAGGGGATAGCGCCACCGACTGCGGTGCTAAAGGTCGCCGGTCCAATCCTACGGACAAGGAAAAAGTTGTCTCTCATAACATGAACTAGTATAATGAATATCACGACTACGCACATATTGCACCCAGACTGGAATTTCTTTCCTAACGCCAAAAATAACAGTTACGCCTAGCTCATCGGATATTATGTGTACTACAGCATCAACTATAAAAAGAAATCCTTACCTGACTTTTTACGATTGTAATTAACGGAACATCATAAGTTACTACGTCGACCTAGATACAAAGATTTATTTCAGTAATTCCTCATTGTACTGTTATCGACTTGAAATAATACGACAAACTATGTTATGCGACGAAATGCTGAAATAAAATTTTAAACTCATTATTTTCCATAGTATTTATTATGTTTGTTAGGCACTTCTGACTGGTATCTAATGAAGTAGCCGGCCGCGGTGGCTGAGGGGACTGAGGCGCGTCAGTCACGGTCTGCACAGGCCCTACGGTCGGGGGCAGAGATTAGTGGTTTATACGAAAAGAAGATTTGATCCCCAACGGAAATCAAATAACACAATTTACGAGAAGACGAACTCTGGTAATAGTGTGCTGAAAATGACATGTTTGAAGACAGAAGTGTCATTTTCTTTATCATATTCCTTCAGTTATTCTTATTTTTATTATTATTATTATTATTATTATTATTATTATTATTATTATTATTATTATTATTATTATTATTATTATTTTCCTGTGACAGAAATTGTCGATGTATTTTGTTTCCTTCTGGATGAAGTTCCACACTTACCTGCGGAGGACTTTCATGACGGAAAGAGATCCACTACCTTAACGTGCAGAAGAAGAGTAAATTACTTTAGCCAAAGGCCGATGAAGCCGACGCCGATGAAGGCGAATTTGGTGAGCGGAAGGACGGGTTGTAGGGGAGCAAGAAGACCCGACAAATGAAAAAAAAAGAAAAAAAAAAAGAAAGAAGTCTATAGAGCGGTCGCCCGCGAAAGGCAAAGGTGCCAAGCTCCAAACAGGACCATCCCTAATGAAGCACTGTGGTGTTCAAACCAATCTTCGGATTGTTGAATGCTTTAGCTTTTTAACTTTTGATAAGAGCAACACACACACCCATGACCGAAGGAGAACTCGAACTTAGGACGGGAGTGGCCGTGCGCGAAGTGCGATGCTCAAGACAGTATAACTACTTTCCATTTTTTGCTGTTCCTTTCGGTTTTCTTTTTCTTTTTCATCCACCCCTGTATTCAAATTTTTGTACATCTATCGGACTCGACTGTGTAGCCCTTAGCTCGTAGCTTACAAACTACTTAAACTAAGGTAAACTAACCTAAGGACAACACAAACTCCCACGCCCGAAGGTGGACTCGAACCCCCGACGGCGAACGGCCGCGCGCACCGCAGCACGGCGCACCAGTGTGCATGGTTATTCCGCCGCCGTCCATCCCCGTGTTAAAGCGAACAAAACGACAACAAATATTCAAATCGGTCAAATGTAGAAGTCTTACAGACTACTTAAACTAATCTAAGGAAAAAGGCAAACACACAAACATGTGCCTGAATGAGGACTCGATCCTCCGACGGTGAGCAAGGCGCCTTAGAGCGCTTGGCCACTCCATGGCCACTCAAATCGGTGAGACAACGCAAAAGCAGTTGAATTTTATATATATGTATGTCACATCTTCTGTTACGTTCTCTGCTCGACACAGAACGATATATCCAAAATTACAGTGTGTATCGAAAACAGAGACAAAAGATGAGTTCCGACTACAAAATAAAAATCCCACAAGTATCTACAGAACTCAAGGAAGAAATACACCTCCACGCGGTAGTATTTTTACCCTGACTGCCCCGCATAAACGCCTTTAAAGATTTGATAAAAAAGAAAGACCTAAGAATTTCGGCACTAAGTGGAGCTGCAGCTGTTTTTAATACGGATTTTAAGCTTATATTTCTAGACTTTGCTTCTAGTAGGTGCTATTATCGTAAAGCCTAGACATAAGAAAATGGGTGCCAGGGCCGGGATGAGAACCCGGGACCTCCTGCTTACTAGGCAGTTGCGCTGAACCCCAATGAGCACTGACTTAACACAACTTCACGGGCTACCCGAGCACGTATCCCGTCCATCCCGAACCTTCATATCCCCTCCTTTTCGATGCAAGTAGGCCCTGTGTTTCTGCGCACGGGTTAGCGCATCTGCCTAGTAAGCAGGCGGTAACGGGTTCGAAACCGGTTATGCGATTACAACACGTAGGCCTACTACTAGCAGCAGAGACTGAAAATCCAATTTAAAATGTAGTAAAATAGACAAAGTTAGTATTTTTTGGAGTAGATACTGCGTTTATTTCTCAATTTGTGAGCCGCGGTGGAGTCGCCGAGCGGTCTAAGGTGCCTTTCTGCGGAGTGCGCGTTTGCTCGCGTCGGAGGTTCGAGTCCTTCCTCGCCCATTTGTGTGTGTGTATGTGTGTGTGTGTGTGTGTGTGTGTGTGTGTGTGTGTGTGTCTGTTGTCCAAGGTTAGTTTAAAGTTCGTTTAAGTAGTTTGTAAGCCTAGACACTGATAACGACTGAAGGTAACTCCCATAGATTTAAAAACATTTGAAAAAAAAAAAAAAAAAAAATAAAAACATTTTCTCAGTTTGTATACCGTCCACTGTTACTGAAGCATGTTACCTGGTTCAAGTGTTCCTTTGCCATGGACTGATTGCGGCCATTTGATCGAAGCTGTTTGGTGCAATCGATAAGAGGCGTGTAAGGCGGGCGAGAAAAGAAAAGCCTGAGCAAGACGTCGGCACGCTGTGGCAGCCATCCTGTGTGGAATGACGGTATGTCGCCTTGCAACTTTTGAAACCCGAATTCGCCTCGATCAAGTGATATTGTCATTTGCTGGAACAGCTGTGAAGTTTCCTAAGAGGGAAGAATACGGACAACACCAGTAAGGAGTGAGTCGTTTGGTTGGCCGGAGCTAAGGCACGAACTATTACATGCTGTCTTAGTTGGACAACATTTGTTGATCTGGAAGTCAGTCCTGTAACGAGGAGTACCTGTAGTATGAAAGCATGACTGGTGTAAGGGGTGGGTAGATGTTAAGTAATTTTAAGTCAGCTTTGTATGTGCTACTCTAATCAGGTTTTTGTTACTGTATATCTCGCTGTGAGCTATTGTATGTAGTGCTGAAAGTTCCTTGCATTGGCAGAGTAGTAATTACGGATATCACTGAGAGCTCTCATGATAAGGCGTTGATTGAATTTCTTGTGGTAAACTGTTAAAATAAATATTTCATGAGAATAGAAGCAGTTAATTTTCTGGATGAGCTTTTAAAATATTTATCTGATGTTCTCGTGAAGTTTTGGTTGAACTGAGTGGTAATTTGGTAGAATCCGTGTATATCGAAGGAAACGGCATTGCCATCGATATATATCGAATATTCGATATGGTGTTTCTGAACCGCATATTCGGGCGCTACGCTCCCTCACGTGCTAAAAAGGGAAAAAAAATCTTGTTTAACCTATACCTAACCTTCTTAAGGCTACGCTACAGATCACATTTTTTTTAAGGAAAGGTTAGGT
This sequence comes from Locusta migratoria, assembly GCA_026315105.1. Lineage (NCBI taxonomy): Eukaryota > Metazoa > Arthropoda > Insecta > Orthoptera > Acrididae > Locusta > Locusta migratoria. The sequence continues at coordinate 121,213,371 of CM048745.1, read as the reverse complement.
TAGGTATAGGTTAAACAAGATTTTTTTTCTTTTTAGCACGTGAGGGAGCGTAGCGCCCGAATCTGCGGTTCAGAAACACTATATCGAACATTCGAAATATATCGATGGCAATGCCGTTTCCTGCGACGTACACGGATTCTACCAAATTACCAACTGAGTTAACTTGTTAAAGTTTATCGGCAAGCGTTGATGAACTGGCTGTGTAAATTGCTGTAAAGAACTGTTAATTTTCCTAAGTGGTCGAAGCACTGCACCCTTGGGCAATAACTGAAAGCTCTATAACCTGATTATAAACAGTAAAAGCGTTAAGTGCATTGGGTACACTGTACCGTGTTCCAGACATTAAAAATCTGTTAACAATGTTGTTTAAAAATTACCATTTACAATTTTCTTGTAATATCTTTATTTTAAAGCTCTGCTCAGTTAAAGGGCACGATCAAATGAAATGGTAGGGCAAGGTGTTGATTGTTCAGCCAATGTAAGAACATTTTATTTTTGGGCTATTGAAGGTTAATAAACCTTGCAATAAAGTGTTTGACTTTCAATATAAAACCAGTTCGTTCCACTTCCTACAGAATCTCATGCCTCTGCCTATCAGTTACATGTCTCCATCGGCGGGTATGCTTGCAATAGTTGTGAAATATGAGTTCTTTGTGGAAGGAGGAAGAGGAAGTGTGCCTTTGAAAATAAACGCCTCGGTCGTGTCCTGCAGGTAAAGCGATACACGGAAGCAGTTGGCCAGGTCTTGGTAACGGTAGGTGCGCCCCAACTGCATTACGGCTGCTGTAATGCCACACTGCGGTTAACTCTAACGACTTCTCGCCTAACGAAGAGACTCTCGAGTTGGACTTCCCGCGGCGTTGGAGGTCACGTTTCAGTTTTCCTCGGGCCATGAAGTTTGTACTGCTGCCGAAAACAAAAATACTGACAATGTTCCGAAAGTATCTGGCGAAGCTTAGCACAAACGCAGAGTGATGTAACTTTTTCAGGGTTCGACGTTTCGGTCACTTCTGGAGACAATGACTACTTTTCCAAAGCACGGATACTGCATTTGAAGTAGTTAACATGTCAGAAAGAACAGACGTCACAGCAGTTATTATCTACTCGTATTCAAGGAATGTATAACATAAACTGTGAATGGATAAAGTTGAAAAGCCGGCCGCAGTGGCCGAGGGGACTGAGGCGCTCCAGTCACGGTCTGCACGGTCACTACGGTCGGGGGTTCGAATCTTTCCTCGGGCATGGATATTTATACCGTCCTTAGTATTTGTTAGTTCATAAGTAGTTTGTAAGTTTAGGGACTGATGACCCCATAGTTAAGTACCGTAAGCTATACAAACATTTTTTTTTTTAAAGTTGAAAATGTGTACCCAGCCGGGACTCGAATCCGGGACTCCTGCTTTCAGGGCAGTTGCGCTGACCTCTACACCACTGGGGACACAGCAATCACTACACCTACACGGAATTACTCAAACACGCCACCCGTCAGATAAAAATTCTCAACCTTACCCCTGACCAGTAGAACTCAAACTCGTAGTTATTGTAAAATAATTTTCGTGAGAGTAAGGTCTTAGGAGTGCCCCCGCACTGAAGAAAGGATCATTGTCCGTCGTCGGCATTTCTGCAAGTTGTATACAGGGTGTTACAAAAAGGTACGGCCAAACTTTCAGGAAACATTCCTTACACAAAAAGAAAGAAAATATGTTACATGGACATTTGTCCGGAAACGCTTAATTTCCATGTTAGAGCTCATTTTATTACTTCTCTTCAAATCACATTAATCATGGAATGGAAACATGCAGCAACAGAACGTACCAGCGTTACTTCAAACACTTTGTTACAATAAATGTTCTAAATGTCCTGCGTTAGCCAGGATACATTCATCCACCCTCCCTCGCATAGAATTCCTGATGCGCCGATGCAGCTGGAGAATGGCGTATTGTACCACAGCCGTCCACAATACGAGCACGAAGAGTCTCTACATTTGGTACCGGGGTTGAGTAGACAAGAGCTTTCAAATGCCCCCATAAATGAGAGTCAAGAGGGTTGAGATTAGGAGAGCGTGGAGGCCATGGAATTGGTCTGCCTATACCAATCCGTCGGTCACCGAATCTGTTGTCGAGAAGCGTACGAATACGTCGACTGAAATGTGCAGGAGCTCCATCGTGCATGAACCACATGTTGTATCGTGCTTGTAAAGGCAAACGTTCTAGCAGCACGGGTAGAGTATCCCGTATGAAATCATGATAACGTGCTCCAATGAGCTTAGGTGGAAGAATATAAGGCCCAATCAAGACATCACCAAATAATTCCTGTCCAAAAGTTCACAGAAAATCTGTGTTGATGACGTGAATCGAGGAAGTACAGTACATACTAACGAAACAATAGGGTATTTTGAAAATTGTCTGCACGAATTATTTAAATTTACATTTAAAGAGGATTACTAAAATAAGCTCTAACACGGAAATTAAGCGTTTCCGGACACATGTCCACGTAACATGTTTTCTTTGTGTGTGAGGAATGTTTCCTGATAGTTTGGTCGGAAATGTTCAAATGTTCAAATGTTTGTTAAGCTTAAGGGACTTAACTACGGGGTCATCAGTCTCTAAACTTACAAACTACTTATGAACTACCTACAACTAAGGACGGCACAAATATACATGCCCGAGGGGGGATTCGAACCCCCGACCGTAGTGGCCGTGCAGACCGTGACTGGAGCGCCTCAGTCCCCTCGGCCACCGCGGCCGGCGTTTGGTCGGACCTTTTTGTAACACCCTGTATATGTTCTTTCGGACATTCCGTGCAGATGTTACAGCTGAGTCTCCAGTGATGTATAGGTCGGCGCAACTGCCTAGAAAGCAGATCCGGCTTCGAGTCCCGGCTGAGTATACATTTTCAACATAACCCATTCGCTGATTCGCTGTTAATCTAAGACATTCCATGATTATGAAGCTAACATTGTATTAACAAGTATAAAAGAGGAGAGTAATTAAATGATGAAAATAGAATTAAATAATGTAAACTAGATTTTTCATAATTTGTTTTACGAAATGATTTAATATACATACGTAATCTTATTAATTCTGTTTATTTTATGATGGAAACCTTTATCAACGCACTGATCACTCACTTCCGCACATCTCATGCGATTGACTACATAACATTCTCTACTGTCTCTGTACTTTCCTATACGGAGATGTTTATGCTCTGGGTATCAGAAATCCGGCCGCGGTGGCCGAGGTGACTGAGGCGCTTCAGTCACGGTCAGCACGGCCACTACGGTCGGGGGTTCGAATCCCCCCTCGGGCATGGATATTTGTGCCGTCCTTAGTTGTAGGTAGTTCATAAGTAGTTTGTAAGTTTAGGGACTGATGACCCCGTAGTTAAGTCCCATAAGCTTAACAAACATTTGAACATTTGGTATCAGAAAAACTGTAAGCGACCGAAAAAGTTGCCGGAAATGACGTAATCGATAACGTACCGGAGTTAGATTTCACGAAGAGTTTCTGTGACAGCTCGTTTGCTTTTCCTTGATCTGTATGCGATCGCCTGTGGTTTAAAAACGATCTACGTCATAGATCACGTGACATAATAAACGTTTTTAACCATCGTATTTTGGTGGGTGCATTTTGTGCATTTAAGCATGGCATTTTTTTGGGGTGCATTTTGTACATTTTTGTAGGTAAGCTACTCTGAGAATATAACTCACTTCTGTGCGTGCCGGATTGCCGTTCTGTGAACGTATCAGACGATTATGTTAACGTCGGTAAATGGAGAAAGAGTGCCAAAAATATGGAGAGTTCTTGATGAATAACCCGTTTACGTCTAGTGAATGTCAGGATGAGAAAGCGAGCGAGGTGCCGGAGAGGTAACACACTGGACTCGCATTCGGGAGGATGGTGGTTCAAATCCACCTCCGGCTATCAAGACCTAGGTTTTCCGTCATTTTCTCGAATCAATCGTGGCAAATAACGGGATGGTTCTTTTGAAAACACACGACCGATTTCCTTCTCCATTCTTATCCTAACACTCCGAGAGTAAACTCCCTCTCTAATGACTACTCTGTCGACGAGGCGTTAAAACCTACCAACCAACCTATCTTTTTGCCTAAAAAGCAATGAAAATGAGAGAGAGAGAGAGAGAGAGAGAGAGAGAGAGAGAGAGAGAGAGAGAGAGAGAGAGAGAGAGAGAGAGAGAGAGAGAGAGGGGGGGGGGGGGAATAAAGTGAGTGAAAAGAACAAGTAACAGAAACTACGTATCATACGTCTCATATCACGAAAGTTTTTGAGTACCACTAACAAGCAATAAATTACCTTTTAAATCTCTCCTCCTGTTGAATATATTATACGTCTACGTAACTAGTTAATTATTCGTAATACATCTCCATAATCTGAATTATTTCCAACCAGGAAAGGGCGTAGTTTTTACGTTACAGTCAGAATTAACGTGCCAATTTTGACAGTAATTAATTGCTTTTCGAAGAGCTACGAGAAATTAATCATATATCAATAACAGTAACGTACTGTCAGTCACAGTTAACTGCATTCATTACTGACGATATCGCCATCGACCACATGACGTGGTAGATTGTTTTACGTTTAATTGTAATTTCGTGTTCAACAATTTGCTTTTATTTTTTAAAACTAATTTAGACAACGATGTGACAAAAACAGTAGACGTTAGTAGAAATGTACAAAATAAAATAACAAAAAGCAGATGATCTTTTTACATGATGTAAATATCACACTGTATACTGCCATTGCAGAGAAATTCATCTGACAGTACATATTCGATAATAATATTTGGAAGCTATTACAAAAGTTCGTAAATCTATGGAACTTAATTGCTGTTGTATAAACTTACATAATACTTAAAGTAACCTAAAGACAACAAACATATTCATACCAGAAGGAGCACTTGAAACTCTGACGGCGGTTGCTCCCCGTCGAAGGTTCGAGTCCTCCCTCAGACATGTATGTTTGTGTGTGTTGTCCTTATGTTAGTTTAGTTTTTAAGTCTAGGGATGGCCGCGTGGTCTAAGGCATCTTTCTACGGACTGAGCGCCATTCCCGGTGGAGATAAGAGTCCTTCCTCGTGCACAGGTGTGTGTTTTGTCCTTAGTGTACAGTACGTTAATTTAAATAATTTGGTCCAATAACTTCACAAACATTTGAACTTTGTTTGAGTAAATCTTTTTTATTGTAAAGCGACGAAATATTTGATTTCAATTGAAACGTGTATGAATATCCGTCAGAATTTTTATGTCACTTTGACGTAAGCAGCATACGCGCCTAATATCGCAAAAAACGTAGTTGTATCGAAAGTATAAAACACATATTTTTTGCATTATATTCCACAGTGTAGTCCATATTATTGTATGTATGGTCATTTTGTGCAGATGAATTTTACAATGACGAGCTTAACCAAGGTATTTGTAGCAACTGTTCGATTTACCTTTGCAGTGTGATCAAACACCAGGCAAAGTACACAGAAAAAAAATGCACCCACACAAGTAAACAAAAATATATTCAGTGTCAGCGAAGTATATTGTTCGAAAAATAGAGCACCTATTTGTCGAAGAATGCCATAAAAACAGTACAGCAGTATAGGGCTGCCTATCCCGATTCAAAATGTTCAAATGTTTGTACTTCTAAGGGACTTACCTGCTGCGGTTATGAGTCCCTACTACTACTACAAACTACTAAAAATAATTTCAACTAAGTTACGCTAAAGACCACACACACACACACACACACTCAAGCACACTCAAGCCCACTCAAGCCCACTCAAGCCCGAGGGAGGACTCTAACCTCCGACGGAGAGGAACAGCGCGCTCAGCAGCAAGGCGCCTTGAGCGCACGGCCTTGTCCGCATTGCCAGTATCAGACGCGGCAGGGAATTGTACGAATTATTAAGACGATAGTGCGGACAGGCTGCTTGAAATCCTCGTATGTCCATCTTGTTTAAGACGACTAGGACAGAGCTATATAATCGTTATATAAATACGCTAACACGAAAATTGCGCTACAGATTACTAAGTTATTCGTACAAGAAGGCCAATGCAAGTTACATAATTCGAAAGATTGTTTGTCGTAGATTTGACGAATATAAATATGTGTGCATTTAGCCATGAAAAGTGGTAAAGGAAGTAGAAATTTTCCTATCTACAGCTTGGATCAAGTTCTACATTCTCCAACAATCAGCTCACTGATTGGCTATTCGCCACGACCAAGACGCTGTAATGCAGCGCATCTGCAGTATTAAAATAAGTGAATATCGAAACATGGAGTGCTCCCAACTCACTTTCTTGTGCCGTTCAAATGCTTCATTTTCGCAGTGACTAAGAGTGGTTTAAGGAAATGGATGTTTTCATATGAATGCCGATATAAAGGCTGATGCGCCGGGAGAGGCATCTAGCGGTGCTCGGGTGGAACTACGAAGTCGACATGTTTTCAGCTCTGGAATTCTGAATATCACAGTATCGAAATAACATTATTTCTTGGCGTTGTATAAATATACGATCACCGAAATTGTAGTTCCGTTTGAAATTTTAGACTAATGAAAGTTATATAATTCGAAAATATTATGAGAAGTATATACTTCCGTTTTTATTTGCTATTGTGTCAGGCATTTTCCTTAACATGTAAAACATGCCGATTCATACCTCCCAGTGCCGGTTAAATTTTACCAAATATCCCAGCGGTCTCCTATGATAATGTTGGCAACAGATGCTGAATAATGAGAATCCTGTGAGCCTTCATTTTAGTAAATCACTTGACAATGCTGATGTTTTCTCATGGAATCCGCTTTACGAGGGCAATTATTTTCACTGAGCGGACGAGGGTACATACAAGAACCTGTTAACCATAAAGCAGGAACAGCATTATTTGTTTCCTTCATGGTCTGTACGATACACTAACAGAGTCATTCTATGCGGTTCGAACAAATGGGCAAAGATTTTCTATCGTGTTGTTGATGTTGCCAACATAATCACGCGAGGCCGTCGACATGATACGTAAAATTTTACCCCCAGTGACCATTGTAGACACAATTAATCGATTTTCGAGCTCAGGCAATACTAGTTATTTATAAGTAGATCAACACTCACCTTAGCCGTTAATGTTGAAAATCCGTTATTACAAGTTTCGGTAACTAATACTTACCATTTTCAGATTCCTGTTCAGTTGACTACTATCACATAACCAGAGTCTATATAGATCTCGTTGTAGATCCATTTTTTATACCTGTCTGACAAAGTTGCACTACCAGGTATTAACAGATGACTAAATAGGGATCTGAAGATGGTAACAATGATTTAACGAAACTAGTAATAAAGCACTAGCGTATCAACCGGAATGGGTAGGAGGGAGCATTAAAGTGCAGGCAGAAGAAATAAAAACATTTGCGGTTTGCCGATGACATAGTAATTCTGTCAGAGACTGCAAAAGATCTGGAAGAGCAATTTAATGGAAATGTTCAAATGTTTGTAAAGCTTATGGGACTTAACTACGGGGTCATCAGTCCGTAAAATTACAAACTACTTAAGAACTAGCTAATCCTAAGGACGGCACAAATATCCATGCTCGAGGGGGGGATTCGAAACCCCGACCGTAGTGGCCGTGCAGACCGTGACTGAAGCGCCTCAGTCCCCTCGGCCACCGCGGCCGGCAATTTAATGGAATGGACAGTGTCGTGAAGGAAGATATAAGATGAACATTAAAAAGAGTAAAACGAAGGTAATGGAATGCAATGTCAGAAAATCAGGTGATGCTGAAGGAATTAGATTAGGTAACGAGACAATAAAAGTAGTAGATGAATTTTGTTATGTGGTTAGCAAGATAACTTCTGATGGCCAAAGTAAAGAAGATATAAAATGCAGAATGGCTATTGAAAGGAAAGCGAAATTTGCTGACATCCAATATCAATTTAAATGTTAGGAAGTTCTTTCTGAAAGCATTTGTCTGGAGTGTAGCATTGTAAGGGAGTGAAACGTGGACGATAAGGAGTTCAGATAAACAGATGATAGAAGCTTTTGAAATGTGGTGCTACAGACGACAGATGAAAATTAGATGGGTAGATCACGTAACTAATAAGGAGGTGCTTAACCAAGTCGGGAAGAAAAGGAGTTTCTGGTATATCCTGACCAAGAGAAGGGATAGATTGGTTGGACACAAATCAATAAATGTTCAAATGTTTGTATAGCTTATGGGACTTAACTACGGGGTCATTAGTCCCTAAACATACAAACTACTTACGAACTAGCTAACACTAAGGACAGCACAAATATCCATGCGCGAGGGGGGAATCGAACCCCCGACCGTAGTGGCTGTGCAGACCGTGACTGGAGCGCCTCAGCTTTTTTGTACACATTCTGAGACATCAAGGATTTGTCAATTTAGCATTGGAAGGAAGCGTGTGGGGTAAAAATCGTAGAGGGAGGCCGAGGGACGAATATAGTAAGCAGATTCAAAAGGATGTAGGTTGCCGAACGTATTCTCAGATGAAGAGACTTGCACAGGACAGAGTAGCGTGGAGATCTGCATCAAACCAGGCTGCGGACTGAAGACCACAACAATAACAACAACATTTAAGTGGAGCGAGAAGAGGTTTTCTTTCTTGGAAGAAGATATTTCTGTAATTAAGAAGACAGTTTTCCTTTCTGTACGGCTTTGAAGCCCACGCCGATGAAGGCGATTTATGCCGAGGAGAAGGACGGGCTAAAGGGGAGGATGGAGGCCCGATAAAAAAATAGTGGTAAGACGTCTGCCTAGTAGGCATGAAGATCAGACTTCGATTCCCGGCCGCCGCACAAATTTTAGTTCATTGCTTCACCTTTATCTTTAAAGAAAACATTGATAGGAAATTAACATTTTTGACCAATATCATCAACGTCCCCCCGTGACAGGGAAAAAACTGCTTTAATATTTGCCAAAAACCATATTTTGTTATGTGTAAACATTCGCGAAATAAAAGGGGTATCGTCTAATGTGACATGCCCTGTATATTAATGAAATCTTCTCGGGTTACAAGCCACGTCATGTGGTTTACTGCCCACTAGCTTTCGACAGAGATCTCCTCTGCCATTGTCAAGTGGATGACTGTCATTTCGCGGCCGCTGCCGTGCTTATATAGCCGCGCCGCCGCCAGTGACGTCACTGGTGCCCAGTTCCTTGACCATATATGGCAATGTTTTGGTCGCGCGTACGCCGCGCCCGCTTCAACTCCGCAACTACGGGATCCCAGGCCGTACTGAGCTGCAAACCGCCGTCTTTATTGAGGGTGTTTTCTGAAATTCTAATCTCTACTGCGTCGTTTATTACGCTGTACCAGCAGTTGTTGGCCCGTTTAATAATAGATGTCTCGTCGAAAGCAGTTCGGTGTCCGTTTTCCAAAGCATATTCCACCACAGCTGACTTTTCGGGATATCGTATTCGAAAACACCGCTCGTGTTCTATGCGTCGTTGTTCAATAGTGCGACAGTGTGGCCGACATAAAACTGCCCCCACTCACACGGAATTTTATAAATGTCTGGTGTTCTGAGACCTACATAATCTTTCACAGGCTTCATTAGTTGTCGGATCTTTGCTGGAGGCCTGAAGATTGTGCCAATTTTATGTCTCTTCAGGAGCCGGCTAATTTTCCCTGTTGTGGAGCCACAAAATTGCAAAAATGCGGTCTTCTTGACTTCTTCCTCAGATGTCTTCTGATTTCGTGCCTTAAGTGATATTGCTTGAGCTATTTGTCTCTTACTGTAGCCGTTATCCTTGAAAACTTTGCCTAAGTGGCTAAGCTCGTTTGACAGGTTATCAGCGTCCGATACGGTTACGGCTCTGTGTTCTAAGGTCTTCAGAACAGATTGTTTCTGTGCTGGGCGATGGTAGCTGGTGGCGTGCAAATACCGGTCCGTGTGAGTGGGCTTGCGGTAAACGCTGTGACCCAGACTTCCGTCGGGCTTACGACGGACAAGAACGTCCAGGAATGGATATCGCCTCGAAAACATGCACTCATATTTTGCCCTGTATAGTTTCGAATGAAACAATTTCTATCGCCGTGCTGAAATTGTGTACAATTTATTTATTTAAGGCAGGTTTACAACTCAAAACGTAAACAGGGAGGTGAACGCATGTTTGTCGCTGCCGAATTAGGCATCGTGCCACGAGCAAGTAATACGGAACTAACCATCCGCCTGCTTGATGCGACTGTCCCACTCGCGACCGGAAGTCCAGTAAAGCCTCCAGCGCCGCCACTTGTCGGAACCGCCGATACCGCATCCCGCGCTTCCGTTGATGGGTCGTTGGCGCCCGTTCGGTTTGCCTCTCGGTCCCCTCCCCTCCCCGACTAGCACCATTACCCCCACCACCATCCCCTCCCCTCCCAACGAGCCCGCAGCGGCCCCCTTCCTGCCGCTACCGCTCCCTTCCCCCACCCCTCTCCAGCAAACAGTCGCTACCCCCCGCGCGCAGCTTTTCCGCATCACGTTTCTGCCTCATCTAACCGCCTATCGACCGCTTGTGTTTTATTTGCCTCAAATCCGGTTTGCTCTGTCTGTCTGTCTGCCGCTCGTTCGCTAATAGACGAGTCCTCGGCGCGGCTTTTAGTGGGCCGTTTCCGGACTCTGCGCGCGCCTAGCATTTTCTCCTCTCCCTCCCCCACTCTCCCTGCCTCTAATTTTTTGCCTCCCCACTGCAGCCGTAAGTCCGTAAGTTAAACGGTCTGGGACTGTAATCCGCTCGCACGCGCACGCTCGTTACAGCGAAATTAAGCGGCGCATTTGCCGCGACTGTCCCGCGGTACTTGGGGACTTGTCGTCGGGCTTAAAACGCCAACTGTTTGGTCGATACTAGCTAGACTCGGGCAGCGAGCGAAGCTCGGCAAGCTATCTCGGATTCGCGGCACTGCGCCTCTACTCTTCCTAATCCGAGACTCAAGAGGCAGTTTACTCCACGAGCAGTTGAAGTACCAGTTGGAATGCCATGTAACAGACAGCTTTTTTACGATAGTTGAAACGTCCTATTTCGGCTGTATTCGGACTTTTGGCAGAATCTGGCGACAACCACTCACTGCTGCGAACAAAATCAGCGCGAGATGTATCACACGACGTACTGCTGTGGGCTTTTCCTGGGAGGAAAGCCAGTATTAATTGGAAGCATAAAAGTTGAAAGTTTATTCCGATCTTGATCATTTTACACTTGACCATCAAAACAAGAAGAATGGCATTCTCTATACCAGCATTTCCAGGGCTGGCCCGAACAATTTCGGCGCCCTAGGCAAATATCGCAATAAAACATCAATGTAAAATACACACGGCATCTTGTTTTTTAGTCAAATACATAATCAAAATCTATACATTTCATAAACATATTGCCACTCTAAAATGGGACACATAGTACACTTTTATACTACAATATTACTTTTTTTTATCGTTTTTACATTTAGTCTTTTAAAAAGTTTTGGTTGATAGTTTACATAATTGATACAGTTATAAGCGTCATTATACAAAGAGTCGCACAAATTTAATTTTTCTTGCTTTGGACTTTGCAAAATGTGGGACGATCACCTTTAAATCAATTCTCTGCTGGTTCTCGTTCATTTGACAAAGTTGCCAAACCCACATATCGCAGATATGTTTTATGGGTTTTAATTTCGAGAGCCGGCCGCGGTGGCCGAGGGGACTGAGGCGCTCCAGTCAAGATCTGCACGGCCACTACGGGCGCGGGTTCGAATCCCCCCTCGGGCATGGATATTTGTGCCGTCCTTAGTATAAGGTAGTTGATAAGTAGTTTGTAAGTTTAGGGACTGATGACCCCGTAGTTAAGTCCAATAAGCTTAACAAACATTTGAACATTTTAATTTCGAGAAGTTGATCTCTCCACTGGCTACAGACACACGAAGAGTAACCAACACTCTTAGTGCAGTAACTAAATTAGGGTTTTCCTAAAAAAAAAAAAAAAAGGGCCTCAACAGACTGAAACTCACTGTTTCAAGTGCCGGCGGGCAAGCAAGGTGTGCTGAAATGGCGGCGGTGGGGTATCCGACATCTCACACTACAGCTAAACTGAAATGTTTCGTCCTGTTCCTTTCCTGTAGTCTGTGGACGTATAGTTCCGACAGCAACAAAGATAACTGTTGGGAAAGCCCTCTCCTGCTTCACTTGATGAGACATAGCCAATCTCTTCAATCTACATCTACATCTACATAGATACTCTGCAAATCACATTTAAGTGCCTGGCAGAGGGTTCATTAACCACCTTCATAACTTTTCTCTACCGTTCCATTCTCTAACAGCGCGCGGGAAGAAAGAACACCTAAATCGTTCCGTTTTCGTTCTGATTTCTCTTATTTTATTGGGATGGTCATGTCTCCCTAAGTAGGTGGGTGCTAGCAAAATATTTTCACATTCAGAACTAAAAGTCGGTAATTGAAACTTCGCAAACAGATCACGCCGCAATGAATAACGTCTTCCTTTTAATGATTTCCACCCCAATTCGTGCAACATTTCCGTGACGCTTCCCCCCCCCCCCCCGTAACGTGATAAAACAAAACGAGCTGCCCTTCTCTGAACCTTCTAAATATCTTCCGTCAGTCCCACCTGGTGAGGGTCCCACAAGGGGCAATGAGAGAGACAGAAACTCACAATGTCTTTGTGCATCACAAAACCATACTTAAGAACAATTATTTATAGCGTCATTATGAACAAATAGAACGGGCGGGGAGAAGATTTCATTCAAACGAGGGGTTTTTACAGAAACTAATAGCTATTTTGAGGCTTTGACAATTCCTTTTATTCGGAAGGGATCAATAAATGAGAACAGCGTTGGACGAAGTGTATAAGTCAAAAGGGACACTATGTCGTAAAATAAAAATATGGTTTTCCCCAAAAACGTTAGTAGTCTATTTTTGCACGAACTTTTCAAGCGGCTCTCGTATATTTGAAGTCTTGCCTTCATAGTCAAGTGCGATGCGAGAACGGACATTCCCTGTGCCTTTACTTGTTTTCTGAAACCAAAATAATCGTCTCCTGAGAGGTACCCAATTTTCTTTCCCGTTGGAAAGCCATTCCCAGTATTTGATAATGTAGCCGATAGCGACGTAGCGACACTCCGAACCGCAATCAGATCTCAATTCGAAGCGCCGCGAGGCAACAGGAAATTAATATTCTAGCTGACAGCCGGCGTGACCTTTGCGCGTGCTCAGTCGGCCAGGAAATTGCCACCACTTTTGCGCTAATTTAATCTCGCGGGACGAAAATTGCGGAATGTGGAGACGTCGTTTCCGCTCGCGCGAATTCGTTGGCGTGTTCAGAATCGCAGTCGTCTCCCGCCGCCGTGGCAAGTGCCTAGAGAGAGGAAATGTTGCAGAAAATTTACCGCAGCTCTACAGAGCTCTGCCCTCGACGTGGCATGTGCAGAAACCAAAATGACTCTGGCTGTTAGCGGCGCGTCACAATGTTCCTATGATTGCCGCTGTTGCTAACGGCTGAAATGGCATTTGAGGTATGCCAGAGCACTACTAATGAGCTGCTTTTATTCTTCTGTGCTCCGTAAAGTAATTAGAGGAAAAAATTCCTTTCTCTCGGCGAAAATAAGTTCTGTAGAGGTTATTCGTTCGACTGGTCCTTTTGACAATATGCAGTGCTGGAAAAACGGATACAGCAGCAAAGTTCTCCAGTTCTGAACAATTACAGGCACAAACAATTCCATGATTGTGTCAACAGCCGTAATATTTTTCATAAAATGCTTTTAAAACCATCGGTCTATTGACCGAAACTATTAGATATATAGGGTAAGGTCGGCTGAATTGGGTCAAAATTTGTTAAAATCTAAATAAGACAAATTTACAAACAAACAAATTTTCATTGTATATCCACAAAAACTATGTTCTTTTGTTTATAAATTCAAATATGTAACACTTCGTAAATAGTGTTCACATAATAAATCTGAAAGCTGAGCTGCATGACCCTATTCGCCTTCTTCAAGTAAGGGGAATCGGGTCATCAATTTGGCGAATAGGGTCAGTACAAAAATGTATGCACCTCTTTAAAATAACAACACATTTTCCATAAATAAATCTCTTCTTCCCTACTACGCCAACACAATTCTCATGGTACCATTCCCTGCCATTTCCTTGACATTGAATCCAGTCACCGAGTTTCGCCGATATTGAATCGCTGTATTTAATGTTGCAGAGTTCACAAGATATGTCAATGTCATCTGTTTCTTCGGAGGATTCTGATGAACTTGACGCTGATGATTCATACTGTAGGTCTTGACTGTTCTTAACCTGCAGTTTCAGCAAACTTTTGGTCTGGGATGAGATTTTTTCTCCCTTCCAATCTATTTTTTTGTTGCATTTATGTTTTCTGTGGATGTAAGAAGTAGTGCTTTATGTTTTCTGGATAATCCTTTCCACTTTGCAGTCGCCGTTGTAGACAGGAATGCGGTACCCCAATAAATTCCACTGCATGGCGCTGACTTCTACCCTCCCGGTAGGTTTCTTTTGTAGTTCCCCATCTGCAAAACATTCCAAAAACGAATTAATAAAAAAACGAAACAATATAACAACTCCAATGAATGGAAATAAAAGCATTGACCCTTTTCACCCGGATTGCAATGACCCGATTCGGCAGAAATGCAAATTATTTTTTCCCTACGTTGGTATTCCTGCACAAGGATATCTACGCCCCGTTAACACCATAACCTTTTCTCCATTATATAAACTTACATCTAAACGAATAGTTAATAAATTACTAAACGAATTACCAGAGATATATGAATTTGAATCCAAAGCTGTTTTACAAAGGAGAAAATTTTAAGAACTTACCACAAACAGCGCCTTTTTCAACAAATTTCAAAACAACAACGAAGACGCCTGACAACGTCTATCACTTTCCAACTCATACACATAGTCCCAACAGTCACCTCAGTGTGGCAGCGCTTCCCATACTACTTCGTACATGGCGATTAACCGGGAATTTCTAAAATTAACCCGCTTCATCTACCGGCCCGATTCGGACGACCTTACCCTAAGGTTTATAATAAACAGCCGAATAGCGCCGGGTTCTCTTCCCAGATAAAGGAAGATTTTGTGTTGAGTCCGACAATCGTCGTTCCCTAACCTGGAGATAGCTTGAAGGTCCTAACAGTCCTGCTTATGTGCAGGGCACATCACCATATTATGGTGGTGGACCAATGGTGTGGTGAGAAGTCAGTATTGCAGGACGTCGTTCACAATGTCGCTTTCTCTGCTCAGAGGTATAGAGACGAGGTCCTTCGAACTTTCGTTGTTCCCTAAGCTGGAGCCGTAGGAGATGGGTTCCTTCTGGTTGGCGATAACGCTCGTCGACAAAGAGCTTCACTGGTTCACAACATGCTAGAAACTGTGCGAATTGAACGAATGGAGTGGCCAGCCTGTTCGCCGGACTTACACCCGACTGAGCATGTCTGGGATGCATTTGGCAGACACATTGCTGCCAGATTAGCACCTCCCACAACGGTTGCAGAATTGGATATTGCACTCGTGGAAGAATGGCCAAATATCCCTCAAGAGCTGATTGATAACCTCATACTGACCATGCAACACATGTGTGCAACTGTACTGGTCGTCTGAGGTGATCATACACCATATTAGAGGTCAACGAGAATGTGGTTTTCACTATTATGTCATCTTCACTATTATGATTCTACGCTCTAAGCAAAGGCCATGTAATCCTCAAGTAGAAAGTCGAGCCAGCTAAATATCGTACTGTATCACACAGAAATTACATTTGTAACCAATATCTGAATAAAATACGTTGTCATATGTATATTGTCTCACTAGCTGAAAACCTGGCGTTGCCCGGGTATTTATTTCTTCCTGCCTTGACTTAGTACTTCTCCTATCCCTTCTCTCTCTGTCCATCTCCCTTTTTTAATATCATTAACGGAGAATATATACGAAATAATTACGTTTTCCTTTACCGAGGCAAGTTGTCTGAATGTGAATATTACATCAGTACATCTACTTTTAATAGGTGTAAAGTAACGCAATGCACATTTATCTACGAAGTTTAAATAACAATTACTTTGGTTAATTTCACTAATTTTTGAGGAAATGTCGCTGATAAAGCGGAATTGAAAATATTCTTATCAGATTGCAGAAATCTATGCACTTGCCGTTTATTAGGAAAGTAAGTAGTGTAGATCAAAAATGCACTCGTTTCGAAGAATCTAATCACGAAATTCAACAATTATGATTGTAATACTATCACAGATCGACCACTTGTAATGCGCGAAGCGTCAAATTGATTTTTTTAAAGAGATGTATTAAAATAAATTTCTTTATTATTCCAGAATGAAACTTTCACTGCGTAGCGGAGTGTGCGCTGATATGAAACTTCCTGGCAGATTAAAATTGTGTGGCGGAACCGGGACTCGAACCTGGGACCTTTGCCTTTCGCGGGCAAGCGCACTACCGTCTATGCTATCCCGACACGACTCACGATGCCGCCTCACATGGCTAAGCCATGTCTTTACCACATCCTTTCTTCCAGGAGTGCTAGTCTTGCATGGTTCGCAGGAGAGCTTCTGTGAAGTTTGGAAAGTAGGAGGCGAGGTACTGGCGGAAGTAAAGTTGTGAGGCGGCATCGTGAGTCGTGTCGGGATAGCACAGTCGGTAGTGCGCTTGCCCGCGAAAGGCAAAGGTCCCAGGTTCGAGTCCCGGTTCCGGCACACAATTTTAATCTGCCAGGAAGTTTCTTTATTATTGCTTTATTTATTTATTCTTATATTTCCTTATCTGTGCTTTGTGTATGTGGAGGTTTTCTTGGAAAGGGAGAAGGTGTCTGTCTCTACTGGTCTGTATGATTTTCATATCTTCTTCTATAGTGTTGTTTAAGGTGGTCAGGAAACGTTAAGTGGTTTGAACCATACTTACACGCTGCTGTGTTATTTGTATCTAGTGTCGAATGTTCTGCCAGTCTGTTACTCACCAGTTAGTAAGGGCAGCCAATAAGTGCGTTATACTGCCATCTAGTGTATCGGTTATGCCTACGTAGCAAATAAGAAATCTATGCCGGTGAGACGCTTCACAAGTGTTCCTTGCTAGACACGCCGGGCTATTAGTGAGTGGCTACTCCGGTTACCAGGTGCTTCTGCGTGCACCACGAGCCGCGGCAGAGCAGGTCTGAGGGTTCCCTCCTGGCAGTTAATCACTCAGCCACTAGTCCCTACTGCTGCTGATTAATCGGGCTCTCACACGGCCGTGACCGAGCCAATTAATTAGTCTGGCCGGCGTGTTGGCAAACGGGCTCGGTGCGGTAATTTTTAATCCAGTCCGTTTTATTTTCTCTGGTAAGTGTTAATCCGATATAAATTATACATGCTGCAGTTTAAAACCCGTCCAAAACGTGACCGACGGTGGCGTTTGAGTGACTGTGCACAGTGTCCGACCATGAGTACAAGTGATGAGGCGACTGAGCCCTGTATCGCTGATAAAAGACTTTGTATCATCAGTCTGACAGTAAAAGCTGACTGTGTCGGTAGTAGAGGATGACTCAGAAAAACGGGAACGTTTCCCCAATCCAATAAAACCTGAATGATGAAGGAAAGAAATATAATTCATCATAACTGAAATCTACACAATGAGAGGTTCCCGTTTGTAAGACACAACTAAACTATATGTGCGAATAAACAAATCCTATGCTTACTCGTTGTCTTCATACTTTTGCATCATGTAAATTAGAATTCTCACGGTTGTAACATCTGACTTTGTTCAAATGTTTGTAAATCTATCGGACCAAACTGCGTGGTCATCAGTCCGTAGCTTACAAACTACTTGCCGCGGTGGAGTAGCCGAGCGGTCTAAAGCGTCTCGCTGCGGAGCGCGCGGTTGCTCGCCGTGGAGGTTCGAGTCCTCCCTGAGGCGCGCGCGCGCGCGCGCGCGCGCGTGTGTGTGCGTGTGCGTGTGCGTGTGTGTGTGTGTGTGTGTGTGTGTGTGTGTGTGTGTGTGTGTGTGTGTGTGTGTGTGTGTGTGTGTTGTCCTTAGGTTAGTTTACCTAGGTTTAAGTAGTTTGTAAGCTACGGAATGATGACCACGCAGTTTGGTGCGTTAGATTTACAAACATTTGAACATTTTTACAAACTACTTAAACTAAGGTAAAGTAACCTAAGGACAACACTCACACACGCACCCATGCCCAAGGGAGGCCTCGAACCTCCGACGGCGAATAACCGCGCGCTCCTCAGCGAGGAGCCTTAGACCGCTCGCCTACTCCACCGCGGCAACACCTGACTTCACATACACTTTATAGAGGTAAGGATTACACGAAGCCAAAAATAAATAAATAACAATTGCAGTAAAATCTTTACTCTGTGGTTTTTTTTAATAAAGTACTTTCCTAATACCAAAGATGAATCCTAATTTTTACCAGTTTGCAGCAAACGAACTTTGGTCTCACAGAGAAACATTGATTGTCGACGAATAATTACTGCTGCATTGGCCCTGTAACCTTTAGCACTTACCTCGTGGATGACGCCTTTCTCGAAAGTGTTTGAATTAGCCGTCGCAGCGTCGCGCATGATTAAAATTAATATTCATTATGGGGAAAAGAAACAGATGAGATTTCATACCTGTGAATATTCTGATTGAACTTCATTTACTCTGACAATGCCAAAACCCTACAATAACTAGTATTGCCCCTGAGATTCAGGGAGGAAACTTCTAACTATGGCAATAAATCTCAATAAAATAAAGGCAGAACAAATGGCATAAGATTTAAATTTCTGTATTGATTCATATTGGACATAACTTACAGAAATGAGTTACGAAATTTCTTTACAAACGACCTTCCTATTTCACAAAACATACTATAAAACTGTACTATGCATGACTTCCTACCATCTATCCTACCATCCAACTTAAAAAAAAAAAAAATACCAGCAGTAACACTACCACTACTGCCGGTATTACCACTGGCTTCGCAGCGCCAGAGATACCATTACACGCAGCATAGCTGCTCACAGATGTTACTGCGAACTTGTTACATCTATGTGTAATTAATATCGACTTTCTCAGTGAAATGTCAAATGAAGAACAATGTTTACGAAGGGCATCTCATGTAGAATTTCTTATAATACATAAAAACAGTAGCCTTACAACAAATTTGCCATTTACGAAACATGGATGTTATTTATCAATTTTTAAAAATTACATCCTTTAGATGACGTCTTCCTATACGAATACATTCGTGAAATCTGCTGTGGAGATTCATAATTGACCGCTGCAACATCAAAACTGGGACACACACACCCACGGTTCTTGGTCGAGTCGTGTAGACTTTTCTCTTGAGGTAGCCCCACAAGGAAAAAAATATCACAAACGGGTGAATCTGGTGATCTCGGGGTCAGGGAATGTTACCGAATCGTGAGATAATCTGGTTACCGAACAGTTCTCGCACACATACCATTCATTGTCTGCAGTGTGTGATGTCGCTCCATCCTGTTGAAAGCAGGCTTCTTGAACGTTTGGAATGTTGTTCATGCAGGTGTAACGAAAGTTCGTAAGATCTCTACGTAACGATCAACATTGATAATTGTTGTGCTTCCACGTTCATTTTCGGAAAAATACGGTCAGATAATCCCATGTGATGAAACACGACACCATACTTTACTAGCGAGTAAAGAGCGCTCATGAACGCCCTTAGGAGTAACAGTACCATAGGACTCGCCACTCCAACTGTGAAGATGGCTCAACATTGGGTTGAAACTGGTTGGCAATAAAGAACCAATAATGCTCTCAGGACTTTATATATATATATATATATATATATATATATATATATATATATATATATATATATATATATATATATATATATATAATTATTAGAAGAGCGCTGTTACTGAAAGGAAGCACAATCTTTCCAAAAATATATACTGTTTTTATCGAAACAGTATTACTCAAGTGAGTTTTCTACATCTACATGGGATACTTTGCAAATCACATTTAAGTGCCTGGCAGAGGGTTCATAGAACCACCGTTATACTATTTATCTCCCATTCCATTCTCTACTAGCGCACGGGAAGAAAGAACACCTGAATCTCTCCGTACGAGCTCTGATTTCACGTATTTTATTCTAATGATCATTTCTACCTATGTAAGTGGGAGTCAACAATATATTTTAGTATTTGGGGGAAAATGTTGGCGATTTGAGTTTCGGGAGTAGCCCACGCCGCAGCGATAAGCGCCGTTGTTGTAATGATTCCCATCCCAGATCCTGTGTCATTTCCGTAAAGCTGTCTCCCCTGAATCGTGACAATACGAAACAAGCTGCCCTTCTCTGCACTCTTTCGATGTCTTCCGTCAAACCCACCTGATAAGGATTCCACACTGGGCAGCAAAACTCCAAAAATGGACGGACAAGCATAGTGTATGCAGTCTCTTTTGTACTTCTGTTGCATCTTTTAAGGGTTCTGCCAATAAAACGCAGTCTCTGGATCGCCTTTCCCACAACATTACCTTCTTGTTCTTTATAGTATAAGTCTGAAGAAATAGTAATTCCTAGGTATTTTGTGGAGTTTACGGCCTTCACTTTTCATTGATTTATCTCGTAAACAAAGTTTAACGGATTTCTTTGCGTACTCACGTGGACGACTTCACACTTCTCATTATTTAGCCAATTGCCAATTTTTACACCATAGTGATATCTTATTCAGATCGTTCTGCAGTTGGTTTTGATCTTCAGATGATTTTACTAGACGGTAAATGACGGAGTTATCTGCAAACAACCTAAGAGAGCTACTTAGATTTTCCCCTTAAATCGTTTATGTAAATAAGGAACACCAGAGGACCAATAACAGTACCCTGTGGAACGCCCGATATCACCTCTGTTTTAGTCGATGCCTTACCATCGATTACTACGAACTGTGTCCTCTCTGACAGGAAATCCCCTTTCCAGTCGCAAACTTGGGGCGATATACCATAACCACGCAATTTGATTAAAAGCCGTATGTGAGGTACGGTGTCAAAAGCCTTCTGGAAATCAACAAATACGGAATTGATTTGCGAACCCTCGTCGATAGCGCCCATCACTTCGTGTGAATAAAGAGCTAGTTGTGTTTCGCAGTCACTTTTATCGTGGTAATTTCATTTTTGGCCACATAATGCTAGTCAGTCGTTGTCATTTAACTTCGGGTTTAGCTCACTATTCTTTTTCATCAAACATGTTTAACTGTTTTGTGTACGTTGTCATTGCGGAGGGTACTGCCTCTAGTGCAACGTACACCCGACACAACCTCCCCATCAAGTTTTAATCTATTACTTCTTTGCAACTAACTCTGTTCGCAACTGATTTTACCGACATACACCACTTCTAACTTCTACAAATGAATATATAATTGTACAATAGTGCAATATATAATTCAATAAATATTAGATCATATATACTGCGATGGGTGAAAACCTGTCGCATCATGCAACACGTATTCCAGTCACCTTAAAGAAATTCCTGGAAAGCTGACAGTAGTGTTGAAAACTTTGAGCTCTGAAGCACACACGGATGCAGGCGACAGCAATATCGTCTATAGAGTTATAAGGAAAGGAAGGGAATGAAACAGTGTACATCGAACGAATACCCATTATTTACGACAGATCTGGCTTTTAACTTCAAGAGACTGTAGTTTCCAGTGAAACTTGCAATTTCTATTACGATTAATAAACCACAGAGAAATCTATTCAATACTGTGGATTTGACTTGCCTATGTTTCTCCCACAGACAACTTTGTATCACTTGCTCAGGAGTGGGCTCACCAATGCAATTATTCACATTAGATCCTGGACAAATAACTAGAAAGATTGTTTCTAATTAAAGTTGTGTATTAAATGAATGAATTAATGTTACCTCTCCTTTCTATTTTGTTTACTATCTTTGTTTGGATACTGTACTTAAAACTTTGTATATTATTCAAGGCAGCATTATATCTTACATATTATCTGAGAAATATAACATCTTATTAGAAGAAATGAGATGGACAGAGAGAGAAGGCTTGAATACACAAATAAATTCCCAGGCCTCCCCAGGTTTACACCTACTTCTGTATAAATGTTCTACATCCCTCACACACAGCGGAGAGAATTATTTGACAATTATTTTCTGCAAAACCGTGGTAAAACCTCGTATGGCCGCTTTAAATAAAAGACGACTTATTCTGTAAAATTCTCTCCATATTTCATAGGCTGGGACACCTGCCGTATATAGTAGGAGATTGAAGAAAATTTCAGCAGCTGTGTTGATATCCGTTTAATTAATAATGCTACCGGTTTCGGTTCTACATTAGGGCCATTCTCAGACCCCGTTATGTAACTGTCGCAAGTTATTGTACATCCAAAACGGGTGGTCTTTATCTCAGCGTTTATCAAGTATACTGAAAGGCAGTCAGCACCCGTACGAAACTTCTGGTTCGTCTACGCCTTCTCCAGTTAGTGGGGAAAATGCAGTTTATTTTAGTGCGGTAATACCGTAAATCTTTTTAAATAACATCACGAATGAAATTCTCATTACTCTCTTTCGAAACGTTTTCTGTAATTATTTTTCCGACTTGTCTGCGACAAAACAGCTTGTTTTCCCTACGATATTATTTTAACTGAAACGCAGTGTTTATATGGTTTCGGTTTTATTAAATTTATATTTGTTCTTTATGCGCCGAGCACGCCTCGACAAATTGGGTAACGGGCTACCGCTTCCGCGTTCAATTTGAGCGTGACGTGCAGTACGTCAACCGGAATATAATTTTACGTGGTCTCTTCCCTCCCACCTTTTTTTGTACACGTTTAGCTTGTCGCTGTATCCTGAGCCGACAGATGGTTATCAGAGTAATTGAAATACCGGCAACAATATGATCTGAACGGCGATAAAGATGATTAAGCTGTCGTACAGATTCAATTAATTTGTAGAATGGCTGCATAACAAAAGTGAACTGTTTGAAGAGGAATTTTGTACCGTACGGTATGCAGGACATTAGGCAAACGCTAAGCATATTCTCTGCTCTAAAAATGGGAACAGATGCTTGTAGCTCGTAAGTAGACTGATTCACTGTGGTAGATAAAGTGTCTAAAATTCGTCATTTTTCGATTGACGGATGTTCTGATAAGGAAACAATGATCACCCTCAGTACTCGTACCCAGTTTCAGGGACGTGGTTCAACTGTAGAAATATGCTCTAAATACCTGGTGCTAGATTCCAGGCCGGCCGCGGTGGCCGAGGGGACTGAGACGCTTAAGTCACGGTCTGCACGGCCACTACGGTCGGGGGTTCGAATCCCCCCTCGGGCATGGATATTTGTGCCGTCCTTACGATTAGCTAGATCATAAATAGTTTGTAAGTTTAGGGACTGATGACCCCATAGTTGAGTCCCATAAGCTATACGAACATTTGATTTACTAGATTGCAGCCTGTCTGGTTTTCCTATGAGGTTTCTTGTTTGCTATTAATGCCTTAACTGTCGGGATTTCGAGTTCGTGTATCTGCACCGTCCATAGGTGCATTTAGGATAGTCTTTAAGCACCTTTTTTGGAGAACTTGAAATTTTTGGACGTTAATGTCTCTGACAGTACCCAGGATATGCAGCCATAGAGTATCGTAGGCAGGATGGACGATTTGTATAGTCTGACATTTGTAGTTTGGCGAAGTCTCTGCCTGCTAAGGGACGTGTAGAGTCCATGTATTGCCTTGATCATGCGCTCCCTTTTCTTCTTGATGTGTAACTGAAACTTCAGAGGCGTATCGAGAATCACTCCTATATATCGTGTGTTGTCCGTCCATTCGAGCTCTTGTCCATTGAGTTTAAGTCGCCTATCCAGTTCTTGGTAAACAGGACAGTTTTTTTTTTTTTTTACATTGACCTTTACTTTATTGTCTGCTACCCAAACGTGGAATATGTCAAAAATGTTCAAAGGTCTCTAAATCTATCGGACCAAACTGCGTGGTCATCAAAAAAATGTTTGTATAGTCTATGGGACTTAACTACGGGGTCATCAGTCCCTAAACATACGAACTACTTATGAACTACTTACGAACTAGGACGGCACAAATACCCATGCCCGAGGGTGGGTTCGAACCCCCGACCGTAGTGGCCGTGCAGACCGTGACTGGAGCGCCTCAGTCTCCTCGGCCACCGCGTGGTCATCAGTCCGTAGCTTACAAACTACTTAAACCTAGGTAAACTAACCTAAGGACAAACACACACACCCATGCCCCAGGGAGGACTCGAACCTCCACGGCAAGCAACCGCGCGCTCTGCAGCGAGACGCTTTAGACCGCTCGGCTACTCCACCGCGGCGGAATATGTCCAGCTGGTATTGCAACCTGTTAATTGCCTGCAGCTTGTCAGTAAGAGCTTGTAGTAATAGTTTAGAGGGAACAAAACTAACAGGTCATTAGTCCCTCAGCAGAGCTGTATCAGCCGCAAACAGAGCCAATAAGGTGCGCTGCGAAACGTTCAAATGTTTGTAAACCTATTTGACCAAAATGCTATGGTCATAAGTCCCTATACTTACAGACTACTTACACAAACTAACCTAAGGACGACGACACACACACACACACACACACACACACACACACACACACACACACACACACACACACACACACACGGCCGAGGGAGGACTCGAACCTCCGACGGCGAGCAACCGCGCGCTCCGGAGAATGGCGCTTTAGACCACTCGGCTACTCCATCGCTACTCCATCGCTGTCGTTGACATAAATTGTAAACAGGGACGGCTACAATACCGAAATTTATTAATTATAGTAATTGAGTCCGAACAGCAAACACTGTGTGGGTGTGCAAGTGTGTCATAAGAACGAAACTGAAAAAAGGGGTTAACTGGCGAGAAGGTGCCGCTTTAATAGAAAAATAGTCCCAAATTTTTAAAATATTGTACAGTGGGATTGTTTGCCGATGATTATATTTAAGAAATTGTACCAGTATACGTCAAATGTTCTCGACAGTGAGGAGAGGAGAGGGGATTAATTGTGAGCAAATGCTTCGTTTAATTTGGATTTATGTTACTTGTTCTTAATCTGTTTATAATAGTAACTTCTTTTCACGTATAAGGTCACCTTGTAAAACCAAGGGTGATGAGGAATCTGTTGCTGAATCGCCCATTACCATGTATCTTTGACGTTACGATCTGTGTCAACTTGCTTGACAGGCGATACTACGAAAGTCACTGTCTGGTAGGCGTATGCCGGTGATAAATGAACGCATCGACATTTTCGCTAGTTAGAACCGAGTGCTGCTAACACAATGGACTCGCATTGGGGAAGACGGTGGTTCAAATCTACGTCCAGATTTAGGTTTTCCTTGATTTCCATAAATACCTAGGTGATTCCTTTGTAAGGGCAAGGCCGATTTCCTTCCCCATCTTTACCCAAAAGTCCGAACCTGAACTCCGTCTCTAATGACCACGCGATCGACGATAAGTTCAAAATGTTCAAATGTTTGTAGAGTCTATGGGACTTAACTACGGGGTCATCAGTCCCTAAACTTAGAAACTACTTATGAACTACTTACGAACTAGGACGGCACAAATATCCATGCCCGAGGGGGGATTCGAACCCCCGACCGTAGTGACCGTGCAGACCGTGACTGAAGTGCTTCAGTCCCCTCGGCCACCGCGGCCGGCAAACAGGGGTCGACAAGGGGTACGCGAGCTTACACCGCATATTGCTAGAAATGCCGGTTTCTGTGCAATAATTACCCTTTTTGAACCAGTGGAGATATTCCAAAAAATGACACCATACGTCATAAGCAAATGAAAATAAACTACTTTTCATGTTTCACTACCTCATAGTTTACAACTGTTCGAATGGTAAACAGTGCAGCGTTTAATTTTTGGATAGGATCCTGAACATGGCCTTTCAACGATCTGAATGCCTAGAAATTAGAACTGCTCAGTTTCACTTATGATGTGCCTATTCTGTATTATTGAAATGCTAGTTTTTGTTGAGTTGTGTGTTTGAAACTGTAAAAAACTGATTCTTACTGTGATTTAGCATCGATTTAATTTCTATGAGCCATAAACTTTATTTCTACAAATGAATTATTTGATACTGTATCAATATTGTCGTCACCTTCCTTCACTATCTAGCTAGTGTCATCAGGAAACAGAAATTTCTTATAATATCTTGTTATGCTAGAAGTCATATCATTTATATAAATGAGAAACAATAGTGGGCTCAGAACAGAACCCTGGGGCAATCCCCACTTAACCCTTTCAGTCCCACATTTCGAATTCAGCTTTGGAAAAATTAAAATTCAGTGTTTTCTGTATTAATACAGTGCACTAAACATAAAAAATGTGTTTTAAAAATTTTGATCGCTTTATTGTTTTTTTTTATTATTATTATTCAAATATTTCATGCGCAACACAGACGTTTGTATCGAGGTACTTTGTTGATAGCTAACACTGTCAGATCAATAATGCTAGCATGTTCTTCGCCACAACACCAAAGACAAGACTATTCACTACTGAAATAAAATAACATTAACCGCACTCACGCTCACACTCAGCAAAGTAGGCCTACAGATGGCAACGTAATGCAACCTTAAAGACGGATAAATTAATGCCTCAGAAGTGGCTACACTCTTTGCCAAGCGGCAAAATGTCGTACTAGAACCATGTTGTTCATGACAGCAATGCTACTTTAAGAGCTGATACACAAACTACGGTATAAATAGGCTTTTAATACGTCGTTGTCGAGGAACAAAACTGGGAATGAAAGGGTTAACTGTGCCCCATTATGAATACAACGGTTTCTTAGTAGCCGCTCGGAAATGACCGCGCGGTCTATGGTGGCATGTCACAGATTGCAAGGCCATTCCCGTCGGAGATTAGAGTCCTCCCTTGGCCATTGGTGTAGTGTGTGTGTGTGTGTGTGTGTGTGTGTGTGTGTGTGTGTAAGATAGTTTTTAGTTCTTGTAGTGTGCAAGTCTATGGACCGATGACTATCGCAGTTTGGTGTCTAAGTTTAAAAAATATTTTTTTTTACTTTCAATATATCATATGCTACTAGATTTATAGATTTATCGTCGTCAGCCTCCGTAAGATTCTGAAAAGTACTCATCAAGTCCGTGCACATTAACTATTAATTATTTTCTTGAGATGTAAGTTCACTACTTACGTAATAGCTTGATGAATGTCATCGTACAACTCGGCCGTTAATATCGACACATCTATTGGCAGTTGGAAAAATTTATCGTACCCTGTCCGTCCATCATAAATTGCGGCTTCTGCAGAAACATCTGTTTTGGAACGATCGTTATACAATTTCCGCCAAGCATGGCAATTCTGATCCAAACTTGACAGTGTAGAGCAGAGCTTTCCAAACTGGGTGTCGCGAGACTAACAAATATAGACTCTAAAAAAAAAAATAAAAAAAAAGAAACTTGTCATAAAATAACACAAAACATCGTTCTCTTTATACTACCCGGAAGACTCGCCTGCAGCTTATCATCTTTCTCTTCATTCAGTGCACCACAGACCACGTATTAAAGGTATGATTGGTGCACATTATTTGCGTGCTCAGCCGCTAGGCGGCAGCTCTGCATCAGCACTTAAGCGTTTTTTAATGGATTTATCAAAGCCACGTCACCCTCAGTAGCGTTTGTTACAATTAAGTCAGTCAATGACACAGTGGCTGTAAAAGCTGTCACATATGGTCAAAGCAGTCACAATTGTCCACTGACTAAAGCAATTCAGTAGCGATGTTTAGTATGGAGTATGGCCGGGTGATTAACGGAGATTAATATTTTAAATGCAGCGATCGTTGGTTCGAACCCTGCTACGCATTAATATTTTTTCTCTGTTTCCTGTATGTAACAAATTCTGGGACCAGAAATGACATTCATATTCTTACTTGTCACAAATATTTATCCATTTTTTTCGAATATGTCGGGACTCCTGAGGTCGTGGTGAAGCAAAAACCTAACAATATAACTAAAATAATAATTCATCACTTGTCATAAATACATCCTCTTTATTTCTGAAAATAATGTGATAATACTGGACTGAAGGGGAACAGCCACTGTGCTGTCTATATCAGTAATCCGAGCAGCTAATTTCCAGATACCGTTTTCAATCGATCCAGCAAACTGGAATCTGGCCCTGACATGTACACACGACAGCGAAACACGGTTTCCGAAATTCAGTTTTCGTGTTTCGAAAGTTGGGTCGCGTGTACAAGAAGCAAGTATTACTGTGTGAGTTAGGCATTGTTGTCTGCAGTGTTACTCTGTTGTACATCTCCGTAGTTCCTAATGTTTCCTTTTCTTGCAATGAGTGTACGTAATTGCTGCAGTCAGGATGAACATTAAACATGTCAATGCGTACGAGGATTTCAGTTTCGTTTACAAACTACATTTAAGCGACACTTTATTTTCGCCCCCCCCCCCTCCCCCGCTAGAACAATCTAAATTCTACCATTTGTATGTATATTAGTGAAAGGGTGTTTGCGCAAAACTGTAAGCTATAAAAGGATGTCGCCATGAGGAAAAGTTTGGAAAGCACTGGTGTAGAGGCTCTCATTTCAGTCGGGATTATTAACTGTTATTACATGATCGCCATACGCAGCGTAATGGAAGTGATGGGTGCTATCGACAAAGGTTCGCAAATCGATTCCGTGTTTCTTGATTTCCAGAAAGCTTTTGTCACCGTACCTAACAAACGGCTTTTAATCAAATTGCGTGGTTATGGCATATCGCCCCAAATTTGCGATGGGATAGGGGATTTCTTGTCAGAGAGGACACAGTTTGTAGCAATCGATGGTAAGGCATCGACTAAAACAGAGGTGATATCGGGCGTTCCACAGGGTAGTGTTATTAGTCCTCTGCTGTTCCTTATTCACATAAACGATTTACGGGAAAATCTAAGTAGCTCTCTTAGGTTGTTTGTCCAGGAAAATCATCTGAAAATCAAAACCAACTGCAGAACGATCTGAACAAGATATCAGTATGGTGTAAAAATTGGCAATTGACTCTAAATAATGAGAAGTGTGAAGTCGTCCACATGAGTAAGGAAAGAAACTTTGTTTACAAGATAAATCAATCAAATGTGAAGGCCGTAAACTCCACAAAATACCTAGGAATTACTTCAGACTTAAATTGGAAAGAACACGTAGATAATATCATGGGAAAGGCAAACCAGAGACTGCGTTTTATTGGCAGAACCCTTAAAACATGCAACAGAACTACAAAAGAAACTGCATACACTACGCTTGTCCGTCCATTTTTGGAGTATTGCAGCCCAGTGTGGAATCCTTATCAGGTGGGTTTGACGCAGGACATCGAAAGAGTCCAAAGAAGGGCAGCTAGTTTCGTATTGTCACGATACAGGGGAGACAGCGTTACGGAAATGATACAGGATCTGGGATGGGAATCATTACAACAACGGCGCTTATCGCTCCGACGTGGGCTACTTACGAAACTCCAATCACCAACATTCTCCTCCGAATGCGAAAATATATTGTTGACACCCACTTACATAGGTAGAAATGATCATCAGAATAAAATACGAGAAATCAGAGCTCGAACAGAGAGATTCAGGTGTTCTTTCTTCCCGCGCGCTATTCGAGAATGGAATGGGAGATAAATAATATAATTGTGGTTCGATGAACACTCTACCAGGCACTTAAATGTGATTTGCAGGGTATCCCATGTAGATGTACATGTAGAAGAGAAATTGTTGTCTTGACACCACATCTTATCTGCGAAACTGATGTCAATATTGAGGTGTTGAATGTTCCGGCATGTCACCACACCATATGTGAAAGATAGCAGGGGCTTGGGGTTCTTCGGCCAGTATGATTTAGTTTGTACCCAATGTAGAGAGCGCACCGTGCGACGCATCATCACAGACACCTCTAGACGTCTCCCTCGGCGTCAGCGGCCCGCAGTCGACAGCCACGCGGCATATCGATTCCCCCTTCCCCCTCCCATCGGTCCTCCCCCCCACGCTCCACCCCCTGCCCCCTCCACCGCTCTTTACTCCGGTCCAGAAAGCAAGGAGAGAGGCTTCCCCAGTAGCTGCCTGTCAAAGCGCCACTTCAGCCGCCGACGCCAGATCTGAATTAGATTGTAGCCGGGCCCCGCGCTTCGCACTCCAAACCTTGTTTCTGGTAAATCGCTTCAGTTGGCAGGTCGCCGCTCTTACTCTGTCTGCGATGGACTATTTCGTGCTTTTAGTGTCCATTTCCTTGTCCATTGTAGCGCACAGTGAGCGTCTTCTGAGTAGTACAGACTGCGTAGATACGCCACCCTAATACCTCTGGATGCATGCTGTACCGAATAGAAGACAAATCTAGATCCACGCGTGAAAGTGCCCACGATGGTAATCGAATGTTGTAAACAAAAGTCCATTCGCAAAAAAATTGAAAAACATTTGTACTGTTTGTACAATCTAAGTTGATACCTGACGGAAGAACATAAATGGCATGTATTTACAGTTGCTCCCAACAGCCACCGCGATGAATATCCACCTAGTTTGCGTAGCCGATATAAAAGAAATATAGAAAATGTCATATATTATCAATTTAACTACACTCATGCCCATTAAAATTGCTACACCACAAAGATAACGTGCTACAGTTGCGAAGGTGCTGTGATACACAAATGATTAGCTTTTCAGAGCATTCACATAAGGTGATCGCCGGTAGCAAAACATACGACGTGCTGATATGAGGAAAGTTTCCAATCGATTTCTCATAAACCAACAGCAGTTCACCGGCCTCGTGTAAGGAGGAGAAAAGCGTACCATCATAAAAGGTCGGATTGTAGCCTATCGCGATTGCGGTCTATCGTATCGCGACATTGTTGCTTGCGTTGGTCGCGATCCAATGACTGTTAGCAGAATATGGAATTGGTGGGTTCAGGAGGGTAATACGGAACACCGTGCTTGACCCCAACGGCCCTCCTATCACTAGCAATCGAGATGACAGGCATCTTATCCGCATGGCTGTACCGGGTCGTGCAGCCACGTCTCTATCCTCGAGTCAACAGATGGGGACGTTTGCACGAACAGTCCGACGACGTTTGCAGCAGCATGGACTATCAGCTCGGAGACCATGGCTGCGGTTACCCTTGAGGCTGCATCACAGACAGGAGAGCCTGCGATGGTGTACGCAACGACGAACCTGGGTGTACGAATGGCAAAACGTCATTTTTTGGATTAATCCACGTTCTGTTTACAGCATCATGACGGTCGCATCTGTGTTTGGCGGCATCGCGGTGAACGCGCATTGGAAGTGTGTATTCGCCATCGCCATAGTGGCGTATCACCTGGCGTGATGGTATTGGGTTACACGTCTGTCACCTCTTGTAGGCATCGACGGCACTTTGAACCGTCGCCGTTACATTTCAGATGTGTTACGGCCCGTGGCTCTCCCCTTCATTCGATCCCTGCGAAAGCCTACATTTCAGCAGGATAATGCACGACCGCATGTTGCGTCGTGGGCCTTTCTGGATACGGAAAATGTTCGCCTGCTGCCCTGGCCAGCACATTCTCCAGATCTCTCACCAACTGGAAAAGTCTGGTCAATGGTGGCCGAGAAACTGGCTCGTTAAATACGCCAGTCACTACTCTTGATGAAGTGTGTTATCGTGTTGAAGCTGCATGGGCATCTGTACCTGTACACACCACCCAAGCTGTGTTTGACTGAATGCTCAGGTGTATCAAGGCCGTTATTACAGCCAGAGGTGGTTGTTCTGGGTACTGATTTCTCAGAATCTATGCAACCAAATTGCGTGAAAATGTAATCACATGTCAGTTCTAGTATATTTGTCCAATGAATACTCGTTTATTATCTGCATTTCTTCTTGGTGTAGCAATTTTAATGGCCAGTAGTGTACTTACATCAGCTTTTCTCCGTTACTATCTTAGCTATGTGTGAATTATTCGCACATGTCAACTAGTTCTTCATTATTGTTGACAGTGTGCTTACCGGAATTCCAAACTCAGCTGCTATGTCTTTCTTTTTCCTTACTGCTACCCTCACTTTGTCAATTAACTTTCGCTTTTCAGCAGTTAACAGATATTTCCACTTAGACCCCATGTTTGGCACTCGCTTACACTGAATCAGAACAAACATCTCCTAAAATCGCACCTGCACGGAAGTCATGGGAATTACAGGGCGACCCAGATATCAGCGATGCATAGAGGCAGGGAGGAAGGTATTCGGACTCCCTTATTTTCGCGCACTTCGATATGCAGAGTTAGCACAAAAAAGACTTCGATATATAGAGGTGACTTCGATATAATCCGTTTTTCCCCTAAAGTTTAATGTAAAATCTGCCCTTCTCTAACCATTCAAAAACTTTGATATAATAGGTTTTATTCGAAATATCAAGGTTTTGGGCTGCCAAGTGAAGGGATTCATTCCCTTCACTTTGTTCGTTATAGACAGGTCTTCGACATATCGAAAGATTTAGAAGGGTGTTCGGTACGTTTCCCTGCTATGACGATAGGACATACGAGGGGGACCCAAAAGAAACCGTAATCAGAGGGCGCTGCCATTCGTAGACGTAGTACAGGGTTATCATGCTAGATGGAGTTAGTTCAGACCTTTATGAAACAGCTGTGCAGACGGCGTCAGTGTAGAGCTGAACGTGCAAGTGTGCTATTATGTTTCTCTGACTGTTGGCGGATTACACCTGCGAAACGTCTTGAACAAAGTCATTACATGGGATGAGAGTTGGTGTTAAGGGTATGTATGACCCAGAAACCAATCAAGCGTCAAGCCAGTGGAGGACTCCCAACTTTCCCAGATGAAAACAAGCAAGGCAAGTGAGGTCAAATGTGAAGAAGATGATCATTGTCTTTTTTTATGTTCGTGGAATTGTGCATCGGGAATTCATACCCCCTGGCCAGACTGTTAACCAGCACTTGGATATTTTAAGGCGCCTGCGAGAGGATGTGAGGGGGAAACGCCCGGAACTTTGGCGATCAGGTGACTGGTTTCTGCAACGCTCCAGCACACACGGCCTTACGAGTGACCCACTATTTGGCATCTCAGAGGCGGTCTGTCGTTCCCCAGACTCCGTTCTCACCGGACGTATCCCCGTGCGACTTTTTCCTATTTCTACGAATGAAAAAAACGGTAAAAGAGGAGCGTTTTGATGATGTGGAGGCGGTAATAACAGCTACGCAAAGAGTACTGGACAATATCAAACATGCTTCCAAAAGTGGGAAAAGAAACTTGACAAGTGCATCGCATATAATGAAGAGTATTTTGAAGGTGACTGAAGTAATTTTGTAAAAAGGTTCATCAATAAATTTTTGGCCCACTTTAGGTTACGTCTTTTGTGATCGTCTTTTGACAGCTCGCAATTTAAATGAAAATAACGGCTTAACCATGCATCTGACACGAAAATTGAATAACCGAATTTGTAGAGGAGAAAATTCTTCACAACTTTGCTCTCTTATGGTTTTTTCAAATCTCGTATCGTTTCAGAGATATTTGCAAAAATAACGACGATTTGACGATGTCTGTCTGTCTGTAACCTGTTCCCACTTTTTAGGTCGAACGGTTCAACCTATCGGCACCAAGTTTTACAGATATAATTGTTGGCTACCAGAGTCCAGAACCTCCCTTTTTGAAATATTTCGCACAAGAAATAAGTAATACCAAAAAAAGGCATTTGTAATGTAATTTTAATAGCAAATAAACCGTTCATCTGCGCGAAAATTGAATAAACTAATTTGTAGAGGAGAAATTCACTACAACTTTGTTCCCATAAGTTATTTTCGTATCTCGTATCGTTTGAGAGATATTTGCAAAAATAACGGAGTTTTGACACCTTTCATGGAATTAACGAAAACCAGCCTTCGCAGATGTCACGTGACATTCCTCGCCCAGAACTCTCTCTGGCATACGCCATCTTGCGTTGCGTATTTGATGATTTTCTTATTGTAACTTACAAGTTGTTATTTGAAAGCAATGGCGTACTGAAGAATTAACAAAAACACGTCGTCCTTCGTACGATAAATGATAATCTAGTGTCTACAAATGCCATATTAGCAACAGTTAACGACTATTAATAGTATAGAATTAGAGAACGCAACTAGTAACTGTCAGCTATAGCGTAGTGGGCAATGCATTGGATTGTGACGCTGAAGGTCAGTGGTTCGAAACCGGTTGCTCCATAAATTTTTTTTCCTAAAAGGGTTTCAGACACTCTTATTAATTAATTCTTTATTATTTATATTATTGTTTTGGTCCAAAATGTTTGCAAAAACTTATAAAACTACAAATCTAACGTGGGTCGTAAAACACGTCAGTGCGATTTTTTTATGATTTTCAAATTCTCAAGTCAGCAGGGGTAAAATACAGGGAAAGGAGAGTTATTTACAACTTGAACAAAAGCCAGACCGCAGTTGTTAGACTCGAAGGGCATGAAAGAGAAGCATCAGTTGGGAAGGAAGTAAGACAGGGTTGTAGCCTTTCTCCGATGTTATTCAATTTGTACATTGAGCAGGCGGTGAAGGAAAGCAAGGAAAAATTTGGAATAGGGATTAAAGTTCAGGGGGAAGAAATAAAAACATTGCGTTTTGCTGATGATATTGTAATTCTGTCAGAGACAGCAAAGGACCTGGAAGAGCAGTTGAATGGAATGGACGGTGTGTTGAAGAGAGTGTATAAAATGAACATTAACAAGAGCAAAACAAACATAATGGAATGCAGTCTTAGAAAATCAGGCGATGCTGAAGGAATTAGGTTAGGTAACGAAACAATGAAGTTGGTAGATGAGTTTTGTTACTTGGGTAGTAAAATAACATACGATGGTCGCAGTACAGAGGATATAAAATGCAGAATGGCAATGGGAAGAAAAGCATTTTTGAAAAAGAGAAATTTGCTATCATCGAATATTAATTTAAGGGTAAGGAAGTCTTTTCTGAAGGCATTTGTATGCAGTGGTGCCTTGTACGGGAGTGAAACATGGACGATAAGCAGTGCAGACAGGAAGAGAATAGAGTCTTTTGAAATGTGGTGCTACAGAAGAATGCTGAAAATTAGGTGGGTAGATCGCATACTAATGAAGAGTTACTGAACAGAATTGGTGAGAAAAGGAATTTTTGGCATACCCTGACTAAAAGAAGGGATCGCTTGGTAGGACACATTCTTAGACATCGAGGAATCTTAAATTTAGCATTGGAGGGAAGTGTGTGGGGTAAAAATCGCAGAGGGAGGCCAAGAGACGCGTATAGTAAGCAGATTCAAGTGGATGTGGGTAGCCGTTCTTATGAGGAGATGAAAAGGCTTGCTCAGGATAGAGTAGGGTGAAGAGCTGTATCAAACCAGTCTCCGGACTGAAGATCATAACAACAACAAAAATCTGGTTTCTATTGCCCCCCCCCTCCTCGTACGCGGCTACTTGTGGTTACAGCAACTCTGCGAGAAGTTGACCAGCAGGCATTAGCCAGCGCGCGTGTTATTGGAGACGTGCCTCTCACTGCGCGCTCTCTGGCAGGTGGCAGGTGCGGCTGACGGATAACGTGACGTCAGAAGCACGCGGCACAGCTCCCATACAGCGCGCGCCCGCGGCGAGATTGCGATCTCCGATGTCTGTCCGCGGCGTGCCGAACGGGAGCCGTATCGACTGTTCGGCATTGGTCGGCTCTGCACGTGGAACGCGGCCCCGTGCCTGCCGCGCGGTTGCCACGGCAACGCAGTGGGGAGGCCACGGTGGGGTTGTCGCGGATGAAGTGCGGACCGAGCCTTCCCCGTATTGACCCCTCCCCACCACACTTTTACGCTCCGGACTTGTGACGTGGCGCGGTGATAAAACGCGGGATCTTACACCCTACTGTGGGCGACGTCATCACGAGCTCCACGCTACATCGGGGCCGACTCCAGCGGACGAGCATGTCCGTAGGAACAGAAGCCGTCATAATATTAATACGCGATCGCGCAAATTGGTGCACTAATTTACAATCTATATACATGTGTCGTCTGTTCCGAAAGAACAGACTGTGGTGTCGCACAAGTCTAAAGTGCGCGCCACCTACTTTCGCCGCGCGCCGCCATGCACGCACGGCGCGGCGTTATTACGACGTCAGCCACGAGCGCCCTCTGCTGCTATCCCGATCGTGGCCACCACTGAACGACATCGTTCACTTGGGACTGAGATAGGAACCAGTTAGCACTTCGGAATCAGATAGGCACCAGTGAAGACTTTGCTATCGGATAGGCACTAGGCAGGCCTCTAGCTCAACTATGTATCAGCATTCTGCAGTACTGAGCTATGTAAAAGTTAAGTATTGTATAAATTCTGTGCAATATATATCTCGTTCTAATTTACTATAGTGCTTCTAGTTTCTGCTGTTCCACTGGCTGGTCACCTCCATACCGCACAAGCGTGCATCCTCTATTCCTGTGTCGGTCTTTCTACTCGGCCACCGACACTACGACGGAAACGAGACACAAAAGCGGCGACGAGGCTGGGACACAAAACAGACGTCACTTCTGATCCTGCAGTTGTTATTTAATATTCACAGAATATATGACATCAGCTGCGATTGGGCATAGCTGAAAATATGTACCCAGCTGGGATTCGAACCCGGTTCTCCTGCTTTCTAGGCAGTTGCGCTGACCCCTACACCACTGGGGACACAGTGCTCACCGCACCTGCAAGGACTACCTAAGCACGCCTCCCGTCAGATACAAGGGGCGAGCTTAGGTAGTTCTTGCAGGTGCGGTGATCACTGTGTCCCCAGTGGTGTAGGGGTCAGCGCAACTGCCTAGAAAGCCGGAGACCCGGGTTCGAATCCCGGATGGGTACACATTTTCAGCTTTGTCCAATCGCAGTTGATGTCATATATTCTGTGAATATTAAATTTACAATCTATATTTTACTTCACGCGTGTGGCTTGAGGCAGGAAATTGCACTTTCACCATTACTCTTTGATTGCAATGATGGATGATATACAGGGTGTTACAAAAAGGCACGGCCAAACTTTCAGGAAACAGTCGTCACACACGAAGAAAATATGTTATGTGGACATGTGTCCGGAAACGCTTAATTTCCATGTTAGAGCTCATTTTAGGATATCTCTTTAAATGTGAATTGAAATAATTCGCGCAGACAATTGTCAAAATACCCAATTGTTTCTTTAGTATGTACTGTACTTCCTCGCAATTGTGCCATCATGTCATCAACACAGATTTTCTGTGAACGTTTGGGCAGGAATTGTTGGTGATGTCTTGATTGGGCCTCATGTTCTTCTACCTACGCTCACTGGAGCACGTTATCATGATTTCATACGAGATATGATATGTCCACATAACATATTTTCTTTCTTTATGTGTGACGAATGTTTCCTGAAAGTTTGGCCTTAACTTTTTGTAACACCCTGTAATGACTAAAGTAGCTCAAGTAATTCGTGAAGGAAAGATAAAAAGCTATGGTCTCTGCAGATGGTATTATTTGGGGGAGTTAGCAGGTGGACTTAGGAACAAACAGTACAAGAATATGGCCTGAAACTTGGTATAAGTAAGAGTGAAATGTTTATCACAACAAGAACAAAGGAGAGAGGAACAACTGGAGTAACATCGGTGGGGAAAGATTGAGGAGAGTGGAGAGTTTAAAGTACCTAGGAAGTCTAATATAGGAAAATGGAAAAAAATGACAGAGAAAA
The DNA here is from genome assembly GCA_026315105.1 of Locusta migratoria. Lineage (NCBI taxonomy): Eukaryota > Metazoa > Arthropoda > Insecta > Orthoptera > Acrididae > Locusta > Locusta migratoria. The sequence continues at coordinate 121,175,709 of CM048745.1, read as the reverse complement.
CAACAAGCGGGGGTAAAAGCAGAAGCATTTCGGAAGAGTGTTGGAAGCGTAATATGGAGCAGGGATGTACCCCAAAGCAGTAAAAAGTTACCGGTCATACTACGTCCAATGCTAATGACAAGCACCGCTCTGGGCGTCCCAGCACATCAACAACAGGTGATAACGTCGAAGCTGGGAGGAAAATCGTCAAATTACCGTTGCTGTTAATGTTGACATATCGGGTCGGCTCGTGTCATGCAATTTTTTTCGGATGTTTTGGACATGAGTCGTGAGTCTGCTGGTAAAACGGAAGTAGGAAAATACACAGAAAGAAAGGAACATATCAATAACGCTAAAACCCGTGGCGACGGTAACGTCTTTAGTTAATCTTTCATTAATATTTACGTAATAGTTAAAAGTAGTAGAAGTTGACCAAACCCGTTTCTAGCAGAACGCAATCTGTAATTGTATTAGACTAATTTAATCGGTTGACAGAAATCAATTTATCCAGATTCAGAGACTTGCGGATAGACAGACCATTTTCATCGTGAAGAGTGCTACTTGCATCGAGTCTTAGTGTTCCAAGTAAATAAGTTTTCTCGCACATGCTAATGTAGGACGTCTTTCATGACCTTTTCGTATAAGTACAACTCCATAACAAAATGTGTTTCGTCCACCTTCTAAAATTAAGGCACTCTTGGGATCCGTTAGGATGATCTCGGTTTGCGCAAGGCGGGTGTCTATCGTATCCCATGTAGCTGTGGCATGTCATATGTTGGTCAAACTATTAGGACTGTTGAGGACCGTTGTATTAAGCATGAACATCATACCCGTAAGTTTTTCGAAACATTTGCTTGTTCAACGCTTAAACTGTGATACGTAAGATGCAATTCTAATATAAAAAACAGAGTGTCCGTATATTTGTACGTTTTGCATACAAATCTACAGTTTTGTTCCAATTTTTATGAAAGTTTGTACACGTAAGCTTCAATCCATGAGAACGGTCGCCGTAAGTGTAAGAATCACGTTCGCGAGATATCTCATAAACAATGAGATGAGCAGAAAACTTCTGCATTTCCCGACAATTCTGTTCATTTTCTCCTAAACTACTGAACCGATTTCAACCAAATTTGGTACACACAATTCCTTACCGTGAGGTACAATTGCTGCAGGGTTAATCATATAAGACACATGATTCAGAAGATATGACGTCATAAACAATAGGATTTGCAAGAAACTGCCACATAATGCGGCGAGACTTTATAAATACGCTATACGAGAATCAGAGCATTTACCGACTTGCAACAAACTTTATACATAATTTCAAACTTTTATTAAACTTTTTCTCGCTGACAACCATAGCAAAATGATGAAAGGAAAAAAGTTTCTCGCTTACTACTTTTCCGCTGTTTATTGAGCAAAAGTACGGGATTCGGTATGGCGTTACAATTTATAATTTGTACACTACAAATTGTAGCCGTAGGAAATTTACAGACAGTATACACGCATATAGTTGAGTGAATCCTCTAAGTTGTATCACCGTACGACAGGTAGTTAATGAGGAAAAAAAATAAAAATAAAAAAAAGTAACGTTCGTGGAAAACCGCCCCATCACGCACCAAGTTTTAATCTGTTACTTCTTTACCACTAATTGTATTCCCAAGAGATTTTACAGACATACAGCCTTTATACAAATAAATATATACCTGAAAAATGGCAGGAATAAGTAAATACCCGGGCAACGCCCGGTTTTCAGCCAGTAAATAATATTAGTTACAGATCGCACTTTAGTGTCACCACTAACTAACGGCGATGGAATACCATGGTTCGCCTCTGTTTTAATTCCTTTCGAAATTCTCCTTTTTTTACGGTTCGCATCTACTTCTTTTGCTCCGGCAACGTTGGCAACACTGGTGGCCATTTCACCGGCACGTGCTTACGACAAGCGCAGGAGCGTCTCGACGGAGAACAGGTGAGACGACGCCGTCCCCCAGGCAGTAATCAGCAGCAGATGCTCCGAATTGCCAGCATTCCTCGCCGGCACCCCGTGCCGCACCCCTTGACACCATAGCGTGCTGCAGGTCGTCTGGGAAACGGGATGAGGAGGGTTGGGAAGGGGTGAGCACAGCGAGGAGACAACGAGGCAGCTGCTGCAGCCAACTGCGCCCTGCGAACAAAAGGGCAGCTGTGCCGAGCCGGCGGCGATGACGTAGCAGGCGCCGATGACGTCACGAGTCTGCACATGCGCGAGGCGGGTGTCAGTTATGCACGTGCTGCCTTCGGGGACTCGTCGCGATGTCCAGAGAGATCAGAAATGCGCTCCATATGATCTCCAGCGGGTCGTGTGATGTCATCTCCGAACGTCATCTCAGGCATTCCACGCGCTGGCCAACCACAAAAGGTACGAGAATCAAGCAGGGATTGCCATTGAAGAACGGGATAAACAATGGTTGACTGAACTCCACTTAGCTGGGCACGTAGTAGACTTGGGCATAATAGTTCGCGATCGGGAGCGCTCACTGTAGTTCGCGGCTCTGTTGCGAACTAGTTAGTTCTTGTTCGCTCTTTTAGTTCGACCGCTCCCGGTGACGGCTGAGCGGCATGGTCTGCGCGTGCAGGTGAAGGGGGTAGTTCCCCCACCTAGCTGCTTCAAGCGTTTTCTACTTCAGCCGCTAACGATACCGCGCAAACCAAAAGAAACAGTTTGTGGCTAATTTCTCGCGTTTAAGTTTAGAGTTATCTCTATATCTTGGCATTATGGAATTTATTAGTCAGATATTGAGTGCAGTACGCATCAAAACAGAAATTTTGTAGCATTGAACTATGTAATCTAGCAGGCAGACGCTCACCTCGAAATGACTTTTTAATTCCGATGCGCGCCCTCTTCTCGGTCTTCGTAAACGAATCCAACAAACTATGAAGCGAGATACTTTTGGCATTATCGCCCGCTGCTACCAGTTCGACCGCTGCTCCTAGTTCGACCGCTCTTTTTGGCTTTTGCTACCGCTACTAAAAAAGCTCTCTTTTTATGACAGCTTTTTTATATAATGAATCAGCGTTCCCAAACCTTGTGCTATTACCCATATTTTTGGGCAATTTGACATCAAATACTTAGGCAAATAATCCAGTTATTTACATGAGTGGCTGATACAATGGTATTCAACTACTTTGCATACAGACTACTCCTAGTATTTTATTTTTAATATGGATTTCTTGTGGCAGTGAACTAAAACTTCGCCGGCCGCGGTGGTCGAGGGGACTGAGGCGCTTCAGTCACGGTCTGCACGGCCACTACGGTCGGGGGGTTCGAATCCCCCCTCGGGCATGGATATTTGTGCCGTCCTTAGTTGTAAGTAGTTCATAAGTAGTTTGTAAGCTTAGGGACTGATGACCCCGTAGTTAAGTCCCATAAGTTCTACAAACATTTGACCATTTGAACTAAAACTTCAGCTGAGCTGCATCTCAGCTCGAAATGACGGTAACTGGTAGAAGGGAATCACGCGATTCTGCGCACTCTCGCGTCCTCTCGCTGCTCCCCGTCAGTCTTCGGGAAAGGAGCAGACGAACTAAGAGGCGAGGGATCAGCGAACTAGTTCGCCTAGTTCGCCTGTGGGAGCGCTCTTCCGAACTAATTCGTTCGCGAACTGCACAAGACTATCACGTAGGGTGCACGCTTGCATTCATGCAAGCGTTCCTAGAACTCTTTATTGAATCAAGTTGCTACACAATGAGCTTATCCCAAGAAAAGTTATTATAGGTTCTGTTTGAAAAATAATAATTTCGTGTGGCTCATTGGTCTGGTGCAAATCTTTCAATTGGACGCCACTTAGATGACTTGCGTGTTCCTAGCCTACCCCGTTATCCAACCGGAAATAAGGGGACCTACAGCTTAACGTGGAATCGGGACCGATGACCCTGCAGTTAAGTCCCATAAGCTTGTATGGAAAAAAAATTATAATTAAATAATAGGAGAAAGGTGTCTATTTTATTAAAGAAAAGTGTGAGTGGAGGTAAAAAAAATATAAATTTTTGATTTACGTGTTATTAACTGTGGTGGCTGTTGTTGTAATGTTTGAGCAACATAACAAACCTGACCTTAATTTCGTGGTTGGTTACGTTAAACTCGTGATTAGTGCAAGCGATGTAGTTAATTTTTGAAAATATTAAGCAAGACAATTAGTATAATTAACAAATACTATGGCCCTATCTGACAAACTTTTCAAAAGATCACTCACCTTTCCTTTCCTTACAAAATCTCCTACAGAGACTGTGCTCACACAGATAGCAGAAATTAACTTAGTCCGTCTGTGCAATGCATACGACTCAATTAGTACGCTAATGGTAATGATAATTTAGAAAATTATGAATAGTAGGATTTTTAACATCAAGTGATTGGCAAGTGGGTGCAGTCCAAGCACTAATCTGTATCTGATAAAATTAATTCACTCAAACAAATAGGAAATTTAAGTAAATCAGTCTTAATTAATGCTATGCATACGACATTAGTACGAGTTTGGGTCTTTATAGGATAGATGTGGCGCTGGCTATAATTGTTGAACTCAGTGCAGAACGAAATAGAAAAATTATTCATTAATTCAACTGTCTGTTATCTTCTACCATCAATTTTAGCAAAATTGTCTCAACTGAATGATTATCACAATCTAACAATTAATGACAATCACTTGATTGTAAAATTGTGTAGAAATATTATTCATGCATTATTGAGGATTGTCATACTAATCACGAGTGTTTAATTAGTTGTTCAAATAAGATAGCAAAAGTACTGTCTAATGTTCTTGTATTTTAACAATATTTAAACATGCATTCACAGTAAATTACAACCCATAGCATTTAAGTTTTATTTATCAGTCCAGCGACGTGGTACTCTGCAGTCATATAAACGGTACATAAATTCATACAGAAATCATTTTGATGGTGGCTCCTCCTTTGGCAGCTTGCTAGCAGTTCGCCGTGATGCTTTGCGTAATTAATCACGACCGTTAGCGTCCGCGATGACGCTACCGCGTTTCGGACGTCTGGGACGGTTACCGAACACGTAAAGAATTCTGCCTCAGCAGAACGAACGAATAAATGTTTCATTAAGATCAATTCTTACTTTACTTATGTTCACTGGTTTCACATAAACTTTCAAATCGTTGCACTTATAACAAATTATAACTTTCACTTTGTTTTAACTTTATTACTTATATTGTTTGAGCACTCCGCCGACCGCGTACGAACGTCTGATCTACGTCACGGGGCGGCAGATACTGCTGCTTGCCTGCTCTCCCACAGGCGAGCGCTGCTATACTATAAAGTCTCTGACCTGAGGAGCCATATCGATAACTGTTCACAGAGAAATATTTTACACTGACAAATTAAACATAACAAGTAATCACAGTCATATAGAAAACATATAAAGACAAATAAAATAAATTAATATATACATAAACAATTACAAAACAGATAATAAATAAATGACAGAAAATGTTCACAGTGAAGTTACCTACATACATTGTGCATCACGATAATTAATTAAGTCACATAAGAAGTTAATTACTACATATTCACTATAAACAGGTTCAAACGAATAATATGTTTCAAAATGATGGTCATTCCTCGCTATAATGTAAGGCTTACCTTAAGGGTTACCTTACAAGCTTCATAAACATTTGAAGTCGAAACCGAACCACGTTTCGTTTTGGCGACTCCTCACATTGTTGAGGTGAAGGATGGTTTAAAACGCAGACCGAAAAAAAATCCGAGGTCCGACCAAGTTTCGAACCAGCGAGCTTTCGATTTTCAGTCGAGCGCTTTACCCCAAGAACACCGAGCCCGAATCTTTGAACTTAAAAGGAGTAACCTTTTTTCTGTCAGTAAATCGGAAGATGTATTACTTAATAAGTACTAATTCATCACACCATAGAAGTACTAGAGTTACCATATATAACATACGATTTCCTTAAGTAGACGTAATGGTTTTTGCAGGTGAACTTGTTTATTGATTCGTTACCTAACAGAGTCAGGCTGTCGATATGCAGAATGCCATAAAAACGACAACATACACAGTGTATTGGCAAAATGTTCAAATGTTTGTTAAACTTAAGGGATTAACTGCGGGGTCATCAGCCCCTAAACTTACAAACTACTTATGAACTACCTTATACTAAAGGCGACACAAACATACATGCCCGAGGGGGGATTCGAACCCCCGACCGTAGCGGCCGTGTAGACCATGACTGGCACGCCGCAGACGGCTCGGCCACTACGGCCGGCGTGATTCGACAAAATTGATATTTAACTCTTACTGCTGTACTTATATACTTACGACAAACAATGTGTATCCTGTCGCCTTTATGGCATTTTGTATATCGTTTGCGTGCCTCTGTTAAACAGCTAATCTATTCTCGCAATGTTTAGCAACGAATTCATAAACAACTACACCTTTGAAAACCATCATATCGACTTAAGCAAATCATATGTTTTCTGAATAACAATATTACGATTACGTTTCAAGCACGTCGTACCAGATGACGTTGTACATGATCATAGCGTCGTGTGCAGCATATATTTTGCAGTATTGTTGCTGGGGCGGAGTGGCCAAGCGCATTGACGCGCTATGATCGGATGCGCGAGGCCGTTCCCCGTAGGGGTTTCGAATCCCCGCCTCGGGCGTGGATGTTTGTCTCGTCTTTAGTATAAGCTAGTTCATAGGTAGTTTGTAAGTTTAGGGACTGATGATTCCGCAGTTATGTCCCTTAAGCTTAACAAACATTTGAACATTTTGCAGAATTGTTAGTATTTTGTTTACTACTGTACCAAATTTCATTTACTTCAATGTTGCAATCCCAGTGTTACAACTGCAACATCGTGTTTTTTTAAACCCATGTAGCGCCTTAAGCAGCAAATTTCATTTTGGTAGTACCTGCCTTTTCATCAGAGAAATACTTTTTGTTAATTAAGACAAATGTACTTTCTGTTTTTATTTTGTCAAATCTGTTGTCATTAAAGTAAATCATATAATTTTTGGTTGAATAAACAGGGCGCTAATGACACCCAGACATTGAGCTCAGCTACGTGAAATCTGTATATAGCGAGCTCAGTTTAAATGTGTTACCTGACACAGTTAAATTAGTAAAATTTCTATTACCCTACAATGTACTAATGCACAGTATATAATCAACTTCATATGTTCCATAATTTGAAAATGTGTTTATAATATTTTTCTTTATTTCTTTGTACACATCTATGTTCAAATATTTGTTAAGCTTATGGGACTTAACTACGGGGTCATCAGTCCCTAAACTTACAAACTACTTATGAACTAGCTAAGACTAAAGACGGCACAAATATCCATGCCCGAGGGGGGATTCGAACCACCGACCGTAGGGGCCGTGCTGACCGTGACTGGGGCGCCTCAGTCACCTCGGTCACCGCGGCCGGAACACATCTATGATTTTGACATTTTTTATCTTGTATTCAGCTTCAGATCTGCACTGATGATGGTGATTGAAATCGATTTGCTATTAATATAGCAAGGATTGCGACCAATGCTGATAATTCCATGTTTAATATTAATCATATTGTGGCCGTCGTGCACACCGATCCATGAAATGGAACCGAATCTCAAGCATATTTTATTGTTATATGGCTTTGTTTTAATCACACTATGTGATAGAAATAGTCTGGTACATATAAGCGTGAACACAGTGCACTCTGTTTATCACTTGACCTTCCAATGGGTCGAGATAGAAAAATCTTTCTTCGACTTGATGTTGCATTAGAATGGGGAACGAGGCAGATGTTAATGGTTAAAACTGACGATAAAGAAGTTCTTTACACAATGTACATGAAGTTCATTTCTTTCATTAGTCCACTGCATATTTATCCCACAGTTATATTGTCACCAGTGATTGCATAAAAGCTGTACAATTTTCAAAATTAATGAATATTCACCTCCGTGATCTCCTTAAGTGTTAGGAACCTAACTTTAGTTTTACCAATTTATTCCCACTCTGGCAGATGACACTTGTTGTATTGTGTGGTGTCTGTTCTTTCGGACGTCCGAAAGAACAGACACTACACCAATGCAATAAGTATTAAACGCGACGACGGCGTTAGCTTCATTCATTTCACCGCAGATGCGGTCATACGTCCGACCTCGCACGGAAATCCGTAATGGCGAGTGTAAGAGGGCATGGACGATACGGGCGCTACAAACATAGCGTGCGACTTGCGAGAATTTGGGACGGACGGGAGGCGAGCACGGGTGGCCAAGTGGTTAAAGCGACCGCTGGCCCGAAGCGGGAGACCCAGGTTCGATTCCCGGTCCGGCTCACATTTTCACTTGTCATTGCTTAATACCAATGCCCAAATGCGGCCACTATCAATCCTTTCTTTCCTATCCTTCTTCCTTCTCTTCCTTTACCAATCATTTGCAGATGACACTTGACCACAAAAGAATATCAACTTTACATGGAAATTAAAATGGGATTTCTACTGTGTATGCATTTCTAACCGAGGGTAGAAGCCTAGCATTAAACGCCGGGTGGAACCCGCATAGACCGGGTGATTTGGTAACCTTAAGAACATACAAATTTTGTGTGGTGAGTGATGCGAAACTTTTTTGATGCGTGTAGTTTCCCCGAAAGTAGTACGGTGGTTAGAGCCAGTGAACTCAGTGCTGCGCTCTGGCGAAAATAAAAATAAATAAATAAATAAAAGCGTGTACTTTAAGGCAACTGTTTTACGGTAGACTCTATAACTTTTCTGAAATACGAAATTTCCAGTATAAACTACGGATTGCTCAGCAAGTAGTGGAAGCTGTCCGTCTGGCCGTGATTGTGTGCGATGAAACACCAGATGCGGCGGCTGCGAAAGAAAGCAACGTTTTCTGGATGCTGCGACCGCTGGGAATCGATATCGATATCGATAGCTGATCGCGCGTGGCGAGCGCCGCGGCTGGGCGGTGCAGTTCGACCGCAAACCCTCCAGCAGGCTCTGTCAGCCGTGAAATCCACCCACCCAACCCCACCCACTCCCCTAACCCCTTCATCGCAGTCCTCGCCCGTATTCTCTCTCTGTTTCTCTCTCCCTCCCCCCCCAAATCCTCTGTCACTGCGACGGAAACAGCAACCGCATCAACGTAATTGCGCTTGTCTCGATACCTTCAATGTGCTTACTCAAATATCTAAACTAGTGAGGTTCTGGAGAACCCTAGGCGATAAAAACGCAATATGTAGTATGTGAACGGAACGACAGATGGCGCTTGTATTCTTGCTAGTCATCAATGAAGTGATGTTTAACGCGGAGAAGAAGAGAGAGAGAGGTCTCAGAATACTCCATCTACATCTACATGGGATACTCTACAAATCACATTTAAGTGCCTGGCAGAGGAATCATCGAACCACCATTATACTATTTATCTCCCATTCCATTCTCGAATTGCGCGCGGGAAAAAAGAATCTCTCCATTCAAGCTCTGATTTCTCGTATTTTATTCTGATGATCATTTCTACCTATGTAAGTGGGAGTCAACAATATATTTTCGCATTCGGAGGAGAATGTTGGCGATTGGAGTTTCGTAAGTAGCCCACGCAGCAGCGATAAGCGCCGTTGTTGAAATGATTCCCATCCCAGATACTATATCATTTCCGTAACGCTGTCTTCCCTGTATCGTCACAATACGAAACGAGCTGCCCTTCTTTGGACTCTTTCGATGTCCTCCGTCCTCCGTCAAACCCACCTGATAAGGATCCCACAATGGGCAGCACTACTACATTACAATAATCACTTTTTTTTAAAACACTCTCAAAGAACAAATTAAAACACTTAACAAATTCTTATTTCTAAAATCTTTCTCCACAAAGTGGTCTAGGCATACTACGCAGCTTTTATTCAAATGCTCGGGACCCTTCTTTTTTCAAAATGTCGTCCTAGGCAGCTCTTCGACTAAGAATAACCCATTGGCAGCATTTATATAAGGAAATTATAAAAAAAAGGCCAATCACAGCGTAAAAAAGAAATGATCTGAGAAGTCCTAATCATTGCCTGCTTAAGCCATCATACTTACATCTCTGTATGTTTTGGAAACCTGAAGAATGATTTTGGAGTGCTCTGCTGTTTAAATAGTTATTACAGCCGTATATAGCACATATAGTCCCTCTTCCAACCATTTTCTAGTTGTGTCAAGTAAGACGAAGTATAAAATAAATCTTTTGGGTATAGCAAGGTGTTCCCTGTCGGAGCTTCGAATCTCCCTTCGGGTTTAGATGTTTGTGACGTCTTTAGTATAAGGTAGTTTATAAGTATTTGGTAAGTTTAGGGACTGATGACCGTGCAGTTAAGTCCTATAAGCTTTACAAACAAAAACAATGTAGCAAGGTAAAGCGACTATTCGTGCCCTGTGTTAGTTCGCAACTCGAGCCGCTAGGAGGTGTTCGGGTGCGCTGTAGCTCATTTCACGACTGAGTTTCCGCTATTACCTTTATAAGCTACTTGTTATTACTCTCACTCGCCAAGGGTATGCTCTCTACAAAATTACCAAAGCAGTGAAAACCCTTCAAAATTAAAACGTTCCGAGTTCCATCTAGATACATACGAACTGCTAGTTACACAAAACTGAAATCCATACGGGCAACATCGCAAAGCACTACTCCCGTCCGATAAATGTATTCTGCCGAGAAGCTGAGCGCTTTCGGCGGAATTATCTGCATAAAATCGAAATGCTCAGGCGCGCCGACTGGAGCGTCTCTGTGCCTGCTTCTCTAAAAGGAAGTGACCCGAAAAATTGACGACAGCGGTCGGACAGGAAGGAGCTGCAAATTCAATTTAATACTGCGCGGAAAATTCATCTCCCGTAAGTGCTTCTTGAGGGACGCAGCCTACAGAAATCGCCGCACGCCGTCTTTCCGGAGCTGCGTTCATTAAATTATAGCTGGCGGTAGGATTCTCCAGATTTAACAGTTTCCGAAGTAGGCTGCCACTCGTCAAAATTCTGTCCGCGTCTTCGCGAATGCTCCCTTATATTCAGATAATACTGACAGACTTTATCGTGTCCGGACTATGTAAAGGGTATCGGCCCAGTACTGGGCTACGTCTATTCCATTAGTATTCGTGAGTCATAAATCTTCGAGGGTACACCGGTGTGGACATTTTTCACATGTAAAAAGTGTGGTGTCGCACAAGTCTAAAGTGCGCGCCACCTACTTTCGTCGCGCGCTGCCATGCACGCACGGCGCGGCGTTCTTACGTCGACAGCCACGAGCGCCCTCTGCTACAACTCCGCTCGTGGCCACCACTGAACGACATCGTTCACTTGGGACTGAGACAGGAACCAGCGAACACTTCGGAATCAGATTGGCACCAGTGAAGATTTGGCTATCGGAGGCAGGCCTGTAGCTCAACTATGTATCAGCATTCTGCAGTACTGAGCTATGTATAAGTATTACTAAGTCTCTATGAAATACATATCTCGTTCTAATTTACTCTAGTGTTTCTAGTTTCTGCTGTCCCACTGGCTGCTCACCTCCGTACCTGCACAAGAGTGCATCCTTTATTCCTGTGTCAGTCTCTTTCTACTCGGCCACCGACACCTACGACGGAAACGAGACACAAAAGCGGCGACGAGGCTGGGACACAAAAAAAGGTGTTCCATATCTTGACTTTCTCCACAGTCGCAGTTTACATCAGTTTGGTCGATTATACCCCACTTAAGCATATTTACTTTTACTGGGGCGACCCCCGTTCTGAGCCTATTCAAGGTTTTCCAGGTTTTAAAATTTAGGTTTTGGCCGTTCCACTGAACCTGGGGGAGAGGGAAATTTTCAGGCAGTTGGTTCTGAACGGTCCCAAGGAAACTTCTCCTAGACTTCAGTCGCGTCTCTGGTGGTCGAGCTCTGTAGAGAACATGCCGCTCATCTGCGAGTTGTTTTATTTTCTCTACATGTTCTGTAGCATTTGTGCGAGCTGTGGGATCTGCAAAACCAACTGCCTTGTACAAAAGTCTGACCGGCGTTGGTTTCATGCACCCTGTCACTATCCTGCAGGTCTCATTGAGGGCCACATCTACTTTCGTGTGAGCGCATCTATTCCATCCTCAGCCGTTGAGAAACAGAGCGCCTGTGCCGTTGTTCGTAGCACACCAGGACATGCACTCCATTTGCTACCCGTTAGCTTTCTAAGTTTATTACTTCTCGTCGTTATTTTCTGTCTAGTTTTGATGCAGTGCTGTTTATAAGTTAAAGATCGATCCAGAATCACAAGATATTTAGGGTAGTCTGTGTGCTCTACGGTGTTCCCGTTCCATGTAATTTGGAGTTTCCCGTTTGGCTTCTTTCGTGCGAAGGCGGAAAGCACAGACGAGACTTTTAGAAGGGTTGGGTCTTAAGGAATTTTGATTATAGTACGCAGTCGTTGATTTTAAGGGCATTTTCAAGTTATTTCTCTACTTCTTCAAATCTTTTTCCTTGAACACATATTACAAGGTCATCGGCGTAGATGAACTGCTTAGTGTGGGACGGCGTAGGTTGGCCATTTGTGTATATGTTGAAGAGCATTGGAGCTAAGACGCTTCCCTGAGGGAGGCCGTTCTGTTGGTCTACTAGTAGACGGCTAATCCTTCCAATACCGGACTAAAGATGACGCGCAATACTGACAGTGTAGACTGGCCTGTATCTGAGGACACCGAGAGGAGGTAGTAATGCTTGGAAAATAGCACACTGATAGAAAAATATCATCATTATTATTATCATCATTGTCATCGTCGTAGTCGTCATTTTAAACATAAGCCGTTTCATATCCGTTCTACAAGGAAGGCTCTCTCAGATTCTATTCCAACGTCGGTCTTGGATCGTCAAACTGCACCCGCTTGCTTTCAACATCGAATATTTATAAAAATACACCTTTTTCGGGTTGTTAAACCAAAATTGCCAATAAAATATATTTATTTCTCTTAACCAGTGTCAGTGATTATATAATCACCTTCATAAGGATTTAAACATCTCCACATAGGAGAACATACGAAATACAAGATTTCTTGTCTAAATGTAAAATGAGTAAAAATGCATGGTCAGCATGTTAAAATATGCGTTACCAAAATGGATCGTCATATCACAATAAATGATAAAATATGACAGTTTGGCATGTAAGTATAAAACAGACTGATATAACGATCTGTTTGTGACGTATATTTTAACATGCTGACCATGCATTTTTAATCATTTATTTCACCTGTTCTTTTAAGTGATTTGTTGAAACCCTTCTGGAAAAATGGCTTGTTACGCGTTTCCGTCGGCCCATATCATAAATCAAATGTGTCATAGGTACACTTTCTACCTGTGACACTTTTGACGTCTCATTAAGGACCACTCGAAACGTGTCACAACAAAGCTATTTTTCCAACTATGGATGACTGGTTAATTTACGAAACGCTTCCACGTGGCACTTCTGACCAAGTATCTGGAAGTCACGAGACAGGTTTGACATCGAACATGCTGTTACTGCATCGTCCTGCAACCGCGATCCCCGAGAGGGACTTTTTAAATGTCACAGTACAAATGATCGTTTAGTGATTCGGGGTCTGAAGGAGAATTTAGTGACGATTCAGAAGATGCAGGCAATTAAAACTTATTTACTGTAATTTCGACTATGTGATACGTTGAAATGAGTAAGAAATAGTAGGCTTCTTGTACACTTTTTCTGTGTATGTTTCGGGTAATTTATTGTAGACTTCTAACGATAATACAGTTTGTCGAGTTGTTCATATATCTTTACAGAAGAAGAGCTTCTTGAAGTTATTGACATGACGTCTCAACAGGAATCGCATCACATACATCGCGAATTTCGGAATGGTTATGATTATAAAAAATAGTTGGCCTAATGTAATTCAGTTATGCAATGTGATTTTTGTAAATAAATACCTTTCAATTTATTTTTATAAAACATAAACAAATGCAATTTTCTTTCTGCCGACTACAAAACCTTTTTGTTTTCTTCGTTTCAGCTAAAAACTTGTGATAACGGTGTGAATGTAAGTGAAGTTGGTAACTATGTGTTACGTAATTTCAAAGTTTGAAGTACAGCGGTAAAGCTGAAATCGGCAACGATTAACATGTAACCGTTCCTAAATTATGATTTGTAAAACGACAAATCACCCAGTCTGGATTGCTATTATGTCTTACCCAAGTCCCAGACCTTAAAGTGTTGAATATTAGTAGTGTCAACGAACAACCGTGGATCTCGCAGTTTCGAACTGTGATTCGGTGTCACGGTGTTGGCGGAAAGAATATTCAGTGTTAGTGGGCCGAATATGCGAGCAAACCGCCGGTGGAGGAAGTGCGGAAAGTCGTTGGGCTTCTGACGATGGCAGTCTGAAGCGAGGCGGAAACTGCAGCACCGCAGTAAATGGCTGCTAGATGGCCGTAAAGTGGGCCATCTCGCTGCGGCAGATAAGCGGCCACTCACAACACTCACCTCCTTCAGCTTTCAGCTCAACTCTCTCCCCTCTATATTATGCACCAGGCGCAATACTCTCACTCAGCAGCGGTCAGTTTTCACCATCCCAAGTGCGCCGTTACCGATATGAATATACTCGCGAGTTTGTAAAACAGTTACTGGGGTTTGAAGCGACACAGTTCTGTGCGTTTATACAGCCCTGTTGCAGGTATACGGCACTTTTGCCGTTCGCAGTAAAATCTCTACTTGTGCCTCGATAAACAAGGAGAATGGAAGGTGTCAGTTTATTTCTATGAAATTATAATGCAAACGTAAGTAGGAGTAACCCACTAAACTACAGGACTATTTCATTGACGTCAATTCGCAGCAGGGTTTTGCAACATATCCTGTATTCAAATATTATGAATTACCTGGAACAGAATGATCTATTGACCCAAGGTCAACACGGATTTAGAAAATATCGGTCATGCGAAACACAAGTAGCTCTTTTTTCACACGAAGTGATGGGCGCTATCGACAAGGGTTCGCAAATCGATTCCGTTTTTCTTGATTTCCAGAAGGCTTTTGACACGGCTTTTAATCAAATTGCATGGTTATGGTATATCGCGCCAAATTTGCGATTAGATAGTGGATTTCCTGTCAGAGAGGACACAGTTCGTAGTAATCGATGGTAAGACATCGACTAAAACAGAAGTGATATCGGGCGTTCCACAGGGTAGTGTTATTGGTCCTCTGCTGTTCCTTATTTACATAAACGATTTAGGTTGTTTGCAGATGACGCCGTCATTTACCATATAGTAAAATCATCTGAAGATCAAAACCAATTGCAGAACGATCTGAATAAGATATCACTATGGTGTAAAATTGGCAATTGACTCTAAATGAGAGTTGTAAGGTTGTTCACATGAGTACGAAAAGAAATCCGTTAAACTTTGTTTACAAGATAAATCAATCAAGGAAGGAAGGCGGCACATTCAAAATTCTGGAAGCAAGTGAATACAAGGGTTGTTTCGTACATAAGCCTTTCCACCATTACGTTCATTCCCGAATGGTAACGCCTGATGTGTGTGCAGTTCGTACTGTCGTATGGTACTGCGGGTTGCCTGACAACCAGGATGAAATGAACCTCTCTCCGGAATTATACAAGGTTTTAATCCGGTTTAAAACGACACGTTTATGAATTCAACGGTATGAAACCGTATTTTAAAATCTCTAATATATTGTGAACAGCAACGGACCCACGACACTCCCCTGTGGCACACCTGACATCACTCTTACCTCGAAAGACTTCTCTCCATTGAGAATGACATGCTACAGTCTTATCTAGGATAGTGTTTTACCGCTAGTAAAACGATATACGACTATTCTGGTCACTAGTTGCATAATCTCCCACATTTTCACTCTAATAATCTGGCAACCCTGCTCTTAACGTGTTTGGTGTTGGTGACCGTGGCTATTCTCCTGCGCCACGGTGGTGTGTGTGTAAGTCCGGATCCACACATTGTAACCAACGTTGGCGCCAACTCTGTTGGTCCAATGTATGTTTCGGCGAAACAGCATTGGAACCAACGTTGGCGCCGACGTTGGTACGGCTCCGTTGCTTGTCGGTATTTCGACCAAACATCAAAGGACGTTGGGCCAATGTCGGTACGTCGTTCACACATTGGCGCCAACGTTTCATTATATTTTTGTCGTCTGCTCGGCTCAAAATTGCTGCTTTCATCGTTCGTTCTTCGACGCCGTTTATTTTAAAGTTTTAAAATCTCTTTGTAAATATTTAACTGTACCAGAAAGTGATTCATTTGTGAAAACAATCCACAAAAGTAAAAATGCCATGGCGGAAACTTATGCGCGATCAGTGAAACAAAAAACTTTTTAAACTTTTGACACAATTACTGAATGCAATTTTTAAAATTAACATGTCCTGTCAAGTTCCACATATTGCTTTGCAAACTTCAAGCACTACCAGTGATATCAATGAAATCGTTATTTTAGAAAGTAAGTGTAGGCTTCCAAAAGTCTCTCCTGTAGCAAGAAAACGAAGCGTCAATACCAAAAGAACTTTAGCAAGTATAGCGTCCGTCCAAAACGAAACTTTCTATTGTATGTTAAGTTCAGTCATTTAAAGCAGCAGGTCTAAGTTTTAATACTGTGTATCGATTACTTGTAACATATTTTAAAACTTACTGATTTCGTGATTAGTATTCGGTAGGAAGTGATAGAACACACCCCAAAAACTTTTGCATATGTTTCCTATTTTGGTTTTCAGTTACGGTACAAAATATAATTGTTCACTCTAACAACCGTTAATGCATCGTCCGCGAGTTGTGTGTGTCAGATGTGTTTACGTTGGCTCTCGACGAATTCAACTGATTGTTGGCTCCAATGTGTGGACGCTGCCTCAAAAATATTGGCGCCAGCGTTGGTACCAATGTGTGGACGCGGTGTAAACTACGCTGTTGGCCAGCATGCGCGCGCAACGAGCGTTGCGGGGGGCGCGGCGCCGTGTCCCGTTGCTAGGCAACGGGCGGCTGTTTGCGGCCGGCGAGCTTAGCCGGAGTGTTTGCGCAGGCAACTGGGGCCGGGATTATGTGCCGCCGCGAGCCGCGGTCGCGCCTGATTGGCCAGTCGGCGAGGCCCCACTTAGCTGCCGCCGCCGCCTGTGTGCACCTGCACGCCTCCGTCTCCACTGTGTGGCGCCAGTGAGTCCTTGCAGTTAAAGGGTATATTACACGGAGCGAATTTGGTCGCTAGTCGCTGGCGTATTTGGACGCAGCTGCTAAATTCGCTCCGTGTAAATAGGGACAGCGAACAAAATCGCTGCTCCGAAACGCGAGCGTCTAAAGTTGAAGGGTGGGCTACTTTAGACGCTGGTCGCTGGCGTTTTTGGTCGCCCCGTGTCATATACGGGAGCGTCTAAAGTAGCCACCAGCTGAGTTAAAATGTCGAAGGAAATTTTAAATGCTGGCGTTCTGTTTCTCGCAACAGTTTTAAAAGAACAATTAATGAACCAAAAGCAAAACGGAAAAATAGAAAAGAATAAAAGAAAATGGATTAGAAGGTGGATTGCGAGGAGGGATAAATATGGTGCTTCTGCAAATCTTTTGGGTGAATTATCGTGTGAAGGTCCTTCTGCCTACAGAAATATAATGAGGATCACACAAGAATATTTGGATAGATTACTGTGAATAGTAAAGGATAAAATAAGGAAACAGAATACCATCATGAGGATGGCGATCTCGCCAAGAATAAAATTTAAATAATCGTTATTTTTAATGTCCCATAATATTGGAAAACTTCGATAAATTTTCAGAAATTTGATTACAAGTGCATTTCATACTTTGTTTGGTGGGACACACACCTTTTAATATCTTTACGTCAACGATCACAAAATTTCTCGTCGTTTTGACGACCGGTTTCGGTCAGGATGACCATTTTCAAGTCTACAACAAATCAGAAACAGAAGGATACATCAAGTATTGGACTACCTTAGAAAACATAAATAATGCATTAACTTACAGTTATCAATACATGTAATATAGTCATATCGCATCCTCACAGCGTAAGTGTATCTTCATTAAGGAACGTAACAACAGGTATGATGTATGATATTGTAACATGTTTTTTATATTGATGACTAATGCCTTATTTATGTTTTATAAAGTACCGTAGTCTATTACTAAATTTGTCTTGTTTCCAATTTGCTGTTGACTTGAAAATGGTCATGTCGCACCTTGGTAAACAGAACTGTTTGGTATCACCTAACCTCCAAAACAATATATCATATGCTACGTCGTGTTTCAATTGTTTTTACGAAGACGCTAGCGTCTGAAGTCGCTGAGTGTCATTGCGTCAGCGTATTCATTCGCTATTCGCCCATACGCCGAGCGACTACAGACGCTAGCGACTAGAGACAAAATACGCTACGTGTAATATACCCTTAACATAGAGCTGGGTTTGAACATGACTAACTGTTCAAACAATTTACGTCACGGTTCGGGAAATGTTCGAACCCCCAATCACGACGCTATCTAGTAATGGCAGGAGGTACTATCTCTTCGATTTACAACGATGATACTCATAAATCTTTTCTGTGCTGTGAAGTACACGATTTATAATGAAGACTAGCTGAAAACCCGGCGTTGCCCGGGTATTTATTTATTTATTCCTGCCATTTTCGGGTGTATATCCATTTGCATAAGGGCTGTATGTAAAATCTCTTGGGAACACAATTGGTAGTAAAGAAGTAATACATTAAAACTTGCTGCGTGATGGGGCGGTTTTCCATGAACGTTATTGTTTATGTGCTCATATTCCGTGAACTACGTCTCGTACTGTCATACAATTTAGAAGGTACACTCAGTTATATGCGTGTATACTGTCTATAAAATTTCCTGCGGCTACAGTTTGTAGTGTATGAATTATAAATTGTAACGTCATCCGAATGCCGTAGTTTTAGTCCATGAACAGCGGAACATTACTATTTATGTGCTCATATCTCATGAATTATGTGTCGTACTGTGATGAAATTTGCCGCGGTGGAGTAGCCGAGCGGTCTAAAGCATCTCGCTGCGGAGCGCGCGGTTGCTCGCCTTGGAGGTTCGAGTCCTTCCTGGGGCATGGGTGTGTGTGTGTGTGTGTGTGTGTGTGTGTGTGTGTGTGTGTGTGTGTGTGTGTTGTCCTTAGGTTAGTTTACCTAGGTTTAAGTAGTTTGTAAGCTACGGACTGATGACCACGCAGTTTGGTCCGATAGATTTACAGACATTTGAACATTTGATTTTGAAAATTTCCTGCGGCTACAGTTTGTAGTGTACGAATTATAAATTGTAACGCCATACCGAATGCCGTAGTTTACTCCACAAACAGCGTAAAAGTATTAAGCGAGAAATTTTTTTCCTTTCATCATTTTGCTATGGGTGTCACCGAGAAAAAGTTTAATAAAGGTTTGAAATTATGTTTAAAGTTTGTTGCAAGTCGCTAAGTACTGTCATTCTCATATAGTATATTTCGAAAGTCTCGCTGCATTATGTGGCATTTTTTGCGATTCCTATTGTTTACAACGTTATATCTCTTGGCACTGCGTTTTAGTACTCGTACAGCTATTGTTACCTCACGCTAAGGAATGTGTGTACGAAATTTGGTTGAAATCGGTTCAGTGGTTTACGAGAAATTGAGCAGCATTTTCGCTAAATGCAGCAGTTTTAGACACATTTCTTTGTTTATAACGTCATATCTCGTGAACTATATATCGTATGTGATTCTTACACTTACGGCGACCATCCTCATGGATTGAAGCTTACGTGTACAAAATTTCATAAAGATTGGAACAAAACTGTAGATTTGTATGCAACACGTACAAATATACGGACACTCTGTTTTATATACTAGATAAGGTGTCCATGTACTATGGGGATTAATAAGTGTGGAATTCGGACTGCAGTAACTTCTAGGGTGCAGGTCATAAGTAAAAACATTAGCTAATATAGGCTGAGTAAACGATAGCAATCGCGATTAAAAATTATAGTGCTGTGATCTAGCGACGCCTGTTGATACTACGTATAGAGCAGTTCGTGCACCGTTTATTTCGAGGTTGCCGTTACAGTTTATTTTTATATAACTTCTTTCCGTTATTGGGTATTAAATTTCTAATGTTCTCTCTATTTCATCTCTTCTAATCTTTTTTCAAGGCGATTAAAAGGTGGTAAAATTTTTATCTTTTACTGTACCGTATGAACAGGGAATGGAATGGTCATTTGCAACCTATCTGTTATAATCACATTAAATGTAATTTCTACTTATGAAGGATTCACATTTTTTCCCCTCTGAATGTTAGCCGTCAGTAATGAGGTGCAGTAGTTCTGTTCTAGTACGTATATTTTGTTTATCAATGGATCATATCTTTGTGACACCAGACACGTCACGTACAGTATGCACTGTTTTAAATAAAATATGCAGTTTTTCATAGTGCTGACCTTCTTTTACTCTAGATGTACTTGTACTTCCTATGAAATTAGTTCTGAGCAAAGCGATAGCCTGCTAACTTCAAAATTTCCCGCGTATCGTTGGCGGATAAGCAGCACCAGTCATTTATTATGAGTGTTCGAACAGTTCGATACTGTATAGAGTTCTCTACTGTATCGGGAAATCCCAACCATGTTCGTACGCGAGTATCATTTGCCCAGCCCCAAATGTTTGTATAGCTTATGGGACTTAACTACAGGGTCATCAGTCCCTAAGCTTACAAACTACTTATGAACTAGCTAACACTAAGAACGGCACAAATATCCATGACCGAGGGGGGATTCATCAGAGTTCCACATTCTCTCAAGATGACAGAACGACGATTATCCGTTTGACCTCAAAATCTTGACTCACCAGTTAACAGAATTCGGCTCCATTCGTTATGACGCCAATCCTGATATTCCTCCGCCCAGTTTCTGCGGGTTAAAAGACGTCATGCTTTTAATGGTACACACACCATAGGCCTTCGTGCGTAGAGGTCACCTTTCCGAAGGCGAATTCCGACTATGTTGATATTGCGCGTCCTGTTGCTGCCTAGAGGGTGCGTTGCAGCTGACCTGAAGTCAGCCCTCTGTCTCGGCGGGCTGTTAACCGGAGATATCGGTCATCTCTTGTTGATGTTACCCGTGGACGACCTTAGCCTTACCTTCTTGTAACTGTTCCTTTTGTATGGAAGTCCTGGAAATTACACTTTGGGACAGTCCAATAGCTGCATCCACCTTCCTCTGTCCCGCTGCCAACCGTATGGCTCTCCATGTCATAGCTTCGGGTAAGTCACGCTGTTGTTGCATTTCAGTACCTGCTCACTACACAATAAGAATCCAACTGCTTGTCCCCCCAGGGGGCTAACGGTTCTTTCGTGAGTAGGTGCGTGGCGAGCACGGGGCCCCGAGCTGATGCAATCTTCCTTCCTTCTTCACTTCCCGGACTGCATTTCATTTCCCTTCCCCTCCTTTCCTATTCTCACTCCTTCCCCTCCCCACCGGGGGACTGATAATCTCAGTAGTTTAGTCCCCCTATCCCAACCAAACAACCCCACCCAACCCCCAACTGCTTGTGTAATTTGTTTGGTAAACACAAGTCAAAAGCATCCCGGTCTGTAGCAACTCCGCTTTTACCAGTATCTCGGTTGGCGTAATGGTGTTGTCTCTATCCGCAGAACCCACAGAAACACGTCGAACCATTTTAGTTTATTCTGCCGATCGCAATACTTTAGAACTTAGATATCTCAACTGATTCTCTGACTGTTTTAACCAGTGAATTTTGAAGTCGGTGCCTCTGGTGGAGCGTACCACACGCACATGTAACGTCTCCTTTAACGTACCTGGATCGATTGCTACCGAACTTAGCACACATCTTATTACCTGGAAAATATTGATTTAAGCCTAAGGAAGTCCTTTCTGAAGGCATTTGTGTGGTGTGTTGGCTTGTAAGGGAGTGAAACATGGACCATAAACAGTGCGGACAGGAAGAGGATTGCCTTTTGAAATATACTGGACACAACTGGGGAGAAGAGTTTCTGGCATACCTTGACTAAAAGAAGGGATCGATAGGTAGGACACATTCATAGACATCAAGGAATTGTGAATTTAGCATTGGAAGGAAGTGTGTGGTGTAAAAACTGCAGAGGAAGACCAAGTGATGGATACAGTAAACAGATTCAGACAGATGTAGGTTGTCGTTCTTACGTGTAGTTGAAGAGGCTTGGTCAGGCTAGGGTATTGTGGAGAGCTGCATTGAAACAGTCTCCGGACTGAAGACCACAACAACAACACCTGGAAAAAAATTGTATGAGGAGGGTGATGGACACAGAAGAGTTGATAGGATCGCTATGCTCCGATGCGCGATGCCGTTCCCCGTCGTGGGTTCGAATCCTCCCTCGGGCATGGATGTTTGTCTTGTCTTTAGTATAAGGTAGTTTATAAGTAGTTCGTAAGTTTAGGGACTGATAAACCCGCAGTTAAGGCCCATAAGCTTAACAAACATTTGAACATTTTTGATGTTAGGAAAGATGAGAACTAAACAGAGAGAAGGGCGAATAAATAATGATAGATTGAGAAGAAGAAGGGTTGCGGGAAGAGGAGATTTAGAAAGCAACTGCCTCTTACGTGGTCAGTGGGTCGTTACACATAGCACGCCTCGTTTGTTTGTTCAGGAAACGAACAAACAAAAATTGTAGTCAATCCACTTGTTTTACAGTAATGAATGATTTTTTGTGAAAATGCAATTTTTCTGCCGTCCCTTTTTATACCGTATAGCCACAGCAATACGAGGCAGGCCATTAAATTGAATGTTGTGCCTTCTCTGTGAATCTGTTTTCGCAAGAATGCGTTTATTTACTTTGCCATTCGTATCGTAGTATATCGGACTGAGTTGCAGCGAAGCGAGGACAATTTTAGCGCTTTTCAAATAAAACTCACTCTCTCTAGTACATCGAAAATTGGGTGCATTTGAAAAATCTAGATTGGTACGCTGGATATTTGGACAGCATCGTTACCAGTTTATAGAAAAATACGTATGGCTGTAAGTGTAACAGATGAGCTAAAGCAAAAATAAATAAAAATGAAATACAGTCAAGGATCGCACTAAAGTTTCCGCTCCAGTTGTCACACTGTAAAAATGTGCGAACGACATGTTTCGAGCCTTCATTAGCCCATTCTCAAGTTCTTGAATTCTAAAACATATCTGCCCTAAGGCAATGTCAAGCGTAACATATTTGCGGCATATGCGCAATATCAACAGATAAACATTCCTCACAGTATGTGTTTCTAGTTGGAGGCACAGGACTACTTTGCAAATGGTCCTTTCTAATTTTAGTGCTGATAAATAAACTAAAAACTTCAGAGTACGTGAGTGGATGTATTTCTTGCTAGTCGCCGTACAAGATAATCCCTTCTCCTGTTGTGTTCCCAAGGCACCTAAGATACTTTTAATCGTAGCCTTAGCTGTAGAATATATGATATGCAGACTTCCGTAAATGTATGGAAACTCGGGAGCTGATTAACATCTAAGCTGGAGCCGCGACTGTCGCAGAGTTTTAGTGTCCATAAACAGCGTTTTACGTCCTCTATGAATTCTGTGGCATCCATAAAGGCTGGAGTTAGTGGATGCCTTAAAACGACAGGAGCCTTTTGAGTCGCGACGTATCTTACGTGACGAAAGGAGACATTGTTTAGTTTATCGGTATAGTTATCGACCATTCGTTTAGTAAACACAAGTCGACACCAAACCCATCTGTAGCAACTTACAATTATTATCACAGTCTATGTTGCTGTGTAGTTGTATCGACTACGTAGAACCGACAAAAAGATGTCTAACTGTTTCAGTTCAATCTGCCGAAACTAAGCAAGTTCTACTGAAATAGATGATTAACTTCAACCGGAACGTGCAAATAATACTTTTATAGAGCAGTAACATTACGAAGTAGTGGTCAAGTTTTTGCGATTCTCATTAACAACCTAAGATCCGAAGTGATGAATGAATTGTTAAAGTATAACTAAACACTGAACACTTGTTATTCGTTAACACTATCATTATATAAAAACGCCAACACGAAACTGAGGGTACAGATTTTTAATATTAATCATACAAGAAGGCCAATGAAACGTACATAATTCGAAAGGTGTTTTGTCATAGATGTTGCGAATATAAAAATTGTGCGTGCACATAGTCGTTAAGAGTGGTAAAAAGAAAAAGAAATTTTAGGATGATACTCCAAATGCTCCATAAATTTTACCACTATAGTATAAGCTGTTGTTGAGGGGATATTGGTACAGTTAATATTAGCTCTGTCAAGTAGCGGTTGGAGTAACAATATTAAGGTCCCAGGTTCAATTTCCACTGCACCCCATTTTTTTAAATTTTTCTTAATGTTCAATTCTTAACCTTTAAATATAGTTTTTAAATATAATTAAACAATTCATTTTATGAACGTAATATGAATATATCCAGATTAATTACAATAATTTCAAATAATGTGTTTAAAGAGCGAATGTTTTAAATAACACATTTCAAGTGTCTCCGTTGATTTTCCATACGAACATAATTTTATTGAAAAATCGTAACCCAACAATGTTTTTCTAAAAGTGAAGTGAGTTTTGGAAACATCGCAAGTACAACTTTATTCAAAGTCTTTATCCTCGAGCGGGCGTGCTGGGGTATGGAGTACCCCATGGGATAGGCCATAGAGGAATTTCGTAGTAACGCAGGATATACATATTTACCCGGTTCCTAAGGGAATTGTAATTTGCGATAGGTGGTTTATTGAGTACCCCACGCGCCTTCTCGTGGAAGGAAAAAAATTAAAATTGTAAACAATTGACGCGCTCGCTCAATTATAAAAAAAGACATCACCAGTGCTCTGCATTATGCTTCAATTTATAAGGACAAAGGAATGATGGACGATAATCCCGCGCCTATGTGCCCTGTACCAGTAGTTATGTGTGAAACTATTGCAGAGCAGGTTACTAAAATTATGAATGTATGAATGAACATTTCATAGTCAGTGATGACGATTTAATACAGTACACCGAACCAGACGAAAAGAGTCCTTATGGGGCGGTATGTGGATTTCCTCGTCTCTCTCTCTCTCTCTCTCTCTCTCTCTCTCTCTCTCTCTCTCTCTCTCTCTCTCTCTCTCTCTCCCCCCCCCCTTCTCCTTCTCTGTCTCTCCGTGTACGTGCGTGCAAGACATAAATCGAAGCCGTTGAGAGTAACCTCCTTAGTTACGTAGACTGTGGTATTGTCCTCAAAGAATACCTAACTTTGTATATATTTACATGTGGTGTCTGATCCGAAAGAACAGACGTCACTTCTGATCCTGCACTTGTTGTTCTTTCATATTCACAGAATATAAATCAACTGCGAATGGGCAAAGCTGAAAATGTGCACCCAGCGGGGATTCGACCCTGGTGTCCCACTTTCTAGGCAGTTGCGGTGACCACTCCCTAGAAAGTGGGAGATCCGGGTTCGAATCTCGGATGGATGCACATTTTTAGCTTTGGCAGTTGATGTCGTATATTCTGTGAATATGGCCTAGCTTTGTGGTCATCTATTCCTGATATATGTTGCAGCAAGTATAGATCGATCCTCTGATGGTTTGAAATAGCTTTGTGGTGATCTATTTCTGGTATATTTTGCAGCAAGTATAGTTGGATCCTTTGATGGTTTGAAATTTCATATATGTGAACATAGAGAACAAGGACATTTATCGAAGGATGAAAGGATTTTTTACGAAAAATTGTTGTTACTGTAGTTTTGTAATGCTTAATTGCGAAATAAAGCAATTAATTCCATCATTTGCGTCTTTCATTCTCTTGTGTTTCCCCTTTGCCCTTTCTTTGACATGGTCTCATAGCATTCGCATAAAACCTATAACTTTGCGGTGCTCAATAAATTCCAATTACATTAAACTTCCTTCAATTTTAATGACTTTGCAAACACAACTAGTCGAATTTCGACCACAGACAATACTATTTCTCTTAATACGCGGCAGCTTTTGCAAATAGAAATTAGAGATTTCAGGTTCGTATGTTTGATAGCTGCTACAATTTACAGCGCAGCAAATGTTTTTGGGTTGCGAATTTGCTGCTCGACTCCAAATACACATTCAATCAGTGGCGTATCCAGGGGGGTGGGTTGTAGCCCCCCTTCCCCCCCCCCCCCCCCCCCCCCGCCCCCGCGCAGACCGTCCTCGAACCCCGCAGAGAGAGAGAGAGAGAGAGAGAGAGAGAGAGAGAGAGAGAGAGAGAGAGAGAGAGAGAGAGAGAGAGAGAGAGACCGACCAATCCCGATAGTGTACGGCGCCTTTTTTTAGAAATCATGTCAGCTCAGATTGACGTCAGCCTCCACCAGACCACGATCCTGGATACGCCACTGCATTCAACACACTATCGTTTCGCGGTATGCTTGGCGGCGCTGCAGTTGAGTTCCGACGTTGCAGAAATTACCTGGGAGGTTCCCGACTCTTTACGTTAGACTCCGACTCCGGTGGTGTCACACACTTTTCTGCTACTCCTGCCTCTCCTGTGTGACTGCCCCTGGGAAAGTGCCCGGCCCTCCTCGACTGGTGTGGAAACTCGGCGGTGTGGAACCAGCTAGCGGCAGGGTGGCGGCGTGTTTACACAGCGCCTCTCAGCACGGAGGGCCGTTTGGCGGCCTCTGCTGAAGCGACCGACGCTACCGGACCTTTTGACGGAAAGAGACAGTGTCCCACCAGCCACCAGGATGCCGGCGGACACTTCGTGGGCGCAAACTACGGATCCACTTGCCAGCGGCTCCTCCCATCGCATCTCGCTTTCCTCTTAAGTTTCTCGCGCTCCACCGTCTAATATATAAAGCAGAGTGTCCGTATATTTGTACGTGTTGCATACAAATCTACAGTTTTCTTCCAATCTTCACGAAATTTTTTACATGTGAGCTTCAATCCATGTGGACGGTCGCCGTAAGTGTAAGAATCACATACGATATATAGTTCACGAGATATGACGTCATAAACAATTAGATGCGCGAAAAACTGCTGCATTTTGCGACAATGCTGCTCATTTTCTCCTAAACCATTGGACCGATTTCAACCAAATTTGGTACACACATTCCTTACGGTGAGGTAACAATTGCTGCATGGTTAAGAATCACATACGGCACATGGTTCAAAAGATATAACGTCATAACCAATAGCAATCGCAAAAAATGCCACATAATGCGGCGAGACTTTCGAAATACACTGTATGAGAATGACAGTACTTAGTGACTTGCAACAAACTTTGAGCATAATTTCAAACCTTTATTAAACTTTTTCTCGCTGGCAATCATACTAAAATGTTGAAAGGAAAAAAGTTTCTCGCTTACTACTTTTCCGCTGTTCATGGAGTAAAACTACGGCTCTCGATATGACGTTACAATTTATAATTTGAACAGTACAAATTGTAGCGACAGGAAATTTTATAGACAGTACACACATATATAGTTGAATGTAGCTTCTAAATTGTATCACATTACGTCACGCAGTTCATGAGATACGAGCACGTAAACAGTAACTTTCATAGAAAATTGCTACATCATTCACCAAGTTTTAATCTATTACTTCTTTATTACTAATTTTATTCCCAAGAGATTTTACAGACATACAACCCTTATACAAATGAATATATACCTCAAAAATGGTAAGAAAGAATAAATAAATAAATAAATAAATAAGTAAATTCTCGGCCAACGCCGGGTTTTCAGCTAGTACTACATAATAGAGACAAAGAACACAATACTATTCCGTCATAATGGAACAAGTATCTTTATACACTCCTGGCCATTAAAATTGCTACACTAAGATGACGTGCTAAAGACGCAAAATTTAACAGACAGGAAGAAGATGCTGCGATATGTAAATAATTAGCTTCTCAGAGCATTCACACAGGGTTGGCGCCGGTGGCGACACCTACAACGTGCTGATATTAGGACACTTTCCAACCGATTTCTCATACACAAACAGCAATTGACCGGCGTTGCCTGGTGTAAGGAGGAGAAATGCGTACTTTGATAAAGATCGGATTGTAGCCTATCGCGATTGCGGTTTATATTATCGCGACATTGCTGCTTGCGTTGGGCGCGATCCATTTACTGTTAGCAGAATATGGAATCGGTTAGATCAAGAGGGCAATACGAAACGCCGTTTTATTTCCCATCGGCCTCGTATCACTAGTAGTCGAGATGACAGGCATCTTATTCGCATGGCTGTAACGGATCGTGCAGCTATCTTTCGATCGCTCAGTCAACAGATGCGGACGTTTGCAACACAACAACCATCTGTACGAACAGTTCGACGACGTTGCAGCAGCATGCACTATCAGCTCGGAGACAATGGTTGCTGTTACCCTTAACGCTGCATCACAGACAGGAGCGCCTGCGATGGTGTACGAACATGGGTGCACCAATGGCAAAACGTCATTTTTTCGGATGAATCCAGGTTCCGTTTACAGCATCATGATGGTCGCATCCGTGTTCGGCGGTGAAGTCATATTGGAAGTGTGTATTCGTCATCGCCATACTGGCGTATCACCCGGCGTGATGGTTTGGGGGTGACAGTTACACGTCTCGGTCACCTCTTGTTCGCATCTACAGCACGTTGAACAATGGCCGGCCGTTACATTTCAGATGTGTTACGACCCGTGGCTCTACCCTTCATTCGATCCCTGCGAAACTCTATATTTCAGCAGGATAATGCACGACGACATTTTACAGTTCCCGTACGGGCCTTTCTGTACACGGAAAATGTTCGACTCCTGTCCTGGCCAGCACATATTGAAAACGTCTGGCCAAGCACAAATCTGTGAACCTATTCCATATGCTCCTATCTTCGTTAGCACTCTGCGGTGTGGCACCTGTCAAATGCCCTTTTGAAATCGAGAAAAACAATCTGCCTGTTGCCCATCATCCATGGCTAGCAAGATGTCATTTGAGAAAAGGGCTAGCTGAGTTTCACCGGAACGATGTTTCCTAAATTCGTGCTGAAGAAGATGGGAAAAGTCGTTGACACCTCGATTGTAAATCTTCGGTGTCATCCGAGTCTTCAACCGTTCGCACTGTGTACAGTGAATCGCCCGGTACTTGTTGACATGCTCTACAAACACGGTGGCTCTCGTTTAATTACGCTGTGGCTGTGAGGTGGGGGAGCCGGTTAGAGGTAAACGGGAGGCGGCGAGCTGCTGCACAAATAGCAGCGGTTTACGAGAGTCATGGCCCCACAGACGCTGTTGGCAAATCCAGAAATTTAATTAAATTTTGTTAATTAGCGCCGCTATTAAAGCACGACAAACGCCGGAGAGGACGAGACGCGAGGAGGAGTCGACGTCTGCTCGTGAAAAGCTGACGGTGGACTAGTTCTCTGGGCTGCCTGCGTTATTAAAGGCCCCTACACACGTTCCCATTTGTCGGTACCAATTTATCGTCGGTCCGGTAAACTGAACGTGTGGAGGTGCTTCCCGACCAACTTTTCTTGTCTGATGGTTGGTCGGGCTGCACTTGGCAGAAGCATTTCAGCCACACCAGCACTCCTCATAACGGTTGTAGAGCTGGATATTGCAATCATTGCAGAATGGCCAGACATCTCTCAAGAGTTGATTGATAACTTCATACTGCCCATGCCACGCAGTGTGCAACTGTACTGGACGTCTTAGGTGATCACATGCAAGGGGATTGACTTTTCCACTATTATGGTAGTCCCATGGTACCTGGCTCTAAGTAAACGCCGTGTAAACCTGAAGTAATCAATATCTGTTCAAATGTTTGTAAAGCTTAAGGGACTTAACTGCGGGGTCGTCAGTCACTAAACTTACAAACTACCTTATACTAAAGACGACACAAACATCCATGCCCGTGGGGGATTCGAACCCCCGACGGCGGACAGCCGCGCGCACCGCAACACGGCGCTCCAGTACGCGCGGCTTATTCGCCGCGGCAACCAATATCTGAAGAAAGTAAGTTTCCATTTTTTAAATTTCCAACAGATAGCGCGTGATTCTGATTTTGTAACTGCTACCGTGACGGGTGAGAGGTAAGCCGATATGTTATAGAATCGCATCATTCCCAGCCTGGCTGATAAACACCTGCTGGAACGTACGACTTTTATGCAGGATGGTGCTCCACCCCATATTGATAGACGCGTGAAAGATCTCTTGCGCGCGTCGTTTGGTGATGATCGTGTGCTCAGCCGCCACTTTCGTCATGCTTGGCCTTCCAGGTCCCCAGACCTCAGTCCGTGCGATTATTGGCTTTGGGGTTACCTGAAGTCGCAAGTGTATAGTGATCAACCGACATCTCTAGGGATACTGAAAGACAACATCCGACACCAATGCCTCACCATAACTACGGACATGCTTTACAGTGCTGTTCACAACATTATTCCTCGACTACAGCTACTGTTGAGGAATGATGATCAACATATTGAGCATTTTCTGTAAAGAACATCACAGTTAGTTGTAATTTGTTATGCTAATTATTGATTTTCTGATCAGATGAAGCGCCATCTGTCGGACATTTATTGAAATTTTTTTGGTTATAATAAATCCCCATGCCATTCCAAGCATGTGTCAATTTTTACGTCTCTATCTACATTATTCCGTGATTTGTTAAGTTTTCCAACTTATACTGACTTTTTGATATGATATCCCATATAATCCACTAATCGTTTTGAGAAGTGTATGTGCCAATGCAATCCATCCAGTTGCTTAGAAAGTGATGTTTCAAGATATATGCATATGTGACACATGCTGCACCGATGTCTGTAGGATTCTATGCTGGTTTACACTGAATGACTCCAGACAGGATATAAAACGGATCCTTAGATACAACCCTGTGGATGATAGCAAATTTTGCCCTGTAGTATCGTTATAATGCAGCTGAATTTTTGGAGACGGCGTATCTCTTGAACAATATGATTCATAATGATCTTTTCCAGTTATATTCAGTAGTATGTGTATACAATCTGGGATATATGTTGTGAATTGAATAGTAAATAAGAAATTAAACTCTCATATACGGTGTATTTTTACAGGTTCAGTGTTCATGTCGTATCTCCGTAGGCTCGTGTCGTACTGCGGTATCATTTTGAAGGTGCGTTCAGCGACGTATTTGGTTACTGTCTGCGAGTAGTAAACATGAAATAATCCAAACCGTATTACGTGATTCGATAGTGTGTCTGACATCTCAGTGTTTATGACGACAAACCCCCTTAACCCCATTCATTCCCAGTGTTGTTCCTGGATAACAACATATTAAAGGTTCATTTATACCGTATTTTGTGCATCAATCCTTAAAGTTGCATTTTTGTTGGTGAACATCATGCTTCTAGTACGACATTTTGCCGCCTGCTACGGCGTGTACCCATTTCCGAGGCATTACAATATACAATACAATATTACAACTGATATAACTGGAAAAAACGTGTAATCAAAATTGTTCTTATTTAATCGAAAGAGAAATAGCTTCTTGTGAAGACGCTATTAAAATACACTGGATACTGCAGGGCCAATTATCAGCGCCGATATTTAAGGAAATGCTGCGTTATGCATGGTTTGCTTCCAAATTATCGGATGGAAGAGAGGTTTTTAAAAATGTTAGCGATGTTTGTTTTTCCATGGAAAACCTCAAAAGGCCTTGCGACTGCGGAAACATAGCATTTATTCATTGCACCTGGTGCCGGTTACCTTATGTTTACCATGTTTTTACGAAAAATACCATCCTGCACCTTGTACTCATAATGTCGAAAGCGACGCTTAGTTGTACATCTTTCGAAAACCGTTTGTGGCGGTCAAAACTTGCGGGTAACAAGTTGTTTCGGGCTCCTTCTAGGAATAAGGAATTTCTCAAATCACGGACAAGCAAACGTTTTCACGTTATGCGTTTGGTCGTTTACTAGTCTGTGTTTATGAATATTATATTATTTATGATAATAAAACTTTGTAGACTGCCAAATAACATTGTAAATTTAATACTTCCATCTGATTACACGTATTTTTCCGGTTATATCAATTGTAGTGTAAATAGTAATGAATATGACTGTGTTGAGGAAAAAAAGGGGACTCGATTCAACAATCACTGGGCTCGGATGCTAACCACTCGGTTGCCGCCGCTTCGTGACAAAAACGGCCACGCACAGGTACATATGGTGCATATTTGACGACCGACCGAAATTATCTTGGGATTTTCTCGATAACACTTGAGGAGTACGCGCTACTGCTTACACATTTTGTTGTCCTCATGGAGTACTTAGAGTGTAGGAAGTTTGCAGTAAATGCGTGTTCCAAGCGTCGTGGCCTCCCCTTGTAAGTATCCTCACCCGTGCGCTTGACAGTGGCTTACGGAGTTCGGTTATAAGTGTAGTGCAATCCATTACTCCCCTGAACACTTCATTCTACAGAAAGAAACATAAATGTCCCAGGACGACACGACTATCACGTTCTGGATCGGCCACCTGCGTGACGTGACCAGGAGCCGAGGAAAGCGTGCAGATGTGGGCTGTGATAGGGGCTGTGCCCGCACCGCAGAGCACGCGCGGGCAACAAGTGGCTGCTGGCTGCCGGGACGCTTCCAGTGGCTCTGCTGCGGGGGGGGGGGGGGGGGGGGGGGGCTACTGCCACCACTCTAAAACTTCAACACGGCTTCCCAACTGCCCCAAAGTTCGTGTTCTGTTCAAATGTTTGTAAACTTACTGGGCTAAACTGGTTTGGTCGTCAGTCCCTAGACTTACACTACTGGCCATTAAAATTGCTACACCAAGAAGAAATGCAGATAATAAACGAGTATTCATTGGACAAATATATTATACTAGGACTGGCATGTGATTACATTTTCACGCAATTTGGGTGCATAGATCCTGAGAAATCAGTACCCAGAACAGCCACCTCTGGCCGTAATATCGGCCTTGATACGCCTGGGCATTGAGTCAAACAGAGATTGGATGTCGTGTACAGGCAGCTTCAACACGATACCACAGTTTATCAAGAGTAGTTCCCGGTGTATTGTGACGAGCCAGTTGCTCGACCACCATTGACCAGACGATTTAAATTGGTGAGAGATCTGGAGAACGTGCTGGCCAGGCAGCAGTCGAAGATTTTCCGTATCTACAAGTGCCCGTACAGGACTTGGAACATATGGTCGTGCATTATCATGCTAAAATGTAGGGTTTCGCAGGGATCGAATGAAGGGTAGAGCCACGGGTCGTAACACATCTGAAATGTAACGGCCACTCTTCAAAGCGCCGTCGATGCGAAGAAGAGATGACCGAGATGTGTAACCAATGGCACCCCATACCATCACGCCGGGTGATACGCCAGCATGACGATGAATACACGCTTCCAATGTGCATTCACCGCGATGTCGCCATACTCGGATGCGACTATCATTACGCTGTAAACAACCTGGATTCATCCGAAAAAATGACGTTTTGCCATTCGTGCACCCAAGTTCGTCGTTGCGTAAATCATCTGTGATGCAGCATCAAGAATAACCGCAGCCATGGTCTCCGAGCTGATAGTCCAGTCTGCCGCAAATGTCGTCGAACTGTTCGCGCAGATGGTTGTTGTCTTGCAAACGTCCCCATCTGTTAATTCAGGGATTGAGACGTGGCTGCACGGTCCGTTACAGCCAACCGGATAAGATGCCTGTCATCTCGAATGCTAGTGATACGAGGCTGTTGGGATCCAGCACGGCGTTCCGTATTGACCTCCTGAACCAACCGATTCCATATTCTGCTAACAGTCATTGGATCGCGACCAACGCGAGCAGCAATGTCACGATACGATAAACCGCAATCGCGACAGGCTTATCAAAGTCAGAAAAGTGATGGTAGCAATTCTTGTCCTTACACGAGGCATCACAACAACGTTTCACCAGGCAATGACGGTCAACTGCTGTTTCTGTAAGAGAAATCTGATGGAAACTTTCCTTACGTTAGCAAGTTGTAGGTGTCGCTACCGGCTCCACGCTTTTGTGAATGCTCTGCAAAGCATATCACAGCATCTTCTTCCTGTCGGCTGAATTTCGCGTCTGTAGTATGTCATCTTCGTGGTGTAGTAATTTTAATGGCCAGGAGTGTACAAACAACTTTACCTTAACTCTAAGGACAACACACATACCCATACGCCAAGAAGGACTCTAACGTCCGTTGGGAGCGGCCGTCATATCTCGTGCCTGCTCTGTGACACTCTGCATACAAGATTATGCTCCATGCAGGGTATTTTAAATAAACGAAACGGATATGAACACCATATTTCATACCTCATATTACTGCAAGATGGCACGATTACATGGGGGTATATGAGAGAATGAGGCCAGGAGGTCTGCCCCGTCCCACCACCGAGAAATACAAAGAAAATAAGCTATATAGTAATAGAAGACAGTCGTGGTTGCAACTTTTTTTATTTATTTTCAATGCGTTTCACCCTTGTGGAGCATGGAATTATGGAAAATAAATGAATTGCGAGGCGGGGGGAGGGGGGCATAAGACTTAAAAGCCCAATTTTAGCGTTCAAAATCCTACTAAAACATTAATAGAATGTTAACTGACCTTAAAATATCAGATGAGCTCAACTAAAACCCTTGCTAGCCACAATACTCTCTTACTTGTGCACCCCCCCCCCCTCCCCCGCCTCATGACTCACATTCCAGCCTCCTGGTAATTTTACTTTACCGAGATCAAGATTTTGTATTAAAATAAATATATAAAAATATAAAATACTCTCCACTCCATTAGGGCAGGCTGGTGTAGTTTCCAATTAGATTGTTTAGTAATAAAATGTAGTCGTGGTTGAAACTTTATTTTTAAGGCGTTTCACCCATGTGGGGCATCCTCAGAGAGTCTGGAAAATAAATGAAATTGGGGGGATAAAACTTAAAAGCCCAATCTTAGCGTTCAAAACCCCACTAAAGTATTAGTTGAATGTTAACTGACCTTAAAATATCAGATGAGTTTAACTAAAACCCTTGCTAGCCACATTATGTCAGCGTCAAATCATTAAACTAGGATACAGTCGACAAAACCCATCAGAATCCTATAAATAACATAGGAAATACAGTAGACATATAATGCGGTCCTATGTTGCACGATAGTTATAAAGATAAGTTATAAATCTTAAATAGAAATAGTGATTTTAGGCATCGAAAGCAAAGAAAAAATAGCGGAGCGTGAAGCAAAGAAGACAGATAAAAGCGCAGAAAAAATGAAGTTATCTCAAACAGAGCTGCAGCGGCCGCTACGACTGTTTAATGAAAGGAGCACGTTCACACTCCTGGTCAACATGCCGATGTTTACAATCTCATATCAACACTGCCGTCAGGCCGGCCTGCTGTTGAATCATATAATCTTTGTAATGTTTATGGGACTTAACTACGGGGTCATCAGTACCTAAACTTACAAACTACTTAACTAACTTATGCTAAAGACAACACAGACATCCATGCCCGAGGGAGAATTCGAGACGAGGGATGCCGCGCGATCCGCAACGTGGCGCTCCAGACCACTCGGCTACTTCCGCGCGGTGTTGAATCATATACAGTGGGCTTATTATGAAGTTAATACGGAGAAGGCCCGGTAGTGGCTCTCATGTACAATACGTCAAACAACTTAATTTGAAAATAGCAGGAAAACTGCTAAAGGCATACGACAATAGAAGCTGATACAGGTCACTGATGCCGTATTTACATCGGGATAAATTAATAGTGCTTCTAACCAGTAATTTTTTTAAATTAATAAAAGCTTTATACATAGTAACGAAGAGCTTTCTTCCCGTTCAATTCAATAAACAAGTCTCAGAAAATTAAAATGTTTCCCCTCTCATTCGCCATAGGATTGAAATAGGCAATAAACTACTAACTTTCATTGACTTGTTACACTATAGCCCAAGAGACAGACCTCTAGCAGAAATAACAAGGTTAAAGAGGACTACCACAGAGATAAAAATTAAGTTGTGTGTTACACAATGGAATTCAAAATATAAGCAGTCATATGGAAACTTCTGAATTAAGCGAACATTTTTAGAACTGACATCACAGGGTTAAAATACCACTGTAAATAGTAACACATGCCAAATCCACGTTTAACACAGTGCCGACCCTGCCTGTGCGGGAAAAGTGCCAAAGAGGTAGATAGTCAATATATATTGAACGTGTGACGTCGAATACTGACAGTTTGACAACATACGCCTTTCAGATGTTGACACAGATTCCTCAAACAACCACAAGGCGCTAGTGTGCTTTGCTTTTGTGTTCATTCTCGCGTATATGTTTATATCTTCATTTCGTCCACATGTGTGTAGCGTTTTGTTGTTGTGCTTGTTTGTGTTGTGTTTTAGGGGCTTTAAAATGAGAAGATCTATGATGATAGACTTTATTGATTGCTAGCAACATACTGAAGCCCTATGGAATCAATGTTCAAAAGAATATATAGACAGAAAAGGGAGAAAATGCTGTATACGAAGAGCTTCTTGCAATATATCGTTCGTGTTATGCAGAAGACAAATTGGAAGACGTTAAGAAAATCATTGCGGGCGAATTTCTTCAAGTATAGCATTTCCGAGTTGTGTTACTGTTTTTACCGGCGAGGGATGTCTCACCAAATTATATAGAAACAAAACGCAGTGTATAGAATTTATTACCTGGATATAATAGGCCTACTGCAGGGCACATGCAATGGCTTCACAGGATTTCATCACAATGGTGCTGATAGTATTTGTAGACATTACGGCACAATAATTCAGACACTCAAACGATCTGCCTGTCGCAAAGAACATGAATGTCACACCCAGTCTCTCATCGACTCCGATTCCCTCTCTCATTACAGTATTTTCTTTCTCTCTTTTATCCCGTATCATCGTCGTAAGATGCGGGACTCGGCCGAAAGTAATTAATGATATCTCCTTTCTTTCAAACATCCTCGGACCCATTTCCATTTGTTTCTGTGGTATGCAAGCAATAGCTAATATAAGCACAACTTACGCTTTCTTATGGCAGGTAGACATGTTAACACTGTGCAACCACGTTTCCAACTGGAAAAATTTGTCAATATTATTGATGGTGTGAGGAGGCTTCAATATAGTGAACGACAAACTAGTATCACAGTCTAACATACCAATCGCGACACTCGATGTAAAATCTGTTTCCGCATGACAGCTAAGAAGACACTAGCGCTCCAAGCGGTGAACAAGGGAGCCGCCCATTAACGTCTTATATATCGCGTGAATAACACGTTATTCTCGCACACTTTTCTACGTAAATCACGATACGACTGTTTTATTTTGGATACAAAGGCTTTAGTCTAATATCAGACGAAACGGATGATGCATAAATAAACAATAGTGCAACTAAAACACTTGAATGAAACGATGAAAGCTAGAATATACTCACGTAGAAACTTGTGTCTCCCAATATTTTTGAAGATTTCCCCATTGAAACTGAAGTAATGTAAGCCTAAGACGCGTACCGTGTAGCTCTAAAGTAAACGCGTATGACACACCATATCTTTTCATTTCCTTTTGTGTTTCAGTTTTTAGGACAACTGTTAGCAAAACTACGACTTTCGTCTTTCTTATTGTTTTGTGTTGGACGAGATGCTTCTAACTAATAATTTTTTTAAATGTTCAAATGTTTAAGCTTTACAAACTACTTATGAACTACCTTACACTAAAGACAGCACAAATATCCATGCCCGAGGGGGGATTCGAACTCCCGACCATAGCGGACTTGCAGACTGTGACTGGCGCGTCGCAGACCGCTCGGCCAATGCGGCCGGCCGAATAATTGAAATACAGAGAAAACTTTTTTTTTAGTTGAAAGCTTACGAAATGTCCTTAGTTTTAAGTGCATATTTCAGAAAAAAAGGAGAGAGTGGCCACTGACACCTAGATTTGAGTTTGGTCTTAATATGCACTATAAATATTGGCTATTTGCCTATCTCCCTATAATTTTAGTTCGCGACCTATCGCGCATACTTTAGTTCGCGACCGGGAGCTATCCTTTTAGTTCACAGCTTGGCCGCGAAGTAGGTCGCTCTTTTTAGTTCGTCCGCTCTTTTTGGCTTTTGCTACCGATACTAAAAGAGCGCATTCTTTTGTTATGACAGCTTTTTTATATAAAGTTCAGTGTTGCCCAAGCGTGTGCTATTACCCGTATTTTTGGTGAATGATATTCAACTACTGTGCATACAGAGTAGTCGTAGTATTTTATTTTCAAAATAGATTTATTTATTTATTTATTTAATAGGTCATTGAAGAAACATTACCTACAAATACGCGATGCGGCACGCTCTCGCGTCCTCTCGCTGTTCCCCGTCAGTCTTCGGTAGAAAAGCGAACTAAGATTGATTTTTTTAAATATCTTAAGCGACTTAACTACGGGGTTATCAGTCCCTAAACTTACAAACTACTTATGAACTAAGACTAAGGACGGCAAAAATATCCATGCCCGAGCGGGGATTCGAACCCCCGTCCGTAGTGGCCGTGCAGACCGTGACTGGAGCGCCTCAGTCCCCTCGGCCACCGCGGCCGGCAGCGCGAACTAAGAGGCGAGGGATCTGCGAACTAGTTCGCGAAGTTCGCCTGTGGGGGAGCGCTCTTCCGAACTAGTTCGTTCGCGAACTACACAAGACTATTAGTATTGTCAATAAATACTGAACGTGTGCGGGCTCTTTAATGGAAACTGGCTTTGGAAAACAGTCCGCCGGCCGCGGTGGCCGAGGAGACTGAGGCGCTCCAGTCACGGTCTGCACGGTCACTACGGTCGGGGGTTCAGTTCCCCCCTCGGGCATCGATATTTGTGCCGTCCTAGTTCGTAAGTAGTTCATAAGTAGTTTAGGGACTGATGACCCCGTAGTTAAGTCCCATAAGCTTAACAAACATTTGATTTTGATAATTGGCCATGCATTATCCAGTGTATTTTAATAGCGTCTTCACAAGAAGCTATCTCTCTTTCGATTAAATAAGAACAATTTTTATTACACGTTTTTTCCCGTTATATCAATTGTATATGACTGTGCTGAAGAAAAAATGACGAACGGGACTCGATCCAGAGACCAACGATTACAGGGCTCTGACGCTATCCACTCGGCTGCCGCCGCTTCGTGACAAAAACGTCCACGCACAGGTACATATGGTACATATTTGACGATCGACCGAAATTATCTTGCGATTTTCTCAATAGCGCTTACTCATTTTGTTGTCCTCGTGGAGTACTACGAGTGTACGAAGTTGGCTAAAACCGCGTTCCTAACGCCGTGGCCACACCTTGTTAGTCCAAATATTATGGACTTTGTCTTATTCCGTTCGCATACTAAGCGAGGAGAAATGATGTCTACTGTTTCGCTGCGATGCGACAATAGCCAGAATTTACTCTTTTTGTAAGTGAGAAGATATCGGATGGTGTTCTGAAACAAACTTTGCACATAATTTTAAAATTTTACGAAAGCTTTTCTCGCTATAACCTTCTACAACGTGATGGACTGAAAAAAGTTATAGCTTAAATGACTGCCCCTCGGGCATGGATATTTGTGCCGTCCTTAGTATAAGGTAGTTGTAAGTTTAGGGACTGATGACCCCGTAGTTAAGTCCCATAAGCTTAACATACATTTGATCTTTTGATTTGAAAACAGTCTAAAAGTCCTGCTCCAACAGTTCTCCCCTCCCCCTCCCCCTCCCCCTCCCACACACACACACACACACACACACACACACACACACACACACACACACACACACACAGCCTGGCCGGTGCGGACCACAGCGGTCCCCTCAGGATGTCGTGAATTAGTTGGCGGCTTGGCCGCAGTCCGCAGCGCTGTTTCCTAATTAGCAGCAGCTCGTCAGCGCGCCCCACGTGTTTACGGTCTAGCCTGGCCGGTAAACAAGGTGGCGTTGGCACCCGGCTAAAGTGGCGAGTCTCAGAGTGGTCGCCGCTGAGGGTGTTCCAGATAAAGCCTACAGCGAGCCGTGTGGACCGCTGGCCCGGCGTTTAGCCGGGGACTTATCTCCGCTAGGCCGCCACCGGCTCGCCCAGATCCCCTGAGTTATTGTTCGCGCGTTCCGATAGCACCGCGCCGTAGGCTTACCAACTCGCCGGAGCCGCATCTCTGGATTTTTTTTTCACTCGCACATAAAACAGGAGCTTTCGCAGCCTTCAGCGCGTCGCAGTCCTGTTCGGCGACGCCGAAACTACGCCCGGGAAATGGAAAAGGGAAACGAAAAATTGAGAGGGGGGGGGGGGGGGATCAAAAAATTCGGAAGCAACAGCAGAGCAGGTAGCCTGAAACCTGTCATCTCTGTTTAAGTAATGGAGGCCCAGAGCCGATATTCGTGAAGGGGAAAAAAAAGAGGAGGTTTCGGCTGAAATATTACTTTATTGTGAAATGGAAAGCCTTATGAAATGTTCAAATGTTTGTAGAGCTTATGGGACTTCACTACGTGGTCATCAGTCCCTAAACCTACAAACTACTTATGAACTAGCTTATACTGAAGACGGCACAAACATCCATGCCCGAGGGGGGGATTAGAACATTTCATAAGGCTTTCCATTTCACAATAAAGTAATATTTCAGCCGAAACCTCCTCTTTTTTTTCCCCTTCACGAATATCGGCTCTGGGCCTCCATTACTTAAACAGAGATGACAGGTTTCAGGCTACCTGCTCTGCTGTTGCTTCCGAATTTTTTGATCCCCCCCCCCCTCTCAATTTTTCGTTTCCCTTTTCCATTTCCCGGGCGTAGTTTCGGCGTCGCCGAACAGGACTGCGACGCGCTGAAGGCTGCGAAAGCTCCTGTTTTATGTGCGAGTGAAAAAAAAATCCAGAGATGCGGCTCCGGCGAGTTGGTAAGCCTACGGCGCGGTGCTATCGGAACGCGCGAACAATAACTCAGGGGATCTGGGCGAGCCGGTGGCGGCCTAGCGGAGATAAGTCCCCGGCTAAACGCCGGGCCAGCGGTCCACACGGCTCGCTGTAGGCTTTATCTGGAACACCCTCAGCGGCGACCACTCTGAGACTCGCCACTTTAGCCGGCCTCGAGCATCTTAGCATAGCGCCACAATGAGATAGGCCGCTCCGCCGTGGCGTAAGCTCTATGATGCAAGGACACAACACACTGCGAACATTCTCGTTACTAAACGTCTTTTCACTTTCTCCTCCACCGTAATCCAGTGGTTTTAGCTCTGACAATCCTCTAGTTACGCTGCGCGTAAACCAACATACGAAGAGTATGGGCTGCGGCGGAGTGGCCGAGCGCATTGAGGCGCTATGCTCCGATGCGCAAGGCCGTTCCCCGTCGGAGATTCGAATCCTTCCTCGGGCATTAAGGTTTGTGTTTTTAGTACAAGTTATAAGTTATAAGTAGTTTGTAAGTTTAGTGACTGATGACCCCTGAGCTATGTCCCATAAGCTTAAGAAACATTTGAATATTTTTGAATGAATAGTATGTACCCGGCCTTCACTGTTTTGCTATTTAATGATGTTCAAATGTTTGTTAAGCTTATGGCACTTAACTATGGGGTCATCAGTCCCTAAACTTACAAACTACTTATGAACTACCTTGTACTAAGGACAGCACAAATATCCATGCCCGAGGGGGGGGTTTCGAACCCCCGACGGTAGTGGCCGTGCAGACCGTGACTGAAGCGCCTCAGTCCCCTCGGCCACCGCGGCCGGCTTGCTATTTAATTTATGCTTCCTTTGACAGGCGTGCTAGAACAAAATAGATCTTCTGGTCCTCATTTGTAAAACTAACTACATTTTATTAACCGTAAACGTGGTAAATATTGTCCAAGGAACTTGTGTGTTTTCTAACAAAATGCTGTTCAAGGAATTACGAAACCGTGCTTAATATAACATTCGATCTTACGAAAAACACAGTGATCTGTCTCATTTACATGCGAAACATTACATTCTACCACAGTGAAATTGTTATAGGCAGAAATAAAGTACGAACATATCAGCACTGTACAAGGAAATGCTATGTTAATTCAATGACGCCAATGCGTCATTATATTTCTTATCAACTATTTTTTCATTTTATGATATTCGTGATCGCGGTACGAGCAGTAATTCTCGCTGCAAACGATGGCGGTTCATTATTATGTACGTCATTATCCACTTTTACATGTGACGCGTATTCCGGAAGTCGAAAACGGAATTTCGTAAAGCAATCAAAAGGGGAAGCATCAAATAGGTTCCTATTCGGGACAATCCCGCCTACAGGTTGGCAGGGACTAGTTGCTGGAAGACAACGATAAAGTGAAAATAAATGAATTTTTTTTCCTTTGGTGTACGGAATTGTCATTGAAGCTATAATATGTTATTTAAGCCCATTCGATGCGTCTTGTTACATAACATGTTCATGTAAAATAGCACAATGTAATAAATAGGAAAAGAGTGTTTTTGAATAAAACGAAGTCATCCAGTGGACATAATGCCTTAAGCGCTGGTACCTATGGACACATGAATAAAATTTAGGAACAAATCCCGCTATTACCAACTAGCCGAAAACCCGGCGTTGCCCGGGTATTTATTTATTTCCTCCTGCTATTTTCAGGTATATATTCAGTTGTATGAGGGCTGTATGTCTGTAAAATCTCTTGGAAATACAATTACGAGTAAAGAAGTAGTAGATTAAACATGGCGCATGATGTGCTCATATCTCATGAACTACGTGTCGTACTGTGATACAATTTAGAAGGTACATTCAACTGTATATGTATATACTGTCTGTAATATTTCCTGTCGCTACAATTTATAGTGTTTAAATTATAAATTGTAACGTCATACCGAGAGCCGTAGTTTTACTCCATAAACAGCGGAAAAGTAGTAAGCGAGGCTCTTTTTTCCTCTTATTTTACTATGGCTGAGAGCGAAAAAAAGTTTAATAAAGGTTTGAAATTATGTTTAACGTTTGTTGCAAGACTCTAAGTACTGTCAGTCTCATACAGTGTATTTCGAAAGTCTCGCAGCATTATATGGCATTTTTTGCGATTTCTATTGGTTATGACGTATTATCTTTTGAACCTTGTGCCGTATGTGATTCTTAACCATGCAGCAATTGTTACCTCACGGTAAGTAATGTGTGTACCAAATTTGGTTGAAATCGGTCCAATGGTTTAGGAGAAAATGAGCAGCATTGTCGCAAAATGCAGCAGTTTTTCGAGCATCTCATTGTATATGACGTCATATCTCGTGGTCTATATATCTTATGTGATTTTTACACTTATGGCGACAGTCCTCATGGATTGAAGCTTACTTGTACAAAATTTCATAAAGCTTGTAACAAAACTGTAGATTTGTATGCAACACGTACAAACATACAGACACTCTGCTTTATGTATTAGATTACGAAATTTCCTTTAGATACGCGAAATTTCCCCATCTATCCTTACAACCCCATTAGCCATAACCTTCGCTACTCGGGAAGAAAAAGTATTTTTGTCTGCGAGAATTTCGTAATGGCTGCAAGGTAACATGTCATGAATGACTCACTACCCTAACAGAAAAAAATACAGCTAAAACAAATGTTTAATAGGAGACGACGCTGTATCAAATTACTGCGCAGTTTCGCATTTTATCCGATCACGAGAAGTTTCCCGCTGGAATAAAAGTGCCGAAGGGAGAGACGGCACTCGAGATCTGGTGCCCGCGATATAATTACGGAAACAAGGACACAAATTAAAAATCGCCCCCGTCTCGGTCGGCTCCTAACGAGTACCTCAGAATGAGTCATTAGTGGACATCGATCGGCTAGCTCGACTGCAGGAGCGCCCCACGGATGAAGCCGTTTCTAGCAGCTCTGCAGCCAGCGACGTTCGGTCTTGCTGTGTTTCAGCGCCACAACGAGTTGCGCCTGCCGCTTATGCTACCCATCCAACACGCGAGATAGGCGGGTAAATCCACTTGTCAGGCGCAAACAATTCTTGTGGCGGAATTGTCTGCGGTTATTACTTTTTTCTCGCTTTATGTCCCCTATGTTAAATGAAACTAATGAATTTCATATTGAATAAGACTTATATTGTTGAAGTTGTGCTATTCAGTTCTCTACTCTAACCCATACTGGGTTACAAGTACAATCCACACGCATTATAACCTGCGTTCTGAATTCGTCTCTTGGTCTCACCACAATCACTGCAAATATTTCTTCTCATTACGTGACCTACCAATTTCTCTTCTCACAGACAAATCAGTTTACTTTAACTGTAACTAAAATTTAGTTACCTAATAATGTGAACTTTCATTAACACTGAGGAAATATCTAACTAAGAACTTCACTTAATTTCAAATGTTCAAATGTTTGTAGAACTTATGGGACTTAACTACGGGGTCATCAGTCCCTATCAATTTATGAACTCCTACTCTCTTTAACAGACCAATTGATCATGTCAAAAATGCCTATATGCAACAATATCACAAGAAACAATGACCTCAATGATCAGCTCGGATTGCAAATTTGCTTTCAAATTGGTGAAAGGAAAGAGGAGCTGGTAAAATGACTCAGGGTTAAATGATAAATGCAAGCTGCACTTTACAGTATTCATTAGAAGAAAGACAAACACCAACTACGATACTGCAAGTATAAGATACCATTCATAACAATAGAAATGTACAAGTTTTACCTTATTTGTGACAGTATTAATTAACATCAGCTTCTTTACAAAAATTTCAATCTGCAGACTTGGCTGCGACTTTTCAAAACTGCTAAAGCCTTAAACCTTCCGATTTTTACTCTTCCACTCTTACACACCGACTGACTTATGCGGCAATTCCACAAAGACGTCTACTCATCGACTGACTTGTGCGACAGTCACACAACGACTACTGCTCTCTTAAAGCAACGACTGCGTGTGCAAGACAAACTCCAAAGATACAACGTAGTCTTTGGTTTACAGCAGAGATATGTAAAGGAGTACAGCATGTTATATCCATTAATAAAATTATACAAAAGATTAAATAAATTTGTTTTCTA
Organism: Locusta migratoria; assembly: GCA_026315105.1. NCBI lineage: Eukaryota > Metazoa > Arthropoda > Insecta > Orthoptera > Acrididae > Locusta > Locusta migratoria. The sequence continues at coordinate 121,130,788 of CM048745.1, read as the reverse complement.
CAAGATTATAGCTTAAGTTTGTATAACAAAATAGGCTCAAGGCTGAATAACAAGTAAAATTAAGTGCAAATTATATAACGTACTCCTTTTCATCCTTTAGTGATCGTATAGAGAACATTGAACAATGCGTGGTACATTGGAAACGTCTTTCAATCCGTCTTGCTCTCTCTTGCACCGCCGGCCGCGGTGGCCGAGGAGACTGAGGCGCTCCAGTCACGGTCTGCACGGCCACTACGGTCGGGGGTTCGAATCCCCCCTCGGGCATGGATATTTGTGCCGTCCTTAGTATAAGGTAGTTCATAAGTAGTTTGTAAGTTTAGGGACTGTTGACGCCGTAGTTAAGTCCCATAGACTCTACAAACATTTTTTTGAACATACTCTTGCACCAACAAGACGATATGGTTTTCCAACAGGACAATGCACGTCCACATGTACCCTGTACCACCCTACGTGCTCTTCAGGGTGTACGTCAACTACCCTGGCCAGCACGATCCCGCGATCTCTACAGAATTGAGCATGTTTAAGACTGCATGAAACGTCATGTCGGAAGGTCTGCATGAGCGGCACGAAATGTTGCGCATCTGAGACACCAGGTGACAATTTCTTGACAGACCATTTTATAGGACCACATTCGGCGTCTCTACGATCGTCTCCGTGTAAGGATTACAGCGTGCATTGCTGCAAAAGGAGGGTATACATGGTACTAACGACGACATTGTAGACGCTCTGGAGACTGTACCCATTAGCGTATGGCCCTGTCTGTGTGATCGTGTGTTGTATACATCCTCAAAAATATGTCAAAATTTCCCTCTGCTGGGTAGACGAATTCAAGGAGTTCTTTTTTCATTTTCCAGGAGTGTATTTACATTTACGGTTAGATATGACTCGCTCTGTAGCGCAGTGATACAGGTAGCAAAAGATATGGACAAGGGTTCGCAAATCGATTCCGCATTTCTTGATTTCCAGGAGGCTTTTGACACCGTACCTCGCAAACGGCTTTTAATCAAATTGCGTAATTATCGTAGAACTCCCAAAATTTTCAACTGGATAGGTGATTTCCTGTCAGAGAGGACACAGTTTGTGGTAATCGATGGTAAAGCATCGACTAAAACCGAGGTGATATCGGGCGTTCCACAGGGTAGTCTTATTGGTCCTCTGCTGTTCCTTATTTACATAAACGATTTGGGAGAAAATCTAAGTAGTTGTCTTAGGTTGTTTGCAGATGACGCCGTTATTTACAGTCTAGTAAAATCATCTGAAGATCAAAACCAGCTGCAGAACGATCTCTATAGTGTAACAATTGGCAATTGACTCTAAATAATGAGGAGTGTGAAGTCGTCCACATGAGTACGAAAAGAAATCCGTTAACCTTTGTTTACAAGATAAAATCAATCAAAAGTGAAGGCCAAATACTGCACTAAATACCTAGGAATTATTACTACTTCAGACTTAAACTGGAAAGACCACGAAGATAATAACGTAAGAAAGGCGAACCAGAGATTGCGTTTTATTGGTAGTACGATTAAAAGATGCAACAGAACTACTAAAGAGGCTGCATACACTACGCTTGTCCGTCCTTTTTTGGAGTATTGATGCCCAGTGTGGGAACCTTATCAGGTGGGTTTTGACGGAGAACATGGAAATAGTCCAAAGAAGGGCAGCTCGTTTCGTATTGTCACGATACAGGGGAGACAGCGTTACGGAAATGATACAGGATCTGGGATGGGAATCATTACAACAACGGCGCTTATCGCTGCGGCGTGGGCTACTTACCAAGCTCCAATAGCCAAAAATCTACTCCGAATGCGAAAATATATTGTTGACTCCCACTTAAATAGGTAGAAATGATCAGAATAAAATACCAGAAATCAGAGCTCGAACGGATAGATTCAGGAGTTCTTTCTTCCCGCGCGCTATTCGAGAATGGAATGGGAGATAAATAGTATAACGGTGGTTCGATGAACCCTCTGCCAGGTACTTAAATGTGATCTGCAGAGTATCCTATGTAGTCGTAAGATATACACGGTACTAACGATGACATTGTAGACGCTCTGGAGACTGTACCCTGGCGCGTATGGCCCTGTCTGTGTGATCGTGTGTTGTATACCTCCTCAAGAATGCGTCAATAAAATTTCCCTCTGTTGGGTAGACGAATTCAAGGAGTTCTTTATTCAAAAAATGTTCAAATGTTTGTAAATCTATCGGACCAAAGTGCGTGGTCATCAGTCCGTAGCTTACAAACTACTTAAACCTAGGTAAACTAACCTACGGACGAACACACACACCCATACCCTAGGGAGGGCTGGAACCTCCACGGCGCGCAACAGCGCACTCCGCAGCGAGTTGCTTTAGACCGCTCGGCTACTCCACCGCGGCGGTTCTTTATTCATTTTTCGGGAGTGTATTTACACTTACGGTTAGATTGGACACGCTCTGTAGCGCAGTGATCCAGGTAGCAAAAGTAAAATGGTATCGCATTACACAGCGTTGCGGTGACCCAGAAAATAATGGGGACTGCAGTGTCAACCACGACACGCGAGGTAGTGATAGGTGGGTGGAAGGAAAGGGGTAGCGGGAGGGGGCGGGGGTCGTTCGCGAGAAACGCTAAAAATTGATAGCGCCGGGGCGGCAAACTGTGAAAAATGGAGGCGTGGGCCGCGTCCCGGCCATCTGTCAGCGCCGCCGGGACACCGTGACAAACGGCGCGCCGCCCCCACGCCATGTCGTGACGGAGCGCTCAGCCATAGTGCAGAGCCGACCTTGAGGGCGGGGCGAATGCCGCATTTCCACACATCCAGCTGCAGGTAGCCGTGGAACGCCGTCAAGGCACGAAAGCTACTTTGCCGACGGTATGCCGTACCGCAGGTAGTCCGCGCAGGATACGGTGGACCAGAGGGGGCCCGAATGGACTGCGCAGTCTGAGGTAGAAATTTGTCGTACTGCGCATGACGTCACCGCCGAAGCAGCTGGCGACAGTTTTATCGTTAGCCCTACAGTAGCTTGTTGTTCACTGTGTATCAGCAAGAACGTTTTGTTTCGTTTATTCGTGTGTTTCACGACGGATCAGGTAGACCAGGGGATTTTGGGAGTATTTTGTGGGTGATACAGAGGATCTGGATGAGTTCTAGGTACTGCAGGAGATGAGGGAATGGCATTAGATGGTGATGGATCCGCATGGGGGAGGGGAGCCGGATGCGGTAGGCGAGGCGGAGGGCGTGGCGGTCGAGGATTTGAAGGGTCTTGTAATAGGGGGAGTGGAAACACAGGCAGGATGGAAGCTACAGAGTACAGGATGCATGAAGCATTTGTAGGTGTATAGGATGGTCGATGGGCTGATGCCCTATGTCCGGCCGGAGAGGAATTCGATGAGGTAGAGGCGGGAGATTGCTTTCTGGCGGACTGTGTGGAGGTGGGGGGTCAAGGAGAGGGATCGATCAAGGGTGAGGCTGACATATTTGAGTGTGGGGTGTGGAGGATGGGAGGGAAAGGTAGAAGTCGTGGAGACGGAAGGGGGGGTTGTTCGACCTATGACGATTGCCTGGGATTTGTCAGGATTGACAGAGAGGAACTACCAGTTGTACCATGCAGCAAACTAGGTGATGTTTGACTGGAGAAAATTCTGACTGGAGAAAATTCTCGGAGGGGGCGAGGGAAGGGGCGAGGGAAGGGGCGAGGCCTAGGAAGGCGGTGTCGTCAGCATATTTCAGGAGATGGACAGGAGGCTGAGGTAGGGGAATATCATCGGAGTAGATGACGTAGGGGAGGGGAGATAGGACGGAACCTTGAGGCACCCTTACAGAGGGGTAGAACAAATGGAAGGTGGAGTTGCAGACAGTGACAAAGGTAGGGTGGTGGGTGAGGAAAAAAGCAATGGGCGGACATATATGGGCAAATTTGTGGCCCTTACTCTTATGGGAATTAGTTTCATAACTTCGAGTTTGTGTACTATGGGCAGTGAAAAGCTGGGAATTGTATTTGACAGGTGGCGTGCTTAGGTAGTTCTTGCATGTGCGGGTGGTGTAGGGGTCAGCGCAACTGCCAAGAAAGCGGGAGGCCCGGGTTCGAATCCCGGCTGGGTACACATTTCAAGCTTTGCCCAATCGCAGTTGATGTCATATGTTCTGTGAATATAAGGCGGACATAGTTAACGGTAAGGGCGTATATCTGGAGCTAGAAAAGCAGACTGGAATGCCATACACTGTCATACACTATCTCGACATCAGGGGAGATGGCGGAGCGATGGGAATTAAGCTGGAGGAAGAGCAGGCGAGTGAGGCGAAGGGGCATCATCGGCAGAGGAGAAGTCTACATCTACATCTACATGGGACACTCTGCAAATCATATTTAAGTGCCTGGCAGAGGGTTCATCGAACCACCATTATACTATTTATCTCCCATTACATTCTCGACTAGCGTGCGGGAAGAAAGAACACCTGATTCTCTCTGTTCGAGCTCTGATTTCTCGTATTTCATTCTGATTATCAATTTTACCTATGTAAGTGGGAGTCAACAATATATTTTCGCATTCGGAGGAGAATGTTGGCGATTGGAGTTTCGCAAGTTGCCCACGCCGCAGCGATAAGCGCCGTTGTTGTAATGATTCCCATCCCAGATACTGTATGATTTCCGTAACGCTGTCTCCCATGTATCGTGACTATACGAAACGAGCTGCCCTTCTTTGGACTCTTTCGATGTCCTCCGTTAAACCCAGCTGATAAGGATCCCACACCGGGCTGCAATACTCCAAAAATTGACGGACAAGCGTAGTGTATGCAGTTTCTTTTGTACTTCTGTTGCATGTTTTAAGCGTTCTGCCATTAAGACTCAGTCTCTGGTTCGCCTTTCCCACGATATTATCTACGTGTTCTTTCCAGTTTAACACTCCGAGTGCCAATCACGTCAATTGATGGGATACGGAAATTTCTGTAGAATGCCAATCACGTCATTTGACGTGATCTTTGTTTTCGTGCTTTTAAAAACAGAATCAAGTTTATTTACGTGCTAGATCTACCTTAAATACGTTACTTGGTAAACCTAGTGTCTAAACCAGCCTATAGATCTTTTATTTAGTTTCTAAATCGTCCGACTGGTCGCATTCATTGTATGAATCGGGGCAGGTAGAAAGTGGTGTTCGCTCACTCAGTAGGTGAATCAACGGACATGGCTTCACTCAAATTATTCTCCCCGAAAGTACTGAGAGGTGACTATGACAGGGGTGACACAGCAACATATCGTAGTGACTCTACAGACTGTTTGCGATGTAAAGATGTTTTAGTGGGTCCCTTGGCGTCGGAGTTGTATGTGATTTAGATGCTCTGTGTTCAGTTCTGGATTCATTTCGAAGATCAGACAATTCTTTACGCCAGACGGAAGATAAAGAAACTAAGTGCAGCTGGGGTTACTCCTGCAAGCATAATGTCAAGCACTCTAAGGGAGGGAATAGTTTACATGGTCGGCATTCAAAGTGTTAAGTCTGAAGTAATAGTAATTCCTAGGTATTTTTGTGGAGTTTACGGCCACATTGGAAAAGGGAAAGGAACTTGTGCTGGCGAAGGTGTTGATGGATACGGCGGGAGAGGATGTTCCCATACCTAGCCGAAAACAGCGGATCCATACTCGAAACAGCCGAGCCCGAACGAGGCGCACTCGACCGAGTACGAGCGAGTATAATCCCCAATATGCAGACTCGTAAACTGCAACAGTATGCATGCTTCGGTAAAGGCACGAAACTCAAATTATCGCATCATCTAGGAACGCTCCAGCGATAAAATCGGCTACGTCGGCAGTGTTGTTTGTGAATCAGAGCCGATGCGCTTCAGATACACACAGCGGAAAGCGATTCAGCGGCAGTGGCCACGCGCTCTTGAAAATTCATGACGTGCCGATCACACGCGGGTGATGCCTCCGTTGTTGCCGGTCCGGCAGAGCGCCAAGGATGCGACTGCTGTTTGCCTGGCGCTGATTAATGCCGCGTAAACAAGGATTACTCCATGAAAGCCCGGCCGCCTAATGAGGGACACACTTTCCGCTTGCAAATCACCGGAATGGCCGACAGACGTCGAACGCCTGTCTGGGCATTACGGCGTAATTAATACATTAATTGTCGTTCCGCGGTGCACCGCCCAAGAGTTATTGCCCCATCGTGTCGTATTTTATTGAGCGCATTGACGGTCGTGCCAAATGTGCGCGGTCGGAAATGATCGTGTTTACTGCATGTTCAGAGGCGGTTTTGTGACCACAGATATACGCAGTACGTACACTGTAATAAGCTGATAGTAAGGTCCCCCGCCTTTGCACTCATACGAGGTGTGTTCAAAAAGTATTATTTATTTATTCCTTAATATTCATGTTGTCCGCTTCAAAGTAATCCCTCCTCAGATACAACACACTTGTGCCAACACTTTTTCCAATCGTCGAAGCACTGCTCCTGAGCACTTTTCGGTAAAACTTTCAGCAGTGCAGTTTTTATTTTGTTAATCGTTGCAAATCTTCGTCCTTTTATAAATGTTCAAATGTTTGTAACCTTGTTGGAGCAAACTGCTACGGTCATCAGTCCATAGACTTACGAGCTTCTTAAGTAATTTACACTAAGGACCACACACACCCCCCCACACACACCCCCCCACACACACCCCTCCACACACACCCCCCCACACACACACCCCCACACACACACACACCCACACACACACACACCCCCACACACACACACCCCCACACACACACACCCCCACACACACACACCCCCACACACACACACCCCCACACACACACACACCCCCACACACACACACACCCCCACACACACACACACCCCCACACACACACACACCCCCACACACACACACACCCCCACACACACACACACCCCCACACACACCCGCGCGAGGGAGGGAGGATTCGAACGTCCGGTGGAAGCGGCCGCCCAGTCTTTAGCATGACCCCTTAGATCACGCGGCCATTACACGCGGTGTCATCCTTGTAGCCGGCCGCGGTGGCCGAGGGGACTGAGGCGTTCCAACACGGTCTGCACGGCCACTACGGTCGGGGGTTCGAATCCCTCTCGGGCATGGATATTTGTGCCGTCCTTAGGATTAGCTAGTTCATAAGTAGTTTGTAAGTTTAGGGACTGATGACCCCGTAGTTAAGTCCCATAAGCTTTACAAACATTTGTACATTTTGAACAACACACACACACACACACACACACACACACACACACACACACACACACACACACACACATGGCCGCGCGCTTAGTATGCCATAACGTTTTCTTAACTAATACATCTAACATTAGCATTAGGGTATCTAGGAAGAATATTAGAATTTTTAATGCTGTAAGTCAAATCCCTTACAGTAGCGTGAACTGCTCAAAACGTAACAAGTATTGTCATAGGATTCAACTTCCAGAAAGTGCATCCAGTGTGGCTGTGTCATTCATATATGGAACTATACACAGTTTTGCATACTCCTTTCAGTTGTTATACCTATATGTAAAGCAAATTACCTTTAAATTCTACATTACGAGTTGCTAATATTAATTTCATAAACAAAAATTCGAACTGCAATGAGCCAACTAATTTCGTGACCAAATGTTCAAATGTTTGTAGAGTCTATGGGACTTAACTACGGGGTCATCAGTCCCTAAACTTACAAACTACTTATGAACTAGCTAATACTAAGGACGGCACAAATATCCATGCCTGAGGGGGGATTCGAACCCCCGACCGTAGTGGCCGTGCAGACCGTGACTGAAGCGCCTCAGACTCCTCGGCCACCGCGGCCGGCTAATTTCGTGACCCCATTAATTATTTTACACAATCATAAAATGAAACTTATTGAACTTTGTCCACCAGTGCTGCCTAAAGTAGCTCGTTTTCAAGAGCTACCAGTATTGTAAAAGCCTGTTGTTTATTTCATTCAATCCTATATTGTCTTGACTAACAGTCTGTTAAGCAAGAGTAACTATCTCTGAACACAATTAGTAGTGCCACTTGTATTCCTGAGAAATATAAATGGGAATACAGTATTCGATCTTTTTATTCCTTTCTTAAATTGATTTATGCATTTAAACGCTGAGCAGCTCTTCACCATCGTGCTTCATGCACACTGCAATAGTCAAACAATACAGATCCGGCTGTCAATTGTGTATATCACACAGTAGCTATTCAATACACGATTTCTCTTATAACTACACTCGTGTTTATGTGACGCTTACCACTATCATGGTGGCCGGGCGAAGATTCAAATTATCCCGCGACAGCAGCTCCGTCAGGGAGTCTAGTTATTTTTACAAGATCTTTGGGTTGCTGCCACAAGGAACGCTGTTAACCCAGAGATCGCCTCTCTATATAGGTCGTTGGTACCACCGCTTCACTACAGTGCTTTGCACGATAGGTGCCGGCCGCGGTGGCCGAGGGGACTGAGGCGTTAGAGGCACGGTCTGCGCGGCCACTACGGTCGGGGGTTCGAATCCCCCTCGGGCATGGACATTTGTGCCGTCGTTAGTATTAGTTAGTTCATAAGTAGTTTGTAAGTTTAGGGACCGATGACTCCGTAGTTAAGTCCCATAAGCTATACAAACAATTTGAACATTTTTTTGATAGGAGGCGCTTGTTGACATGTTCCTCAATCTGTATACGCCGGCGCCTCATTTTCGCCAGCGTGGGTTGCAAAATATGGGCCCATTCACCTAACTTTTCTGACGCACAGTGTATTTTCATAATTCACATAAAAGTCAGTGCCAGATTTTGACATTTTGGCCGGCACTACTCCCCGTCAGAGCGGGGTTTCACTCTCGCGTGACGTCACCAGACGCTGCTGCGGTAAGCGATGGCGGCTGCTGATAGGTCAGCGCCGTCAGCCTATCAGCCGCGTGTTCGAGCACGCACTCGACCGCTGCAGTTCCGCTACGACACAGTCGATCGATACTTTTCGGCAGCCCTCGACGCGAGACCCGCTCGCTTGAAAGAGTTCCCCTCGCCGGTTGCCAGGTAATTAAAACTTCAGCCATCAGACGTGCTAATTAACTTCCTACGAGACGCGCCGAGCGTAACGGAAACGCAGCGTATTACGCTCACCTGTAGCCTGTTAGACCGAGCACTGCGCCGAGGAACTTACGTTTTTCTTTTCACTCTGCTACGCAGAACGCAAGCGTGTGCGCTAATGTTTTTTTGACGCCCTTCAGGCGGAACAGTGAACACAGTTACCGCACATTTCTCACGAAAAGAGAGAGAGAGAGAGAGTGATATTTTCAGTCGCACTAAATTCTTTGCCATGAAATGTAATTGTGCTAAATGTATAAAAATGTCGTTCCCTGTTAACTCTTTTAGTACAATATTTATCAGCAAAAGTCAAATGTTTCTTTCGGGGGTCAGCTGAAGCACGCTATACCACCTGCCGGCTTTGACATGGCGAGTTGTGTAGGAAGTTATGTGGTACCGATCTGTTCGTTTTACGAGGGCAATTACTTTTACTGAGCGGACAAGTGTACATCAAGACCATGTCAACCATGATGCAGGAACAACATTGTTTACTTTATGGTCTCTACGAAACACTAACCAAGACATTCTATGTTTCGCGAATTTCTAAGAAGATTGACACCTTGGCAATTCAGGCGAGGTCGCCGGAACACGAAGTAAAATTTGAACGAGTCGTATGGTTTAATTAAAAACACAAATCAAGTGAAACATTGATTAATTGCAGTTGATAAGACTGCCTTTGTGTCGATCACAACAAATTATGGGACGTGCTCAGTAAAATGGGAGTACCAGTTCACCTCATTCATATGATACGGAGTTTATATCTTGACCAAGGAGCCACAGCCGGCCGCGTTGGCCGAGGGGACTGAGGCGCGTCAGTCACGGTCTGCACGGCCACTACGGTCGGGGGTTCGAATCCCCTCTCGGGCATGGATATTTGTGCCGTCCTTAGTATTAGCTAGTTCATAAGTAGTTTGTAAGTTTAGGGACTGATGACCCCGTAGTTAAGTCCAATAATAATAATAATAATAATAATAATAATAATAATAATAATAATAATAAAAAGCCACAGTGATAACTTTGTATGGCACAACAAAATGGATAAAGAATCAGAAAGGCGTCCGGCAAGGCTGCATATTGTCTCCGTTTTTATTCGATCTGTTTGCAGAGCAAGTTACGAGGAATGTCAGGATAGATGAAGAGACAGGAATTAAAATAGTTGGAATAAATATAAACAACCTCAGATATGCAGATCATACCATACTGCTGGCAGAAAGTGAAGAAGAGTTAAAGACTCTTTTGCTGAAGGTAAAAAATGAATGTGAAAAGGCCGGTCTCAGGCTAACCAAACCAAAATTCTGGCAACTAAACCTATTAATTCATGGGATATAAGAGGAGAATCCATATAGGTGGTGTCGACATTCAATTATCTCGGTTCCCAGATCTGATGATGACGACTGTAGCAACGAAATCAGAAGTCGCTTGTTGCTCGGAAGAAAGGCGATGTCAAACCTTGAAAAGATCATAAGGTCCAGAGACATAACTATAACAACAAAGATACGTACTGTGAAGGCTATGGTCTTCCCAGGTGTAATGTATGGATACGAGACCTGCACCATTAGAAAGGCTGAACGGCGAAGAATTGACTCCTTTGAATTGTGGTGCTGGAGGCAAATTCTTAGGATTCCGTGGAAGGCAAAAAGAACCAACAGAGCTATATTAGAGCAAATAAAACCAGATTGCTGTATGGAAGGTCTAATATTAATACAGAAATTGACCTACTTCGGACACATAATACGAGGACATGCCTCACTGAAAAAACAAAAAAAAAAACAAAACATTAATGCTGGGGAAGATCGAAGGCACTAGAAGAAGACGACAGAGGTTGATGTGGATCGATGGCATCACCGAAGCAACGTGTTCCAACCTGGAAGGTCTACGGGAGAAAGTGCAGGACAGAGGGAAGTGGCGTGCTGTGGTTCATGAGGTCATGAAGAGTCGGAATCGACTAAACGAATAGAGAGAGAGAGAGAGAGAGAGAGAGAGAGAGAGAGAGAGAGAGAGAGAGAGAGAGAGAAGACTGAAATATAGGTTTCTACCTTGTTTGACGTCACAGGTCAAAGCCGACGGGTAGAAGTGCGTGCTTCAATTATATCCTGTTTTGAGTCTCACAAGAAGACCACAGGGGTGTCAGATCTCAGTATATATATATATATATATATATATATATATATATATATATATATAACCTGAAGTTCGGAACTTAAATAACAATCAGACAAAGCCATTCGACGCAACTCTAAAAAAATTGTCGAGAAAAACGACGTTGAAGTTTTGCAAGTACATGTAACTACCAATAATTAATACAATTGTAGCGTCTGCCGGTGTAGCTCAGCTCCCCGCGCTGTGGCTCAGCGCGCCAGGTCAGAGGGCTAAACGCTACCTGTAATAAAGTTGAGTCAAATATTCAACAAACAATCAAGAACGAACCAAACGAACGACCGCAGAGCATAGATCTACCTCAAGGACTAATAATAATAATAATATTAATATGTATAGCGTTCTGACCCCGCAACCATAGAGGCGATGCAGAATGAAACTTTCACACTGCAGTGAAAGTGTTTGAAATGTTTGTTAAGCTTATGGTACTTAACTACGGGGTCATCAGTCCCTAAACTGGCAAACTACTTAACTACCTGATGCTAATGACGGCACAAATATCCCTGCCCGAGGGGGGGAGTCGAACCCCCGACCTTAGTGGCCGTTCAGACCGTGACTGGAGCGCCTCAGTCCCCTCGGTCACCGCGGCCGGCTGCAGTGAAACTCCTCTGACGCTGACATTAGGGTTATCGTCAACTGCACGAAGATTTGCCGCCGGCCGCGGTGGCCGAGGGGACTGAGGCGCTCCAGCCACGGTCTGAACGGCCACTACGGTCGGGGGTTCGACTCCCCCCTCAGGCATGGATATTTGTGACGTCCTTAGTGTTAGCTAGTTCATAAGTAGTTTGTAGGTTTAGGGACTGATGACCCCGTAGTTAAGTCCCTTAAGCTTTACAAACATTTGATCATTTTTTGAAGAATTGCCTCGTCCGTTGCAGGTGTCCTCGTCGTTCTAGGTCTTCTCTAGTCGCGAGTCATAGGTTGGAATGTGCCGTGCTCCCTAAGACACCGTTCAATTGCTTCGAACGGCTTCCTGTCGGGACACCTTCGTTCTGGAAATCTGTATCGATACAAACGAACCGCGCCACGGCTATTGCCCTGTGCTAATCCATACATCCAATTGGCATCTGCCAACTCCGCGTTTGTAAACATTGCATTGACTGCAAAACCACGATCGTAAGGAACACTAACCAGTTGATGCTAGTATTGTAGAGCCATGAGTCTCACGTCAACACAACCACTGCAGTCAACATTACCTTCCTTCAATTGGGCCAACTGGCGGTGAATCGAGGTAGTACAGTAGATACTAACGAAATAATTGGGTATTTTGACAACTGTCTGCACGATTTATTTCAATTTACATTTAAAGAGAAATACTAAAATGAGTTCTAATATGAAAATTAAGCGTTTCCGGACACATGTCCACATATTTCCTTTTTTGTGTATGAGGAATGTTTCAAAAAAAAGAAAAAAAAATGTTCAAATGTTTGTAGAACTTATGGGACTTAACTACGGGGTCATCAGTCCCTAAGCTTACAAACTACTTATGAACTAACTAAGACTAAGGACGGCACAAATATCCATGCCCGAGGGGGGATTCGAACGCCCGACCGTAGTGACCGTGCAGACCGTGACTGGAGCGCCTGTCTCCTCGGCCAGCGCGGCCGGCGAGGAATGTTTCCTGAAAGTTTGGCCGTACCTTTTTTAACACCCTGTATAAATTCCGATACCCATGTGGTCTCCTTGTTAGAGAATTATGTGGGTGTATTTGATTTTTTTTTTTTTTTTTTTTTTTGTGGTTTTAGGGCGCACAACTTCTATGGTCATTAGCGCCCAGCCAAGAACATAGATTCGCTATGATCTAAAAAAATGTAGACTGTCAGAACATCAACAAGAGGCTAAAAACGAAAGATAAAAGACAATTAAAAGAGTTAAATATCCTTGGATAAGTTGGCCAAGTTGATAAAACGCAAAACTCGAGCAGCTGCTCGTGTGTCATCAGCTAAAATTTCCTCCAGAGTAGACGGAAAGTGAAGGGCTACACGGAGATGATTAAAATTAACACAAGTCAGTAAAACATGTCGCACTGTCAGCAGTTCACCGCAGGAGCATAGCGGTGCAGGTTCGGCGGATAGCAAGTGACGGTGGCTGAAACGGCAATGACCGATCCGCAACCGAGCCAGGATGACCTCCTCCCGCCGAGAGAGGCGTGAGGATGTCCTCCAAGCGGTCGGGATCGGTTTGACAGTTCGCAATTTATTGTTGTACAGTGAAAGCCACACACTGTGCCATTGCGACACGATACTCCGGCGAAGAGCCCGTTGAACATCGTCCGATGGGACGCAAAAGGTAGCCATGCGAGGCAAAAGAGCTGCTGCCTTGGCTGCTGTGTCGGCGGTCTCATTCCCGGGCACACCCACATGGCCAGGGACCCACAGGAAAGAAACGTGACAGCTGTCATCCGCCAGCAACTGGAGGGAGCGTTGGATCCGATACACGAGAGGATGGTTCGAGAAAGGGTCCTTAAGACTCTGCAGGGCACTAAGGGAGTCCGAACAGATGGCATAGAAAGGGTGGCGGTGGCGGCAGGTATACAAAACGGCCTGGTGGAGGGCGAAAAGCTCAGCCGTGAAGTTTGAGCACCGGTCAGGGAGCTTGTATTGGAAACGGTTGTCCCCGACGACGAAGGCAGATCCGACACCGGCAGTGCTCTTGGAACCATCAGTGTAAATAAATACGGCATTATCGAACCGCGAACGGAGTTCGACAAGCCTCGAGCGGAATACCAAATCCGGAGTGCTCTCCTTGGGGAGCGAACTAAGTTCGAGGTGTGTGTGAACCTGGGCCTGATGCCACGGTGGCAATGGGCTTTCGCTCAACCGAAGGGTGGAAGGAAGGGTAAAATCGAGCCGCTGTAGCAGGCGGCGAAAACGAACTCCCGGTGGAAGCAAGGCAATCGCAGACAACTGATATTGGCGATCGAGTGAGTCGTCAAAAAATAATCTGTAAGATGGATGGTTGGGCATCGACCGTAGGCGGCATGCGTACCGACACAAGAGTATGTCACGTCGAGTGGTCAAGGGTAATACAGCAGCCTCGGCATACAGACTTTCAACAGGGCTGGTATAAAATGCACCGGTCGCCAGACGTAATCCACGATGGTGGATAGAGTTGAGACGGCGGAGAATCGACGGCCGTGCTGAAGAGTATACAAGGCTTCCATAGTCGAGCTTCGACTGAACAATGGCCTGGTAAAGGTGAAGCAGGACGGTACGATCCGCTCCCCATGACGTGCCACTGAGGACACGAAGAACGTTAAGGGATCGGGCACAACGGGCAGCCAGGTAGGACACATGTGTGGACCAGCAAAGTTTCCGATCCAACATGAGTCCCAAGAATTTTGTAGTCTCCACGAAAGGGAGAGCAACAGGGCCGAGACGTAGAGAAGGTGGAAGAAATTCCTTGTATCTCCAGAAATTGATACACACAGTTTTCTCAGTGGAGAATCGGAAGCCGTTTGCGATGCTCCAGGAATATAGACGGTCAAGACAGCGTTGGAGAGAACGCTCCAAGAGACACGTCCTCTGGGCGCTACAATAAATTGCGAAATCGTCAACAAAAAGAGATCCGGAGACGTCGGCTGAAAGGCAGTCCACGATCGGATTGATTGCAATGGCAAAGAGCGCCACACTCAAGACGGAGCCCTGTGGTACCCCATTCTCCTGGCAAAAGGTATCTGACAAAACAGAGCCCAGTGGGTGTATTTGAGTGCATGCTTCCTATGGAAATGATCTGATGGACAGAGTAAGTTGTAATTTGCGGCTGTTTGCTGATGATGCTGTGGTGTATAGGAGGGTGTCGTCTGTAACTGACTGTAATAGCATACAGGTTGACTTAGACAAAATTTCTAGTTGGTGCGAAGAATGGCAGCTAGCTCTCAATGTAGAAAAAAGTAAGGTGATGCGCATGAGTAGAAAAAACAATCCTATAATGTTCGAATACAGCATTAGTAGTGAGCTTATTGATGCTGTCGCGTCGTTCAAATATTTAGGCGTAACATTGCAGAGCGATATGAAATGGAACGAGCATGTAAGGACAGTTGTGAGTAAGGCAGACAGCCGACTTCGGTTTATTGGGAGAATTTTGGGAAGATGTACTTCACCTGTAAAGGAGACCGCGTATAAAACGCTTGTACGACCACGTCTTGAGTATTGCTCAAGTATTTGGGACCCGCAGCAGATCGGTTTGAAGGAAGACATAGAGGCGGTTCAGAGGCGAGCAGCTAGATTTGTTGTTACCGGTAGGTTCGACCAATGCGCGAGTGTCACGGAAATGCTCCGGCAACTCTATTGGGGATCGCTGGAAGAAAGACGACGTTCTTTTCGAGTAATTCTGTTAAGTAAATTTAGAGGGCCGGAATTTGAAGCTGAGTGTAGTACGATCTTGCTGCCGCCTACTTACATTTCGCGTAAAGATCACAAAGACAAGATAAGAGAAATTAGGGCTTGTACGGAGGCATATAGGCATTCTTTTTTCCTCGTTCTATTTGGGAGTGGAATTAGAAAGGAAATGCCTAGTAGTGGTACAGTGTACCCTCCGCCACGCACCTTACGGTGAATTGCGGAGTATGTATGTAGATGTAGATGGAACTGGTCTCCTTCCGGGAATCGTGGCAGACGCAGGGAGTATGAGTCAGGATAGCGCGCGGTACACGCTGGACCGCAGAGCGGTATGCATTGCGAGGGAGGGTCGGTAGCGCGAGGATCCACGGCCACGTCAGAGGGCGTGATTCATACGGGGCGGCGGCAGACAAAGTGGGGTGCGCACCCTCACAGCCGCCACCCACCCTGCAGCCGGCGTTCTTTATGGGGTGAGCCCTGCCTGACGTCTCTCACCTGTCCGGGGGAGGGGCGGGAGCGGGGAAGATTCACGGCGTCGTGAATATCTAGCGGCGGGACACGCTGTGGTAGAAAATTGTCCGTTTTCTTCATGCTCTGAATAATACACACATCAGAAAAGTGTTGCGTCACTGTTGTTCCAAGGTCTCCTGAACACTGACGTTCAACGTGTTTAATGCATTGAGGTACGAAGTTCCTTAGATCGTCCATAGACCGAGGTGGCATAGTGGTAACACATTGGAAACGCATTCGGGAGGACGGTGGTTCAAATCAACTTCTGGCTATCCAGATTTAGATTTCCGTGATTTCCCTTAATCAAGAGGCAATGTCGGGGCCGCGGCGGAGTGGCCGAGAGCATTGAGGGGCTATGCTGTAGACTTGCGCATAATAGTTCGCGATCGGGAGCGCTCGCTTTAGTTCGCGGCTTTGCCGCGAACTTGTTCGCTCTTTTAGTTTGACCGCTCCCAGTGACGGCTGAGCGGTGTGGTCTGTGCATGCAGGTGGAGGGAGAAGTTCCCCCACCTAGATGCTTCATGCGCTTGCTGCTTGAGCCGCTAACGATATCACGCAAACCAAAAGAAACAGTTTGTGGATAATTTCTCGTGAGAGTTATCTCTATATCTTGGCACTATGGAATTTGTCAGATATTGCAGAGTGCAGAATACTTCAAAGCAGAAATTTTGTAGCACTGAACTATGTAATCTAGCAGGCAGAGGCTAACCTCGAAATGGCTCTCATCAGCAGAGGGCAAACACATGGTTTTTAATTCTGTTCGCGACCCATCGCGCATATTTTATTTCGCGACCTGTCCCGCATATTTTAGTTCGCGACCTGTCCCGCATATTTTAGTTCGCAGCTCGGCGGGTGAAGTAGGTCGCTCTTTTTAGTTCGTTCGCACGTTTTGGCTTTTGCTACTGCTACTAAAACTACAGCTGAGCTGCATCTCAGCTTAAAATGACGGCAACTGGCAGAAGGGAATCACGCGATTCTGCGCGCTCTCGCGTCCTCTCGCTGTTACCCGTCAGTCTTCGGAAAAAGTGCGGACGAACTAAGAGGCGAGAGATCTGTGAACTAGTTCGCGTAGTTCGCCTGTGGGAGCGCTTTTTCGAACTAGTTTGTTCGCGAACGACACAAGGCTACTATGCTGCGATGCGCGAAGCCGCTCCATGTCGGGAGTTCGAATCTCCCCTCGGGCGTGGATGTTTGTGCCGTCTTTAGTACAAGGTAGTTCATAAGTAGTTTTAAATTTAGGGAGTGATGACCCCACAGTTGAGACTCAATCCTATCAGACATTTGAACATTTTGAGCAATGTTGGGATGGTTCCTTTCGAAGGGCATAGCCAATTTCCTTCCCCATCCTCACCTAAAGCTGCACCTCTAATGACCACACTGTTGGAGCGTTAAACACTGATCTTTCCTCCTCCTTCCATAGACTTCACTCAACTCGCACTAAGATGTAAAAAGGCACGCATGAGCTGTGCCAAGGAGACACAGTGGATAAAATGGCTGATCCGTTCCAGTCAGAACACCAGGAAGGTACTAGATTGCTTGTGTTGACTGTAGTTCCGCCATGCCTATAGTCGGCGTCACCTAGGAAGGTGCCCCAGGTTTCATCCTTTCTGCGCATCCCCCTCCACACTGGTAGCCAATAATGTTCATTCTCTAGGCGCGTGAGTCGCCGCGAGTTACGCAATGATTCTCCCGCAAGCTAGACTGTTGGCACTCGCCCGTATATAAATACATATGGTAGAATTTATATGGTTCTAGCGGGGAGAGGGGGGCGCGGAAATGAAGTATCGCTTAAATGTAGTTTGTAGACGAAACCGAAATCCTCGTAGGCATTGACATGTTTATTGTTGATCCTGACTGCAGCAATTACGTACACTCATCGCAAGAAAAGGAAACATTAGGAACTACGGAGATGTACAACAGAGTAACACCGCAGACAACAATGCCTAACTCACACAGTAATACTTGCTTCTTCTACATGCGACACAACTTCCGAAACACGAAAACTGAATTTCGTAAACCGTTTTTCGCTGTCGTGTGTACATGTCAGGGCCAGATACGGTTTTTCTGGATCGATTGAAAACGGCATCTGAAAATGAGCTGCTCGGGTTTCTGATTTAGACAGCACAGTGGCTGTTCCCTTTCAGTTCAATATTATCACATTATTTTCGGAAATAAAGAGGATGTATTTAAGTGATGAAGTATTATAAAATTTCTATTGTTAATTTCTTGCTTCACCACGACCTCGGAAGTCCCGACATATTCAGAAAAAACGGATAAATACTTGTGACAAGTAACAATATGAATGTCATTTCTGGTCCGAGAATCTGTTACATACAGGAAACAGAGAAAAAAATATTAACGCATACCAGGGTTCGAACCAATGATCACTGCATTTAAAATACACTATTCTCCGTTAGTCACCCGGCTATACTCCATGCTAAACATCGCTACTGAATAGTTTTAGTCAGTGAACAATTGTTACTGACTTTACAATCTGTGACAGCTTTTACAGGCACTGTGTCATTAATTGACATTTAACTGCAAGAGACGCTACCGAGGGTAACGTGGCTTTGATAAATCTATTACAAAACTCTCAGGTGCAGCTTTTTGAGAAGGAAAGCAGACTACAGTGAAGGTTCGTTCAAGCATCTGCCAGCTCCAGCAAACCGAGCATGGGAAGAGCTGGTATCGAGTATCAGCAGCAGCTCTGCGCATGCGCAGTTAGCTGGAATCTGGCACTTGGCAGCTGCTTGAACGAACCCTGAGTGTCTACTGCTGATGAAGCAGAGCTGCAGCTTAGCGGCTGAGCACGCAATTAATGTGCACCGATCATTCCTTTAATACGTGATCTGTGGTGCACTGAATGCAGAGAATGATGATTAGCTGCAGGCGAGTCTTCAGGGTAGTATGAAGAGAAGGATATTTTGTGATATTTTATGACAAGTTGTTTTGTTTAAAGTCTAAATTTGTTAGTCTCGCGACACCCTTGATACTACTACGCGACATCCCAGGGTGTCGTGACGCCCAGTTTTGAAAGCTCTGCACTAGACAGACACAATGTTTGTGTTATTATAGACTGCCATTAACAGAATCATTGATACTGTTTTAACAACGTTTTTATATTTGCATTAGAAAATTCAGAACAACGTTTAGTGGAAATCTGGAAGTATCAGCATAAAAAACAACAGCTACTCATTATATGTCGTGCCATTCTCCTCCTACTCCCTACTGCCTGCTTGAAGCGCTATCATCGCTTCAACCGTACTTTTCCCCTACAGAATTTCGTGACTGTGTGTTAAGGCTAGTCTACACTACTACACCAGGTTGCAACTCTCGTTGCAGGAAATGAATTGCGCGCAACTGGTTTCGTGTATCTCTGCAGACACGGCGCCAACCCTATACACTTGAGTTTCGTTGTTTTGTGAGTGCCATAGTCGCCGTACAATGAAAGTTTTGGTAGCTGTAAGAGTTGTGGCGGAGCTATTGCTTCTCTGTGTGAAGTCGCTGCATAAGACTAAACATAAAAAGAATAACGAACGTGTTTGAGTTGGCGACTGTATTAAAAAAAACAACGTCATTTTCGTTGCTTAGCGACCTTGCTGAAAGAAATTGTAATTGAAGACCCTAGAAGCTATATTAATCAACTTGGAATATCACCAGAGCAGTTTACGTTCCTTTTAACCAAGAATACTGTTATGCGTGAAGCATTGTTACCAGAACTGAAATTACAAATTGCATTACGTTTCTCGTCAAGTAGATATTCGTCTCTACAGTACCTGTACAGTGTTTCCAAATCCATAATTGCCATAGTTCTTGTATAGTTATTTGGAATTGAATGTAGTCTGCAATTGACTAATCGTCAACCCATCAATATTTAATTCACGAATAATTGCTTCAAGAGCACTAACAAGCCGCTGCTTATTCCTGAAATTTTTATCGTTAAAATCGCACACACACTTATGCATCGCATATATGTTCAAAAACCGAACTATATCTTTCGTTCCCTCCTTTATGTTCCGTTTTGTTCTGTATTGTTTATAACCTAACCTAAAAACACACGCAATGAGTTTCGCCAAAGTTGGAAGGTGCCGAAACTGTATAGTTTCGCCAACGAGTTGCGTGAACGCCTGCCGCGCATGCGTGCGACTGGCCAGTAGCGCAGTTGCATGAAACCCAGTGTCGTCGTGTAAACTAGCCCTTATGGCTAGTTTACACGACGACACTACGTTTCATGAAACTGCAATATTGGCCAGTGCGCAAACTAAACCGTTTCGGCACCTTCCAACTTTGACGAAACTGATTGCGCGTGATTTTAGGTTAGGTTATAACCATAACAGAACAAAATACAACATAAAAGGGGGAACGGAAGAAGTAATTCGGTTTTTGAACATAAATGCGATGCATAGCTGTTTGTACGATGTTGTTGATGAAAATTATTCGTGAATTAAATATTGATCGGTTGACGATTAGTGAACTGCAGACTAAAATACATTCAATTCCAAATACCTACACAAGTGAACTATGGCAATTGTGGATTTGGAAACACGGTACAGGTTATGTAGAGACAAATATCTACTTGACAAGAAACGCAATGCAATTTGTAATTTCAATTCTGGTAAGAATGCTTCAAGCATAAAAGTATCTTGTTTCTCTATTGCATTACTAACTCTGTAAAAGGAACGTGAACTGCTCTGGTGACATTCTAAGTTGATTAAAATATCTTCTAGGGTCTTCAATTACAATTTCTTTCAGCAAGGTCGCTAAGCAACCGAGCTGACGTCTTTTTCTTAATCCAGTCACGAAACCAAACACGATCCTTATTCTTTTTATGTTTAGTCTTACGCAGTGACTTCACACAGAAAAGCAATAGCTCCGCCACAACTCTTGCAGCTACCAAAACTTTCATGACGACTACGGCACTCACAAAACACCGAAACTGAAGCGTATAGTATTGGCACCGTGTCTACAAAGATAAACGAAACCAGTTGCGCGCAACTCATTTCATGTAACCAGTGTCGCAACCTAGAGTCGTCGTGTAGACTAGTCTTAAACTAGCCTTTAGACCAGAGTTAGGCACAAATCGGCTAAATGGGCAGCGCTCCGGCTCAGTCCGGAAAAGAGCGGCGTTCGCGCTCAGCCGGTAGTTATCCTAGTTGGCGCTAGAAGTCTGCATTCTTGCTGGCGCACGTACTTCGCTCTTTATAAGATATTTGCCGGCGCGACTGCACGTGCTGGATATTTCAGAGAAGAGTTTCTAGTATTATGTTCATAAGTTACTTACTTATAAACATAATAGCATTTTTCAGGAGATACCCCTAGCAGTGGAATCTGTTCATTCGAGTTGGATACTAACCGATTTTCCAATTCCGCTTTTGATTGGTCATGTAAACACTCCAAAATCGATTCTGGAAATCCACTTCTCTAAAGCGGTTTTCAAGTTCCGCAATCGATTTTCGTGCCTATGTAAACACAACCGTTTTTGAAGCGTTCTTGGCTTGTCAAGGAAGGAAAGGAAGTTTAGGGTTTAACGTCCGGTCGACAGCTTGGTCATTAGAGACAGTCTTGGCTTGTCAGATTGTGGATTTTTTGGTAAGAATTTTCGGCACATATGGACAGAGTGCTATTTTCTAATGTGAAATAAAAGTATGAATATTAGAGAGAGCATGAATCTGTGGATTTAAGTAAAGAAAAATAGGGATTGTGCTGACTAAATCAGGAACTGAATCAGCTGTTTTTCAGCCGCCATATTAAGTGTTCAAAATGTTCAAATGTTTGTATAGTCTATGGGACTTAACTACAGGGTCATCAGTCCCTAAACTTACCAACCACTTATGAACTACTTACGAACTAGGACGGCACAAATATCCATGCCCGAGGGGGGGATTCGAACCCCGTGCAGACCGTGACTGGAGCGCCTTAGCCTCCTCGGCCACCGCGGCCGGCATATTAAGTGGGCTAGGAAATCCGATTCAGGCTGTGCCATGTAAATACGACAGCGAGAAACGGTTTACGAAAATCGGTTTTCGTCTTCCGGAAGATGTGTTACATGTAAACGTAGTGACTATTATCTTTATAAGTTATTTTATAATGCACTCAGCCAGGTGCATTTCTGCGGCTACGTGAGCGCGTTGGCTGCGCATAACGCCATCTAGTCTCTTCAGCAGGAACTACGTGATGGCCGCCAGCTGCTCGCGGCTCTGCTCCCGCTCAGGCAGGCGGCTCCGAGAGCGCGGCTCGCTCATTGCCCACCTCTGATTTAGACTGAAGTATCGCGGTCTGCCGTTCGTTTCTGAGAACTGAAAAAGGCTGTCCTCAGAAATTGGGGGTGGCGATTGCGCCACCGCCTGGTGCTCGCGGTATCTGGCGGTGGCGTGGGCGGCCACAATGGCAGCGCCACCTAACGAGACAGCCGGCGTCACGGCGCGTCAGCAGCCAGCCACAAAGCTATCGCCGCCATTGTGGGCCCGGCACAACACAGATACCGCCATGAGTCGTGTCGTCTGTTTACTGCCAGACGGGGGGATGCAGCCCGAAAGACGAGGCGCCGCGTATCTTAACTAGGCCGCCTAGAGCGCTGCGCGTGCCTACCAAAGCAGCAGTGTCACTTTGCTGGAAGAGGCCTGCGCGCGCGCGCGAGAGAGAGAGAGAGAGAGAGAGAGAGAGAGAGAGAGAGAGAGAGAGAGAGAGAGAGGGCAGGCAGGGTCGGGGCGGATAATCTTTGCTAGTTTGGAAGAAACTGCAGAAGATGATAGATATTAGTCTTGTGTAGTTCGCAAATGAACTAGTTGGGAAGAGCGCTCCCACAGGCGAACTACACGAACTAGTTAGGAGATCCCTCGCTTATTACAAGGAAAGTACTTGAGCTCCAACAAAAACATACATTAAAATCGTATGAGAGATAATGTAAAGATCCCTTATTGCACTAGTATACTCCCGTGCAGTCGTCCGTTAGAGGCCTCTGCGTGTGCCTTGCCACATTGCACTTTGACCTGTCGGTTCGCCAGTAGGGACGGTGCAGTGTGCCTCCGAAGTTGCGTTTTGTGACGTTATTTGTGCGATGAAGCGTCAGATGGGGCGGCGATTGGCAATAAATCCTGCTAATGTATTGCGATTGGTTGAGATGAAGTTACGAAGAACTCTTCTTCCTGAAGATAGTATTATTGTAGAAGATGAACCATTCGCATGCTTTCTCGTATCTGTTATGGTACAGAAATATGTAACACTAACACATAGTGATGGTAATAGGAATGATAGTGACGAACAACTCATTGCAAGCGGTAGTGCTACGGTAAGTGCGGGGAGAGGCGATGGATGCAGTGGCAGTGAATACCAACAGTCTTCCGAGAAAAGGTTAAAGTTGCCAATGACAATAAGCGGGCCCCTGTACTGTGTACTGGCGGATTGTGATTTTCTCGACTTCAAAAAGGCGTTCCACGCGGTGCCACACTGCAGACTGCTAACGAAGATACGAGCTTATGGAATAGGTTCACAGATTTGTAACTGGCTGGAGGACTTCCTAAGTAATAGAACGCAGTACGTTGTTCTCGACGGCGAGTGTTCATCAGAGACGAGTGTTTCGTCAGGCGTGCCCCAGAGTAATGTGATAGGACCGCTATTATTTTCTATCTATATAAATGATCTGATGGACAGAGTAAGTTGTAATTTGCGGCTGTTTGCTGATGATGCTGTGGTGTATGGGAGGGTGTCATCTTTAACTGACTGTAATAGCATACAGGATGACTTAGACAAAATTTCTGGTTGGTGCAAAGAATGGCAGCTAGCTCTCAATGTAGAAAAATGTAAGGTGATGCGCATGAGTAGGAAAAACAATCCTATAATGTTCCAATATAGCATTAGTAGTGAGCTTCTTGATGCTGTCGCGTCGTTCAAATATCTAGGCGTAACATTGCAGAGCGATATGAAATGGAACGAGCATATAAGGACAGTTGTGAGTAAGGCGGACAGCCGACTTCGGTTTATTGGGAGAATTTTGGGAAGATGGACTTCACCTGTAAAGGAGACCGCGTATAAAACGCTTGTATGACCACGTCTTTAATATTGCTCAAGTGTTTGGGACCAGCAGCAGATCAGTTTTTAGAGAAAGACATAGAGGCAGTTCAGAGGCGAGCGGCTAGGTTCGTTACTGGTAGGTTCGACCAATGCGCTAGTGTCACGGAAATGCTCCGGCAACTCAATTGGGGATCGCTGGAGGAAAGAGGAAATTTAGAGGGCCGGAATTTCAAGCTGAGTGTAGTACGATCTTGCTGTCGCCTACTTACATATCGCGTGGTGATCATAAAGACAAGATAATAGAAATTAGGGCTCGTACAGAGGCATATAGGCATTCTTTTTTTTTCCTCGTTCAGTTTGGGAGTGGAATAGGAAAGGACATGCCTAGTAGTGGTACAGTGTACCCTCCGCCACGCACCTTACGGTAAATTGCGGAGTATGTATGTAGATGTAGATGTACAAACCCTGCGTGTAACGAAACTTTTCAGGCAGTAACTAAACGGTAGTTCAAGTGTCGTCGAATACTCTTTCCTCACTAACGAATTAAAACGCAAGTGGCACACTCCTGCTTAGCACTACGCCTGGCGGCGGTGTAAAATCAGCGCCGGAAGTTACTCAGAGCTACGATCCAGAACTAACCTTTGTGCAGTCTCAGAGAAGGCTGTGACGTCACAAGATTGCAAGCGAAGCTGCTCCCGGTGCTGTAACGCTCGCGTTTACTGCCGCAGTAAGTTGAGGAAGAGGTGGATGAGCGCCAGAGGACGGAATACTCAATGGCACCCACTAGGAAAAGCGACAGCACGCTCGTCCCGGAGATTTCAGAGTCGTAAAAACAGGAGCCCGCAAGGTAGCGGCTGAATCAGGTCGCAGATCCCCTCACCTCTGACCGAGCAGAAGTTCTGAAGAGCGGGTATTAACGCGGACAGTTTTACGCCGTTAGCAGTGAGGTACAGGTATCAACTGAAAACCGACCTATTATGAGGGGACTTCGAAAAGTCAGAAACACTGTAAAATGATTTCCAGTCCATGGTGTACAACAATCAGTGAGAATAAATGAGGAGTGACGTTTCAAAACGCGAAGTCCACTGGTGGTTTTCATTTTTAGCCGTTCAAATCAGGTTCAAAATTTGACTGTCGGTTCAAAGTGCAATAAGTCCATCAGTGAAACTGACACAAATCATAAGTCCATTTAGTGCCGATTACTAACGGAAGTTTTTCAGTTAGACAAAAGCTGTGGCGCCAATACAGAAACTTCACTACGATGTATCGCTTGTATAACTGTACCACTTATTGTCGTCGCCAGTGTATTGTCAGAATAAAAGATTGACTGGCCAATATCTTGTTGATGTGGAAGCTTGCTGTTTGTGAAAAATATGACTGTCGTGGAAGGCGTTGTACATGTGGGGGACCACACATCTGGATCCAGGCAGCACCAGAAAGGCATTGTCAAAAGGAAGATAGAGCAGATGAAGAGACTGTCAGTTTTTCTGCCAAACTGAGTTTACTACACGTACCAACTACGTGTTTCGAATTAATTTCTGGATAGGAATCCACTTAAACATGTACTATTTATATCTTTCAGATACTGTGATAAGGAATCTGAAATGCTGGAGTTTGAGCCTCCTCGTAGATACAAAAAGGGAAGTTTCAAATGCTATAGCATCCCTGTTAGCATCTAATCAGAAATAGAATGAATGTCTACAGACAAACTACAGGAGGGCAGGACACTAGTTCCTGCTTCATTTGTGTTGTGTCTTATTGGTGTAAATAAAACACAAAGACTGGTTTTTTTATTATCTAAATTTGTTTCAAAACACATTATGTCCTTTCGGCTAGTGCAAAACAAGAAAAGAGGTTGAGGTGGATCGATGACATCAGAGAAGCAACATGTTCCAACCTGGAAGTTCTACGGGAGAAAGTGCAGGGCAGAGGGAAGTGGCGTGCTTTGGTTCATGGGGTCACGAAGAGTCGGAATCGAGTAAACGAATAGAGAGAGAGAGAGAGAGAGAGAGAGAGAGAGAGAGAGAGAGAGAGAGAGAGAGAGAGAGAGAGAGAGAGAGAGAGAGAGAGAGAGAGAGAGACGTTAAAGACTGGAAAGCAGATGACGTCAAATTTTGTCGAATCTGAGAAACAATCTCCGGCTTCTCCGCTGAGGCATAATGGTGGAACAGCTGATTCATCCTTCAGATTATAATGGAATTGTGTATTCAGGAGTAAATTTCTTCAGTTTTATTTAATCGAACTTCGACCCTGGCCATTCCACTACACTCGAATTATTAAAAATCTTCATTCATAGAAAAGTCTTAAATATTCGCTGCTAGGTTCTTGTGCAAGATAATAGAAAAATAAAACTGTTCCAAAAAAAAAAAAAAAAAAAAAAAAATACTGTAAAAGTTTAAAAAATCTGGTACGCACTATCGTTGAATATTCTAAAAAATATATATATCTTTTTGAAGATTTCCTTAGATAATATTTTACTATCACAGTCGTTGCTCACTGAATCAGTCGTAAAATATATCGATTCATAAAACTTGGCCTCACCGTTTTCCCGTTAATAAAATTGTTGCTGAGTCCCTACACTGGTATAAAATCGTAGAAATTCTGTTATAAGTTCCAAAAATATAAATTCAGTTCAATATGTAAATATCATATCTTATTCAGTGCAATAATTATTTTTTCACACACTGGTACTGGAAGTAAAAGTTTACGTTTTATTTCGTCAGTTATAAGTCCACGTAATGACACACAATCAGAACTTGCTCGTAAGGACTCAACATCAAGACAAACTATTTTTAACATAAAACATGAACAGACTTTTTATTACAATAAATTTTTCAATTTTTCTTGTTTATGTGATTGTGACGGTTGGCAACGGAGGTACTCCAACATCGACCAAAAATAACACAGACTGCGCAGGTTCCTATCTCTGTTGTGTTGTGGTTTGAAATCAACATCTAATTGCCCGGAGTCACGTGACTGAGGCTTCGTCATTACGAACCACAGTGTTTCTATTTTACAGGTGACTTCTCGTATTCCTATTACACAAGTAATATATTACGGTAGCGTGATTTCTCGGTATTACTGATATTAATTCGGTGAGTATCGTTTTTACATGTGACCAGGCGAAAATTATTGTCAGTTGCGTTTACAAGTAACAGAATTACTGATACTCAATGTTTGTGTTGCATTATGAATTTTTTACTTTTGTACCAACGGACCAAAGTGATTTTTTTAAATTGAAGATTATTTCAGCATGTCTTGAGTGAGTATACATGTCAGCAAATAAATAATTTCTGGTGAAGATTTGCCGTTAATCGCATTCCACAACGCTGAAGATGAATACAGACTGTTTATTATCCCTATAAAACCAGCTCTTGTGTCGTACATCAATAATTTTTTGATCACGTTATTATTATTTTAATGTAAATGGCCTATATTTTTCTTGCTTGACGTTTTGGCTTCACTATATGTGGAAAAAGTCAAAATATAAACGCTTGCATTGTACTAAAATCGGACATTATGGATGCAAACCGATTTCAGGTATATATAAAAGAGCATGACAAAACTTTTCACATTTATAGTTGTGGAATCTTATGAAAACTGATGCTGCTTGTCAAACTAGTATTTTGTCTCTGTGCAAGCTACAAACTAAAAGACTGACAGTACAACAAGAACAGTTATTCACTTAAGAACTGCAGTTCTATTCCTTATAAAAAGAACTGTGAATACATTTCATCTAGGCACAAGTAGAAACTGTAACCGTTGCATTGATATTGCCAATTACGGAGAACGAAAGCCCATTGTACTGCTGAATGTGTAACAAGAATACAATAGGACGTTTTATTGTCGAAATCAACGCTTAATTTGCACTAGCGAGGAGAAGAACTGCGACTCTCGGCTGCACTTCACACTGCTTGTAATGATGAACAGGGTTTCCTGTCCCGAGTCACGTGACTTAGATGTTGGTTTCAGTATAATGATGTCACGCGCAGTCTATCTTATATTTGGTCTATGTACTGAAACATGGTGCGCCTCGGTTGCACGGTGGTAGAGTGCAGGACTATAGACTATGGATCCAAAGGTCGCGGGTTCGATCCCCGACAGGTCATGGGATTTTTATCTGTCACTTTCCACTTCTTTCACCTCTGGGAGTATTGCTCATGTGAAAAATACCGCCGGCCGCGGTGGCCGAGGGGGACTGAGGCGCTCCAGTCACGGTGTGCACGGCCACTACGGGAGGGGGTTCGAATCCCCCCCTCGGGCATGGATATTTGTGCCGTCCTTAGTCTTAGCTAGTTCATAAGTAGTTTGTAAGCTTAGGGACTGATGACCCCTTAGTTAAGTCCCATACGTTCTACAACCATTTGAACATTTGAAAAATACCGAGAAGCACCGTGGTTCGGAACCCACGTTAAACTGTAGGTACCCCTATAACTGGCTGGGTAAGTCAGTTCGAAGGTCGGAGGAAGGCAACGGCATACCACCTCCAAACAGGACCATGCCTTGTAAAGCATTGTGGTGGTCAAACCAATCTTTGGATTGTTGACTGCTTTACCTTTTTTACTCCAACATGATCTTCTCTGAGCGTGTGGCTGTCGACCCGCGACGATTGGTGGCCAGGTACATCATCCTTGGCTTCAGCAGAGAAGATGCTATTTTCGTAGGTTGCTCCGTTGCCACCGCACATGAAACATAAAAACACATATTTCCTTTGAGAATGAAATACAACCTATTAAGACTAAACATTAACAAGATATATAAACATTTGCAAATGATTGTTAAAGGAAGGGAAGGAAGAAGGATAGGAAATAAAGGATTGCCAGTGGCTGCATATGGGCATTGATATTAAGCAATGGCGACAAGTGAAAATGTGAGCCGGACCGGGAATCGAACCCGGGTCTCCCGCTTCGGGCCAGCGGTCGCCTTAACCACTTGGCCATCCGTGCTCGTCTCCCGTTCGTCTCAAATTCCCACATGTCGCACGCTATGTTTGTAGCGCCCCTACCGTCCATGCCCTCTTACACTCGCCATTACGGATGCCCGTGCGAGATCGGACGTATGACCGCATCTGCGGTGAAATAACGGAAGCTAACGCCGTCGTCGCGTTTAAATACTTATTGTATGGGTGTGGTGTCTATTCTTTCGGACGTCCGACGACCAATTCCATAAATATATAATCATGTACTTTTACCTGCGAAACTGAGCTGACGTAAAGGTAGGAGCAGGGGATTTCGTCCCACTCAGCGTTTGCACGTGAGACCGACGCACGGCAGGTGTTGCTAATGGCTGCCACTACACGGCGTCGCTTAGCAAGTCTTAAGCGCGCCACCCCTTCCGAGCTTCCGTAGAACCAGCACGTGCGGCGCACCGCAGACACCGTCTCGCGTTTCCCATAACCTCCCCCTGCCTCTCCCCTTCTCCATTACTCGCTCAGAATGCACCCTCGTCCCCCCCCCCCCCCACCGCTTTTCTCTCGCGGCTGATATCTTACGCGGGCTCCCCTTACACGCACGTGCAGGAGTGCAACTTTCCCCTACGCGTGGAAGAACGGCGCAGCACGTCGCAATTCCCCGAACCGCGCCTTAACAGATGGTGCCACCTCACAGTACGTACCGCAGCTCGCGCCCCCTATAGCACACTTCTTCCCCTTCTCGCCCCCCCCCCCTCTCTCTCTCCTGTCTCTAGGGAACCGTAACGCATGGCGCTTCGCCTCTGTTATGACATTCGCCCGCGACCCCAGGCAATACATCTCCTGAAAGCGCCTCCCGTGGCACTTCGGAGAAACACGCTACGCCCTGCCGCAATGCTAAACAGCGACGCGGAAGACAGCTGTACCTAGGGGCGTTCCTCAATTAAAAAAGGGGGAAGCGTCGGTATGGCAACGAGAAACCGGAATGAAACATCACGGGTTCACGAGGTGGCTTACGTTATTTCCGTGATTGCAGAATCGAGTCAAACGGTACCGAAAATAATTTTAAAAAAAATTGGCCTCCCACTTATAATTTCCCACTTCACTCAAGATTTATTGTTGAAACAGTGCGTACGGAAATTATATATATATTATATAAATTGCTGTTCGTTAGTCTCGCTAAAACTCGAAAACGGCTGAACCGATTTGGCTAATTTTAGTCTTGAGATATTCGTGCAAGTTCAGGGTAGGTTTAAACGGTGATAAAATATGGAAAAGTTGTCCGGAAAAGAGGAAAATCGGGAAAAAACTAAAACAGCCTTTTCCAGTGTGCTATCAATACGGTTCGTCCAATTGCGATAAAATTTTGTACGTTGCATGTTGAAAGCAAGAGGAGGGTTAGCAACAAATGAAATTTTGGAAAAGTCGCCCGAAAGTAGGAAAATTTAGGAAAAGCGAAAGATTTTTTTCTCTATGAATAAAAATCAATTGCTACATGGTTGTAAGAGCATCACTTGAGTACGGCTTGACAGGACAAGGTTTTTGTTATATAAATTTTTTGGAAAATCTACCGGAAATTTGCAAAAATTTGAAGTGAGTTTTTCACTGTGTCTTTTGATTGAATTCAGCACTATAACTAACTATTCGTATGACGATGACGGAGAGGGGTAATTCTTTTTTTGTTTTGTTATGGTCTTGGAAAAGTTATGAGTAAAAAAACAAAAAAAAAAACAAAAAAAAAAAAAACAAAAAAAAGGGACAGTTAAGAAGGAAAGTCGCAAAATTCGAACCAAGTTCCTTTTTCAGTGTGTTTCTAAATGTACGTAAGTTGAGAACCGTTCATCCAATTGCGATAATTTTTTTTATTATTTGACGTTCAACGAAAGATGAACGTTCTTATGAACTAAAA
The DNA here is from genome assembly GCA_026315105.1 of Locusta migratoria. Lineage (NCBI taxonomy): Eukaryota > Metazoa > Arthropoda > Insecta > Orthoptera > Acrididae > Locusta > Locusta migratoria. The sequence goes on along the minus strand of CM048745.1, from coordinate 121,099,906 downwards.
ATTTGGGAAAGTTACGCGGAAAATTAAAAAAAAATTGAGTGAGTGAAAGTTTGGAATAGTTGGCCAGAAATAGGAAAATCTGTGGAAAACTGAAAGAGCTCTTTTCTTTGGGATATCAATGTCATTCGTACGATCGCGATAAAATTTTGCACATTTGACGTTGAAAGCAAGAGTACACACACATTAGCAATTGCGAAGCATTGCCGGGACGTCTAGTGATATGTTTTCTACAAGTAAAACTAAAGAAAAGTTTATATAAACATAGGTCCGCAAATGTTTCGTTACGGAGTAACTCCTAATAAAGTCTGAAATTTAACAACTTCGCTAATATGAAGGCATCGCAAAACTGTAGGAGTTTACAGTAAAACACGATTTGCATTTATTTTGTGATTTCTTTGGTGATTCTAATAAAACATGTCCTAGATTTGTATATTAAGTAGTTTTCCAGAAATTCCAGAGAAGCAAAGACATAATTTGGGAAAATTCGTAATGTATTACCTCCTAGACCCATTTTTCTTAAAATTCTAGACATTTGCCCAAAGTTTTCAACGGATGTTTTAGGGACTTTAATTTTGAAAAATGATGGTAATAAAGATAACTGAAAACGTATGAATGTGTCAAATAATCTGCTTTGATGCCACGATGGAGTGGTCGAGCGGTCTAAGGCGCCTTGCTGCGGAGCGCGCGGTTGGTGACAGTCGGAATTTCGGAGGAAGGAAGCTTAGGGCTTAACGTCCCGTCGACAGTCAGGTCACTACAGACGGAGCTAACGCTCGGATTTTGGGGAAGTAATGGGGAAGTAAATCGGCCATGCCCTTTGAAAGGAACCATCGTGGCATTTGCTTGGAGTGATTTAGTGGAATAAGTAAACACCTAAATCAGGATGGCCGGAGGTGGATTTGAACCACCATCCTCAAATGCGAGTCCAGTGCCTTACCGCTGCGCCATCTCGTTCGGTGAGGCAGTGTGAAATGGAGTTCCTAATTCTCACCTCAGGATGTGATTTCGGATAGCACACACGAAAGCCTCAACGAGGAGAGAGAATCCAGCGTCCACCGACGCTGCAAAGCTCTGAAAGCACACCCAGAGTGCGTCAGCAAATAAAGCCTTCCGGGGATTATCCGTAAGAAATGGGAGGACGAGAACGAGATATCGATGTGCTCGCTACGAGAGCGAACTGTGAAAGAGGGTGAAACCAAAGTCAATACGCATTTTCCTGAAAGAACCCTTCGGAAATCTGCGATGAAGTGCTTTGCTGGCACCTGCTCTCGATCAGGAAGAAGACTTCACGTGTGCCCGTACGTACAATAATGATGTGGATCTACCGACTGCTAAAACCACGGATGCAAACATTTTATTCAAATTAAATCTTGCATGAGTCATGCCTTGCAGTAATCATTAGTGTATTGTACGTTCCCGTCTTTAACCCCCCTCAACTACGATTGATTCGTACGACACCGTGACTACCGTCCTGTTACGTCTCTTTTCAATAAAAATCAATTAATCAACAAAAATAAGAAAAGTGATTCAAAACCAGTGTGTTCAAATAATCTTTATGTATTAAACATAGTTTTACTGTGGTCAATTCAGGAGCGTGAACGATTACGTCGGTTGGATCCGTCTGGACCGTAGCATGAGAGAGCTAAGTACATTCGGTTTAAAATTTATACGTTAGTTGCATGTACTTGACGTGTTCCATTCCCTACATTTATTCTGGCAATCTAGATTTAAAGATTTTTCTCTAATTTCACAATTTCATTTTAGGTAAATGCCAGTATTTAAGTTCCAACCGTCGTAATTCAGTTCTCCGGCCATAAACCGTCAGAAACAATTCCATAACAACACGTAACAATTTCCCCACCCTAGATTTTAGGGTCTGAGAAACTAGCACTTGAAAGACTGGAAATAGAAAGTTCACATCCATAGACGACAGCATTTCATTCACGTTGGTTTGGCATGTGCAGAGTCTAGTATACATTTATCTTGTGTTTACTAAACGTATTAAGTCTAGAAACTTGTAAAACTGATCAAAGCGTTTGGTTGTAAGGTTCGGTATACGAAATTTGAGACAGAGACGAAAGTGACAAATTACTGCAGTTAAAATGCGCCTAGGTCTTCTGCCATGTCGAAATAAGGTGTCGTTAGTAACTTTCCTCGTTGCCATGCTGAAAGAAGTAACGATCGATAAGTGAAATTTGAGTACAAAGACAAAAGTGACAAAAGAATACTGCCATAAACACGCGTTTGGGTCAGCTACCACAAAAGCATTCCACGACGAAATAACGTTTCATATTTTTCGTTGTTGCCACGATGAAATAAGTACATATTTGTTGCAAAGAACACACACACACACAAATTCTGCCTGTTACTACTGCTTCCACACTGTGCACTGGTCACATGCCAAATATGGATGATCAATTATTGTCAACAGAAAATGAAAAGAAGGTGTAGACACTCAAAAGTGTCGCTTCATCAACCACAGAAGCAACAGAAGAAGAAACACCTCAAAAACACACCTGCGCTAGGTAGAAAACTGAGCTATTTTATGGTGTGTACTTCAATAGAATAGCAGGATAAGTCATCTGAAGTTTCACTCTTGGAGCACCGAAGTGCCATACGTCAGGAATTTTGTTTGAATATAGACAAACTGAGATCATACAAGACAAAAAAAATTGGTAATCTTGCACAAAGTATTTGTAGTTTTATAACTTCTATTAGTGTATTAAAATGCTGAACACACTTTAGGCGTATTCCAGCAGCAAAAATTGTACAGAAAATACACACGAAATATATACACTAAATACAGCACTTAGAGCTCAACAACATTCGATAGACAGACCCCTCTTAAGTGCACTGACCAAAACTATGGCGGACGAGTTTACACATGTTGCCACAAACTGCTCTGTATCTGGTGTGTTAGCCACTCTCTGAAATTTAAGCTGGTTGATCAAACCAGTTTCCAGAACCAAATAGCATGTATATTTCTGATAAAAATGCTGAATATCCGGTGGAGCCAGTACTGTTCAGAGCTACTACACAGCATTTTTACCAACAAGTTGTGGTTGTGGTCTTCAGTTTGGAGACTGGTTTGATGCAGCTCTCCACAATACTCTATCCTGAGCAAGCCTCTTCATCTCCACATAAGAACGGCAACCTAGGTCTGTTTGAAACTGCTTACTGTATCCATCTGTTGGTCTTCCTTTGCGGTTCTTACCACAAACACTTCACTCCAATGCTAAATTCACGATTCCCAAAAATGTGTCCTACCATTCGATCCCTTCTTTTAGTCAACGTATGCCAGAAATTTCTTTTCTCCTTGATTCTGTTCAGTACCTCATTAGTTATGCGATTCGCCCACCAAATCTTCCGCATTCTTCTGTGACACAACATTTCAAAAGCCTCTATCCTCTTCCTATCCGCACCGTTTACGGTCCGAGTTTAACTCCCATGAAGACAACACTCCACACAAATGCTTTCAGAAATGACTTCCTTATGTTTAAATTAATATTCGATGTTAACAAATTTCTCTTTTTCAAGAACGCTTTTCTACCTATTGCCATTCTGCATTTTATATCCTCAGTACTGATTTGCCACCTTTATTGATTCGTTACCTAATGTAATTCCTTCAGCATCGCCTGATTTTCTGAGACTGCATTCCATTACCCTTGTTTTACTCTTGTTACTGTTCATCTTATATGCTCCTTTTAACACACGGTCCATTCCGTTCAATTGCTCCTCCAGGTCCTTTGCTGTCTGACAGAATTTCAATGTCATCAGCAAAATGCAAGATTTTTTTATTTCTTCACCCTGAACTTTAATTCCTTCCCCAAATTTCTCCTTGCTTTCCTTTATAGGTTGCTCTATGTACAAACTGAATAACATTTGGGAAGGGCTACAACCCTGTCTTACACCCTTCCAAACCTCTGCATCCCTTTCATGTCCAACTCTGATAACTGCTGTCTGGTTTTTGTACAAGTTGTAAGTAAATAACCCTCCGTTCCCTATATTTTACTCCTGCTGATTTCAGAATTTGAAAGAGTGTATACCAATCAGTATTGTCAAAAGCTTTCTCCAAATATACAAAAGCTAGAAATGTAGGTTTGCCTTTCCTTTTTTTTATCTTCTAAGATAAGAGTTACCAACATATTAACATAATAACATCGCGGAAACGGGAGATAAGAGACGCTTAATAACTTTTCGAAAATTAAGGAAGTACGCATATATGAAACTGTTTTCTTGTGTGTTGTCTCCGGGATAGATTATTTTAATTGCGGGAAACTTAAATAAAAATCAGGTATTTATTTAATTAATGAATATGCTGGCGGAAGTTTCACGGTAAGGAACTCTAGTATATCGTTACTGAGCACGGACCATGCCAGCAGATGTGCAGAGAATCTGTTCACATGTGCGGGAGTTTATTATTTGCATTCCTCCCCCTCTCACCGGCATTCGTAGCGCGCAGAGCGGAGCGCCCTGCGAGTGCGTGAAAGCCGCCTTCTCGGCCAGGAGAGCAGCCGAATGCAAGACGTGGCGCGCCGCGTTACCAGTGCAGCGGAGGCCAGCGGCGTGTACGCGCCACCTCTCCGCTGCTGCTGCCGCCCTGGGCGCCAGCGCGGGTGACGTAACACGTCTCGGGCGACGTCATCAGCGCTGGCGCATGCGCGCTGAAGCATCACGCCACGCGCTGCCTTCGTTTCACGCAAACAGCGTGGCAGTGGCTAAAGGCCGAGTTTATGTTTGAAATAGCTTAAGCCCGCGGCTCCGATCGCGTGTTGGTTGATGATAGATAATGCGCGTAACGTCAAATCAATTTCTTTTAAAGAGACGTAATAAAGGAATTTTTTTTTTTTTTTGCTTATCCTTTCACAGAAAGAGCTTAAGACATTGTAGCACGCATAGACCAAAGATATGGTCTGTGGCATCACATTTCGCTGTATGTAACCTCCTTGCTATAGAGTCGCAAATGTCATCGCTGGCCTTCAGTCAGAATTTTTTTATATTCTGATGACTTTCAACCACCATATCTTCTACCCCGTTATAGCTATCGGCATGGAACTGCTATGGTATACTAAGGGAGACATCGGACAATTACACACAGTCCATTCGTTTGCGTTCTGTAGTTTTCGTAGCAGAGCGAAACATTAACTAACACACACACACACAGCCCTCAAGCAACAATGCAACCAATAAAACCATTTTCAAAGAGAAAATATAATTTTCAAAGAGCAATTATTGTAACGCATTTCGCGTTATATTCTTCAAATTACTAAATATCTATCAGATCGCTATAAAACCGTGCCTAAAACCTTCCCCGTGTACACATTAGTAACTGTACAAATTTTTAGCTCTTAATGTTCAAATGTTTGTTAAGCTTAAGGGACTTAACTACGCGGTCCTCAGTCCCTAAACTTACAAACTACTTATGAACTACCTAAGACTGAGGACGGCACAAATATCCGTGCCCGAGAGGGGATTCGAACCACCGACCATAGTGGCCATGCAGACCGTGACTGGAGCGCCTCAGTCCCCTCGGCCACCGCGGCCGGCAGCTCTTAATGTCTTGTAGTTCAGAGGTGATAAACGTACACCGAACAGGCATTCACATTTATGGATATAGATAGAAGATATGGGATTGTAAGAACTGTCCATTATTTGTTTGGTTGTGTTATGATAGTTTTTTCCTAATAAACTCAAATAGCTAGCTGGCAGCAGTGCTAAAATCTTTTTTGTTCTAATATAAAAATATTTCTAAAGACATTTACGTGGCTTTTCAAATATCGCGTTTTTACAGAAAAGGGGAACAAAGATCAGTGTTATTAAATAATACTGTCGGCAGAAAATAGCATCAGACGCACGACATTAGATTCAGTACAGCATTGCAGAGACGATTAGTTACTTGTTACCATGTGGTGTGTGGCCTATTTCGCGGTTTACAGTGGCCATAGATCACGGAACAAAGTGGCAAGACTCCTCGTATATTTGGTAGTTTCTCGCTGTCGCCATTGGACACCGAAGAAAGGCAATATTCGCAGTTTCAAAATATTTTGCGAATTGCTTTAAAAGACTTAAACGAGAGCCGCGACGGATTAGCCGTGCGTACTGGAGCGCCGTACTGCGGTGCGCGCGGCCGTTTGCCGTCGGGGTTTCGAGTCTCCCCTCGGGCATGGGTGTTTGTGTTGCTCTTAGGTTAGTTTATCTTAGTTTAAGTAGTTTGTAAGCTACGGCCTAAAGACCTAGTAGTTGAGTCCGATACATTTACAAACATTTGAACTTAAACGAGAGCAATCACAACAAACCAGCGTCGTCATTAGAGGAGAAATGATTCTTGGGAGAGAAAGTAAATTCGATGTATATACCTATAGTTTTAGTGACATGCTACAAACTAGGGGTAATAACTGAACTCTTAATTGTGTTGTTTCCTCAAGTAAAAACTGATACTATCGAAAAATGGCGCCGCGGAAATGTCTACAAATTGTGACCCTTCGCTCTCGCCTTCGAAATGTGTCAATTATTATCCGTTAGTAAGAAATGACTTCCGTTCATATCCGTATTGTTGCGATTTAAAAAAGAATGTTTTTATAACTTCTTCTTGGTCCGGTAACAACACCGAATGTATTATAAAACAGGGGTTGAAACACTTTTACAGAATTTGGTACCAATATTTTGAAGTCCCACTATCTTCGTAATTCATCAAGATGTCTATCTGACCAACGTATCCATCGCAGGTCTTAGAAAATTCGTCTGCAAATATTTTATTTATACATTTACCTATTTTGTTGTACTCTTAAAGCAACTTAAGATGACCACGAAATAATGCTTCCTAATACATAATGTAGTGCACTGCAAACAACGGCTAAAGAAAATTTCAAAATTCTTATGAACACACGTTTACTGAAACTCAGTTACGATAAAAATGAACTGAACAGTATTGCAAAAACTTTTTCAAATGGTTGCCGCTTTCTGATCAGGTGTTGGTTTCAGTAAGAGTCCCATCGAAACATGATTTGCGGCCTAAGCTCAAACCGTAACCGAAACTTGCGTAATTAAGTTAAAATTTCGGTCAATTTACATTACACCACAAATAACTATTTTCTCCACATTTCGCAAGTACTTTCAAACTGGATTCTGTTCTCCATGTTGTGACATTTACTAAAAAAAAAAAAAAAAAAAAAAAAAAAAAAAAAAAAAAAAAAAAAAAAAAAAAAAAAAAAAAAAAGTCAGAGAAGAAGTAAATTGAACTCTATGCAGTGGAGAATCGATATTTCGAGTCTCGGAATTTCGAGTTCTGCATAAATCCGAGCGTCATACAACAAAACAGAAACTGCGGGTACACCGAAAAAAAGGCTCTCCACCATTATATCGCGAAGTGAATAGTTAAAAGACTTTAAAAATTTTAGGTTGCCAATGTAAAAGCCTATTTAAACATTTTGTTTTAAAAATCATATTCTTTTACTCATCTATTATTTTCAAGGTCTATATAATTCTTTTTCGCACATAAATTTCGGTAGTTCCATGTTGTACCGGTCCCGTTCACTTCGAATTAACGAAACTTTAATGCACAGCTACCACAAAACATTCCACAGTCCTGCAAATCTTCTTGTAGGTAGATACTCTTTACTTACACAACTGACAAATCAGATGTTCAAATGTATCTTAAGCTTATGGGACTTAATTACGGGGTCATCAGTTCCTAAACTTACAAACTACTTATGAACTACCTTATACTAAAGGCGGCACAAACATCCATGCCCGAGGTGGGATTCGAACCCCCGGCGGGGAACGGCCTCACGCATCGCAGCATAGCGCCTGGAAACAATTTCTGGCATACGTTGACCAAAAGAAGGGATCGATTGGTAGGACACATTCTTAGACATCAAGGAATTTTTTTTTTTAATTTTTTTTTGTGGTTTTAGGGCGCACAACTTCTATGGTCATTAGCGACCTGCCAAGAACATTGATTCGCTATGATCTTTAAAAAAAAAAAAAAACGGTGACTGTCAGAACATCAGCAAGAGGCTAAAAACAAAAGATAAAAGACAATTAAAAGGGTTAAATATCCTTGGATAGGTTGGCCAAGTTCATAAAACGCAAAACCCGAGCAGCTGCTCGTGTGTCATCAGCTAAAATTTCCTCCAGAGTAGACGGAAAGTGAAGGGCTACACGGAGATGATTAAAATTAACACAAGTCAGTAAAACATGTCGCACTGTCAACAGTTCACCGCAGGAGCATAGCGGTGCAGGTTCGGCGGATAGCAAGTGACGGTGGCTGAAACGGCAATGACCGATCCGCAACCAAGCCAGGATGACCTCCTCCCGCCAGGAGGGGCGTGAGGATGTCCTCCAAGCGGTCGGGATCGGTTTGACAGTTCGCAATTTATTGTTGTACAGTGAAAGCCACACACTGTGCCATTGCGACACGATACTCCGGCGAAGAGCCCGTTGAACATCGTCCGATGGGACGCAAAAGGTAGCCATGCGAGGTAAAAGAGCTGCTGCCTTGGCTGCTGTGTCGGCGGCCTCATTCCCGGGCACACCCACATGGCCAGGGACCCACAGGAAAGAAACGTGACAGCTGTCATCCGCCAGCAACTGGAGGGAGCGTTGGATCCGATACACGAGAGGATGGTTCGAGAAAGGGTCCTTGAGACTCTGCAGGGCACTAAGGGAGTCAGAACATATGGCATAGAAAGGTTGGCGGTGGCGGCAGGTATACAAAACGGCCTGGTGGAGGGCGAAAAGCTCAGCCGTGAAGGTCGAGCACCGGTCAGGGAGCTTGTATTGGAACCGGTTGTCCCCGACGACGAAGGCAGATCCGACACCGGCAGTGCTCTTGGAACCATCAGTGTAAATAAATACGGCATTATCGAACCGCGACCGGAGTTCGACAAGCCTCGAGCGGTATACCAAATCCGGAGTGCTCTCCTTGGGGAGCGAACTAAGTTCGAGGTGTGTGTGAACCTGGGCCTGATGCCACGGTGGCAATGGGCTTTCGCTCAACCGAAGGGTGGAAGGAAGGGTAAAATCGAGCCGCTGTAGCAGGCGGCGAAACCGAACTCCCGGTGGAAGCAAGGCAATCGCAGACAACTGATATTGGCGATCGAGTGAGTCGTCAAAAAATAATCTGTAAGAGGGATGGTTGGGCATCGACCGTAGGCGGCATGCATACCGACACAAGAGTATGTCACGTCGAGTGGTCAAGGGTAATACAGCAGCCTCGGCTTACAGACTTTCAACAGGGCTGGTATAAAATGCACCGGTCGCCAAACGTAATCCACGATGGTGGATAGAGTTGAGACGGCGGAGAATCGACGGCCGTGCTGAAGAGTACACAAGGCTTCCATAGTCGAGCTTCGACTGAACAATGGCCTGGTAAAGGTGAAGCAGGACGGTACGATCCGCTCCCCATGACGTGCCACTGAGGACACGAAGAACGTTAAGGGATCGGGCACAACGGGCAGCCAGGTAGGACACGTGTGTGGACCAGCAAAGTTTCCGATCCAACATGAGTCCCAAGAATTTTGTAGTCTCCACGAAAGGGAGAGCAACAGGGCCGAGACGTAGAGAAGGTGGAAGAAATTCCTTGTATCTCCAAAAATTGATACACACAGTTTTCTCAGTGGAGAATCGGAAGCCGTTTGCGATGCTCCAGGAATATAGACGGTCAAGACAGCGTTGGAGAGAACGCTCCAAGAGACACGTCCGCTGGGCGCTACAATAAATTGCGAAATCGTCAACAAAAAGAGATCCGGAGACGTCGGCTGAAAGGCAGTCCACGATCGGATTGATTGCAATGGCAAAGAGCGCCACACTCAAGACGGAGCCCTGTGGTACCCCATTCTCCTGGCAAAAGGTATCTGACAAAACAGAGCCCACCCGTACCCGGAACTTGCGATCCGCCAAAAACGCTTGAATGAAAAGAGGAAGGCGGCCCCGAAGGCCCCATGTGTGCAATGTGCGGAGAATGCCCGCTCTCCAACAGGTATCGTATGCCTTCTCCAAGTCGAAGAACACTGCTACTGTTTGACGCTTCTTCAGAAAGTTGTTCATAATGAAGGTCGACAAGGTAACGAGGTGGTCAGCAGCAGAGCGGTGTCGACGAAAACCGCATTGGATATTAGTCAGGAGGCGGCGAGATTCGAGGAGCCAGACCAACCGAGCGTTAACCATGCGTTCCATCACCTTGCAGACGCAGCTCGTCAGAGAAATGGGGCGATAACTGGAAGGAAGGTGTTTGTCCTTCCCTGGCTTGGGGATGGGGACAACAATGGCTTCACGCCAACTTGTGGGAACATGACCTTCAGTCCATATGCGATTATAGGTACTAAGAAGAAAGCACTTGCCCGCAGGAGAGAGGTTCTTCAGCATCTCAATATGAATGGAATCGGGCCCGGGAGCAGAGGACCGGGACAGGGCGAGAGCACGGTCTAGCTCCTGCATGGTGAAGGCGACGTTATAGTTTTCACGATTAAAAGAGCGGAAAGAAGGCGGCCGTGCCTCCTCTACCTGTTTGCGAGGGAGAAAGGCAGGGTGGTAATGGGCAGAGCTCGAAACCTCCGCAAAGAAACGACCCAATGCGTTTGAAACATCAGCTGGGTCCACGAGGACCGCGTTCTCCACGGTCAGGCCAGGAATCGGGGAGTGGACCTTGATGCCGGACAAACGGCGTAGGCCACCCCAGACAACCGTGGAGGGAGTAAAACGGTTAAAAGAACTAGTAAAAGCTGTCCAGCAAGCTTTCTTGCTGTCGTTTATGATACGACGGCACTGCGCTCTCATACGTTTGTAATTGATGCAATTCTCCAAAGTTGGGTGGCGGCGGAAGGTGCGTAAGGCACGGCGTCGGGCTCGAAGCGCGTCGCGGCAGGCTGCAGTCCACCAAGGGACCTGCACACGACGTGGAGAAGAGGATGTACGAGGTATGGAACGTTCAGCAGCAGTGAGAATAACCTCTGTGAGGTATTCGACCTGACTGTCACAGTTGGGAAAATGCTGATTGTGAAAAACAGCCATGGAAGAATAAAGCCCCCAGTCGGCTTTAGAAATGTTCCAACTGGTGGGACGTGGAGATGGGGAGTGATGTAGGAAGTAAATGATACAAGGGAAATGGTCACTCGAGTACGTGTCAGAAAGTGCATACCACTCAAACCGACCGGCAAGCTGAGGAGTGCATATTGCGAGGTCTATATGGGAATAAGTGTGTGTTGTGTCAGAAAGGAAGGTCGGTGCACCGGTGTTGAGGCAGACAAGATCGAGGTGTTGGAGAAGGTCCACCAAAAGGGAGCCTCTCGGACAAGGTGCCGGAGAGCCCCATAGGGGGTGGTGGGCATTAAAGTCGCCTACCAACACGAAAGGTGAAGGGAGCTGGTCAACAAGGTTTAGCACATCTGCCCTAGTAAGGGCAGATGACCATGGCGAATATATATTACAGAGGGAGAAGGTAAATGTGGATAAGGTGATGCGGACGGCAACTGCCTGTAGGTGAGTGTGCAAGGAAATGGGATGGAAATAGACGTCGTCTCGAAGGAGCATCAGAACCCCTCCATGGGCTGGGACACCTTTCACGGGTGGCAGGTCGAACCGCACAGAGGTGTAGTGTGGAAAGTCTGCACGATCACGCGGACGCAACTTAGTTTCCTGGAGGCAGACTAGAAGCGGGCAGTGCAATCGAAGGAGTAATTTTAACTCCTCCCGATTAGAACGAATGCCGCGAATGTTCCATTGAAGGAGCGCCATGATAAAAATGAGAGAAGAAATAAGGATAAAAACCAAGTAGCGAGCGGGGTCACCTCGACGGCCGCTGAGGACCGGATTTCGAGGGAGCACTGCTATCGCTGTCCAGGGGCAAAGGGTCGTGGTCCATAGGTTCGACCGACGCGCCTGCCACCTCCCTGAGGTGATCAGGAGGGGCAGTTTCCACCGCCGGTAAAGGGCCGGGCGCCCGGCAAACGGAGCGTCCCGGTGAAACAGAAGACGGCCGAGGCCGGCAACTGTTGGACGGCGCGACAGATGGGTCACGCCTCGGCGGGGAAGGAGAGGAACTCTTTTTCTTGTCAGCTCTTCTGGAAGAGTGACGGCGGGAAGAGGCAGTTGACGGTTGGGAAGCCTGAGAACGTAGAAAATCCTCACGGACGGGTTCCTTTTTCAAGGTCCGGGCATCTTGTTTAGGTGCCCGCGGTTTACTAGATGTTGACGAAGACTGTACCTTAGAAGCAGCAGGAGGAAGCGGGGACGTGGAACGGGCAATCTTCGGGCTGGCGGATCGCACAACTGTGTCAGCGAAAGTGAAATCACAAGTCTGGGTACTGGAATCCTTAGTAGGTCGAGTTGAGGTGAGGACCTTACTGTATGTACCCGCTGGGAGGACAGTGGGCTTTCGACTCGCCAACAACTTTCGAGCGGCAGATGTTGATACCTTCTCCGTGACCCGAATTTGCTGAATGATTTTTTCATCCTTATATACAGGGCAGTCGCGAGAGGAAGCCGCATGGTCGCCGTTGCAGTTAAGGCAGTGAGGGGACGGAGGTGGGCAATCCCCCTCATGGGCGTCCCTACCACAAGTGACACATTTTGCTGCATGTGGGCAATGTTCACGGGTATGGTTGTACCTGTGGCATTGAAAACAGCGCGTTGGGTTTGGAATATAAGGGCGGACTGAGATAACTTCGTACCCTGCTTTGACCTTCGACGGGAGGTCAACTCTGTCGAATGTCAAAAACACGGTACGAGTCGGTGTCAGCTGGTTATCTACCTTTTTCATCACCCTGTGGACGGCTGTCACACCCTGATCGGACATATAGGACCGGATGTCGTCATCAGACAACCCGTCAAGGGATCTCGTAAAAACTACCCCACGTGACGAGTTGAGTGTGCGGTGCGCTTCTACTTTGACTGGAAACGTGTGCAATAACGTAGTCCGGATAAGTTTCTGGGCTTGGAAAGCACTGTCCACTTCCAGCAACAATGAGCCATTGCGCTGACGCGAACAGGTTTTAACAGGGCCAGCAATTGCATCAACACCTTTCTGTATAACGAAAGGATTGACAGAATTGAAGTCTTTTCCGTCGGTGCGCGACACAAGAAATTTCGGCAAATTAGGCAGAGTCTTCTTTTGCTGAGGCGAGTCTATCTTACGTTTCTGGGTCAATGTCAGTGAAGAAGAGAAGGAAGTCATTGCGGAAGTGTCCCCCGTGATTACCGGCGTCTCCGATGGCGCGCTCCTTCCTAGTGGGGGCCCTCTCCGAGGGCTTACCCGCCTTAGGTGATTGTTCACACCTCAGGTCACACCTCCCGAGAACTGACGGAGGGACCAATTGGCATGTTCGGAAGGTACCAGCTCGGGTAATCACCCCTCCCTGGGCCTGGCCTTTACCAGGGGGTACGTACGTGCCCTACTTGTCTACCCGGGGCGGGGAATTACGCGTTACCCCCGTCACCTGCTACGCATGATAATGCGTGGGTCGGCCTTCAGACACGCACAGGGAGGAAAGAAGAAGAATAGAGGAAGTGAAGAGAAAGAAGGAAAGGTGTCTCAAACGCCGAGGCGGAGACTAATGAGGAGAAGAAGGCGAGGAGAGGACAAGGAGAGAGAGACAGAAACAAAGGGTAAGAAAGGAAGGAACCAAGGAATAAGAGAAACGACAACAAGAAAACACCTGAACTCGTGAAATACGCCCGTCTCCGGGCGAAGGCATAAACCGGGAGGGAAAGTGAAGCAGCCTGGGGCAGAAGAAAGGCTGCTCCGGCTCGGGGCCCCGTGCGCGCCACACACGTACCCACAAAAGAACTGTGGGCCCCCTGGGGGGATCAAGGAATTGTGAATTTAGCGTTGGAGGGAAATGTGTGGGGTAAAAACCGCAGAGGAAGACCAAGAGACGGATACAGTAAGCACATTCAGACAGATGTAGGTTGCCGTTCTTATGTGGAGTTGCAGGGTATTGAGGACAGCTGCATCAAACCAGTCTCCGGATTGAAGACAACAACAAGTTTCATAACAAAAGTCATTAAAATCGCTTCACTGATCCGTAATTTATCGTAATATTTCCGTTTTAGGCCCCATTACGGAAAGATCATTTCATTCTTTAATATGTTTTACCGCCGCTAAAAATTACGTGTCCCTTACTTTTTCAAAGTGTCAGGAAAAACGGAGAGTGATACTACCGTAGGTTTACTTGTCAGTGTTACCACGTACGCAATGACCTTCCAGCCATTCTCGGAGCAAACCACTGCCGTCCACGTCATATACTGTGGAGCGAGCCAATGCGCATGCTTACTGGAAAGTCATCGTCGCAGACGTACCACACCGACGGCAGCTGTAGTGCCCTCTTAGTATATAATTATGATCGCATACTGTTTTTGATATCGATGGCAAAGATGTATCAAGTCGTAGTGCCCTCTATGGAGAGCGTATGTAATCACATTCTGTGGTTAACAGCGTCTTTGATTGTTCATGATTGTAAGTACCGGATTCCAAATTTTGTCAAGATTAAAACCATCATCACGATTAACTAAATTACTCGCCATCCGAATTTTAAATGGCTTCTCTAAAAACTGTATTCCAGAAGGAAGAAAGAGGTATATCTTAGGTGCTGGTAGAAAAACAACTTTGACTATGTTTTTGGAGATGATGCGACTCATTTTTGTTGATAAATTACCTGTATATGGTAGGAGGGCCATGGACTTGAACTTTGTTTCTTCAGGTTCTTCCTGTGGAACATTTACTTTAGGTTTGAATTTCAAGGCTTTTCGAACTTTCCACAGTAGATAACCATTTTCTTCAAATAATTTACCCACGTGCTTGAGTTCTTACTGTAGATGGTCTTTGTCGGAAATTGTGTGTGCCCCGTGTACGAGTGTATTAAGGACACCATTAGTCTGCGCAGGATGATAACAGCTGTCTGCTCGCAGATACAGATCCGTATGTGTAGGATTGGGATCCGGCACACACGATCGTAAAATATCAAAGACAACGGCGCTGGAACCCTGTTAACCACATAATGTGATTACATACGATCTGCATAGAGGGCACTACGGCTTCATACATCTTTGCCATCGATATTAACCACAGTATGTGATCGTATCTGCTCTCTCTCCCTTTATGCACCCGAATTAACTGCATTTTTATTTTATTTTATTTATTTATTATTTATATTTTTAAGTTTTTGGTTACTTATATTCGGACGCAGTGTCAACAACAAAACAGAACGTTTGCGAAAACAAAGCCGTTGGCCCTTAATAAAACGAAGAACCAAAAGGAGGGACTCCTCGTTCTTTTATTGCGATGCATAAAGAGAGAACATAAAGGAATACATGGCCGCACTCGGAATGAAGCGAAAGCGTAAGAGAAGAGTAGGGAGGGGGGGGGGGTGTACTGAGGTAAACAGAAAAAGGAACGAAACTTCCTGGCAGATTAAAATTGTGTGCAGGACCCGGGACTCGAACCTGGGACCTTTGCCTTTCGCGGGCAAGCGCTCTACCAATGAGCATCGGGATAGCTCATTGGTAGAGCGCTTGCCCGCGAAAGGCAAAGGTCCCAGGTTCGAGTCCCGGGTCCGGCACACAATTTTAATCTGCCAGGAAGTTTCATATCAGCGCACACTCCGCTGCATAGTTAAAGATCATTCTGGAGAAAAAGGCACGCCTACAAAACTGGAGCCGCCATTATAAACAAAGAAGAGAGAGAGAGAGAGAGAGAGAGAGAGAGAGAGAGAGAGAGAGAGAGAGAGAGAGAGAGAGAGAGAGAGAGAGAGAAATCCCTGCCCAGCAAATGGATGATCCCTGGGAAGAGAGGGAGGGGGCAAAGCAGTTCACAGAAACGTCACTCCGACGCGTAAAAAGGGGAACTAGAGGGCACTACAGCTGCCGTCAGTGTCGTACGTCTGTGACGATAACTTCCCAGTAAGCATACGCACTGGCTTGCTCCACAGTATATAAGGTGGACGGGAGCACTTTGCCGTCAGTCTTCAGACTTGCTCCGAGGATGGCTGGACGGTTTGCAACCGAAATACCAGCAAAATAAAATGTGAGATTACGGCTGAATTCCCGCAATTTGCTGGACCAAGATATACGCCGTCCAAATATGAAGATTCACATGTAACAGGAAGGAAGCTTTGGGTTTAACGTCCCGTCGACAGCTTGTAACAATATGTCGTGTACTGCTTGGTGTGGCACTCCCTGTTGCTGATCATACCGCGAGGTCTGAGACCATACTCGCAGCTGCATGGCTTGGTGGTGGCGCGCCTGGCAGACAACCTAGAGTGTGCAGTGTTGACACGGTTTTGTTGTTTCAGAAGCACACCGCGCCCTCGAGCTGCTGGAGGACTACCACGAGAAGCTAACCAAGCCGCAGGACAAGCAGCTGAGGCTGGCCATCGAGCGCGTCATCCGCATCTTCAAGTCGAGGCTCTTCCAGGCGCTGCTAGGTGAGTAGCACTACTGTCTGTCCGCAACAGCTCCTCCATATCTTACCATCGTCTCGCTCCCACTACTCATTTCGTTCTATACATTATACCGAGCCTACCAGAAAAATGTATAGACACTTTAAGGAACGGAAAGTATTACTTACGCGTTTGTTTTACATTTAATAACTGATCATGCATGTTGCACAACTAGTTTTGATTTGATTTTTCCAGGGAAGCCAAAACACTCCCGGTCCAACCCGCCACTGCCCGCACCGAAACAAATTTTATTGTGCGTTATCGCTCCCTGTATATCTAGTAAAGCCAACCAATGCCCTTGAACAGTGCAAGGAGTCCCTTTACCAGTTCTTTATTAGAAAATTTCTTCGGGTCTGGTTGTCCCAAATATTCTGTGCCTTTTATTCTCCGATGCAATGCATTCGAAGATTAGATGTGATGCAGTTTCATCACCGTCATCACAGATCCTACATTTAGGGTCCTCTTCTGTTATTCCCATTGTACGTAGGTGTTTTCTTAAATTCCCATGGCATGTCAGCAATCCAACCATGAGTCTAATCTCTCTCTCCTGTTCAGACCCAGGATTGCAGAGCTTTTAAAACATGGCTTTGGCATCATTACCTTGCCATGTTTTTGTTGTTGGACTTTGGTCCAATATTCTACGTGCTGTCTTCTGAGCCAGTTACGTAGCTCCAATTTCATCATTTCCTTGGTGATTGTCAGGACAGGTTCCGGTCCAATAAATGGAGTCTCTGCCCCCCATCCTGGCTAATCTGTCGGCATGTTCTTTGCCACTGATCCCCGAGTGGCCATGGACCCACAATAGGTTTACTCTATTGCTTTCTCCTAGCTCCACCAGAACCCTGTGGCATTCTGCAACAATTTTAGACCTTGTTGCATGAGCTGCCAGTGATCTCAGGGCTGCCTGGCTGTCTGAATAGATACAAATGCTACAATCTTTGTAGCACCTACGCAAATTCTCCAAACACGCCCTGATGGCAGTGATTTCCGCCTGGAATACTGAGGCCAGTTTTCCTAGAGAGATGACGCCCTCCAGTCTTGGCTGCACCCCAACACCTTGGTCTGATTTTGATCCGTCAGTGAACCAGACAATATCCCCCGTACGGTGTCGAACTATTTTCTCCCATTGCTCCCTACTTCCAATTGTTATATTGAAAGGCTTGTTCAAGCAGTATGGGGTTATAATATAGTCGGCTGGCATTTCCCCAACCTTTCCCATATTTACCTCACTCACTATTTTAGTGTGTGATTCTGGACATCCCGAAGAGTTCCAGTTGTTGCCAGATTTGAGTCTGTATGCACCAGCCGCTGCCTCCATCTTGACCCAAAGGTGTAATGGGGGCATATCCAGCATGGTTTCCATCCCAGCAGTGGGTGTGCTGCTAATTCCGCCTGTTATGGCTAAGAAGGCTAATCTCTGCACCTTACCAAGCTCCTTAGCAGCAACCTGCTGTTCTACCTTCTTCCACCACACGACCGCCCCATAGGTTATCCTGGGTCTAATCACTGGTGTATATCCATGCACAACTAGTTTAGCAAATGGTTACTTAAAATGTTCAGAATGTTGACCGTTGCCGACTACACTCGTAGCGGAACAATGAGCGGTCGCCGCAAGTACGTCAGTCAATGTTTCAATGGAGATTGTTTCTCACGTCCCTGTAATCTACTGGTGAAGTGCCTCCAGTGTGCGTGGCTTACGTCGATGGACCTTATCTCTCTCAGTTCCCCACAAGTGAAAGTCCTTAGCTGTTAGATCTGACGACTGAGGAGGGAACTCAATGAGCCCTCTTCGTATAATCCATTGTCCCTAAAAATTGTCACCCAGGAAAGCTGGTACGTTTAGGCGGTAGTGTGGTAGGGCTCCTGCTTGTTGGTAGATCTATTCATCAGCTGCATAAAGCGCACGTGTACCTGACAAAATTAATGTGCGTAACATCTGCAGATACACTTCTTTCGTGACAATATCATTAAACAAAACGATCTTACTAAGACCCTTGATGATAGTCCACACCACACATGAACCCCTGGTAGAATGACCGCCTCATCCACGCAAACATTCCCGGGGCTGAGTGTCATGGGACTCGTTACCCCTCTCTTCTATGTGTGGGAGTGTGTTTGCAGCTCTAAGTTCTTCAAGTAAGAAGTGACAAGCTAACAGCCGCGCGGGAGTAGCCGAACGGTCTGGAGCGCCACGTTGCGTATCGCGCGGTCTCCCGCGTCGGAGGTTTGAATCCTCCCTCGGGCATGGATGTTTGTGTTGTCTTTAGTGTAAGTTAGTTCATAAGTAGTTCGTAAGTTTACCAAGTGATGACCCCGCAGTTAAGACCCATAAGCTTCGCAACAATTTGAACATTTCTATTTGACGAGCTAACATGTAGTGAGCCAGAAGAACCACGCCTCCTTAGACACATTCAGGTGCGTTTTTCCGTAAGCCATAATGGAAAATATTGCGAATTTTCTGCTGTTCAAGTAATTTTAACCTCAACGGGTGCCAAATAATGACACCTGCTGTAGCGTGGTACGCTCTTTGTTTCTCATACTAAGAGGCAGTCGACCTAATTCGAACACTTGCCATGACACACAAACTTCTAGAGAAGTAGTTACTCTGTTGTTACGTTTCGACAATGTCACCGCTGTGGTGGGAGAACAGCATAGTGTGCACCCGTTTGTTGGGTCAGCATAGTGTCATACAGTACTCTAAGTAATTTTGTGTTTGTCTACAAACAATGCCAGGGGTGAGTTTCCGACAATCACACCCGCACGACATACGAAATAAAATTTCAGGTTATGAAATAAAAGATCAACTTTGGTCTCTTATACCGCCAACAAGACTTGAGATTACGAAAAAAGTATTATGCAAAACATTTATTTGATGTGTTTTCCATAACTGGTCCTTCGATACCATATAGCATACCTGTGCAAACGTAGGACACAAGGTTTTGGTAACAAATGGAGATATTCCAGCTTGGATCACTTGCAGCCAGTGTAAGATTCCTTTGTGACAACCAGCGCTTGTTCTGGACGCTCGTGAGGAACGCAGTAATAGGATTCAGCACAATAATTACATCGAATTAAAATTTGTGCCGGAGCCTGGATTTGAACCCAGGACCTCCTGCTTATTAGGCAAGTGCTATAAACACTAAGCTTGTGTGACCTAACGGATATTGCGATTGCAAAGACTGTCTTAAACTGCAATTCTGTCTTTTGTTTGAAAACAATCTGTGCAATCGTCATATTCATTAGTTCGCAGTAGCATCGTGGTTACAGCATTTCCCTAGTAAGCAGGAGCTCCCAGGTTCGAACCCTGGCCTTGGCACATATTTTAATTCAGTGCTTCTCCTTTAATTCAATATCTTTAAAATATATCGTGACAGAATATGTCTATGAACATTGATTTATTACAATAATTACAGTTTGCACTTTATAGTTAAATCTTAAATTCGCTCGTTTGTAGTACTTTCGTAACCCACGCCTGAGCAAGAAAAGTACCTGTCATATGCGGGGAAAATAGTAACCTGCTTTTTAAGGCTTTACGATATCAGGTCTTATTAGAAACAAAATGTTTTGTTTTAACTAGTTGTCGATCGGCATCATTACGATGTTTTATCACTTGCTGCCGTTCATGATTATTTTTATGTTAGTTTTTAGAGTTTCATCTGGGATTACATGACATCACAGCGTTACTTTCTTTGATTACATACACAACTATTGGTGTTCTCAACACTACTATTTAGAGCAACACAGGATTTTTTTGTAGCTCATAAAAAGTCTTCAGGTTATGAAATAAAATATCAACTTTGGTTTCTTATACCGCCAACAAGACCTGAGATTACGAAAAAAGTAATATTAATTAGTTTATGCCGGTGGGAAGTATTTGAGAGGAAAAAATGGACTGTTCGAGTCGAAGATCAAAATAACTTACCTACAGTGAAAGACTAATTACCGGAAGATAATGTGGTGTGGATATGTATTGTGAAGATTCTGATCGCAGTAGAGTGGACAATAATGACAAATAGTGAGTGAATCAATGAAATAAAGGGGTGACGATGGAATAAAGAAACGAAACAACACTAGCTGGCGCTTCATTCGCAAAATTCTGTATTGTGAAAGCAGGTCATAAGAAAAAAAGACATCAGCTTTTTAAGTTAACATTCTCCAAAATTACTTTAATCGAGAGATTATAGTTCGCAAACTAAGTATTTTTTCGTACATTTATCGTCACTTTCCACTGTCCAACTGAGTGGTAGCTTACTGTTGTAGTTTTCAGCATGGCAGTGTTTTGAAATTTCATGTAAGACTATGCTTTTGATAATAGTAACATAAGGAACACGGGCGACTTCCTGTTCAAATATAACCGCGTTCACATTATGGCGCTAAGTTTTACTGAGAATAGTAATTCAACAGGTGCTTCAAGCAGCTATGTTTTAGAGGTTAAAACTGGCACCTCTCCTCAGTCCTATCTAAAACTTAAACTAGAAGTCTCAGCTAGTTTCTAACTAAACAGCGTTTACTTTCTCCATTTATGAAAAAGCTGCACCGACAGTTTTAAAGTGTGAATGTGTTTCACTGTAGAGGCAAAGAGAGAGGCACCTTTTCGTTAGACATTACCACTCTCGGCCACGCTCTCTTGGTAACAACTCTTGCTTTCCGCACGCTACCAAAATTAAAAACTCCTATACATTGATTGAGGTTACGTGTTGTTCCAAAAGTGTAAAATTCTTCAGGTTCTCGGCGTACTGTGTACTTGCGTCTCCACTGAAAGCAAATCTTCGTCTCTCAAAGCGTACTTTTGACTTTTGCAACTTTGCTTGAAACGCGTAACGCCTCCAACGCAGGCCATTCATTTTATGTACGTTGGTGTACTTTATACCAAAAGGGAGTCGCGTGAAAGGCCACTAGGGTCGTATAGAGTTCTCTTCGCGATCTGCAAGTGCTTCTCTGCCTCTCCGAAAAAGTGCAGGCGTGAAAGTACCTTTTCTGGGAACAGCGTGCAAGAAATAATGTTATCTTTTCATTTTGACAGCGCAGCTTTGTCATACTACAAAGTAAAATGTGATTTAAAAGCGCGAGTATTGAAATTAAGAACTCAAATAGCGAACTAAAGTAATAAGCGGTTACCTTCGATCAATAAAGTTACGGGGAAAAATGAAGGAGTCTAAAGTAACTAAAGGAGGATGAAGTAAATAATCGAGAACTGGGATCAATAACAGCTGCCACATGACTTATTTTAAAGATGACATCGTCGGTTTAGTAAAGCAACTAAGATCTTTCTGTATAAAAATGAATAGCTGTGGATTGTCTTGCTAAAACTCAGAACTGGCTTGGGCAATTTATTTAATTTTTGTTTTCTTCGCTTTAATATTGGAGTGATTTGGAAGACAGTAGAGCAAACCCGAAGGATCAACTGCAAAAATAATAATATTAAAAATAATCTAAAATCCGACGTCTATTTTCCCCTCTAAAGACAACTCGCCATACACAACTGTTTGGGAGCTACAGCCGTAAGAAGAATAAGGGACACATTGGTACTACTTTCAAGCATCGTTAGATTAATATGTCATTACCATCATCATTAGAGACTCCTCATACATTTCAGCATTCGGTCTGGAGGATAATACCCCTACTGAAATTACTCCATGATGCCCTATTCAATGCTATCATTGATGCCTCATCTGATGTTAAGCTTGCTATTTCAAAATAATCCTTGACGGAACCCAAGTACTTTCTTTTTGGTCTACGTCGACTTCTCCTAACCTCTACTGCTGAACTCATGAGTCTCTTAGGTAACCATGATTATCCCTCATAACATGACCCCACCATCTCAGCTTGTTCGCTCTAACTGCTTCATCTATGGTGTTCATTCCCAGTTTTTCTTTAATTTCCTCATTTTGGACACAGTTCTGCCTTTGTTACGATCTGTTAGTACCTCCAAACATTCTCGCTACTTTCATATCCTTAACCGCAGCCTTATTAATAAGATGACCTGTATCCACACAGTTTTCACTTCTATACAACAAAGTTGGTCGAAAAATACAGCGGTGCACTGCAACTTGGTTTTGGAACTGACTTCCTTCTTGCAGAAGAGAGAAGATCGTAGCTAAGCACTTGCTGCATTAGCTTTGCGACACCTTGATTCCAGTTCTTTCACTATGTTTCCAAATCAATATGTAAATGCGAAATCTGAAACTCCGATTAAATATAACGCGATTTAATGTATACCACGCGAAACATTCATGACTACTAGTACTTCCAATAGTCCTTAATTCTTTCACTAAAGTCTCTCTTCCTTTCTTGAGTCCACTATGGTCTTTAGATGCTGTTTTCTCTGATATCACTCTCCACTTGCTCACCTTGTGCTTAAAGACGACTTTGGCTATGATTTCTGCTGAATCTATGTGTGACCTTTCCAGTATTTGTATTTGTATCATCCAGGGTGTAGTGGTCTTAAGACCCTGGATATACCTGATGATTCTGTTGGTGAGTCAGGTCGCTACAATGTTGGAGAAATTCTCTCTGTTAGCGAAGTCTGTAGCCTTCATCTGTAAGTTTTGGTCCTATAATTTTGCTAATGATTTCATGTCTGTCAATGTTTGTTTGAATCAATCGCAGTGTCTTGCCATCCAAACCTTATTAAACAATGTCTGGCGGTTGACGAAGTCTTATAACTTCTTTCCATGAACTGCCAACAAACACACAAAGTGTCGCTGTTCGTTGTGTCCCTTTGTGTGTTTATTTACAGTTCCTACTGAAACATGATATTTTACTGAAAAACGTAATTTAACACGCATCTCGTTTGACATTCTAGAGTTATCTCTCTATCTCTCTTTCTCATTGGAGTAAGTTTTGTTGGTACTGCAAATGCATAAAGCAGATATGCTAGTAATTGTTCAAAACACGTTCATCATGGCGTAAATCAAACCACCACCCACAATAAAAATGCAGAAGACTGACATATTAGAAACAATACCCAAGTTGAATCGTCCGCCATGTTTTCCCCAACATGGTTGGAATCGCGCTGCACTAACAGCGTAGGGGCGCGTGCCCTGCCATCTTTCACAAACGATTAGGCAAAAACTAACTGGTAGAAAAATTTAATTTTTCCGCTACGTAAAACTTTATATGTAAGCATTGTGACGAAATTGACGTCATTTCGTTAATAGTAATAGTTAATAAGATATTGGCTTCGAAATAAGAGACTGCGCTACATTAGGAAAAATTTGCAGGAAAAAATAGAGGTTGCTCTGATATTCCGTTTGGTGCTTGTTGCACCATATGTTACTGCGGATGAAACTTTCCTAATGGATTGAATTTGATTTTCGACTTAGGAGGAGATCTTTACCTTTCACTCATACCGGTAAACTTTATTTTATTTAGCGCACTTATTTCCGATGGCGATAAGGCCAGAATGAATCATTGCGTATGTCATACACGGTTAGAGGTATCAAAATGATATTTTGACAAATGCCAACATGCAAAGAGGGGAGCATTTTTCCACATGGTTACTACGCAAAACTTCATTAATTGTCGCTTTATTGAAGGAAATACATAGTTATAGAATGAAAAAGAGTAAAGTTAGTGATTTATTATTCAATTTGCAGATATTCCTTCGTCATTCACAAATGTTTATTTCTTTGCTTTTTGTCAATTGTGTTTCAGAGCTACTATTCAGTTTCCAAGACCTAATAGGAGTTACATTTCCTTCAGTTTAAAGCCTAGCAATAACAGAAGTTTTATGTGAGAATACTTGAAAATGACAGATAGCAAGGTTCTTTTCACTAGCTAACGAACTGACTTGTTTCATTTCCTCACATAATAAGGCACTCTGTATTGAGATATTTAGAATATCCTTTTCATATAAATGAAAACTTGAAATTGCATATTACAGAGAGAGACAGCACTTTTGTAGTGTGCAACTAATAAATTTAATGGGTTAAAAGAAGTCAATACCAGTATCTTGAAGTATGGATGTAACAACATGTGCCTAATTATTAAGAGCTCTAATACGGAAGACGAACTACTACTAGACGGGCGGGGGGATCCCAATGCGTCGTATTTAAATAACATTATCTCAAGTTATACGTTTCTCACAGAGTTTGTTTGGAGAGGATGAAAATTTTATGTATTTTGAACACTTCATTCGCTTAATGTGTTCACCTAACTTAAATAGGAGAAAAAAAAAAAAAAAAAAAAAAAAAAAAAAAAAAAAAAAAAAAAAAAAAAATTCCTCGCATGTTGAAAATTTCGTCGTCAGAAACTATCAGTATATGCTGTTTATAAATTATTGCCATAAATAAAACTGAAATGAAAATGTAGTGTAGTTATTAACGAAGACATCGATGAAAATTCCACGTTCATACAGTGAGTAGTTCATGAGTGTGAGCGAGTTGAATGAAACGCGAGGTAACGCGTGAGCTTTGTCCGGAACGTGGTAACTCCTACAGCAGAGCTTTCCAAACTGGGTGTCGCGACACCCTAGGGTGTCGCGTAGTAGTATCAAGGGTGTCGCGAGACTAACAAATTTAGACTCTAAACAAAAAACTTGTCATAAAATAACACAAAATATCCTTCTCTTCATACTACCCTGAAGACTCGCCTGCAGCTAATCATCCTTCATTCAGTGCATCACAGATGACGTATTAAAAGAATGATCGGTACACATTAATTGCGTGCTCAGCCACTAGGCGGCAGCTCTGCTTCAGCAGCAGTAGACACTCAGGGTTCATTCAAGCAGCTGCCAGTTGCCAGATTCCAGCAAACTGCGCATGCGCAAAGCTGCTGCTGATACTCGATACCAGCTCTTCCCATGCGCAGTTTGCTGCAACTGGCAGCTGCTTGAATGAACCTTCACTGTAGTCTGCTTTCCTTCTCAAAAAGCTGCATCCGAGCGTTTCTTTAATTGATTCATCAAAACCACGTCACCCTCGGTAGCGGTTCTTCCAATTAAATGTCAATGACACAGTATCTGTAAAAGCTGTCAGATTGTAAAAACAGTCACAATTGTCCACTGACTAAAGTTATTCAGTAGCAATGTTTAGGATGGAGTATGGCCGGGTGATTAACGGAGAGTAGTATTTTAAATGCAGTGATCGTTGGTACGAACCCTGGTATGCGTTAATATTTTTTTTCTCTGTTTCCTGTATGTGACATTCTGGGACCAGAAATGACAATGTTCTTACTTCTCACGAATATTTAATCCATTTTTTCCGAATATGTCCGGAATTCCGAGGTCGTGGTGAAGCAAAAACCTAACAATAGACTTAAATACTAATTCATCACTCGTCATAAATACATCCTCTATTTCTGAAAATAATGCGATGATACTGAACTGAAAGGAAACAGCCACTGTGCTGTCTAAATCAGAAATCCAAGCAGCTAGTTTCCGGATGCCGTTTTCAATCGATCCAGTAAAACTGGGTAAAAATGGTAGAGGGAGACCGAGGCACGAATACAGTAAGCAGATTCAAAAGAATGTAGGTTGCCGAACGTATTCTCAGATGAAGAGACTTCCACAGGACAGGGTAGCGTGGAGAGCTGCATCAAACCAGTCTGCGGACTGAAGTCCACGACAACAACGACAACAACAACCAGTAAAACTGTATCTGGCCCAAACATGTACACACGTCAGTGAAAAACGGTTTCCGAAATTCAGTTTTCGTGTTTCGGAAGTTGGATCGCATGTAGAAGAAGCAAGTATTCCTGTGTGAGTTAGGCATTGTTGGCTGCGGTGTTACTCTGTTGTACATCTCCGTAGTTCCTAATGTTTCCTTTTCTTGCGATGAGTCTACGTAATTGCTGCAGTCAGGATCAACATGAAACATGTCAATGCGTACGAGGATTTCAGTTTCGTTTACAAACTACATTTAAGGGATACTTTCTACATCTACATTTACAGACATATCTCGCAATTCACCATAAGGTGCGTGGCGGAGGGTACACTGTACCACTACTAGGCATTTCCTTTCCTATTCCACTCCCAAATTGAACTAGGAAAAAAAGAATGCCGATATGCCTCTGTACGGGCCCTAATTTCTCTTGTCTTTGTGATCTTTACGCGAAATGTAAGTAGGCGGCAGCAAGATCGTACTACACTGAGTTTCAAATTCCGGCCCTCTAAATTTACTTAACAGAAATTCACGAAAAGAACGTCGTCTTTCTTCCAGCGATCCCCAATTGAGTTGCCGGAGCATTTCCGTGACACTCGCGCATTGGTCGAACCTACCAGTGACAAACCTAGCTGCTCGCCTCTGAACTGCTTCTAGGTCTTCCTTTAAACTGATCTGCTGCGGGTACCAAACACTTGAGCAATACGCTTGACGTGGTCGTACAAGCGTTTTATACGCGGTCTCCTTTACAAGTGAAGTACATCTTCCCAAAATTCTCCCAATAAACCGAAGTCGGCTGTCCTCCTTACAATTGTCCTTACATGTTTGTTCAATTTCATATCGCTCTGCAATGTTACGCCTAGATATTTGAACGACGCGACAGCATCAAGAAGCTCACTACTAATGCTGTATTCGAACATTATGGGATTGTTTTTTCTACTCTTGCGCATCACCTTACATTTTCTACATTGAGAGATAGCTGCCATTCTTCGCACCAACTAGAAATTTTGTCTAAGTCAACCTGTATGCTATTACAGTCAGTTACAGACGACACCCTCCCATACACCACAGCATCATCAGCAAACAGCCGCAAATTACAACTTACTCTGTCCATCAGATCATTTATATAGATAGAAAATAATAGCGGTCCTATCACACTCCCCTGGGGCACGTCTGACGATACACTCGTCTCTGATGAACACTCGCCGTCGAGAACAACGTACTGCGTTCTATTACTTAGGAAGTCTTCCAGCCAGTCACAAATCTGTGAACCTAGTCCATAAGCTCGTATCATCTTTAGCAGTCTGCAGTGTGGCACCGCGTCGAACGCCTTTTTGAAGTAGATAAAAACACAATCCGTCTGTTGCCCTTCATCCATGGCTCGCAAGATGTCATGTGAGAAAAGGGGAAGCCGAGTTTCACATGAACGTTGTTTCCTAAACCCGTGCTGATTCATGAAAAGAAGCTTTTCCGTTTCAAGGAAATTTACTATATTCGAACTGAGAATATGCTCCAAAATTCTACATGAAACTGATGTCAACGATATTGGCCTGTAATTGTGTGAGTCAGTTCTCTTTCCTTTCTTATAAACGGGAGTCACCTGCGCTTTTTTTCCAATCACTAGGAACTTTGCGCTGAATTAAAGTTTCACGATAAATGCAAGCTAAGTAGGGGGCCAATGCCGCAGAATAGTCTTTGTAAAACCGAACTGGTATTCCATCCGGACCAGCAGACTTTTTCGTATTTAGCTCTCTCAGCTGCTTCTCTACACCGGAAATACCTATTGATATGTCCCCCATTTCGGAATTAGTACGTTGATCAAATGATGGTACATTTGTGCGGTCCTACGAAAGATTTCTTAAAGGTTAAATTTAGAACTTCAGCTTTCCGTTTGCTTTCTTCTATTACTGCCTCCCCTCCCCCGGCCCCTGCTACAAGCATCTAAATTCTACCATATGTATTTTTATTAGTGAAAGGGTGTAGCGCAAAATTGTAAGCTATAAAAGGGTGTCGCCATGAAGGAAAGTTGGAAAGCGCTGTTGTTGTTGTTGTTGTTTTAAGGGGACTAAACAGCTAGGTCATCAGTCCCCTGTTCCTAGCTAAGAGTCCTCTGTCAAGAGTATAAAAAGTAAAACACAGCTTCGAAGATGAAAACTCACATATGGGGTAAGCTGACATTGGAGAATTCGCTGACAACACAAAAGGAAGAGACACAATAGGGAAACGAAGTCGAGATCTAAGCTAAAGCTGGACAGCAGAAAAACACGGCTGGCTGATCACAGAGAAAAAACAGGATGAGCCAGCCATACTTCACACACTAAAAACCCCTCGGTAAATTACAGAAGGGTGTTAAAAGGGTTTAAAATCGCTGGATAGGTGGGGGCCTGAAGAATCAGGCTATAGTACCCACCACTAGATGGCGTTGTAAAAACCAGCTGCGCGAATAAAACTTAAAACAGTTGTCCTACAGCTTGGAGAAAAAATGGCGGATAGTTCAACTCTACAGGAGAATGGAAAAGCTGGTAGAAGCTGACCTAGGGGAAGATCAGTTTGGATTCAGGAGGAACGTAGGAACACGGGAGGCAATACTCACTTTACGGCTTATCTTAGAAGATAGATTAAGGAAAGGCAAATCTACATTTTTAGCCTTTGTAGATTTGGAGAAAGCGTTTGACAATGTTGACTGGACTACACTCTTTCAAATTCTGAAGTCAGCAGGGGTAAAATACAGGGAAAGGAGAGTTATCTACAACTTGTACAAAAGCCAGACCGCAGTTATTAGACTCGAAGGGCATGAAAGGGAAGCATCAGTTGGGAAGGGAGTAAGACAGGGTTGTAGGCTTTCTCCGATGTTATTCAATTTGTACATTGAGCAGGCGATCAAGGAAAGCAAGGAAAATTTTGGAATAGGGATTAAAGTTCAGGGGGAAGAAATAAAAACATGGCGTTTTGCTGATGACATTGTAATTCTGTCAGAGACAGCGAACGACCTGGAAGAACAGTTGAATGGAATGGACAGTGTGTTGAAGAGAGCGTACAAAATGAACATTAACAAGAGCAAAACAAAAATAATGGAATGCGGTCTTAGAAAATCAGGCGATGGTGAAGGAATTAGATTAGGTAACGAAACAATGAAGGTGGTAGATGAGTTTTGTTACTTAGGTAGTAAAATAACATGCGATGGTCGCAGTACAGAGGATATAAAATGCAGAATGGCAATGGGAAGAAAAGCATTTTTGAAAAAGAGAAATTTGCTAACATCGAATATTAATTTAAGTGTAAGGAAGTCTTTTCTGAAGGCATTTGTGTGGAGTGTTGCCTTGTACGGGAGTGAAACAGACGATAAGCAGTGCAGACAGGAAGAGAATAGAGGCTTTTGAAATGTGGTGCTACAGAAGAATGCTGAAGATTAGGTGGGTAGATCACATAACTAATGAAGAGGTACTGAACAGAATTGGCGAGAAAAGGAGTTTTTGGCATACCCTGACTAAAAGAAGGGATCGCTTGGTAGGACACATTCTTAGACATCGAGGAATCGTAAATTTAGCATTGGAGGGAAGTGTGTGGGGTAAAAATCGCAGAGGGAGGCCAAGAGACGCGTATAGTAAGCAGATTCAAATAGATGTGGGTTGTCGTTCTTATGAGTAGATGAAAAGGCTTGCTCAGGATAGAGTAGGGTGGAGAGCTGCATCAAACCAGTCTCCGGACTGAAGACCATAACAACAACAGTTCAACTCAGGTTTATATGAGCCTTAGCCGGGGCCTGTCTTTCTCGGTGGCTTCGGATCTCAAACAGTGACGTCACAGGTGGCGAGAGCTGGTCTCCGCCGACGCTGAGCTAAGTGCGGCTGCGTGCCACCTGTGGTGACGCCGCCGCCGCGCCCTGCTGGCGGAGCGTCTCTGGCGATGGCCCGCTTAGCTCTTTACAGCGCCGCGGGGAGCTGCGCGCGTTAACAATTTAAGCGGCCTCTTGCGCTCCCCTCAGCACGTCCTCACCCACTCCGCTCTGCAGGCGTCAGCCGCGCCACTACACCACGCAGCCACTGCTCGCGATTCCTACCCCTCCCTCTCCCCTCCCAAACTCTTTGTACAGGGTGTCCAGAAAAGGGCTCCCTCATTTCAAAATTCAATATCTCGAAAACAAAGATCGATAGAGGAACGCAGGAAACGGTATGTTTATTGTGAAAGCTGTAAGAATTTTATACAGCAGTTTGAAATAATACAATTATATATATTTTTGACGAATTACAGCATTCAAATGAATGAAATAAATCACAATTTGCGATGTTTATGGCTTCACTGTATTAGGTTTAGATGAAAAACCAAACTGTGGCGAACGAAAATTTGTGCCCGGCCGGGTTTCGAACTCGGGATCTCTTGCTTAGTAGGCGGACGCGTTTACCACTCCGCTACCGAGGACACAGTGATGAGCCCGACTGCATACGGATTTTGGTATCCTACTTCCGACATATTCACACAGTTTGTCTCATATTCCATATGCTCTTCGTTCATCAGGCGAGGGCGCGGAACCGTATCGAACGCCTTCCTATGGTTCTGATGTCCCTCCGACACACACTGCGTCTGAATGACTGCAGAATACCCGTTGGGCATGGTCACGTGGTAGGCTGTGGGAGGAGGTGGTCACGTGATAGGCTCTCATTGGTCGGTGGTGGTCACGTGACTGGTAGGGGTGACGTAGATAGTCACGTGATGCCTTGGGGTGAG
The DNA here is from genome assembly GCA_026315105.1 of Locusta migratoria. Lineage (NCBI taxonomy): Eukaryota > Metazoa > Arthropoda > Insecta > Orthoptera > Acrididae > Locusta > Locusta migratoria. The sequence continues at coordinate 121,069,146 of CM048745.1, read as the reverse complement.
CTCAGTTCCACGCCAGATGTGGAGAAGTGAACACGTGCAATTGCAAATAAAGAATAAATGAATAAACAATTACCCTAAGTACACGCAATTGCAAATACTCTAATTATGCATAATTAATTTTGGTGCCATAAACCGCTTTTGTATCCCACTATCATAATGTGATTTACAGGGTATAAAACTTGTGTGTCAATTAGAATATTTAAATCTGCAAACTTTATTGATAGGCAGTCAACTGGAGTCAGTCTGTTGCAAAGTATCTTCCAGTTTGCACAACTGTGACTTACGGAACATGAAAAGATCTTCTCCATGAATAAACGCATACTTGTGACAAGTTTAATGTTGACTGCTCAAACAGCAACAAAGTCTATTGTACGATACACTGCACTATGCACCATACGACTTTCGAAGTAAGAAAACCTTACCTATGAAACCAAACTGGTGATGTTCGATGAATTGGTGACGTAAATTTATGTATTACAGCTATTAGAAAAGTTTGTAGGCCATGTCCATCCGATGCTTATTACAGCACTGTGTAGAAATTTTGAACAGCTCAGTCAAGAACTTTTCAACATGTTTGCTAACAACGCTAAGCAACGTCTTGACTTGATGTAGTAGTATTCATATACGTATATATGTACTACTAAATAGACACAAGCAGTTGATTAATACTGATATCAAAAATCTCTAAGTTCTTGACGAATTTACTCCAAATTTTGCGCACTGCGCTAATAAACATTCGCCCAGACATAATTTATATACTTCACATACACAAACAATATATATTCTGTACTATGACATAATGACAGTTCGTTGCTGAACGTTGTTACCAAACATCCTGCCAAGTTCTTGAAGGATTTACTACAGTTTTTACACGATGCTCTAATAATCATTCGAGTAGATATTTATATCTATAAATGTGAATGTATGTTCGGTGTCCGTTTATCACGTCTGAACCACAAGACAAAGAGTTAAAGTTTTGTACAGTTGGCAATGTCTACCCGGAGAAGGCTTTAGGTACGGTTTTATGACGATCGGATAGCTATTTATCTATCTACATTAATGTGAATGTCTGGTCGGTGTACGCTTATCACGTCCGAACGAGAAGACGCGGAGACTTAAATATTTGTACAGTTACTAATTTATACCTGAGGAAGGTTTTAGGCACTGTTTTATAGCCATCTGATAGATATTTAGTAATTAGAAGAATATAACGTGAAATGCGGAACAGTACTTACTCTTTGAAAATATTTACTCTTTGAAAATGGTTTTATTGGTTGCATTTTGCTTGAGGGTTGATAATGATAAAAGGGTGGAGTATTTTGGGATGGAAAGTTATCGGTGTATATAAAATTCTACGTGCGCGTGCGTGCGTGCGTGCGCGTGTGTGTTTTAATATTTCGCTCTGTAGAGAAAACTACAGAACGCTAATGAATGGTTGTGTAATTGTTGTCCGAAGTGTCCCGTTGTACACTACAGCAGTTACATGCCGATAGCTATAAGGGGGTGGAAGATACGGTGGTTGAAAGTCGTCAAATTGTAAGAAAAGTAGGACTGAAGGCCAGCGATGACGTTTGCGACTCTATAGCAAGGAGGTTACATACAGCGAAACGTGATGCCGCAGACCATATTTTGGTCTGTGTGTGCTACAATGTCTTCAGCTCTTTCTCTGTAAGGATGAGCACACGACTAAGGAAATATACGAATAAATAAACAAAGCAGTAAAAACGAAATTTCTTTTAATAGGCCTACATCTTATTAAACAATTATTTGACGTTTCGCGGATTACATCAAGTGATCGATCTGTGATATTATTACAATCATTATTGTTCAATTTCGTGATTGGATTCTTGGAAACTAGTGCATTTTTACGTGTGATTTGATCTCATAGCACACTACTGAACGATAGCTTATCTACCATAATCAACCAACACGCGAGCGGAGCCGCAAGTTTTAGCTAGTAGGCTATATATTTTTTCAAATAAATGTGATATAGTAATTTTGTAAAACATATGAAGAGGAAACGAATTTAGCAAACTCTTGGGAAGTTTTTGGCAGATGTACTTAAACTTTTTGCTTGGAGGGCTACATGAACACCCATAGGTTGTGCTCACATAAACGAGCATTGAGTCGTCATTAGTTGGTGGTGACGTGTCGGTAACGTCACAGACGCTACAGTTAAGAGTTTATTCACTAGGGTACTGTTGTCATGTCAATTGACGAGTTGGCCGGCAGGCTTAAATATTGACAGGGACCAGAGGTAGGCCGTGTCCACTACCTGTCATAATTAACTGACGTGCGCTGCGACATCCCCTGGCACTGATGGGAGCTACGAACTGGTGATCTAAAGACCAACGGGGTATGCAGCAGGAAAAGCTGAAAACGGCTGTCGTAGTTTCAGATAACAGCGAAGCCTTACCAGAATTTACACATGCCTTTTGTATAATATCCAGCCACGTTTACGTTAAGAGCATCTATAATATTTTTCAGTGGGGATTTTGGTTATGTTTTCACTGAAAGAGTGAACACCAAGGTGGCAATAAAAAAACAACAACAAAAAAACAGGATAATTGTACAGCGTATTGACGCACGGTACAGGGAATGGCAATTGAGACTCAACCTAAACAAATAGAGCTCTATTGCATTTTCATTGAAATTATCAGGTGGCTACCAATATTTCTTACGAAGTGTGGAAAGTGCTCAATATACCAAATTAATTACACTTCTTGCTTATTGTTAAAGTCTGTTATGTTCAAATGTTTGTAAAGCTTATGGGACTTAACTACGAGGTCATCAGTCCCTAAACTACTTATGAACTACTTACGAACTAGGACGGCACAAATATCCATGCCCGAGGGGGATTTCGAACCCTCGACCGTAGTGGCCGTGCAGACCGTGACTGAAGCGCCTCAGTCCCCTCGGCCACCGCGGCTGGCGTTTGTTATGTCATTAGGGACTGATGACCCCGTAGTTAAGTTCCATAAGCTATACAAACATTTGAAACATTTTTTGTTATGTCATTCACATTCAGTTGAAGTCGTAAGCCACTAGTTTATCAGGTAGCTACCAGCATTTCTTGTCTATTGTGTGACGCGCCTTTTCATACAAATAGTAATTACACCTCTTGCTGACAACACCATAATTAGTTTGTTAATAAAATTAGGGCGCACTCTCAGAAGGTATCGGTACACAAAATAATTGTTAAGGTCGCAACAGCACCCATACTTCGTCAGTTTTGCAGTTTGTAACCTAAACCTGATACTTACTGTAAATAATTAGACAGTTACTCAATTTTCAATTTAGGCAATTCTGGATTACGCTACATTGTACAAGTAACTTTTTTTTCGAGCATTTAAAGAGCATTTTCCAACCACGTGTATTTATGTTTTACGCTCACTTTTCTGTCACCCACTTTTCTGCATATACTTTAGATCTTTATATCCCCTACATTGCACGTTAGGGGTTTGGTTTTACTCCCGAGTGTGTTGGCTATCCTTGCAATGCAACGGTCGGTATTCTTTTGTTTCTGCTGTTTGCAAACAACACGATATCAAACACGCAGTTTTGTTTTAGTGTGATTGCGAGTAGTTGTTCTAGTCAAGTTTGCAGCGCTTGTTTAAGTATGTTTTGTTGTGTTTATTGATTATCTGGAGGCAATGAAGAGAGATGTTTGGGCCATATTGTCCCGTAAGTCCTCTACTAATGATAAGCCATGTCATGTATTGTGTCCATCAGGAGAAAATTCGTGATGCAAATACAATAGGGTTCGGCCAACTGGAGAATCTTATCCTCATCAGCGTTATCTTCCTACTGTTATTACAGCAATTAAACTTATTCTCAGAGACTTGGCTCATTCTGACACTTGCATTGATTGTTCCTGAAGAAAGCAATGCGAAAACATTCAACTTTACTTCCATTTTCTCCAAACGTTTTTGTCATTTCACTAACGAAATTAAGCTGGAACTCTTCAAATACAGTGGAATATCACGTGTCAAATGGTTACACAGGATACCTGAGAAGGCGTGGGAATGGGGGACAGGTGCCGTCTGACTGGACGAAAGCGGTAATCACGCCAGTTTTCAAACATGGAAACAGAAAAGATTGCAACAACTATCGATGTATCTCTTTAATTAGCACTATAGGCAAAATATTCTCAGGAATTGTTGAAAGGCGAGTGCGAGTATCAATTAGGACAAATTAGATGAAAATCAGTGTGGGTTTAGGCCTCTGAGGCTGTCAGGACCAGATCTTTAGCTTACGGCAAGTAATGGAAAAGTGCTATGAGTGGAACAGGGAATTGTATCTATGTTTCATAGATCTAGAAAAGGCTTACGACCGTGTTCCTAGGAGGAAGCTACTGTCAGTTCTACAAGATTGTGGTATAGGAGGCAAACGACTGCAGGCAATTAAAGGGCTTTACGTAAACTGTCAGGCAGCAGTTAGAGTAGATGGCAAATTAAGCTCATGGTTCAGCGTAGTTTCAGGGGTAAGACAAGGCTGTAACCTGTCACCACTGTTGTTCATACTATTCCTGGATCATATGTTGAAAACAGACTGGCAGGACGGTATTAAAATAGGAGAAAACAAAATAAGCAGTCTCGCATATGCGGATGACTTAGCTGTAATGTCAGATTCGATTGAAAGGTTGCAAACTAATATTTCATAGCTCGATCAGAGGTGCAAGGAGTATGATATGAAGATTAGCATCTCCAAACCGAAAGTAATGCTTGTGGGAAAGAGATTTAAACATATTGAGTGCCAAATAGGAGGAACAACGTTAGAACAGGTAGAAAATTTCAAGTGCCTGGGATGTATTTTCACACTGGATGGCAACATAGTGAAAGAACTAGAATCAAGGCGTAGCAAAGCTAACGCAGTGAGTGCTGAGCTAAGATCTACTCCCTTCTTCAAGAAGGAAGTCAATACCAAGACTAAGTTAGAGGTGTACTGCTCTATCTTTCGACCAACTTCGTTGTATGGGAGTGAAAGCTGGGTGGATACAGGTTACAGTATTTATAAGGTAGAGGTTACAGATATGAAAGTAGCAAGAATAAATTGCAGGTACTAATAGATGGGAACAATGGCAGGCGGGTGTCCATAATAAGGAAATGAAAGAAAAACTGGGAATGAACACCATAGATGAAGCAGAGCGAACAGACTGAGATGGTGGGGTCATGTGACACGCATGCGAGAAGCAAGGTTACCTAAGAGACTCATGAGCTCGGCAGCGGAGGGTAAGAGGAGTCGAGGTAGATCAAGAAGAAAGTACTTAGATTCGCTGAAGAATGATTTTGAAGTAAAAGGCATAACATCAGACGAGGCATCGATGTTAGCATTGAATAGGGGATCATGGGGGAATTTTATTAGAGGTACTATGCTCCGGACTGATCGCTGAAAGGCATAATCGGTCTCTAATGATGATGATGATGATGATGAAAACTAACGGTGCGAAGTATTCGCACGGGTCCTCTAGTTAGTCTGCTCTGTTTTGGCCCACTTTAGGCTACGGTAGTAACACTGAAAGTGGGCCTTTGCGATTGTTTTTTTTGACAGCTCGAAATTTAAACCAAAATAACGGCTTAACCATTCACCTGACACAAAAATTGAATAACCGAATTTGTAGAGGAGAAAATTCTCTTAAACTTTGCTCCCTTATATTTTTTTCATATCTAGTATCGTTTCAGAGATATTTGCAAAAATAACGGCGATTTTGGGATGTATGTCTGGTTGTAGCGTGTTCCCATTTTTCAGTCGAACCGTTCAACCGATTGGCACCAAATTTTACAGATATAAATGTTGGCTACCAGCGACCAGAACCTCGCTTTTTTAAATATTTCCGTCAAGAAATACGTTAGTAATATCAAAGAAAGGTCGTTTGTAATGTAATTTTAATTGCATATAAACCGTTCATCTGACGGTATAATTGAATAAGCTAATTTGTAGAGGAGAAGATTCTCTAGAGCTAAGTTCCCTTATGTTTTTTTTTCTCTTCATATCTCGTATCGTCTGAGAGATATTTGCAAAAATAAGAGTTTTGATGCCCTCCACTGAATTAACGAAAACCAGCCGTTCGCCTTTGTCACGTGACATTCCTCGCCCAGAACTCTCTCTGGCATAAACCATCTTGCTTTGCGTATTTGATGATTTCCTTATTTGAACTTACACGTTTTCATTCCAAAGCAATGGCGCACTGAAGAATTAACAAAAACACGTCGTTCTTCGTACGATAAATGGTAATCTATTTCTTTCTGAATATAGTAGGGGAACTAAACAAAACTCTTGTTTCTACAGGTAATCATATAACGTTTTTAGAAAATGCCTTTCCAAGGCTGTTACCTGAAATGTTCCTTCATGATACTTTCATAGGTGAGATTGAGTCGATAATTAAATCACTAAAGACTAAGGACTCTTGTGGGTATGATGGGGTATCTAGCAGAATTCTAAAGTACTGTTCTCCATATGTTAGCCCAGTACTAACCAATATTTGTAATTTTTCATTTCAGAATGGTCAGTTTCCTAACAGATTACTCAGTAGTGAAACCACTTTATAAAAAAGGAGAAAGGGATAATGTAGGCAACTATAGACCTATTTCTATGCCATCGGTCTTTTCTAATGTTATTGAAAAGGCTGTATATTCAAGATTAATTGATCATTTCAGTTCACATAATTTATTGTCAAACGTACAGTTTGGTTTTAGAAGTGGTTTAACGACTGAAAATGCTTTATTTTCGTTTCTCTGTGAGGCACTTGATGGGTTAAATAAGAGGCTACGGACATTAGGCGTCGTCTTTGATTTAACAAAAGCGTTTGATTGTGTTGATCACAAAATATTGTTGCAGAAGTTTAAACATTATGGAGTACGGGAAGTAGCCCATAACTGGTTGACCTCTTACTTTAATAATAGACAACAGAAGGTAATTCTCCGCAGTGTAGAAAATGGCTATGACGTGCAATCCCATTGGGGCACAATTAAGTATGGGGTGCCCCAGGGCTCTGTTTTGGGACCATTGCTGTTTCTTATATAAATGATATGCCTTTGAGTATAACAGGTGACTAAAATATTTTTGTTTGCTAATGATACCAGCTTGGTAGTGAAGGATGTTGCTCGTAATATTGACACAGCATCAAATAATGCAGTTCAAGAGATAAGTTCATGGCTTGTAGAAAACAAGTTGATGTTAAATCACAGTAAAACTCAGTTCTTACAATATCTAACACGTAATTTGACGAAAGCTGACATTCTGATTACACATAATGGACATGTGATAAGTGAGACTGAACAGTTCAAATTTCTAGGTGTTCATGTAGACAGTAAGCTGTCGTGGAAAGCCCATGTTCAGGATCTTGTTCCAAAACAAAATTCTGCTATATTTACCATTAGAACAATATCTGAGAAGTGATTTTTCAACACGAAAAGTAGTCTATTACGCTTACTTTCACTCACTTTTGACGTACGGCATTGTTTTTTGGAGTAACTCGCCTGATGCAAAAAGGATATATCTGGTGTAAACTAACGTCATGTCGACCCCTTTTCAGTAGTCTGGGAATTTTGACTCTGGCGTCACAATACGTTTTTTTGTTTAATGTCCTTTGTTGTTAATAATATCAGCTTATTCCCACGAGTTAGTAACTTTCAGTCGGTGAATACTAGACAGAAGTCTAATCTACATTTGCATCACACCACCTTAACACTTGTGCAGAAAGGTGTACAGTATTCTGCGGCATCCATTTTCAATAAGCTGCCACAAGAACTAAAGAATCTTGGCACTAGTCCACACGCTTTCAAATCTAAATTGAAGAGTAGTTACCTCATGGCTCACTCCTTTTATTCTGTCGAGGAACTCCTAGAAAAGTTAAACAATTAAGCCAATTCAGGTTTTTCTTTATTGATTCTTTTCACTTTGTCTTAAGATTGTCGTGTGCAAAGGACTTCTTAAAAAAATTCTTATACCATTCTTGTGTAAAAATTAATGTATTTACTTGTTCCATGACCATGGAGTCTCACTTCTCAATTGGGTCCTATTGAACAGAAAAAAACAAATAAACAAATGCCATATTAGCATCAGTTAACAAGAGTCATCAATAGTAAAAGATTAAAGTATGTGGCTTGGACGTAGCGTAGTGGGCAATGCGTTGGACTGTGTCGCTGAAGGTCAGTGGTTCAAAACCCGCCACTACTTAATTTTTGTTTTTCTAAAAGGGTTTCAGACATTCTTATTAATTAATTTTTTGTTGTTTACATTATTATCCTGGTCCGAAATGTTTGCTAAAACTTATAAAACTACAAATCTAAAGTGGGCCGTAAAACAAGTCAGTGCGATTTGTATTTGTTACGGCACAGCCGTTGCGGCCGCTCATTGTGTGCCCTCAAAAGGTCCGTGCGTTACACCGTGAGAGCGGTGTCGTGTTCTCGGCCGAGGGCGGACGATATCGGCCGACGCGACGCGTCGCTCGGTCGGTTGATTTATCCGCAGTCTGCCGATGCGCGATTAATGTCGCGTCACGGGACCATCGGTCTCGGCCCTTTCCGCGCAGACGCGCCGGATTTTATGAATAATTTAAAACGCCCGTAATGGCCCGCGCGACAAACGGAGAACCGATATTTCACGGGGGCCCGTGACGACTTCGGAATCGCCGAGCTCGATCCCTGGACGGAAGGAAATATATCACGGTTTCTTTGTTTGTGGCAGAAAGCACCGGGCTTTTTCGGAAAGATAGCGCACTCGTTAACTTGGTTTTGTTTCGAGTCAGCCGCAGGGAGTACTTGTGCACTTTTAGCCATACCTCAGGTGACAATATTCCCTCTTATCCAGTGACAGAGACCTGTAGAATGACATCATTGATCCGAACTACAATTCGAGGAAAAAAAAAAAAAAAAAAAATACATGACAAATACATCGCAGAACATTTATCAAAACGGGGAATATACAAAATTCACTGCTCCGACTGTAATGCATACTACATCGGGCAAACAGGACGCAACTTCAAAACGCGTTACAAGGAACACACAGAAGTCGGCAGAAAAAACGCTGAAAGCAGATCCACCTTCGCTGCTCACCTTACACGCAACAGTCACAAGGTACACAGTATCGAAAACAACCTGACAATACTCCAAACAATGAAGAAAGGCTATTTCATGGATTTTTATGAAGAGGTTACTATATACACTCACCTAAAAAAGTGCAAGAAAGACACGCTTAACGAGCAATGCACTTTAAAGAATACTAATTTCTTAGATATCTGCCGCCCAGTAATTGACAAAATTTTTTAAAAATGCTCCGCAAGGTCGTGGCTGTTTGTAAACAGTACAATGTAAGCAATCAACGACGCGTCCAAAAAGCTCTAGAGCCCACACCAGCGTTCAAATTTCGCTCGCTAGAGGCCGCCCCTCAACTATCGGCTTGGACGCCTCGTTTGTTGCAATCATTTTACATCCTAAGAATTTTTGTACCTTATTTAAGCAATACATCCAACTTTAATGTAAACTAAATTGAATACAATTGGCCTTAAGCTAAATTATTATACTTCCTGTATCAAAATTTTAAATTGACGACACGCCCACTTTTCACGTAGCCTCATTGGCCGCTGTATGTTCCGTTTTTATTCTAACTGACATTTATAATATTTTACTATTGACCTTTACATTTTATCCACTAATGTTTAGTTTTTCATGGTTACAAAGATGTAATGTTTATATCAGAACACATCAGAACATGCCGATTATAATGTTTTGGAATATTAAATACGACACGCCCATTTTTTCTCATGTCGCCATTGGGCGCCAAAAGTTTTAAATTCTCTGAGTTCTATTGTTGTAATTACTTGACGTTGCTTTCTATATGGCATAACGTAAGTTTCCTTCTGCTTCTGTACAGTACCTTTTTACATATATAACATTCTGTCTTGTACCATGTAATTTTTGTAAACTTATTGTTACACATTATATGCAGGTCTGTCACACTTGAAAATGGCCTAACATAGAGGCCGAAACCGGTAATGTGGGCTTAAATAAAGCACCAATGCAACTGGATCTGGAGTTTCATTAAAAATTAAAAAAAAAAAAAAAAAAAACTCCATAAATTCGTCGATCCAGCGTTCATGAGTACAATCACCTGAGCGTGCTCAATGTCACCATCATGATGACCGATTTAATAAAATAAAACGGTTATTCAGAAAGTAGTGGACGTTTGCTTCTGACGCCGCTAGGCGCGCGCCTATCGCGTGTATTTTGGTATGAGCATGCTCGGTAGGTCAGTCGGCATCCAGCCGTAACAACAGGAACGTCTGTGCGATTCAGGTTCTTTCGATATTCGAATCTGTAATGTGGGCTGCAGTAGAAAATCCCACCATTTGTGTAGTGCGATCTATGGCAATTTATCATGAACTATGCGAAGTGATCCGAAACAAGATAATGAGTGTATGTTCTGTCCGGAAATGGTGCATTCGGTTTAAAAGTGGCCGAATCAACGTTCAAGATGAATAGAAGAGTGGACGACCGAGAAAAAAAAATCTATGGGACTCAACAGTTTGGTTATTAGTCCCTAACTTACAAACTAAACTAACCTAAGAACAAACATGAACACCAATGGGCGAGGGGGGACTCCAACCCCGTCGGCGGACGGCCGCGCGCACCGCAGCGCGGCGCTTCAGTACGAGCAGAAAATCCGCCGCAGCGACCGAGAATTGTGACTGACAAATGGAAAATTTTCCATCATCCGCTCTACAGCCCAGATCTTGTACCAAGTGACTACACTTGTTTCCCAAGATTAAGAATTGGCTTGCGGCTTTGATGACGACGCGAAACTTCAGGCGGGCGTGACTCATTGGCTGAAGTCTAAGGCGACAGAATTTTACTACGAAGGAATTTCAGACCTTGTCACTATGCGGAAAAGACTTTTGTAGTCGTTCTTTCAGATGTATATAATAAAATGTTTTTCTTCTACTTAGTTTTTTTAATGCCAAAACGTTCCCTACTTTCTGAATAACCCGTGTATGTTGTCAATTCCCACAAATATAATTAGAAAAATTGAAAGTTTTCTCTAATTACTCGAATAACAAAGGGCTATTCCACAGTAATAGTGTTCATTTATCGACAATGAACAAGTAAATCATTATTAACAACAAATGAATCAATGACACTAAACCAATACAAATAAGATTGGGAAAGAAGATGAACACAGTGGATGGTATAAGCAAAATTAGGTCAAACCTTAGATTTCGCTTTTCTGTGATTTCTGCAAAACTGCGAAAATTCATCAGTCAGTCTCTCACTAACGCACATCCTCTCTTTGTAACGGCAAGCGCTACAGTTCGACGAACAACTTCGTGATACAATCGCGTTCACCAATCGAACCCATCATAAAACGTGTATTATTTTTATGGCCTTTGTGTTTCCTAAATTGAGTATGTCAATAATGAACCGTCAACGACGAACAGAAATACAAAATTATCCACCTAATGATTTATACGCTACGCCTTTTTTAAGTGGATTCCATTTTGTTAGGATTACTTTTTAATACCTGACTGCCATGTTTCAGAAAGAGAATGGTACCGGCAGTAATTATTTGAATAAAGGCCAAAAGGAACAAATGTAGTTAAGCACGAAGTATTGATCTAAAATGAACGAAATTTGGTATTAATAAGGTCAACAACTTAAAAAGTAAGTAGAATGCATAGCTACAACAATAGGAGAAAGGGCGATACTCACAATTCAAAGTTGAATTTTAACATTAGCACAGAAAAGGGGTGAATTATGATGCCACAGAAGTATTTGACACTTACTAAACAGCATAACAAGTATGACAGACAACCAACTACCGATTAGACAAAAACTTCGAAGAATCTCTGAATGACAATTCACTTTTACTGAAAATATGAATTTTTAGATGTAAACTAGCCTTCCACCCCAATGAACCACAGACACTATCGAGGTGGGGCCGCTTGCGTGCCTCAACGATACAGATAGCCGTATCGTAGGTGCAACCACAGCGGAGGGGTATCTGGGGAGATGCCCCACAAACGTGTGGTTCCTGAAGAGGGGCAGCAGCCTTTTCAGTAGTTACAGGGGCAACAGTCTGGATGATTGACTGAGCTGGCCTTGTAACATCAGCTAATATGGCTTTGCCACACAGTTACTGCGAACGGCTGTAAGCAAGGGGAAACTACAGTCGTTACTTTTCCCGAGGACATGCAGCTCTACTGCATGAACATATGATGATGGCATCCTTTCGGGTCTCCGGACGGGGCTACTGAGGAGGATATGGTCATCAGGAAAGACAACATTGGCATTCTACGGATCGGAGCGCGGAATGTTAGACCCCTTAATCGGTTGGGGAAGTTAGAAAATTTAAAAACAGGAATGGATAGGTTAAATTTAGATATAGTGGAGATTAGTGAAGTTCGGTGGAAAGAGGAACAGGATTTATGGTCAGCCGAGTACAGAATTATAAATACAAAATCAGTTGGGGGTATTACAGGAGTAGGTCTGATAAGGAACAACAAACTAGCCTTCGGATCCGGCGTCAACGGGATATTTGTTTATTGCAATCTTGTTACTGCATCTACTGTACCATCTTCTCTGCTTCCGTACCTCCCTCCCTCTCTTCTGCTCACCTCCTCTTTCCTGCCCTCTTTATCCATCCCCTCCTCCTACTCCATCCACAACCGCTTCGACGTCTCCCTCGTCGTCCTATTCCCACTTGTTTTGTTCTATTTATCCCCAGTTTTTCATTTCTATCCTCCACCCTCTGTGAATCTAGTCCTCACCCTTCTTTTTCTGTTTCATCTCCTCATCCTCCCTTACTCATTCTCCACTTTTTTGCGTGTATGAAAAAAAAGAATGCATGTTTCTACTTTCATGATGATCGCTTGTTCTGAGAGTAAAGTCAGCCAACTTTCATCAAGATCAAAAATGTTCAAATGTTTAAGCTTATGGGACTTAACTACAGGGTTATCAGTCCCTAAACTTACAAACTACTTATGAACTAGCTAATACTAAGAACGGCACAAATATCCATGCCCGAGGGGGGGATTCGAACCCCCGACCGTAGTGACCGTGCAGACCGTGACTGGAGCGCCTCAGTCCCCTCGGCCACCGCGGCCGGCCAGCAAGATCAGAATAAAAGTGTGGCTTTCTATGAATTACAAATAAACAATCTTTAGATGTATAGAGGATACATGTGAAAAATAAAAGCGTTTCCACGTGTACTGTTAGGTTTGTAAGTCACAGAGAAATAGCTTCTGCCAAGAGTAGTTGCATACTTCGCGGATTTTTGCCCAGCCACTCACACCCACTGCTAAGAACTGTCACCAAACCCCCTCGTTGACAGCATGAGGGCAAGGACTGTCTAAAACCACAACCATAGGGTGGGTGGTCATAGAGATAAGTCGCTCAGTACGTGCACACGCACTGCAGTGTAATATCATGTAAATATACCTTTTGATAAACTGACACGTTCCATGACATTATGAAATGTGTCATGTGACCGTGTGATTCTTCTTATTTAAGAATACCATCATATAATTATCTTCTTCGTGTGTTTTTTATTGTAGTAGATACTGGCAGAGGTCCTGATACTCAGTGCCTCTAATAAGTTATTTCCAAAGTTAAGGTCAATCAGACTTCTTCCATATGTAGGTTACACTCTGAAAAGATCAAGTATCATAGTTCAACTTTGTCTCAATTACTTAAGTTAGAAAACAGTATATATTTGATCCATAATAACGGTTTATTGTACCCTTTGTACATCAGCAATACTTCAAGCGTTTGGTTTACAGTCTAACATCCAGTTATTATAACACGAATTCTTGAGACAAGTTTTGAACATGTTAATTTTAGTCAACTCTGATAAACTATTACAAAACAAAGAACCATTAATATCTACACTTTCACATCTCTTTACTCTGGTATCCACAGAGTTCATTCTAAATATGTTTTCCATGAGGAGTAGGATACCCTGTCTGGGCATTTACCTGTGAAAGAAATAGCCTAGGACAGTAACAGTCCAAGCAAAAAACCTCCATAAATACCCAAAAACTAATCGATTTGGTCATCTTGTCTAGCTAGGGAAAGCATGTAGTGCTTGAGACACTACAAATGTCGTATTCAAGATGTATGGAACAGGCATCTACGAGAGGTGATCAGAATCTAACAACAAGGTCAATAATCTTTGTGTTTCGTCTGTTACGGAGAAAATAATAGTGTGCGGTAATTCTGATACGAATAGTTGTCAGGTGCACAGAGTTTCAGTCCCCGACACCCGTGGCAGTAGTTGTAGGTAAACACAGATTGTTCGTAAGCTGTTCGTAAGCTGTTCGTAAGCTGTTCGTAAGCTGTTCGTAAGCTGTTCGTAAGCTGTTCGTAAGCTGTTCGTAAGCTGTTCGTAAGCTGTTCGTAAGCTGTTCGTAAGCTGTTCGTAAGCTGTTCGTAAGCTGTTCGTAAGCTGTTCGTAAGCTGTTCGTAAGCTGTTCGTAAGCTGTTCGTAAGCTGTTCGTAAGCTGTTCGTAAGCTGTTCGTAAGCTGTTCGTAAGCTGTTCGTAAGCTGTTCGTAAGCTGTTCGTAAGCTGTTCGTAAGCTGTTCGTAAGCTGTTCGTAAGCTGTTCGTAAGCTGTTCGTAAGCTGTTCGTAAGCTGTTCGTAAGCTGTTCGTAAGCTGTTCGTAAGCTGTTCGTAAGCTGTTCGTAAGCTGTTCGTAAGCTGTTCGTAAGCTGTTCGTAAGCTGTTCGTAAGCTGTTCGTAAGCTGTTCGTAAGCTGTTCGTAAGCTGTTCGTAAGCTGTTCGTAAGCTGTTCGTAAGCTGTTCGTAAGCTGTTCGTAAGCTGTTCGTAAGCTGTTCGTAAGCTGTTCGTAAGCTGTTCGTAAGCTGTTCGTAAGCTGTTCGTAAGCTGTTCGTAAGCTGTTCGTAAGCTGTTCGTAAGCTGTTCGTAAGCTGTTCGTAAGCTGTTCGTAAGCTGTTCGTAAGCTGTTCGTAAGCTGTTCGTAAGCTGTTCGTAAGCTGTTCGTAAGCTGTTCGTAAGCTGTTCGTAAGCTGTTCGTAAGCTGTTCGTAAGCTGTTCGTAAGCTGTTCGTAAGCTGTTCGTAAGCTGTTCGTAAGCTGTTCGTAAGCTGTTCGTAAGCTGTTCGTAAGCTGTTCGTAAGCTGTTCGTAAGCTGTTCGTAAGCTGTTCGTAAGCTGTTCGTAAGCTGTTCGTAAGCTGTTCGTAAGCTGTTCGTAAGCTGTTCGTAAGCTGTTCGTAAGCTGTTCGTAAGCTGTTCGTAAGTTTAGGGACTGATGACCCCGTAGTTAAGTCCCATAAGCTTAACATACATTTGAACATTTTTGAGCTTATTTCTGAATCACAGCTTCCCCTCTTACTTTCAACGGAAAGGGGCTCCACCACACTTCGGAAAAGTTGTTCGTCAGTGGTTAGGCCTACATGGTAAATTTCTTGGTCATGGGATTCGCCGATGTTACTCTGTAGAATGGCCACCCAAATCATCTGATCTCACACCATTTTATTTTCATCTGTATGGCGATTAAAAAAAAATCATAAATATAGAGAAAATGAGGAAAAGAGACGACCTCGTGCAACGCAATGAAGAAGCATGCGCTAGCATCTCATGGGAAATCCTTCAGCGAATTGGACTCAGCGCCTTCAAATGTGCGTCCATCAAGAGGATCAGCATGTTGGGCACTTTAAATGGCCGCGGTGGAGTAGCCGAGCGGTCTAAAGCATCTCGCTGCGGAGCGCGCGGTTGCTCGCCGTTGAGGTTCGAGTCCTCCCTGGGGCGTGTGTGTGTGTGTGTGTGTGTGTGTGTGTGTGTGTGTGTGTGTGTGTGTGTGTGTGTGTGTGGTCCTTAGGTTAGTTTACCTAGGTTTACGTAGTTTGTAAGCTACGGACTGATGACCACGGACTTTGGTCCGATAGATTTACAGACATTTTTTTGCATTTTAAATGAATGTTCCTTATGAGAAGAGTCCAGTCTCTACCTCCAAACAGAACGTGTTTCAACTTTTGAACCTTAACTACTACGTCGAATCTGTTTACAGAAATGTACTTGTCAGAAAATGCTGAATTTGATATATCACTTGAGTCTCTTTCCACTTAATATTTGTCTTAGATTCACGACGGTCTACTCTAAGATGGCACCCATGTTCTGTACGTACCAAAAAAGACAGATCACCCCACCCATACCTTATTGGTATAATCAGGTTTCCCAATCCCTGCACACTGTTGTGTAGTGACACTTTTCATCGACCCTGTACTATCGTATAGGTGTATTGGTTGAATTAAATAAAATGTAAACGTGTCACTGAAAGTTTTTAACTTCTTTTCTAATTACCACTCGTAAAACGCGACTGCGAGGTTTGCCCGGCCGCGGCGTATTAGCCGTGTGCACTGAGGCGCCGGGCTGCGGTGCGCGCGGCCCTTCTCCGTCGGGGTTTCGAGTCCTCCCTCGGGCATTTGTGTTGTCCTTAGGTTAGTTTACCGTAGTTTAAGCAGTTTGTAAGCTAGGGACTAATAAACAAGCAGTTGAGTTACATAGATTTACAAGCATTTTATTTGAGGTTTGTCCGATCTACTGTCAGTAGCACGTCCTCATTCAAGACATGTCATCTGTGTTTGCTGGTCGTCAGACAGTTTGTGCGACACAGATCAGGAAATGACCTTCCGGTTACTCCTGTTTACCCTAATAATATTAATGTTCTTCCTAATCAAAATTTCATTTGGTGTCAAGTTCATAGATATTAGCCAATGGGTCTTTGGCCATTGAACTCCCTTGTCGTTAGCACTCAACACTCCATGCGTTTCACAAGAACGATAATTTTCTGAATCCGTGTTGACTATGGGTCAATAGGTCGTTCTGTTCGAGGTATTTCATAACGTTTG
Organism: Locusta migratoria; assembly: GCA_026315105.1. Classification (NCBI taxonomy): domain Eukaryota; kingdom Metazoa; phylum Arthropoda; class Insecta; order Orthoptera; family Acrididae; genus Locusta; species Locusta migratoria. The sequence continues at coordinate 121,052,282 of CM048745.1, read as the reverse complement.
AGGAAAATAAACGTTCTAAAATCGTGCTACTAGTCAAAGTCTATGTCCGTAATGTTGCGGATGACTCCTGTTGCCTTTGTTGAATATTGGAGTGATCTGTGCGATTTTCCAGTCTTTTGGTTCGGACCTTTCTCTGAGCGATCGGCCGTGTATGATAACTAGTTATGGAGCTATTGTTCAAGATTATATGAAAGGAACTAATTCATATACATTCGGGACCGGGAAACGTACTTTTGTTAAGTGATTTTAGTTGTTTTAACACTCCGTGGGTATCTTATTCTAAATTACTCATTCTAGCGGCTATTCTTGATTCCAATGCTGTAATATTTGCTTCGTCTCCTTTGGTGAAGGAATTTCGGAATAGTGATGGGCAGTTCGGATCATTTCACTGTTTCGAAACATACGGATCATCTGAGTCTAGTGAGTCGACTCACTGTTTCGGCACACGAAACATGTGGCGTGCTGCAGATTCGTGCGACGCGCTACGTTCCGTGAATCACGTGAACCGCGACAGCTGCAGGGCGCCGCAGTGAGTCGACTCGCTGCCTCGGCACTCAAAACACGTGACGTGCCGCAGCCCTGCGTCCTGCTACCTCAGCTGTTTTACGTGAGCCGAGAAAGCTGCAGTAGGGCGATACAGCCAATACGAAACATCTATGGAATATCTACATGGTTTTAATACGTTTATTCACTAGACTTAATTGAACGGCACAGGATTTGTTTGCTACTACGATTTTACAATCGTGTTAAAGCGTAAACGGTTCCTAAGTTACTCCTATTTTCATACAAACAAATATTTAACAAGGGAAACACAAAATGTAATGTTCAAATTCCAAAGTCGTGAAACATTTTCCAACCTTCAAAATCGCATAAGTAAGTTTAAATAAAAAGAAAGATCATGGTTGAAATGTCTATCTGCATCCAGAAATGAATAACTTTTCTAACCCATCAATATAAACAAACTATTTAAGATTTGTTCCTAAGACATTTAATGCAATCAACAGATGTGACTTTTCAAGCTTTCACGGCGGATCTGTTGTAAATACACTTCGCGGGTTTGCCGCCGGATGACATTGTGAATCTCCCACAATATTTCGCCGACACAACTGTTCGACATCTTCAGGTGGTGGTAGCTGTCAGTACTTCAAGGCGCGACTTGAAGTACTGACAGCTACCACCACCTGAAGATGTCGAACAGTTGTGTCGGCGAAATATTGTGGGAGATTCACAATGTCATCCGGCGGCAAACCCGCGAAGTGTATTTACAATCAACAGATGTTACTATAGGTATTAACACAAGGAAACATTTCACAATTTACGTGACGTAAACACAAAACTGAACTAAAATTTTTCAACGTCCAGACAGGTATTCTAATAATCAGATTCGTCTTCAGTCAGTAAAATAAAAGAGAATCAGTTACAGTTTCTTTAAATTGAAATTAAAAAAACGTTATTTTTGACATCTTACTGAGAATGCGGTTTCGTCTCACTGAAATTATCTGCCCTTGCTCCGAAAAGATGTGTTCACCTGGAACAGCTGTAGCAACAATGCATAACAACGCTTTGTTCAAGCGAAACTACCTCAAAAACACCGAAGGACTTCACAACTTTTCTCGGTGGTATCCCAGTTTTCAGTTGAATGGTACCGGTAGTATAATTCAAAATCTCGCGTGGCACGTTACGGGAACAGCTTCAAACACGTTGCACGCCTGGGCGCTGTGTCGAATGACCCCTGCGGAAAAAAAAAGACCCATGCGATTACAAAAATCACCCAGGCAGACGGACGGCAAAACGCGTGTTAACGGTATCTAGCGTCCGATACATAAATCACAAGATTCGTTGTTTCTAAACTGTGCCGATTCAAATTTAGACTCAGTCGAGCAGTTCGCTGACTCGATTCACTGAGTCGAAACATTAACTCAGTAGATAACTATTTCGGAAAGCTGTGTTTAGCAATTCTGCAGTACTGTCATCAGTAGTATCAGCATTGCTATCGCGTAGTGGAGGTATTGATTGCGTTTCGCCGCTTATCCGAGACGAGTCCTTGTGATTACGATCTGTTTGCCAAAGTGAAAGAGCCTCTGCGAGGAATCCAGTATAAAACCAAGGATGACAGTACGCATGCAATAGGGCGGTCCATACGCACATACACAAAAATTTATGTACTTCCGGACATTTGGTAAAAAGGTCATAAATAACAGGACTGAGGGTGGTATATTGACCGTGTGCAACTATAAGCATCTCCATGAAGGTCATTTTAAATAAATAGTTCTCATTACTTTTTATCCAGCCTTTGTATTTCAGCGGTGTTGCCTTCGGTAACAATATGGCACGGAAGCTCAAAATGACGCATATATTATAGGACGTGAGCACTGTTGCGCGCTCCTCCGCGGCGCTAAGAGGCATCATTTCAGCTACAAAGCAACCTGGGAACTGCCTGAAGACGTAGTTCGCAACATAAATGCGATACGTTATCTCGGCTCTGCTTCATAAAGCACCGCTGTTTCCGCCCATAAAACAGTTGTCGACTTTTTTTTAGCGCATTCGCAGGTTCCATAATTCTCCAGAAGGCAGTGACGGAATGGCTCTGCATTAGTGGAAGTACGACAGAATTTATATCACTGCGCGCAGCGGTTTAACCGTGGGCTAAACTGTGTTCGCAGTCACGGTGGGTATTTGTCGTAGAGTCGCCGCAATAAGTCGGAGCCAGTGTCGAGGATAAAAAAAAAGAGACAGAAAAAGTGACGTAATAAAGCTACCCTTTATTTGAAGTCATCTTCCTAAGCGATTGCACCATGATCGCAGGGTTGCCGGTATTTTTTTCCTTTCATAATCTAAAAATTATTTAATTTTATCTTTCATTACTAATGTCTTTTCTGCTACTATCAGGACGGAATCAATTATTGTGGAGATACTCCTGAATTATAATGAACAACTGCCGGATTGTTTAATTTAAAAATGGATATCCTTCGAGTAGTAAAGTAACTGAAATCACTTACCAAAAGCAAGTTTTCGGTCCAGATTCTATACCATTCTGCGTCTGCCTGTTGTATTTAACTGTTCGTGTGTTTTATTTTCTGAGGCAGAGATTACGTAGCAACTGGGCATTTACCAAAGAGTGGTTCAAATCACACCCAGACTGACCAGTTAATGATATCACCCGTCGTTAAACAAGCACGCTGCATCGATTTGCGCCTCACTCGCCATCTGTCGCGTAACTTAGTCTTGTGGTGCATGAGTACTTTTTTTAAAATTTAACACGAATTGTTTACAAAATGAAGTAAAATCTGGTAGAAGCTGACCCGTAGGTACACTTGAGGCAATACTCACTTTACGACCAATCTTACAAGATAGATTAAGAATAGGCAAACCTATGTTTCTAGCTTTTATAGATTTGCAGAAAACTTTCGACAATGTTGATTAGAATACAATCATTCAAATTCTGAAGTCAGCGGGGCTAAAATACAGGGAAAGAGTTATTTACAACTTGTACAAAACCCAGACCGCAGTTTAAAGAGTTGAAGAATATGAAAGTCCATCGAGTAAGCTCTGAAGAAAAGCAAGGAAAAATTCGGAAAAGGGATTAAAGTTGAGGGTGAAGAAATAAAAACAAAAAATGTTCAAATGTTTGTTAAGCTTATGGGACTTAACTACGGGGTCATCAGTCCCTAAACTTACAAACTACTTATGAACTACTTACGAACTAGGACGGCACAAATAGCCATGCCCGAGGGGGGATTCGAACCCCCGACCGTAGTGGCCGTGCTGACTATGACTGGAGCGCCTCAGACACCTCGGCCACCGCGGCCGGCAAATAAAAACATTGCGTTTTCCTGATGACACTGTAATTCTGTCAGAGACAACAAAGTACTTGGAAGATTAATTGAAGGAATAGGTCGTGTATTGAAGGGAGCGTATAAGATTAACATTAACAAGAGCAAAAGAAACGTAGGGGAATGCAGTCCAAGAAAATGAGCTGACGCTGAAGGAATTAGATTGGTTAACGAAATAAGGCAGTAAAATAACATATGATGGTCGCACTGCAGAGGATATAAAATGCAGAATGGCAATGGGAAGGAAAGCATTTTTGAAAAAGAGCAAGGCATTTGAGTGGAGTGTTACCTTGTACGGGAGTGAAAGATGGACGATAAATAGTTCAGAGAGGAAGAGGATAAAGGTTTTAGAAACCTGAAGCTACAGAAGAATGTTCAAGATTAGGTGGACAGATCTCGTAACTAATGAGGTACTGAACAGAATTGGGGAGAATAGGATTTTTTGCATACCTTGAGCAAAAGAAGGGATCGATTGATAGGACACAATTTTAGACATAAAGGAATCGTGAATTTTGCAGTGGAGGGAAGTGTGTGGGGTAAAAATTACAGAGAGAGACATAAGACGAATACAGTAAGCAGATTCAAATGGATGTGGGTTGCCGTTCTTATGAGAAGATGAAAAGGCTTGCTCAGGATAGAGTAGAGTGGAGAGCCGCATGAAACCAGTCTCCGGTCTGAAGACCACAACAATAATAAAATGAATTAAGTTATGTAGTTTATTTGGGAAATACATGTAAAGAAAATAAGTCAATAAATGAAATGCACTGTCGTTTGCGAAAAGTGCAACACCGAGAAGGAATTATCCGAATAACGCCACAGTCGGAGCAAGTGGAGAAAGGTGTGCGAGCAATGAATGATACGTTTTGCATCGAGATGGGGTACACGTACAGGTCGAGTAGAGCTCCGACTTTAATTGGCACATGAACACCGTCACTGGGGTACTGAATCACAAAATATAATCTTTTCGGACGAGTCCCGCTTCAAGGTGTCCTACAGTGATGGCCGAATACGTGTCAGGTGGTACCATGGTGAGCACAACCTTGAGGGGTGCAGTGTGGAGCGGCATAGCGCACAAACACCAGGTGTGACGGTTTGGTTACATCACCTGGTTTCGCGCCTTACGTCTTTCATGAATTGACGGAAATGCAGAAATGAGTGCGTTTCGACGCTGCTCATACGCACTTGGTGTGCTATGAGTGCGAAGGAGAAGCTTTCTTACGTTGAATCGTAACACTGGCTGAGACACCGGCCACAGAGCACTAACGAAAACTGTAATCCAACGAATGGCGTCATTATGGAGCACCGCGAAAGTCGAAAGTGCGTCAGAACTCCAGTATGGTGAAAGTCATGGTGATTCTCGTGTACGACTGATGGTGTTATCCTAAAGCATTACGTCCTTCCACGGCAAACCATCAATGCACAGTATGCCTGTTCGTTTTTGGAGCATCACCTGCGACTAGCTTTGCGAAAGAAGTGGCAATACTTTCTGCGCAACCCACCCATCATTCTGCACGACAATGTGCGGGCGCATACAGGGCAAGTTGTGGGTGCTCTGTTCGGTCTATGGGACTGTAAAGTACTTTACCATCCACCATACGTACCGGACGTAAGTCCTTGTGACTTTGATTACGAAAATGAAGGAATCACTTCGTGGTGTTCGCTTCAGAACTGTTCCAGAGATTCGGCAGGCAATAGACCGCTCCATTCTCACCATCAACAGAACAGGCTCTGGTAAAGGTATACTACGCCTTTCACATCGCTGGAAACGGGTTCTACTCAACGCTAGTGACTACTTTCAAGGGCAGTAATAGGTGTAAACATGTAACGCTTTTGTATTGGTTGTGAATAAATAGTTACCATTATTTAAGTTCCGCCGCGGCGGATCGGCCGAGCGCATTGAAGCGCTATGGTACGATGCGCGAGGTCTTTCCCCGTCGGGGGTTCGAATCCACCCTCGAGCATGGATGTTCGTGCCGTCTTTAGTATACGCTAGTTCATAAGTAGTTTGAAAGTTTAGGGACTGATGACCCCGCAGTTAAGTCCCATAAACTTAACAGACATTTGAATTAAAGTTTTAGGATGAAGAAATCATTGCGTTTTGCTGATGACCCGAAAGATTAATTGAACGGAATGGACTGTGTCTTGAAGGGAGCGTATAAAACAAGGGTAATGGAGTGCAGTCCAAGAAAATGAGGGGGTGCAGTAGGAATTAGATTAGGTTGATCGTAACATATGATGGTCGCTGTACAGCGGATATAAAATGAAGAATGGCAATGGGAAGAAAAGCGTTTATGAGAAATGGGAAATTACTAATATCAAATATAAATTTAATTGTCAGGAAGTCTTTTCTGAAGGCATTTGAGTGGAGTGTTACATTGTACGAGAATGAAAGATGGGCAATAAATAGTTCAGGCAGGAAGAGGATAAGGGCTTTTGGAACGTGGTGCTACAGAAGACTGCTCAAGTCTTCTGTAGCACCACGTTTCAGAAGCCCTTACCCTCTTCCTGCCTGAACTATGGAAATTCGTCCAGCCCCATATTCCAGTTCACACCATAATCTTTATGTCTGCAGCTACCTATATAGGTTTATAGGTTCCATCCACTGTGGATTGTGGTCACTCCAGTATCCGTGGTTGTAACGGTAGACTTCGCCACTCCGCAGTGCACTCCTCTACGACTCCATAGGTCTGCTACAACTTGATGTTTCTAATTACAGACCTTCAGTTTATTTTTACAATGGCCACCTTCACTCCATTGCCAATCTACGGGTTTTATCGAAAATACGGTGGTCAAAATCACGCGACTACATGTCCCACATTTTAACATCCATGTTTTTTTATCCTGAAAGACAACCATTTGATTTTGGACTTGGACCCATGTATTTGGCCCTATTGAATTTTAACCAATTGACGGATGAAACCAACTAGAATGTTGGGACTCAGTAGCGAATTATGACGAGAGAATAAAAATAACACCTGAAGATGCGTCTCTACTGACGCGAAACCGGTTGTAGACCTGTACATAAAAGGATCTCAAAAACAGCTGAAGCGGCTCCAGAATTTATTGATTGTTTCATAAGAGGACATTTCTATTTCAATTTCCAAAATAGTTTCTTTTATTATATAAAGTCATACAATCAATTTTTTTAAAACAATTGATAAATTCATAAAAGAAAACTAACAAAAAAGTTTACCTCATAAGTTAACAAGACACGTCTGATGTCTTTACAGGAATGTGCGGCCGAGCGCATTGAGGCGCTATGGTACGATGCGCGAGACCGTTCCCCGTCGGGGTTCGAATGCCCCCCTCGAGCATGGCTGTTTGTGCCGTCTTTAGTATATGCTAGTTCATAAGTACTTTGTAAGGTTAGGGGCTGATGACCCCCCAGTTAAGTCCCATTAGCTCAACAAACATTTGAACATTTTTAAGTTCCAACTCTCGTGTAATAAACTTCTTCCCCTGTGCGGAACTTGCATAGTCCAGTGCAGGAGCACTGTATGTACCATGTGGAAATTAATGTCGGCCACGGAGACGTGCTCGGGTAGCGTAATGGTTAAGTGACCCTCAAAGCGGGAAATCCGGGTTTGAGTACCTGTCCGGAACAAATTTTCATCTGCCACCATTAAATTATACAGCTGATGCTGATTTATATCTCTACTAGCTTAAACCCGCGGCTCCGCTCGCGTGTTGGTTGATTATGATAGATACGCTATCTTTCAGTAGTGTGCCATGACTGGTTTTGAAGGATGAAATGAAATGCAATACCTTAAATACGTAAAAATGCACTCGTTTCGAAGAATCCAATCACGAAACTCAAGAATAATGATTGTAATAATATCACAGATCGATCACTTGATGTAACGTGCGACACGTAAATACGATTTTTTTAAAGAGATGTATTGAAACAAATTTCTTTTTTACTGCTTTATTTATTTATTCTTATATTTCCTGATTCGTATGCTTATCCTTACAGAGAAAGAGCTGAAGACATTGTAGCACGCATAGACCAAAGGTATGCTTTGTGGTATCACGTTTCGCTGTATGTAACTTCCTATAGAGTCGCAAACGTCATCTCTGGCCTTCAGTCCGAATTAATCTGACGACTTTCAACCGCCATGTCTTCCACACCCTTATAGCTATCGGCATGCAACTGGTATGTTGTACAACGGGAGACTTCAGACAACAATTACACCCAGACCATTCGTTTGTGTTCTGTAGTTTTCGCTGCAGAGCTGAATATTAAACACCCACTCACACACACACATAGAATTTTAAATACACCGATAACTTTCCATCCCAATATACTCCACCCTTCTATCGTAATCAACCCTCAAGCAACAATGCAATCAATAAAACCATTTTCAAAGAGTAAATATGATTTTCAAAGAGTAATTATTGTTCCGCATTTCGCGTTATATTCTTCAAATTACTATATATCTGTCAGATCGCTATAAAACCGTGCCTAAAACCTTCCTCAGATATAAATTAGTAACTGTACAAATATTTAAGTCTCTGCGTCGTCGTTCGGACGTGATAAGCGTACACCGAACAGACATTCACATTTATAGATATCGATTGCGAACACATTTGTCGCATTAAAGTAGTATTTCAGGTTGGCGGCACTGGTGCTGCCAGTGTAGAGTGAGACGCGGCAGTGTTGACGACGCCGTCGACGCGCCGCGGCAGCTTCCGGTGCCGCAGACACCCGCTGCGGTCGCCATCTTTATTCATGCCGCCGTAAAAACCGAGGGCGGTGCCGCCACCGCAGCTTCATTTGAATTTCAAATCGCCCGTGCTCACTGGAAAAAAATTAATTCCGCGTATTAATTGAAAGCTGTCCGGTTGAAAACGCACTAAGTCACGGCTTAAATCGGTCTGTGAGGCGCTGCGGTATCTACTTGTGGCGAATTCCGGTCGTATCTTTGTCGTCCTGCGTGTATCGATGTCTTCCACCTGTTTTACAATGGTCATAGCCTAATATATTAGAGCAGTGAACCTGCGTTTTGTTTTGATAAGACCGCTGTCGTACAACTCTAACTGGGAGGGCGATTCCGATACGTCCCACATTGATTTCATCTACAGCTACATGGATACTCTGCGAGTCACACTGAAGAGTACATCATGATATTTTTCTGTCGTTCTATTCTCTAATATCTCGCAGTTTTGTGTCTCGTTTCCACCTGTTGTCCTGGGTGTCTGTGGCCGAGTAGAGAGACCGACACAGGGAAATAGGATGCACGCGTGTGCGGGTACACAGCCTGAGGTGACCAGCCAGTGTGATACCAGAAACTAGAAACACTAAGCTAGACTAGAACAAGAAATGTATTGTACAATGCTTAGCTTTGTTAACTGAAGACTAGTGGAATGCTGATACATAGTTTAACTAGGTAGAGGCCTGCCTACTGATGAGTCTTAGTGCCTGTCCTAATTTCAAGTGACCGATCAAGTTCAGTGGTGGCCACGAGTGGAGTTGTAGCAGAGGGCGCTCGTGACTGACGTAAGAACGCCGCGCCGTGCTTGCATGGCGGCGCGCGGCGAAAGTACGTGGCGCGCACTTCAGACTTGTGCGACACCACACGGAGAGCATCTTATTTTATTATGGTGATCTTATGTTCCTATGTAGGTGGATGGTAACAATGTATGTTCGCATTCTGAAGAGAAACTTTGTGAAAGAAATTTTGCAAATAGATTTTGTCGCAACGAATAACGCTTTGCTCTCACAGATATTCACCCCAAGTTTCAACTCCTATTGTTTATGACGTTATATCTCCCGTACCATGAGTCGTATGTGGTTATTACCTCGGCAACATTGTTAGCTCATGGTAGGGAATATGCGCACCAAATTTGGTTGAAGTCGGTCTAGTGGTTTAGAAGGAGATGCGCAACATTGTCGCTTAATGCAACAGTTTTTCTCGCACCTCATTGTTTAAAGGTAAAAATCGTAAAGCAGTCAATCCGAAGATTGGTTTGAACACCACAGTGCTTTACTAGGTATGGTCCTGTTTGGAGGTGGTATGCCGTTGCCTTCCTCCGACCTTCGAACTGACTTACCCAGCCAGTTATTGGGGGACCTACAGATTAAAGTGGGTTTCTAACCATGGTGCTACTCGGTATTTTTCACATGACCAATACTGCCAGAAGTATAAAAGAAGTGGGAGTCATATCTCGTGAACTGTGTTGTACGTGATTCTTACACTTCAGGCGACCGTCCTCGTGGGTTGAAACTTACGTGTGCAAAATTTCATAAAAGCTGGATCAGAACTGTAGATTTGTATGTGATACGTACACACAAAGAAACATAAGGAAACACAAACATACGGAAACACTGCTTTATATATAAAGATATGACGGACAGAGTGAGTTGCACTCCGTGACTGTTTGGTGATGATGCTGTGGTGTACTAGAGGGTGTCGACATTGAATGACTGTAGTGGGATGTAGGATCACTTGAACCAAATTTCTCGGTGGTGCGAGGAATGGCAACTAGTACTAAATGTAGAAGACTAAGATGATACAGATGAGTAGGAGTATCGATCCCGTACTGTTAGATTACAGCGTTAGTAGTGTGCTGCTTCACAAAGTCGGGTCAATTAAATATCGAGGTGTAACGCTGCACAGCGATATGAAATGGAACGAGCATATAAGGATAGTGGAGTGGAATGCGAATGATCGTCTTCTGTTTATTGAGAGTGTTTTTGGGAAGATGAGATTCGTCTGTAAAGGAGACCAAATATAAAAAGGTTCTACGACCCAGTCTTGAGTATTGGTCAAGTGTTTGGGATCCCCACCAGTTCGGTTTAAAGGAGGACAGAGGCAGTTCAGAGGCGGGTGGCTAGGTTTGTAACTGGTAGATTCGATTAATGCGCGAGTGTTACTGAAATGCTGTGGGAACTCAAATGGGAGTTGCTGGAGGGAAGGCGACGTTCTTTTCGAGAAACGCCGTTGAAGAAACTTAAAGGGCCAGAATTTGACGCGGACTGCAGAACGATTCCATTGCCGCAAACCTACATTTCGCGTAAGGACCACAAGGGTAAGTTCAGAGAGATCAGGGCTCGTACAGATGCATACAAACATTCATTTTTTCTCCTCGTTCTATATGGGAATGGAACAGTAAAGCAAGTAACCAGTAATGGTACGGAGTACCCTCCGCCACGCACCTTTTGGTTGCTTGCGAAATAAGTATGTAGATGTAGATCGAAGTGGGCAATGCGTGCGGATTCCCCCACCGGTTGTGAAACCAATATCTCGAGAGCGTAGTGAGATGTGCTCAAAATTGTAAATAAAATCTCCATGTCTCCTCTGAATTCCATACAGAGAGCTGAGAGCTACAACCCCAAGAAGAACCGCTTCTCGGCTTTTGGCAAGATCAAAGGGTTTTTTTCTTTTTCTTTTTCATAGATAAAGGATCAAGGATACAAACTTTGTTTAACTTCTGTAATAATATACAAGATCACCAGTCAATTTTATTTTAAAACAATTATCATGACCTTTCACCCAGATACAAGCTCCCTCTTGCTCATTAATTTTTCGATGATTCATCGTCCTCAGTGTAAAAGCCATGCTAGAGGTGAAATAAGACTTCCCAACGTCACGGTTGTACACTTCAGCAACTTGAAATGTACGAAAAGCAATCACATCTCTGTTATTAAAACTCTCCAATCCAGAAACTACCTTAAGCAAGTAACTGGTAGTGGTATTGAGTACCCTCCGCCACACTTTTTGGTGGATTGCGGAATAAGTATGTAGATCGTATGAAGTGGGAAAAGCGTGCGGGTCCCCCGGCGGTTGTGAAACCAATATTTCGAGAGCGCAGTGAGATGTGCTCACAGCTGTAAATAAAATCTCGATGTTTCCTCTGAATTCCATACGCACCTATTTATACGAGCTAAAATCAACCATACATGGAGTCTTCGCAGTGTGTTTCTACCTGTGCTAAATTGACGTAGCTGGCCGCGGTGGCTGAGGGGACTGAAGCGCTCCAGTCACGGTCTGCACGGCCAGGGGGTTCGAATCCCCCCAGGGGCATGGATATTTGTGCCGTCCTTAGGGTTAGGTAGTTCATAAGTAGTTTGTAAGTTTAGGGCCTGATGACCCCGTAGTTAACTCCCATAAGCTATACAAACAATTAAACATTAATTAAATTGACAATTTAATGATGTACAGTAACTGCAAGTAATTACAAAATAAAGGCAGTCTACGTAGAGTGAAGTTATCGAAATGTAAAATGTGCAAAATTAAGTTTTTTTTCCACCGAGTACATTTCTTAAAATAGGACTCAGTTTCATAGCGACCGGAACGCAATATCTCAGTACAATTTTTTTTCTTTTTCACCCAAAACTCATGATTTTACGTAGCGGATCTTGATAAGGCACGAAGATTTTCGAAAGTCGGAAAACAGCCTTTGTCACTTTAGTGTAGTTGTGATTTTGTGGAAAATATCCGTTAAATAGCTGTTCTGGAAAACAATTGTGAACAACAGTTTTGATTGTGGAAGAATATGTTTGGAAATTTACCGCGTCCTTTCCCGATATTTGCCTTACAAATTACATTTAATTGGTCAGGGGGAGGGGGTTTGATCTGACGTCCTTTAAATATGTAGGCCCTGTGTGTTTCCGCAGCGCCACAAACGCACCTATCAGTGCATTACTCTTTGAAACAGATTAAACATGCATTATTCTGACGAATTTGTTTTATAACAGTTATATGTAGTTACCGTCATGAAACAACTTTCTGGTTTCCGTAATTAAAATGTACCGTTCATTTACAATACGCACCTTTGATAACTGCTACACGGCCTCTACATTCGTAACTGGGTCGATTTGCATCACTGTGCATTCGTGTTTGCGCCACACAAGCGCACCGTGTTTTATTGACGCTTTTAATATCATGCGTCACGTTTCGCTGCACAGTGGGCTATTGTCAGACTTTTCACATCCCAGTAAAGCTGTGCGCTCAACGTAACAACCGACGTCTGCCGTCTCTATTTTCGCCCATCTGTTTGATGCCCGACCTGTAACGAAGGTAATGAAGTAAGGCTTTCTACTTCAACAAAATGAGGTGAAGCGAGAAATTAGCGTATCATGTAGCTTTTACTAAACACCAAGTGAACTCATACCATACACGTTGTTTACATTTGGATACAGAGTTTCTGATCCGAGCGCTCCAGTCACGGTCTGCACGGCCACTACGGTCGGGAGTTCGAATCCCCCTCGGTCATGGATATTTGTGCCGTCCTTAGTCTTAGGTAGTTCATAAGTAGTTTGTAAGCTTAGGGACTGATGACCCCGTAGTTAAGTCCCATAAGCTATACAAACATATGAAATTTTTTTTTCTTAAAGTTGAAGTTGAAGTTCGCCGAATAAAGCCAGAGAGCACGCTTTCTCTTAAATATTACCGCGTATGTCGTCCCCTTTTCAAATAAAATGTAATATTCATACACTAAATAAAGACATTTCAACGATTCCGACGAGGTATAAAACATGGATGTTCATCCTGAGATGTGACCAAAAAACGAGTTCAAAGTAAGGGGTCAATCATTATGCGATGAACAGTAGGAACAGTCACGGCATTCAAACATCCATCGTGGATAAAACATGTAGGTATGTATTTCCAAATCATGTAAAATTAATTACTGTGTAAAACATATTTTGTTGTTTGTTTGTAAAGTGGAGATAATGTTGTGTACGTACTTATTGTGTGCGTATTTTAACTGACAGTGCCGGCCGCGGTGGCCGAGGGGACTGAGGCGCTCCAGTCACGGTCTGCACGGCCACTACGGTCGGGGGTTAAGTCCCATAAGTTCTACAAACATTTGAACATTTTTTTAACTGACAGTTCACGAGATGATGGACTAAGCGTGAAACGTGTGAAATTAAGATAAATAATAAACTTTTAACAGCGAAGAGATTATTACAGCAAGCTAAAAGCGTTTTAGAGTCGATTTCATATTTTTAAAGTCGCCTGGCTACCCAAATGAACAGACGTCGCGACCCAGTTAGAGAACCGCTGAGATAAGCGAACACAGCCCACTGTGCGTGACGTCACAAACGGCCTCTGGCTGCAGGCATTCAGAGCTCGCCGTGTGACAGCTGCCTGCGGTTTGCGTCCGCACGTGACAATCGCCAGGGTAGCCACCTGCTACATGTATTCAGCCGCAACGACGCGGCTCCGAGGTTGGCAGCGCTGCACGTATTCCGCTCCGTATGCAGATGTAGAAAGTAGAAGTGGGCAACACGATTCTTTTTTAGGAATCTATTCTTGCGATTCAATCCCACATTGTGAATCGATTCCTACGATTCGTTCACAATTCTTTCGCGATTCTTTAGTCTGCATTGGCGCGATTCTTACTTCTACATCTTTCTCATAGATGGCAATACATGTCTGTGCCTTTTGCATCTGTTCCTACGATTCGTTCACGATTCTTTTTGGTCTGCGACGGCACGGTTCTTACAAAATGCCGAAAAGGTGACAATATGGGTATCGGATCTTTTAATATTTATGGTGCGTAAAGTTCAGACAAAGTTATAATGAGGCAAAGCCATTCGATTCAGCTCTCAAAAATTCTCGAGAAAATAGTCTGAAGTTTCGCGAGCGGTTATAAATACATATTACTCTACCAACTATTTCTGCTGTCCACATAGCTCATTTAGTAGCGTTGTACGTTTAGTGAACGTAGGTCACTTATTTCGAATTCTGCTGTAACCTTATAAAATTTTTTCGTTCTGTTTGAATACTTCGGACATTTAAATATAAATTTAATTAGATCTATGGTAATTAAGACATATCTAATCATTATAAAATACTTATGTAAAATCAATTAGTTTAAGGAAACACGAAATAAACATTAAAAATAAAAATCCGTTTCTTTCGAGATGCAAGAAATTCGCGTTTATTAAAATGTTTCTTTTTTGTAAAATTGGTTTCTTTCAGGAAAGCTGATAACATAAAAACCAAAATGGTAAAAAAGAGTTTTGAGAAGGCTTCAAAAACATTTAAAGTCACGTTTTTATTTAAAAAGAACATTTTTGTAAAATTGAGTTTTTACAAAAACTTCAACTACGTAGATGAACTCGAAAAGCTTAAACCTCTCTAAACACAAAATATAATCCAAATCGTTACAGCCATTTCCGGTATACGCGAAATATAAATGTGTAAGTATTGCTCGTTTAAATACATAATATGTAAACTGTATAAAAAACGTATATTCGTATGTATTGACAGCTGTGTATTTCGCTGCGTTTTGTTTCTGTCATCTGTAATTCGTGAACATTCTAATAATTAACAGCTCACGATCTTAGTTCTGTGCTTCCTTTGTTCACATGCTTTCTGGCTTTCCTAATTATTCGGCACGATTCGCCACTTGCTTTCGAATCGTGAATCGTTGGATCTTGGAATCTTCACGAGAGACGATTCCTTTGAACGACGATTCGTCCCCCCTCTTCTCTCCGGCATTCGGCACGATTCGGCAAGATTCGGCAGTTCCCTTCGAATCGTGAATCGTTGGATCTTTGAATCGTCACGAGACAGACGATTCTTTTGAACGACAATTCGTCCGAATCACGATTCGATTCTTACCATTCTTTATTTGTATCCGTTCAAATGAACGACTCATTGACGAATCGCCACAACGGTAGTAGAAAGCATCGGGTCTACATCTACATCTACATCTACATGGGATACTCTGCAAATCACATTTAAGTGCCTGGCAGAGGGTTCATCGAACCACAATTATACTATTTATCTCCCATTCCATTCTCGAATAGCGCGCGGGAAGAAAGAACACCTGAATCTCTCTGTTCGAGCTCTGATTTCTCTTATTTTATTCTGATGATCATTTCTACCTATGTAAGTGGGAGTCAACAATATATTTTCGCATTCGGAGGAGAATGTTGGCGATTGGAGTTTCGCAAGTAACCCACGCCTCAGCGATAAGCGCCGTTGTTGTAATGATTCCCATCCCAGATCCTGTATCATTTCCGTAACGCTGTCTCCCCTGTATCGTGACAATACGAAACGAGCTGCCCTTCTTTGGACTCTTTCGATGTCCTCCGTCAAACCCACCTGATAAGGATCCCACACTGGGCTGCAATACTCCAAAAATGGACGGACAAGCGCAGTGTATGCAGTTTCTTTAGTAGTTCTGTTGCATCTTTTAAGGATTCTGCCAATAAAACGCAGTCTCTGGTTCGCCTTTCCCACGATATTATCTACGTGTTCTTTCCAGTTTAAGTCTGAAGTAATAGTGATTCCTAGGTATTTTGTGGAGTTTACGGCGTTCGCATTTGATTGATTTATGTTGTAAACAAAGTTTAACGGATTTCTTTTCGTACACATGTGGACGACTTCACACTTCTCATTATTTAGAGTCAATTGCCAATTTTTACACCATACTGATATCTTATTCAGATCGTTCTGCAGTTGGTTTTGATCTTCAGATGATTTTACTAGACGGTAAATGACGGCGTCATCTGCAAACAACCTAAGAGAGCTACTTAGATTTTCCCCTAAATCGTTTATGTAAATAAGGAATAGCAGAGGACCAATAACACTACCTTGTGGAACGCCCGATATCACCTCTGTTTTAGTCGATGCCTTACCATCGATTACTACGAACTGTGTCCTCTCTGACAAGAAATCCCCTATCCAATTGCAAATTTGGGGCGATATACCATAACCACGCAATTTGATTAAAAGCCGTTTGTGAGGTACGGTGTCAAAAGCTTTCTGGAAATCAAGAAATACGGAATCGATTTGCGAACCTTTGTCGATAGCACCCATCACTTCGTGTGAATATAGAGCTAGTTGTGTTTCGCATGAACGATATTTTCTAAATCCGTGTTGACCTTGGGTCAATAGATCGTTCTGTTCGAGATAATTCATAATATTTGAATACAGGATATGTTCCAAAACCCTGCTGCAAATTGACGTCAATGAAATAGGCCTGTAGTTTAGTGGGTTACTCCTACTGCCTTTCTTGAATATAGGTGTGACCTGTGCAACTTTCCAATCTTTTGGTACAGATCCTTCTATGAGAGAGCGGTTGTATATGACTGTTAAGTAAGGAGCTATCGCTTCAGCATAATCAGATAGAAATCTAATGGGTATACAATCCGGACCAGAAGACTTGTTCTTATTAAGTGATTTTAGTTGCTGCACTACTCCGATGATATCTACTTCTATGTTACTCATTACGGCATCTGTTCGTAATTCGAAATCTGGAATATTGGTTTCGTCTTCTTTAGTGAATGAGTTTCTAAAAGCTAAGTTTAGTAACTCTGCTTTAGTAGCGCTGTCATCGGCAGGATCGCCATTACTATCACGTAGTGAAGGTATTGTTTGTGACTTTCCCCGAGTATATTTAACATATGACCAAAATCTCTTTGGGTTTTCAGTCAAATTACGAGAAAGAGTTTCGTTGTGATAAATGTTGTAGGCATCTCGCATTGAAATCCTCGCTAAATTTCGAGCTTCTGAGTACAATCGCAAATCCTGGGGATTTCGTGTTCGTTTAAATTTAGTATGCCTTTTCCTTTGCTTTTGCAACAGTGTCCTAACCTGTTTTGTGTACCAAGGGGGATCGCCTCCTTCTTTTATTAATTTATTAGGTATAAAACTTTCAATTGCTGTCGATACCACTTCTTTGAATTTGAGCCACATCTGGTCTACACCTACGTTTAGTGTTAGAAACGAGTGGAAGCTGTCTTTCAAGAAGCAATGTATTTTGTTTCTATCTGCTTTCCTGAACAAATATACTTTGCGTTTATTTTTGGTAACTTTGGGACTTTCGATATTCAATTTCGCTACTACAGCTCTGTGTTCACTAATACCTGTATCCGTTTTGATGCTCATTATGAGCTCAGGATTATTTGTTGCTAAGAGATCAAGTGTGTTTTCACATCCATTTACAATTCTAGTTGGCTCGTGAACTAATTGTTCGAAGTAATTCTCAGAGAATGCGTTGAGTACAATTTCGGACGATGTTTTATGCCTACCTCCTGATTTGAAAATATAATTTCGCCAACAGATCGAGGGTAAATTAAAATCACCACCTACTATTATCGTGTGAGTCGGGTACGTTTTTGTAATTAGACTCAGGTTTTCTTTGAACCTTTCTGCTATTGTATCGTCAGAGTCGGGAGGCCGGTAAAAGGAACCGATTATTAACTTCTTACGATTTTCGGGTACAACCTCTACCCATAATAGCTCGAACGAACTATCAACTACAACTTCGCTACATGAAATACTACTTTTGACGGCGACAAACACGCCCCCACCTATTTTGTTTAATCTATCCTTTCTGAATACCGTTAGATCTTTTGAAAATACTTCTTCTGAACTTATTTCCGGCTTGAGCCAACTTTCGCTGCCTATAATGATGTGTGTTTCGGTGCTTTCTATTAACGCTTGCAGTTCTGGAACTTTCCCGACACAGCTACGACAATTTACAACTGTTATACCGATAGTTTCCGGATCTACATTTCTCCTGTGATCCACCTGAACCCTTTGAGATTGCCCATTTTCTATTTCCCCGAAGCTCTTTATCCTAAAAAACCGCCCAGTCCACGCCACACAGCCCCCGCTACCCGTGTAGCCGCTTCCTGCGTGTAGTGGACTCCTGACCTATTCAGCGGAACCCGGAAACCCACCACCCGATGGCGCAAGTCAAGGAATCTGCAGCCTACACCGTCGCAGAACCGTCTGAGCCTCTGATTCAGACCCTCCACTCGGCTCTGTATCAGAGGTCCACAGTCGGTCCTGTCAACTATGCTGCAGATGGTGAGCTCTGCTTTCATCTTGCAAGCAAGACTGACAGTCTTTACCACTTCAGTTAGCCGCTCGAAACCTGAGAGTATCTCTTCAGATCCGAAACGACACACATCATTGGTACCGACGTGAGCCACCACCTGCAGTTGGCTGCACCCCGTACCCTTCATGGCATCCGGGAGGACCCGTTCCACATCTGGAATGACTCCACCCGGGATGCACACGGAGTGCACGTTGGCCTTCTTCCCCTCCTTGGCAGCCATCTCTCTAAGGGGCTCCATCACCCGCCTAACGTTGGAGCTCCCAACTACAAGTAAACCCACCCTCTGTGAAAGCCCGGATCTTGCAGGCTGGGTGGTGACAGGGTGAGAGACACCATCCGACTCAGGAACGTCGTCCTGAGCAGACAGCGCCTCAAACCTGTTCGCAAGACGAACCGGGGAGGCCTCACGATCGGTCCCCCGGAATGTCTTGCGCCTCCTGCCACGCACTGGAGCAACTTCCCACGCAACCACGGGTGGGATGTCTGCCTCACTGCTAGCAGTTTCGGGGCATGTCGCTGCCGCAGGCCGATCGGTGGAGACGACGGGAGTCCGTTCGGTCCCCACCGCCGGCCAACAACAACGACGCCCATCGATCGCAGCTTCCAACTGTGCAACCGAGGTTAACACAGCTTGAAGCTGAGAGCGAAGTGTCACCAGCTCAGACTGCATCCGCACACAGCAGTCACAGTCCCTATTCATGATTACAGTGCCAACAAAAACAAAAACTACAGTCGCGATGCGTTCAAAGGAAAACTAAACTGTTCGTTAGAACGCGGATGTGAATCCAATACGTACGACAGCTCAGTATAACTTTATAAATTGAGACGAGAAAGTGTAGACGAAAATCAAAATACTATATGTCGCTTCTAATCAGAAAACAAAGACAGACGACTGTCGCGACGCGATTCACACGGCGGAATAATACACTAACCAGATATTTAACGCGAATATGAATCAAACAAAAACGCGAGCACACAATAAATTTAATGCACTCAAGGGAAAACGCACTGAAAAGTAAAAATATGTAGCTTCTAGAGAGAAGCCGGTTACACTTACAACTGATAAATTACTGCTACGCTACTGGAGAGGTGTTCTCTGGACGACGTCCGCTGGGCGACTGACTGGAGTAAACAAACGGTAACTGTTTCAAAACAAAGACAGACGACTGTCGCGACGCGATTCACACGGCGGAATAATACACTAACCAGATATTTAACGCGAATATGAATCAAACAAAAACGCGAGCACACAATAAATTTAATGCACTCAAGGGAAAACGCACTGAAAAGTAAAAATATGTAGCTTCTAGAGAGAAGCCGGTTACACTTACAACTGATAAATTACTGCTACGCTACTGGAGAGGTGTGCTCTGGACGACGTCCGCTGGGCAACTGAGAGACTCAGCTAGTCCTTTCATCACGTGACGTGCAGCAAATCGTGGATGGAGGCCATCATGCAGATTCCGTCATCCTTCATTTCTGGAAAGCGTTAGGCATGCTACCTCACTTCAGACTATTAACAAAGGTTCAACCATACGCTATTGCTTCCGGATACGTGAATGAGTCTAACCGCGTTGAGTCGCGGCGGAAAGTACTCACTGGAGGCACCGGCATCCTCAGGAGTACCTTAGGAAAGGTTAACAGTGCGCCCTATAGGCGCAGCGTGTTTAAAGATGAATAGTGTATACATTTAGGAAGTGGCAGTATAGAATTGCAGTAAAAATGCATATAATATGCGTCAAATTTTTATCAAGTACAGAAGTGTAGTTTATAGTGAAAATTTACAATTTGATCACGTTGGAATAAGCCTCATCTGTAAATACTAAAATGAGCTCTAACATGGAAATTAAGCATTTACGGACACATATCCACATAGCATATTTTCTATATTTGTGTGTGAGGAATGTCTCCTGAAAGTTTGGCCGTACCTTTTTGTAACACCCTGTATAGAGATAACTAAACGCAAAACTAAAATTAAGTAATAACAGCTTCTCAAACCTGTCGTAAAACCGTTCTTGTATTACAGTTTTTGATTTAATTTTGTACATGGAGATTAACTGTAGGGGACAGCGCTATGCAGACAAAGACGTACACTACGTACTGAGGCACAAGCACTATATATATATATATATATATATATATATATATATATATATATATATATATATAATTTGTGACGAATTACAGTGTTCAAATGAATGAAATAAATCGCAATTTGCGATGTTATGGCTTCACCGTATTAGGTTTAGATGGAATACCAAACTGTGGCGAATGAAAATTTGTGCTCGGCCGGGATTCGAACCCGGGATCTCCTGCTTAGTCTTCCGTAAGCAGAAGATCCCGGGTTCGAATCCCGGCCGGGCACAAATTTTTATTCGTCACAGTTTGGTATTCCATCTAAACCTGCTTAGTCTTCCGTAAGCAGGAGATCCCGGGTTCGAATCCCGGCCGGGCACAAATTTTTATTCGTCACAGTTTGGTATTCCATCTAAACGTAACACAGTGAAGCCATAACATCGCAAATTGCGATTTATTTCACAATTTCATATGTTGCGTTCTGGCGCATGCCACAGCCGACCTTCTTTCCTTCAGGCAGGCCAGCAATGGACCGATAGAAAGACACTGGGCGGTGCGGTGGTAGCCGCTACGCTACAAAAAAGTAAGGCGGACATTACGAATGCACGGCTACCACCCGTATCAACTAACTCAACACCTTGGAGCAGGATATGATGGTAGGCGACTAGAATGCTCTTTGTTACTTGAAAATCGACAAGTAATCCCATTTTTTTTTCTTCACTGATGAAACTATTTTTACTCGTGACGGCTTCAGTAGTACTCACAATTCTCATCACTGTTCCAATGAAAACTCTAATGGTGACATGTTTTCAAGAACGATACTCGGTAAATGTGTGGTGTGGTTTCACAGAAAATCTGTTGATGGGACTGTTGTGTTACCGCATCGTCTTAAAAGATGTTCAAATGTTTGTAAATCTATCGGACCAAACTGCGTGGTCATCAGTCCGTAGCTTACAAACTACTTAAACCTAGGTAAACTAACCTAAGGACAAACACACACACACACACACACACACACACACACACACACACACACACACGCCCCAGGGAGGACTGGAACCTCCACGGCGAGCAACCGCGCGCTCCGCAGCGAGACGCTTTAGACCGCTCGGCTCCTCCACCGCGGCACATCGTCTTACATGACCCCTTCATCTACCCTTTCTGGAAAATTAGCTTTCATCGTTATTGGAAGAAATCCCTTTGGCTTGTCAGATGACTCGTTATCTAAGCCTGACGTTCCACAGAAGATGGATCGGTAGATACGGACACGTTTCGTAGATACCAATTTCTCTAGACCTACTCCTTTGGAGTTTTACCTGTGCGGATGGTTGGAAGGCGACGTCTACAGAATAAAAATTAAAAGAATGAGCAGATTTGATATCGTTCGTATTATGGTTAGTGCAGCACTCGTAAAAGAACGAAAAGGACACAGTTCGTAGTAATTGACGGTAAGTTATCGAGTAAAATATAAATGATATCTGGCGTTCCCCTGAGAAACATTACAGCTCCCCTACTCTTCCTTGTGTTTATAAACGACTAGCTGAAAACCCAAATAAAATAAGAGAAATCAGATCAAAAACGGAACGATTTGTGTGTTCTTTCTTCCCGCGCGGTATTAGAGAATGGAACGGTAAAGAAAGGTTATGAAAGTGGTTCATGAACCCTATGCCAGACAAATGTGATTTGCAGAGTATCTACATGTAGACTAACAGCATGTAGTGTTATTAAAGACAATTGAAAGTACATTGAAGTTCGTGATGGAATTGTTGAAAATCAACTTTGAATGTCCTCATCTGCCTTTGCTTTAACCTTGTTTGGGTAACATAGTAACAGCAATTTTTTTAACGTACAGTTAAGAGCTATATCCCTGTACTCAGTAACAACTGGACACAAAAAGAATTTTTACTGCAATTCGTTCACACTACCTCTTGAGATATTTACTGTTACCAGAGAAACATCCGGCATGAACGTTATAGCAAAAATATAAGGCACAAGTTGCAGGACGCATTCTTCAAACATAGGCGAAGACTTAATGATACCTGAACAGGTGTCTGCGAACGCTTTGTTTCCACGCTACGCCTAGTTATGTTCATTGTACTATTCAAGGTAAACCGACAAGAAGCTAACACACCAGCATACCACATGAAACTCTTTCCCACATCAGATAATACGTTCAATATTGTTTCCGTGGGCATTAATACATGCATCGAACGACCCGCGGTGAACTTCAGCGACCGGATGAATCAGACGAAGATATCCTTATTGAAATACATAATTACAATTTTATTAATCTTAATTATCGGCTTTAACTTTTTAATACATTTATTATGTGAGGTAGAATAGACGGTAACTTTACAAAACACTATTAGTTTTCGATACGATATTCGGTAGGGAATGTGTGTATTTCATAGCCATAGATACCATTCCATGTGACAATGTGACTGAGGTCTCGGTGCCACACACTGTCTGCACATCACTGATGTTACCTGTTATTTTCCGAGAGGCTTTGTCATCAAAGGACGATATTTCACTGGGCTCCTTTCATGGTAGCGAAGAAAGGAACGAGGGACACCATCAGATGGTACGTCCACATGAAACTGCTAAGGGTCTCTCTCTTTCTCTGTCACACACACACACACACACACACACACACACACACACACACACCTCGGCGTCTGTGATGAAACGGCGTCTGTCACGCGATGCGCCTGTCTCCATGCAACCCGCTTTACACGGCTGCAATCGTGGAGACCTGATGTCTGAAAAGGAGGGGCTTTCGAATCTGTTATCCGCTTGAATTTCCCGACGAACACATTTTTCGGTTGCTCTTCAGGGAACTACTTACCGTAAACATAAAGTGAAAGTATCATATTTCGAAAGGACCACCTGTGGAACCTACTCCAATCAACAGGTGACTAAAGTCACGCGCCAAAAAATCTTTCTCCAGTTTGCCTAAAATTTGAATACTGAAATGTTCAAATATTTGTAGATCTATGGGACTTAAGGTTATCAAGCCCTAGGCTTTCAGACTACTTAAATTACGTTTAACTAACGTAATGACAAACACACACACACACACACACACACACACACACACACACACACACACACACACACACACACAAGCGCACGCGCGCACTCGCCCAAAAGCACGTCGGAGGGAGGACTCGAACCTCCGACGGAGAGCAACCGTGCACTCAGCAGCGAGGTACCTTAGAGCGCTCGGCTATTTCACCGCGGCTTTGAATATTCGTCCGCAGCTTGTGTGTACATCAACAACATTATGAGTACTTCGCCTTTGCGTCCTCCACGTCTGACTTCATTTATTCCATTCTTGTATTAATCCATCTCATTCTTCCCCTTTTTTATATTGCCTTCTCCCTATTCTCTGTTTATTTCACCTGTACTCTTAGCGAGTGTCGGTATTTACAGTATTGGGCATTAAAATTGATACACCAAGAAGAAATGCAGATAAACCGGTATTCATTGGACAAGTATATTATACTAGAACTGACATGTGATTACATTTACACGCAATTTGGGTACATAGATCCTGAGAAATCATTATCCAAAACACCCACCTCTGGCCGTAATAACGGCCTTGATAAGCCGGGGCATTAAGTCAAACAGAGCCTGGATGGCGTGTACAGGTACAGATGCCCATGCAGCTTCAACACGATACCACAGTTAATCAAGAGTAGTGACTGGCGTATTGTGACGAGCCAGCTGCTTGCCAACCATTGACCACACGTTTTCAATTGGTGATGGATCTGGAGAATGGGCTGGCCAAGGCAGCAGTCGAACATTTTCCGTATCCAGAAAGGCCCGTACAGGACCAGCAATATGCGGTCGAAAATTATCCTGCTGAAATGTAGGGTTTCGCAGGGATCGAATGAAGGGTAGAGCCACGGGCCGTAACACATCTGAAATGTAACGACCACTGTTCAAAGTACCGTCAATGTGAACAAGAGGTGACCGAGACATGTGACCAATGGCACCCCATACCATGACGCCGGGTGATACGCCAGTATGGCGATGACGAATACACGATTTCAATGTGCGTTCACCCCGACGTCGCCAAACACTGATGCACTCCGGTTACTAAATGTAGAAATAGACACGGTCGATCAACAATCTGAATGACTTTAAATTATTATACATAATATATGAATTTAGTCTAAGCAGCTGCAAATGTTTTTATTTGCTTATATTATAATATTCTGCACAACAAGTCTGCTTGTTTTGGCGTATTACCATTGACAATTGCACCTGTAGGAGTTTTTAATAATATTTATTATTTACGTCTTATCGCAGTACAATAATATTACAGCTGTAATTTACATTCTTACTAATGTGTAAGACATATTTAATCTAGTGACCTACTGTTATCTTTCTGTTATATTATGATGCAACCACCTATTTTTATATAATTTGTAGAAAATTTTCGTGATTATTTCGACAGTACAGGTACATAAATGATCAACGTTTACAGTCTGTTATCTTTGAAAGTCAGGGATTGTATATATGTGGCATAGATATTCACAGTTTGAATTTTGGAAGGTAGGTACAAAGATTTTGATGCTCCGTTTTTAATTTTTAATTTTTGATAGTTATGGATCATATTGTAGCGTAATATTTTTGTATGTATTGTCTGATTTGCGTTGTCAATGTTTACAGTCATATATGCTCGAAAGTCAAAGATGGGATATATGTGCTACATATATTTATAACTTAGATTTTTGTAGGTAGGTGCATAGATTCTAATGCTAAGCGTCTAATTTTTTATCTAGGGGACTCAGGGATGGTATATGTGGCATATTTTTATATGTTATTTGTAATTTTCTTTGTCGTAAATGTGACTGAAATTTTCTAGGTAGGGCTTGTCTTTATATTCAATTTGTTCGTTTAGTATGTCGTTTGGGAAATTTTAGACACTTATCATTGGTATGTATGCACCTACCTACCTAAATATAAGTTATGAATATCTATGCAACGTATATACTATCACAGAATTTCCATGATACAAAACAAACATTGTTGCGACCATAGATAACTGTAGAATGAATATGAGATCATTTTCATGCTGTGATCTTTAAGATAATCTACAGTTAGTATTGAGTACTACGAAATCTGTACTCCCAGCACCATGAACGTATATCTGTCTCACTATATCCAGTTAGTAGTATTTCATAACACCGACTTTCATATTCTGACATTTGTAATTTTTTGTTCTAGTTGCTTTCGAAGAAAATCACTAAAATACAACGGCAGTTACTTCTTAAAATTTTAGCACTATTAACTAAATCGTTGAGACACACGAAACACGAAAATAACTATATGAACAGTATAAAACGTATAGGTTGCTTATATTTTTATCCAGATCTAGCGTTTGTCACACTGCGCTTAGTGAATAAATTGTTTTACTGTAGAAAGATAAATAAAGGTGTAAAAACGACCAATTCTCTGTGTCTGTTAATATTATTTCCCATACAGTAATTTCCGCCGCGGCGGATTGGACGAGCGCATTGATGTGCTATGCTCCGATGCGCGAGGCCGTTCCCCGTCGGAGGTTCGAATCCTCCTTCGGGCATGGATGTTTGTGTTGCCTTACGTATATGTTAGTTTATAAGTAGTTTGTAAGTTTAGGGATTGATGTTCCCGCAGATAAGTCCCATAAGCTTAAACATTTGAATATTAGTAATTTCCAGTCAGTGAGCACAAACTGAAATCATAAACAAACGGTAAATATAGAACTGAACACGAGAAGTAGCGTCTTCAAGAGTGCAATTTATTAGTTAAATTAAATGTGATACAAGTACTAGTTCTGAATAAAAATATCTCATCTATGGATCTGAATTCTACTTCGTTTCCTTTGCGTCCTCTACAATTATAGACAACTCAAACTTTATGGTAAAGTATTTATTAAATTAATTAATTGTTCACGACTTATTGTAAAGGACGCAAAGCATAACACAACAACAAGAACTACACATACAGAGTTGCCAACAAAAATATACGTCACGATTTTCACTGATTCAAAGCAATTCAATTGTGTATGCACTGTTAATAATTGCCATAATTCTTTTCATGGCTTACAACATTTCTACAGCGATACCATGTGACTGTGGGTTAAACAATGTTTTTATCCAGCCGTGTATATGATTATACAAAACGTTTGGGGATGGGAAGTAACATTAAATTTTACGTGTAAGATCTACCAGTTTAAATTAGTAGCGTTTCTTGAAAATCGCATAACTGTTGTTTATATCCGTCAAATAATTGCTAACAGTCATGTGGTTCTATATTGCGATTATGACGTGTGTATTTGGTCAATTGATGCCCGGTCTGCTAGTATCTTTGGTCGAAGAAACTTTGAAAACGAAACTTACAGATAACACATGGAAAATATTACGCTACACATACTATCTCTGACTACCAAAGATAAAAAATATAACATGGAGCATTAACACCCATGCATCTACCTTCCAAAACAGTGTTCTCTATATAACTGGATGTATAACTGGTCTCTGAGCATAGGACTACAGCGTGCCTGCACATTCAGATATTTTCCACGTGTTTTCGCAGAGTCAGCAGTATTTAAATTTGGCTTCCGAATTTCTATCTGTTACTACGTGACAAAATTGCTAGCTTACCTCTTGATTTTAAATTTATATAAATTCACGATACAATAGGTTAATATTAAAGCGGAATCCAAACATTTCCTTTTTGTTTTCTTGTAATACTTCATAGCTGGCATATTTGAATTTGGCGAGAAAGGGAAAATAAACATCTATGACTAGCACGTTCAGACAGCGGAAGTTATCCCGGTAGTAGAGAGACCAATGTTCCAAAATCTAAACTACGAATATCTATGGCATCCTTGACTTTCAAAGATACAAATCTGAGAACATCTAGCATCTATGCACCTAAACTGTCAAAATAAATAATCACGAAAATTTCCTACGAATCATATATAAATACGTGATTTGTATCATAATGTAGAGTAGCAACAGAAAGTTAGGAGTAGTTCACTAGATGCAATATGTCCGTCAATCACAACTAGACGTCAGTAAGAATGTAAATTATAGTTGTGATATTATTGTACTTGAATAAGAGATAAATGATAAGCATTATTATAAACAACTACAGGCATACTTGACAATTGCAGTACGACGATACAAGCAGGCTTCTTATGCAAAATATTGTAATATAAGGAAATAAAAATATTTTCTGTTGCTTCGACTAATCTAATATATGAAGCAGAGTGTCCGTATGTGTGTACGTGTTGCATACAAATCTACTGTTTTGTTCCAATCTTTATGAAATGTTGTACACGTAAGCTTCAAATCATGAGGACGGTCGCCGTAAGTGAAAGAATCACGTACGATATATAGTTCACGAGATATGACGTCATAAACAATGATATGCGCGAAAAATTGCTGCATTTTGCGACAATGCTGGTCATTTTCTCCTAAACTATTGGACCGATTTCAACCAAATTTGGTACACACATTCCTTACCGTTAGGTAACAATTGCTGCATGCTTAAGAATTACAAACGGCACATGCTTAAAAAGATATTACGTCATAACCATTAGAAATCGCAAAAAAATGCCATATAATGCGGCGAGACTTTATAAATACAATGTATGAGAATGACAGTACTTAGCGACTTCCAACAAACTTTAAACATAATTTCAAACCTCTATTGAATTTTTTCTTTCTGACAACCATAGCAAAATGATGAATGGAAAAAAGTTTCTCGCTTACTACTTTTCCGCTGTTTATGAAGTAAAACTATGACATTCGGTATGACGTTACAATTTATAATTTGCACACTAGAAATTGTAGCCGCAGAACATTTTACAGACAGTATACACGCATATAGGTGAGTGTACATTCTAAATTGTATCCCAGTAAGACACGTAGTTCATGAGATACGAGCAGAAACTGTAACGTTCATGGAAAACCGCCCCAACACGCACCAAGTTTTCAAAAATGTTGAAATGTTTGTTACGCTTAAGGGACTTAATTGTGGGGTGATTACAAACTAATTTTGAGCTACCTTATACTATAGACGATAGAAACATCCATGAACGAGGAGGGGATTCTAACGCTCCTACGGGGAATGGCCTCGCGCATCGGAGCATAGCGCCTCAATGCGCTCGATCTCTTCGCCGTGACCACAAAGTTTTAATCTATTACTTCTTTACTACTAATTGCATTCCCAAGAGATTTTAAAGACATACAGCCTTTATAAAAGTGAATAAACACGCGAAAAATGGCAGGAATAAATATATAAATACCCGGGCAGCTGCTGGCTTGCAGCTAGTTTCATATACAAATTTCGTATTTCGACGTCATAATGCTGGCCTCGCGAAGAATAAAATGATATACGTAACTTTTTTAACCCCTTAATGCCCGCATTAATTTTTACGTGACACGGAAAATAATCATATATTGTTACCAGCGAACATATGCTAGAAATTGTATGACGTCAAATATGTGATGTTTACTGAACTGGTGTAAGTATGTCGCGTATTTGCGACAACGGGCATTTGAGAAAGTAAACTCTTTTAAGACTTCATCTGGTACAACATTTCATTTAACATTTTAATGGTACAGTGTGTGAAATTCGGTTAGTACAAATTGAACTTCTATAACTAAAAATCGAAATTACATTGCTGCTTTCAATTTGACTATACATATTGCATGTAACCCTATTAATGAAATTCGCGGAAACAGTTTTTTTCTCTTGTTAAAACAGAGATTTACGTTATATTTGCTACAAATAAACGCTGCCTGCCTTCTGCAGCTTGTGTTTACATCTTTGCCTTGTTCCTGTATCTTGACGCCAGTGACCTACTGCATCAGTGCGGGTAGTCTTAACTGGAGAAGATGTTGCTGGACCCCGATGCTTCTTACGCTGCAGTTCAGCCTGTATACTTGTTGAAGGCCTACCTCTCTTTTTCTTTGTTACATCTTTTCCCCGTTTGCAGAGTGCCACTGCTATTCTAGAATTGTATTCCAGCAGGACATTTTGTTCATTATGGAGAATTTTGAGGCTCTCACAGTCCCGCCCTATAACAACCTGCAATTGGCAATTAAGAGATAGATAATTTGCACCTGAAGAAGTCTGGTAGTGTAAATTGAAAGAACTATCCATTTACACTTTGTTACACGGCCATACAAAATTACGAAAATGCCCAATGATGCATATTTTACACAAATCGTATTTTGAAATTTACTTTTACTTCCAACACCATTATTACATCAAAATGTGATTTACGTAAAGCCACAGATACTAAAGAATACACAATTTTCAGAACCAAAATTACCTCTTTATTCTGCCGTAATTCTAAAAAAAAAAAAAAAAAAAGAACGTCATATGTCTGTCTCATGAACAAATGCACGAACATCAAACTGCTGCCGACCGCGGTGGCCGAGGGGAGTGAGGCGCTTCAGTCACGGTCTGCACGGCAACTACGGTCGGGCGTTCGAATCCCCCCTCGGCCATGGATATTTGTGCCGTCCTTAGTGTTAGCTGGTTCATAAGTAGTTTGTAAGTTTAGGGACTGATGACCCCGTATTTAAGTCCCATAAGCTATACATACATTTGAACATCAAACTGCTGTAGCAGTCCCTACACCATCCAGAGAGGTGGCAGCACGTGTTATAAACATTATCAGCTTCCTTTAGATTCGGCATCTATCAGAACTGGCATTCAAAAATACTTATCCTTCAATTTATAACCATCACAACCGTATGGTGCGAATTCGCGACACTGGGCATTAAGGGGTTAATACAAAAATATATTGTCATTTTACCGCTATAAATTGAGCCTCATCTGTGAGCTGATATTGCAGAGAAGTACCTAGCCTACTACGCTGGACTTCCGGTCTATCGAACGCGAATTTTCGCTCAATTATCGAGTCATCACGGTCGGGTTGATCATATCCTGTTTTATTTAGTCCGGTTGTATAGGCACATAACTAGCCGGGAAAGAGAGGTTAATTTCCCCGTCCCCCCTCCACCCAGCTGCCCACACAGTAGCTCACAATTACTGCGATACGTCAGCCAGAACTGCGACCACCACGGCGGAAACCTCAAAACACAAACAGCGTTCAGCCGCGCTGATTAACATTGATTGAATTATACGGGCTACATTAAGCGCGGGGTCTGGTTCCATTCCAACAGCTGCGGTTATAACCGTCCAATCAGACACGGTCCCCCACCTTTCCGTTTGTAATTTCGCCACCCAGTCACCCCTCTACACCCCCACCACCCTTGACGAACGCAAACGATGTCAGATTAAAATTCGCGGCTCATTTATTCGCGTATTTTGCGCACATCGGTCGAATATTGCAACTTGCCGAAAATGTCAAAACGCCGGCGATCGCTCATTCGCGAATTGGGTCGCGTTATTTCGCGCCGTCGCGTCATCCCCTTTAAAAGATTAGCTCACGGGGCGACGCGCACGGCAGTTAATTTTGCCGATTTATGCTCGCAGGTGCGAGGTGTGGAATTCAAAACTGCCTTGGTGATTACAGGAACGCGGACGGAAAAAAGGGGGAAATAAAAAAAACGAGCGTGCACATGTCGGATTTTTAACCCTTGTTTTTTGGGTGCGACGGATTTACGTTGTCGGTGCAATGCGGCGGGCGGATGAAATACTGCTCGACAGAGCTGGAATATTCTCTGGGGTGCGCCGGTACAGCGTTCGAGCCTTACAGGCGTTCGTTTCGGCTGTGGTGATTGCAGTTACGTGCCCTCGTCGGGAACCGACGGTTTAACTGTTCATAGACTACTGTGTCTGGAATGATCGAGTTAGCACTTGCGTACTCAGAAAGCTGTGTAGAAAGTGCTGATAGCCATTATCGTACACAATACATTGACAATGGGAAAAATTATGGATGTTACAATTTAAAAAAAATACAAAATAAATTAAGAGTGGCAGTCTATAGTTGATATGTAGATTGTACAGACGATGTCGTATTTCTTGATTTCCAGAAGGCTTTTGACACCGTACCTCACAAAAGGCTTTTAATAAATGCGTGGTTATGGTATATCGCCCCAAATTTGCGATTGGATAGGGGATTTCCTGTCAGACAGGACAGTTCATACTAATCGACTATTACTTCAGACTTGAATTGGAAAGAATATGTAGATAATGTCGTGCGAAAGGCGAACCAGAGACTGCGTTTTATTGGCAGAACCCTTAAAACATGCAACAGAACTACCAAAGAAACTGCATAGACTACGCTTGTCCGTCCATTTTGGAGTATTGCTGCCCAGTGTGGGATCCTTATCAGGTGGGTTTGACGGAGGAGATCGAAAGAGTCCAAAGAAGGGCAGCTCGTGTCGTATTGTCACGATACAGGGGAGACAGCGTTACGCAAAATTATACAGGATTTGGGATGGGAATCATTACAACAACGGCGCTTATCGCTGCGGCGTGGGATACTTACGAAACTCAAATGGCCAACATTCTCCACCGAATGCGGAAATATATTTTTGACTCCCACTTACATAGGTAGAAATGAACATCAGAATAAAATACGAGATATCAGAGCTCGAACGGAGAGATTCAGGTGTTCTTTCTACCCGCGCGCTATTAGAGAATGGAATGGGAGATAAATAGTATAATGGTGGCTCTATGAACCCTCTGCCAGGCACTTAAATGTGATTTGCTAAGTATCCGATGTAGATGTAGATACGGGGCAGGTACAATGATAGTCACAGTGTAGTAATAATATGAAAATTACCCAAGAATGGAACACTAGAAATCAGTTGTGGTGTAGGAAATAATTTAGTCACTCTGTCAGGGTTCCACAGATGTTTCTTTTATTCAATACTGCCTGTATCCATTGTGGCAACTATTTATTCTCAAGCGATACAAAAGCGTTACATGTTTGCACCTGTTTCTGTTCTTCAAAGTAGTACCAGCGATGTGTAGAACTTGGTCGCTCTGTGGAAGGCGTAGTATATCGTTAGCGGAGCCTGTTCTATTGATGGCGCGAATGGAGCGGTCTACTGCCTGCAGAATCTCTGGAACAATTCTGTAGCGAATGCCACGAAGTGGTTCCTTCATCTTTTTAATTTAGATTTTGTATCACTCTGCAAGGTCTGAAAACTGTTTCACTTTTACAGATATACACTACCATTAGACAACAGCCCAGCCCAAGAAGTATAAATGAAAGATATATGCATCTAAAATGCCTATTTAGTGTTAAAATATTAGTGCGTTACCATCACTTGCAGTGCTACTGTCTTTTCGTTTCCTTTTCTTAAAACGGGCTTTACGCTTCTTGTATGTTGACTCTCTTTGGTGGAAACTGCGAGTCTAGGAGATAAACAACTCGAGCGGTGCGGGGCTGTTTACCAAAAGTTCGCAGACTTCTTGGCTTGTGATGGCTAGGAGGGATGGCAGACAACCATTCACCGAGGCGTAAACCAAGGCCCATACTGGAGTTGCATAACAAATTCGTTTGGCACAATGATCTCCGTACAAAGTGGCTATTTAACTCTGGGCTCTTACCATATAACTGAAGCTTGCCTGCACATTTATATGTTTTGCGCAAGATGTTGCACTGGCCGCCATCTTTAAATTTGGCAAACGAATTTCCATCAGTCTGTATTTGACAACAATTGCTTGATTACTTCTTTCGAACTTAATGTCAATCTATATCTATAAATATGAATGTCTGTTCGTTGTACGTTTATCACGTATGAACCACAAGACAAAGAGCTAAAAATTTGTACAGTTACTAATGTCTACCCGGGGAAGGCTTTAGGCATGGTTTTATGGCGATGGGATAGCTATTTATATATATTAATGTGAATGTGTGTTGAGTGTATATAAAATTCTACGTGGAGAGAGTTAATATTTCGCCCTGCTTGCTGAAACTACACAACGCAAACGAATGTTCTGTGTGTATTTGTTGTCTGAAGTCTCCCGTTGTACACCATAGCAGTTCAGTGCCGATAGTTATAAGGGGGGGGAAGATATGGTGGTTGAAAGTCATCAAATTGTATATAAAAAAAATTGGACTGAAGGCCAGCGATGACGTTTGCGACTCTATAGCAACGAGGTTACATACACCGAAACTTGATGCCACAGACCATATCTTTGGTCTATGCGTGGTACAATGTCTTCAGCTCTTTCTCTGGAAGGATAAGCATACGAATAAGGAAATAGAATAAATCAATAAAGCAATAAAAAAGAAATTTATTTTAATGCATATCTTTAAAAAATCGATTTGACGTTTCGCGCATTACATCAAATGATCGATCTGTGATATAATTACAATCATTGTGGAATTTCGTGATTGGATTCTTCGAAACGAGTGCGTTTTTACGTTCTACACAACTTATTTTTCTGATAAACGGCAAGTGCATAGACTTCTGCAATCTGATAGGAATAGTTTTCAGTTTGTTTCTAAAGAAGGTATTGTATTTCATTTCATCCTTCAAAACCAGTCTCATAGCACACTACTTAAAGATAGCTTATCTATCACAATCAACCAACACGCGAGCGGGGCCGCGGGTTTAAGCTAGTATGCGATATAAAAGGCTGCTATGGGAGTCCAAACGAGATATTTTCTTTGCGTATTGCAATAACGCTTCGTAGCAACCATATTTTAATTTGGCTACAAACGAAATATGAATTTCTGTGGCTGGCACGTTCAGACAGCTGAAGCTCAACATCCTGGTAGTATCGAGATCAGTGATTTGGTACGAGTGAAAACGTCAGAGATATACTAATCAAACTCCATCCTTAGAGAATAGAAGTGAAGTGTTGCTCTTTTCGGTATGGTTTGCTATTAAATTTCGCAAAGTGTACGTTTCGTGACAATACGGCAAGGAGGAAGAAGAAATAGTTAATTTTGTGTTAGTGGTTGTTTGAAGGTGTCTCCTTACTTCATCTTTCCACAACCCCAATATCCATAGATGACAAGTAACTGAATTCGATTGTAATGAAAGTGCAGTATTCGTGGGATCCCTAATTTATTTCACCATCCTGCGTGAAAGGCATATTCTCTAAATAAAATCTTCCCAACCTGTTGTCTTGTAAGTTGTGTCAGCAGCGCAGATGGTTC
Source organism: Locusta migratoria (assembly GCA_026315105.1). Taxonomy (NCBI): domain Eukaryota; kingdom Metazoa; phylum Arthropoda; class Insecta; order Orthoptera; family Acrididae; genus Locusta; species Locusta migratoria. Next base: position 121,017,470 of record CM048745.1, on the reverse strand, counting down.
TTGGCTTCAGGCTATTAGGTTAATTAATGAGGAACTAGTTTGGTAAAACAACTGACGTACTGGAGATCTTTGTAAAAGGATGTCATTCTGTTGTATTTTCAGTTTCTTTATTACGCACAAAGACACCTGCAGCACAGTTAATGAAGTGTCATTTCATTTCACCTGTATCTATACCTAACGTGAAAAATGTACATTGTCCAAAAGATCTATTAGTACCCTATGACTGACCACATTGGACAAAGGGGCTGCCTGTGATTGCTGAAACTAGAGTGAGGAGACAGCACGACCCACCTCGGCCTGCAGGCGCGTTAACTTGCGCCAAAACATGGCCAAAGTGTTAAAAAATGTTCAAATGTTTATCAATTGACAGCTATGGTCATCGGTCCCTAGCCTTACAAACTTGTTTAACTTATGCTAAGGCCAATACAAACATCCCTGCACGAGACAGGAATCGAATCTCTGGCGGGAGCTGTCGCACATTTCGTAGCATACTGCCTTAGACTACACGGCCATATTCACGCAGGGTGAAGTGTTTATTCTGCAACACAGGGGGGGGGGGTAGCTGCATGGTCTAAGACGTCATGCTACGGACTGGGCAGCTGCTCCCGCCGGAGGTTAGAGTCCTTGTTCGGACAAGGATATTTGTTCAAATGTTTCATTATCCACTTTACTGTGTAATGTTTCGAAACATGATTAATTGAAGTAACCGATTACAGCGCCATTTACCATAAGTGTAATATAGTGTGTGGAGCATATATTAGGTGTTTTTGGCAAGGAATCTTAATCTATAATAAAAATGGGGGTTCCTCAGGGGGCGAGCATAGTGGTTTGATTTCAGGTCAGGTAGATGTCCCCGTTGGAGATATTCATTTTTTTCTGGGACATTTTAGGGTACGATGCGTATTTTTCGCATTGTCAGTTTAAATGGAACCCCTTGTATATACATTCTATTTCAGACAACAAGCACATTAAAGATGTCGTGGAACCTGCCGCTTTTGGTATCATTTGTTGTAATAAAAAGAAAATAAAAGTTATATTACTGATTATTAACGCATTTCGGTATTTGATTGTTTTTGTAATGTACCTTACTCATTATCAAAGCTGTTTGAAATTAACGGCACTCAATAGATTTAATAAACGTCAGTGATTACCGGTAAAATACAGCTTTCTCGTAAAATACAAAAACATAGATTCTCTTTCTGCTATCCTCCAAATATAGTTTAATTCAAAAATAATAAATAAATAGCCGTAGGCTGCTGTTATGGATTTACAACTTTGTTTTCATAAGCCGCCCAGGAGGCACTAAATAGCGTTTTATTGTGTCAGTTTTTTTCCACTTCAATTTTATCGTACTGATCGCAGTAACATAAATGTTGGATTTATTTAATGAGATTCACGTGTGAAAGGCCCTTCGCTTTGAACGAAAACGTAGAGATTGTTACTTTGAAATGTGAAATAAGTAAGGTACAGAATGTAATTGTAGTAATATTTGACTGTGACAATAATGGCAATAAATGCTGGTTCTGAACTTAGTTCCTATGTATTGTCTCACGATTTTTCCAAGTGTTTCTAATACCATAGCTTCAAGTTTCGAATTTATAACTAATGTGATATAAATAACTATACCTCACTGTACCTAGAGACATGGCAATCCCTCAAAATAAATGGCGGTTATCGCTGGAACAACCGAATTTCGGTTCTTTTCCTCTCCAGTTGAAACTAACCATTAAATAGATCAAAACAACCGATATTTGAAAGAACCGATTGTCGGTATTTTATTGCCAATAAATTCAGAACAAAATTTTCAAGTGTTTGTAAATCTATCGGACCAAACTGCGTGGTCATCAGTCCGTAGCTTACAAACTACTTAAAGCTAGGTATAAACTAACCTACGGACAAACACACACACCCATGCCCCAGGGAGGACTACCTCCACGGCGAGCAACCGCGCGCTCCGCAGCGAGACGCTTATACCGCGCGGCTACTCCATCACGGCAAGGATCTTTCTGTTGTCCTTAGCGTAAGTAAGTTTAAGTGCATTTTAAGTCTAGGGACTTATGACTGTAGCAGTGTGATCCAATAACTTTATAAACATTTGACCATTTTCTTATGTTTGCCTTTTCGTATAACTTTTGTTTATTAATTTACGTGTCATTAAATGATCTAAAACAACAGAATGGTAGTTTGCTATTGGGAAATGAATTCTTATGGAGATCACGTAAATTTAATAAAAAATATAGGCAATTTTCATTAAGAAGAATTTAGTTTTGGCTCGCAGGCTCCTAATAAACTGACCAATTACAACGGATTACTAGAATTTGGGGCGGTCTTTCCTGCAATGGAGTGGCCGAGCACTCTAAGGCGCCTAGCTGCGGAGCGCGACTTTCTCGCTGTTGGAGGTTCGAGTTCTCCCTGAGGCGTGTGTGTGTGTGTGTGTGTGTGTGTGTGTGTGTGTGTTGTCCTTATATTAGTTTAAAAAGTTTGTAAGTCTAGGGACTGATGACCATAGCTGTTTGGACCAATACGTTTACAAACATTGAACATTTATGACTTGCTCTGAGGAAAGTGAATATAATGGCTGCAAACCAGAAGTACCACGAGTCACCTAATATTCTGTTTCTGACCGTGCATATCACACTCAAAGACTATTAAGGTAAAGTTTGAAATATTAGATCTCATGCAGCTCTTAACAACAACCCAAGCGGTCTAGGAAGTAGATGGAAATCTTAGGCGCACAATGGCAACCTATATGCAAGAAATTCGTTTACATCGAATATGAATTTAAAATGTTAGAAAGTCGTTGCTGAAGAGATTTGTTTGAAGTGTAGCATTATCCGGCCGTGAAACGTGGAGTTCAGACAGAAAGATGATAGAAGCTTTTGACATTTGGTGCTGCAGAAGAATTCTGAAGATTAGAGAAGGTATTGAACAGAATTGGGGAGAAAAGAAATTTCTGGCATATCTTGACTAAAAGAAGGGATGAATTGGTAGGACATATTCTGAGACATCAAGGAATCGTCAACTGGATGGAAGTTTGGGGTAAATATCGCAGAGGTGCTGCAACGCACAGTGCTACGAGAAGTCAAACTAAGCGAAGACACAGGCCCAGGACACGAGACCAAGCTTAATGCCTGGAGACTACAATATGAATATAAGCCACGTGAAGACGAGCTGTGAGTGAGGACAGTGTGCTGCGAAGACCACAGGAGAAAAAAAAACGATAATATACGATTGGCACCCACTATAATAACCAAACAGAAGACCTTTAGTTTAATGGCAGTGAAGCCGGGCAGAGAAGGCAAACGTTAACGAGCGTAAGAAAGAAAAATAAATGAATTAAAAAAGTGTGTTTAAGCCTCCAGCTACCACGCTGGAGGTATCGTGTATGGGTGTTCTCCGTGTTTTCGCTTTCTTTTTAATTTACAGAGTATCAACAAATAGTGTACAGTACGAAATATTCTTTTGCCGTGATAATCTGTCACGTCATTATTAAAAAAATTTACTTGCTGTCGCCTGCATCCCTATGTATGACAAAACAAATCCAAATCATATTCGTCGTAGAACCACACTCATTAATTTTGTATCAATTCAGGGAACCTACTTTTTCGAAGATGACCATTAATGTAGGATGCCGTTGTTATTCAGAGATGAAGAGACTTGCACAGTATAAAATTATATGTTTTTGACGACATCACGGCGTTCATTTTATGAAATAAATCTCAATTTGCGATAGTTATGGCTTCGCTGTACTAGGTTTAGATGGAATACCAAAGTGTGTCGAATGAAAATTTGTGCCCGGCCGGGATTCGAACACGGGATCTCCTGCTTACTAGGAAGACGTGTTGACCACTTTTTTTTTTTTTTTTTTTTTTTGTTCTATTGGTAGTTCTCTTCGTTGCGGACGCTGATCGTTTTTGTTCGTTGTTGTTCGGTGTGTTGTTGGCTCAGCTTTTTTATTACAGAGGGCGTTGAGCCCTCTGACCGGGCGCGCTGAGCCACGGCGCCCGGCTTTTTTAAACTAAGCGAAACTAACCTAAGGACAAACACACACAACCATGCCCCAGGGAGGACTCGAACCTCCACGGCGAGCAACCATGCGCTCCGCAGCGAGACGCTTTAGACCGCTCGGCTACTCCACCGCGGCAAAATTTATGGAGCAACCACTCCGGCACAGAGGACACAGTGACCAGCCGGCCGCGGTGGCCGAGGGGACTGAGGCGGTCTGCAGGCCACTACGGTCGGGGGTTCGAATCCCCCCACGGGCATGGATATTTGTGCCGTCCTAGTTCGTAAGTAGTTCATAAGTAGTTTGTAAGTTTAGTTACTGATGACCCCGTAGTTAAGTCCCATAAGCTATACAAACATTTGAAACATTTGACACAGTGACGCGCCCGACTGCAGAGGACTCTTACCTGCACGTCTCCCGCCACACCCAAATCTCCATTCGCCACGCTCATAGTCTGTTCTCCCTGATGCGGGAATACAGGATTGTGGCTGCGAGCTGTGGTATAGGAAAGAGACAGCGCGGCGAATGTAGATTTGTGTGTGGCGGGAAACGTGCAGGGAAGAGTCCTCTGGAGTCGCGCTGGTCACTGTGTCCTCGGTTGGCGGAGTGGTCAGCGCGTCTGCCTTGTAAGCAGGAGAGTCCGGGTTCGAATCCCGGCCGGGCACAAATTTTCATTCGCCACGTTTTGCTATTCCATCTAAACCTCGTACAGCGAAGCCATAACTGATCGCAAATTGCGATTTACTTCATTTGCACAGTATAGGTTATCGCCGATAGCCGAATTAAACCAGTCTTTGAACTGAAGAATACAACAATACGACAGTAGTAGTGTGAACATTCCCTCTCTTTTGCGAATACCCGTAATTAACGCCACAACCGTGTAATTACCTCAACCTGTTATTAATGAAAAATTAGAACCTATACCAGGCATGGCCAAACACCGCCCTCGCCGTGCCCGCGTCGTGTATCGCGGGCGGTCTTTGCCGCGCCCCTGCCCCACGTAATTTGCGAAGCTTCGTGTGGGGGCACGGTCGCGTCCGGGACGGTCAACTACAGTGTACTCCGAACGGGGGGCGCGGGCGCGCCCGCCGGGCGGAAACGTTGGCCATGCCTCACCTATACTAGAGTTCCTAAATACCCAGGCTGAATCATCCGCCATGTTTTCCCCGACATGGTTGGAATCGCGCCGCACTAACAGCATGGCGGCGCACGTCCAGCAATCTTTCACAAACGATTACACAAAAACTAACTGGTAGAAAATTTTTATTTTTTCGCTACTTAAATCTTTATATGTTAGCATTGTGAAGAAGTGCGTATCATTTCGTTAATAGTCATAGTAAGATACTGTGAAATAAGAGACTGTAAAATAATAGGTTAGCAAAAGTTTGCAATAAAAAATAGGGGCTGCTATGATATTCCGTTTGGTGCATGTTACACCATATGTTGCTGCAGTTGAAATTTTCCTAACGCGTAAATTTATTTTAGACCTAGGAGATCTTTACCTTTCATCTATTTCACTAAAAATTATTTTATGTCGCGAACTCACTTCCGACGGCGATAAGGCCAGAATGAAATATACTGTGTCTTATACACGGTTAGAGGTATCAGAATGATATTTGGGCTAATCATTACATGCAAAGAGGCGCGTATTTTGCGATACAGTTATTACGCAAAACTATATTAACTGTTACGTTATTCAAGGAAATTTAGATTTTTTTGAATGAAAAAGTTAGTGATTTATTAATCGGTGTACAGGTATTTCTTCAGTCACAAATTGTTATTTGCTTGTTGTCCATTGTGTTTCAGAGCTACTACTCCGTTTTCAAAAACTAATATGAGTTACATTTACTTCAGTTTAACCCCAAGCAGTAATAGAACGAAAGTTACTAGCTCTAATGTGGATTTTATGCGAGAATACTAGAAAATGACCAATACTAAGAATCTCTTCACTACTTAACGAACTGACTTGTTCTCAATTCCTCACATAATAAAGTACTCTGTATTGATATATTTACAATGTACTTTTCATATAACTGAAAAGTTGAAACGGAATATTACATAGAGACACAGTACTTTTGTAGTTAGCAACTATTAAATTTAATGGGTTAGGAAGTCAGTCTGTACCAGCATTTTAAATATGGATGTTATGCAGTAACAACCTATGCCTAATTATTAGCTCTAATGCTGAAGACAAGGTTTTACTAGATGGGCGGGCGGTTTCCAGTGTTTCATATTTAACTGACATTATCTCAAGTTATACATTTCTCCCCGAGTTCCTGTTTGGAGAGGATGAAAATTTGATGTATTTTGACCATTTCATTCACTTAATGTTTTTTTTTTTTTTTTTTTTTTTTTTTTTTTTTTGTGGTTTTAGGGCGCACAACTTCTATGGTCATTAGCGCCCAGCCAAGAACATAGATTCGCTATGATCTAAAAAATGTAGACTGTCAGAACATCAACAAGAGGCTAAAAACGAAAGATAAAAGACAATTAAAAGAGTTAAATATCCTTGGATAAGTTGGCCAAGTTGATAAAACGCAAAACTCGAGCAGCTGCTCGTGTGTCATCAGCTAAAATTTCCTCCAGAGTAGACGGAAAGTGAAGGGCTACACAGAGATGATTAAAATTAACACAAGTCAGTAAAACATGTCGCACTGTCAGCAGTTCACCGCAGGAGCACAGCGGTGCAGGGTCGGCGGATAGCAAGTGACGGTGGCTGAAACGGCAATGACCGATCCGCAACCGAGCCAGGATGACCTCCTCCCGCCGAGAGGGGCGTGATGATGTCCTCCAAGCGGTCGGGATCGGTTTTACAGTTCGCAATTTATTGTTGTACAGTGAAAGCCACACACTGTGCCATTGCGACACGATACTCCGGCGAAGAGCCCGTTGAACATCGTCCGATGGGACGCAAAAGGTAGCCATGCGAGGCAAAAGAGCTGCTGCCTTGGCTGCTGTGTCGGCGGCCTCATTCCCGGGCACACCCACATGGCCAGGGACCCACAGGAAAGAAACGTGACAGCTGTCATCCGCCAGCAGCTGGAGGGAGCGTTGGATCCGATACACGAGAGGATGGTTCGAGAAAGGGTCCTTAAGACTCTGCAGGGCACTAAGGGAGTCAGAACATATGGCATAGAAAGGGTGGCGGTGGCGGCAGGTATACAAAACGGCCTGGTGGAGGGCGAAAAGCTCAGCCGTGAAGTTTGAGCACCGGTCAGGGAGCTTGTATTGGAAACGGTTGTCCCCAACGACGAAGGCAGATCCGACACCGGCAGTGCTCTTGGAACCATCAGTGTAAATAAATACGGCATTATCGAACCGCGCACGGAGTTCAACAAGCCTCGAGCGGAATACCAAATCCGGAGTGCTCTCCTTGGGGAGCGAACTAAGTTCGAGGTGTGTGTGAACCTGGGCCTGATGCCATGGTGGCAATGGGCTTTCGCTCAACCGAAGGGTGGAAGGAAGGGTAAAATCGAGCCGTTGTAGTAGGCGGCGAAACCGAACTCCCGGTGGAAGCAAGGCAATCGCAGACAACTGATATTGGCGATCGAGTGAGTCGTCAAAAAATAATCTGTAAGATGGATGGTTGGGCATCGACCGTAGGCGGCATGCGCACCGACACAAGAGTATGTCACGTCGATTGGTCAAGGGTAATACAGCAGCCTCGGCATACAGACTTTCAGCAGGGCTGGTATAAAATGCACCGGTCGCCAGACGTAATCCACGATGGTGGATAGAGTTGAGACGGCGGAGAATCGACGGCCGTGCTGAAGAGTATACAAGGCTTCCATAGTCGAGCTTCGACTGAACAATGGCCTGGTAAAGGTGAAGCAGGACGGTACGATCCGCTCCCCATGACGTGCCACTGAGGACACGAAGAACGTTAAGGGATCGGGCACAACGGGCAGCCAGGTAGGACACATGTGTGGACCAGCAAAGTTTCCGATCCAACATGAGTCCCAAGAATTTTGTAGTCTCTACGAAAGGGAGAGCAACAGGGCCGAGACGTAGAGAAGGTGGAAGAAATTCCTTGTATCTCCAGAAATTGATACACACAGTTTTCTCAGTGGAGAATCTGAAGCCGTTTGCGATGCTCCAGGAATATAGACGGTCAAGACAGCGTTGGAGAGAACGCTCCAAGAGACACGTCCGCTGGGCGCTACAATAAATTGCGAAATCGTCAACAAAAAGAGATCCGGAGACGTCGGCTGAAAGGCAATCTACGATCGGATTGATTGCAATGGCAAAGAGCGCCACACTCAAGACGGAGCCCTGTGGTACCCCATTCTCCTGGCAAAAGGCATCTGACAAAACAGAGCCCACCCGTACCCGGAACTTGCGATCCGCCAAAAACGCTTGAATGAAAAGAGGAAGGCGGCCCCGAAGGCCCCATGTGTGCAATGTGCGGAGAATGCCCGCTCTCCAACAGGTATCGTATGCCTTCTCCAAGTCGAAGAACACTGCTACTGTTTGACGCTTCTTTAGAAAGTTGTTCATAATGAAGGTCGACAACGTAACGAGGTGGTCAGCAGCAGAGCGGTGTCGACGAAAACCGCATTGGATATTAGTCAGGAGGCGGCGAGATTCGAGGAGCCAGACCAACCGAGCGTTAACCATGCGTTCCATCACCTTACAGACGCAGCTCGTCAGAGAAATGGGGCGATAACTGAAAGGAAGGTGTTTGTCCTTCCCTGGTTTGGGGATGGGGACAACAATGGCTTCACGCCAACTTGTGGGAACATGACCTTCAGTCCATATGCGATTATAGGTACTAAGAAGAAAGCACTTGCCCGCAGGAGAGAGGTTCTTCAGCATCTCAATATGAATGGAATCGGGCCCGGGAGCAGAAGACCGGGACAGGGCGAGAGCACGATCTAGCTCCTGCATGGTGAAGGCGACGTTATAATTTTCACGATTAAAAGAGCGGAAAGAAGGCGGCCGTGCCTCCTTTACCTGTTTGCGATGGAGAAAGGCAGGGTGGTAATGGGCAGAGCTCGAAACCTCCGCAAAGAAACGACCCAATGCGTTGGAAACAGCAGTTGGGTCCACGAGGACTGCGTTCTCCACGGTCAGGCCAGGAATCGGGGAGTGGACCTTGATGCCGGACAAACGGCGTAGGCCACCCCAGACAACCGTGGAGGGAGTAAAACGGTTAAAAGAACTAGTAAAAGCAGTCCAGCAAGCTTTCTTGCTGTCGTTTATGATACGACGGCACTGCGCTCTCATACGTTTGTAATTGATGCAATTCTCCAAAGTTGGGTGGCGGCGGAAGGTGCGTAAAGCACGGCGCCGGGCTCGAAGCGCGTCGCGGCAGGCTGCAGTCCACCAAGGGACCTGGACACGACGTGGAGAAGAGGATGTACGAGGTATGGAACGTTCAGCAGCAGTGAGAATAACCTCTGTGAGGTATTCGACCTGACTGTCACAGTTGGGAAAATTCTGATTGTGAAAAACAGCCATGGAAGAATAAAGCTCCCAGTCGGCTTTAGAAATGTTCCAACTGGTGGGACGTGGAGATGGGGAATGATGCAGGAAGTGGATGATACAAGGGAAATGGTCACTCGAGTACGTGTCAGAAAGTGCATACCACTCAAACCGACCGGCAAGCTGAGGAGTGCATATTGCGAGGTCTATATGGGAATAAGTGTGTGTTGTGTCAGAAAGGAAGGTCGGTGCACCGGTGTTGAGGCAGACAAGATCGAGGTGGTGGAGAATGTCCACCAAAAGGGAGCCTCTCGGACAAGGTGCCGGAGAGCCCCATAGGGGGTGGTGGGCATTAAAGTCGCCTACCAACACGAAAGGTGAAGGGAGCTGGTCAACAAGGTTTAGCACATCTGCCCTAGTAAGGGCAGATGACGATGGCGAATAGATATTACAGAGGGAGAAGGTAAATGTGGTTAAGGTGATGCGGACGGCAACTGCCTGTAGGTGAGTGTGCAAGGAAATGTGATGGAAATAGACGTCGTCTCGAAGGAGCATCAGAACCCCTCCATGGGCTGGGACACCTTCCACGGGTGGCAGGTCGAACCGCACAGAGGTGTAGTGTGGAAAGTCTGCACGATCACGTGGACGCAACTTAGTTTCCTGGAGGCAGACTAGAAGCGGGCAGTGCAATCGAAGGAGTAGTTTTAACTCCTCCCGATTAGAACGAATGCCGCGAATGTTCCATTGAAGGAGCGCCATGATAAAAATGAGAGAAGAAAGAAGGATAAAAACCAAGTAGCGAGCGGGGTCACCTCGACGGCCGCTGAGGACCGGATTTCGAGGGAGCACTGCTATCGCTGTCTGGGGGCAAAGGGTCATGTTCCATTGGTTCGACCGACGCGCCTGCCACCTCCCTGAGTTGATCAGGAGGGGCAGTTTCCACCGCCGGTAAAGGGCCGGGCGCCCGGCAAACGGAGCGTCCCGGTGAAACAGAAGACGGCCGAGGCCGGCAACTGTTGGACGGCGTGACAGATGGGTCACGCCTCGGCGGGGAAGGAGAGGAACTCTTTTTCTTGTCAGCTCTTCTGGAAGAGTGACGGCGGGAAGAGGCAGTTGACGGTTGGGAAGCCTGAGAACGCAGAAAATCCTCACGGAGGGGTTCCTTTTTCAAGGTCCGGGCATCTTGTTTAGGTGCCCGCGGTTTACTAGAGTTTGACGAAGACTGTACCCTAGAAGCAGCAAGAGGGAGCGGGGACGTGGAACGGGCAATCTTCGGGCTGGCGGATCGCACAACTGTGTCAGCGAAAGTGAAGTCACATGTCTGGGTACTGGAATCCTTGGTAGGTCGAGTTGAGGTGAGTACCTTACTGTATGTACCCGCTGGGAGGACAGTGGGCTTTCGACTCGCCAACAACTTACGAGCGGCAGATGTCGATACCTTCTCCGTAACCCGAATTTTTCTGGATTACCTTCTCATCCTTGTATACAGGGCAGTCGCGAGAGGAAGCCGCATGGTCACCGTTGCAGTTTAGGCAGTGAGGGGACGGAGGTGGGCAATCCCCCTCATGGGCGTCCCTACCACAAGTGACACACTTTGCTGCATTTGGGCAATGTTCACGGGTATGGTTGTACCTGTGGCACTGAAAACAGCGCGTTGGGTTAGGTACATAAGGGCGGACGGAGATGACTTCATACCCGGCTTTGACCTTCGACGGGAGGTCAACTTTGTCAAACGTCAAAAACACAGTACGAGTCGGTGTCAGATGGTTATCGACCTTTTTCATGACCCTGTGGACGGCTGTCACACCCTGATCGGACATATACGATTGGATATCTTCATCAGACAACCCGTCAAGGGATCTCGTGAAGACTACCCCCCGTGACGAGTTGAGTGTGCGGTGCGCTTCGACCTTAACTGGAAAAGTGTGCAACAACGTAGTACGTATCAGTTTTTGGGCTTGGAAGGCACTTTCCACTTCCAGCAACAATGTGCCATTGCGCTGACGTGAACAGGTTTTAACAGGGCCAGCAATTGCATCTACACCTTTCTGTATAACGAAAGGATTGACAGAATTGAAGTCCTTTCCGTCGGTGCGAGAGACAACCAGAAATTTAGGTACATTAGGCAGAGTCTTTTTAGGCTGAGGCGAGTCTAACTTACGTTTATGGGTCAACGTCACGAAAGAAGATAAGGAAGTCATCGCGGAAATGTCCCCCGTGATTACCGGCGTCTCCGATGGCGCGCTCCTTCCTAGTGGGGGCCCTCTCCGAGGGCTTACCCGCCTTAGGTGATTGTTCACACCTCAGGTCACACCTCCCGAGAACTGACGGAGGGACCAATCGGCACGTTCGGAAGGTACCAGCTCGGGTAATCACCCCTCCCTGGGCCTGGCCTTTACCAGGGGGTACGTACGTGCCTTACTTGTCTACCCGGGGCGGGGAGTTACGCGTTACCCCGTCACCTGCTACGCACGATAATGCGTGGGTCGGCCTTCAGACACGCACAGGGAGGAAAGAAGAAGAGGATAGGAAAGGAAGAGAAAGAAGGAAAGAAGTGTCTCAAACGCCGCGGCGGAGACTAATGATTAGAAGAAGGCTAGGAGAGTTCAAGGAGAGAAAGACAGAAAACGAAGGGTAAGAAAGGAAGGAACGAAGGAAGAAAAACCACAAGAAGAACCACCGTATCTCACGAAATATGCCCGTCTCCTGGCGAAGGCATTAACCGGGAGGGAAAGTGAAGCAGCCTGGGGCAGAAGAAAGGCTGCTCCGGCCATTCACTTAATGTGTTCACCTAACATCAACAGAAATAAAGTTCCTCGTATTTCGAAAATTCCGTAATGTAATCAGAAAGTGCATGTTAGTAAACTGTCAGTATATCCTCTTAATAAACTATTACCGCAAATGAAACATATGAAAATGTAGTGTAGTTCGTCACGAATCATTGATGAAAATTCCACGTTCATACAGTGTGTAGTTTGCGAGTGTGAGCGAGTTGAATGAAACGCGAGGTAATGCGTGAGCTTAGTCCGGAACGTGTCGACTGCTACAGCTTGAGGAAAAAATGGCGGATAGTTCAACTCGGGTTTATAGTATTCTTAACCTATACCATTACGTGGCTGGCTGAAGCAGTATGGTCTTTAATGAAGCCGGCAGTATAGCTATCAGTTTCATCGTATAAATTTAATGACGAAGAACATACTGTAAATTAACTTCGTCAAATCTGATTACTCTGCTTTCCACTGATGAGCCAACAGTGGATAACTAATGAAGTGGTTCAGTTTAGATTGCGTCTCAGAATAGAAGGATATAAAAGATCTAGGAGGTGCACTGTTCAAGAGTATTAATCAACTTATAGCGCATTTGTATACTGCACATCCTTTTCGAATCTGCAAATTAGTTTTCCCAATCAATTGCGCAACTGCGAATAGCTGTTCGGGTGAAAATCGTGTTATTGTGCACCTGGTAAAAGTTCTACTTGTTACTTCATGCAATAAACTGACACTATTAATTAAAAACGAAGTTTCTTTTCAGCGGTTAGTAAGATTACAGAAACATTTTCACATATTAATTTTTTATATAGTGAAACTAGATATACAAATTTAAAGCCCAGTTTCACATTTTGCGGACTTTAATAAGATATGTTCAAAGTGGGGTCGACCATGGTCAGTGTAGGCGTGAAATCTTCGCTAAATGTTCTGTCGTATCCGTTTTGATATCCCCAATGTGTAAAAAAAAAATGTTCAAATGTTTTGAGAGCTTATGGGACTTATTTACGGGGTCATCAGTCCCTAAACGTACAAACTACTTATGAACTAGCTTATACTAAAGATGGCACAAACATCCATGCCCGAGGTGGGATTCGAACCCCCGACCGCAACGGCCGTGCATACCATGACTTGCACGCCGCAAACCGCTCGGCCACTGCGGCCGGCTCCCCAATGTCGTTTAAACAGTGTAGAACAGAACAATTTTGCCAGGAAGTCCTCTTCAGTCTCGTAGAAGGTGGACTCAAAAAAGAAGTTTACCTTTATTTTAAACAATGAGAACTTAGTTACATGAAAAAGTTATGGGAAACAGGTTTGAGCTTTTTTTTTATCATAGTCACCACAAATATAGGGACACCGTATCGCTGAATCAACATTTGTAGTCCTGTTTAGTGTAAGTCTGCCACCTGGGAATGGAACCAACGTGTGAGAGTTGTCTCCGCCTCTTCGTCTTTTTCAAAACGTTGGGCGAAGGACAGGTGTTTATCGAGGTGAAAATAAAAGTGGAAATGGGGGAAGAAAGATCAGGACTGTATGCTGAGTGATTAAACAGTTGTCTCTGGTCTGTTTTAGAGATAGTCTGTGGCTCCTAACGGGAGACAACACATGAAAGCATAAATAAATTCTGGACAGTAGATGAGATTGATGGGGCGTTCAAACCGGCTGTGTCGCAAGGGCGACCATGAGGGAAGGGGAGGGCAGCCCCTCCCCCAGTTCTCAGGCAGAATGGTGCTTTTGTTACAAAAAATGATTTGAAAGTTCGTATTATACAGGGTGTCGCACTCAACTGTTCCACCCCAGATATCTCTGAAACTACAAGAGAGATTGAAAAACAACTTTTACGGTCGTGAACGTACGGCAGGGGCTTATGAAAATAGGTGCTATGAGACTCTAAAACGCGAAGAAATATAATTTTCAACACGCTCTTATGTTTTTTTTTAATGGATGCCCCATATTATATCTTAAGCAATCGATAGTATGAAAAATCACAAAAAGAATGGAGTTGGTGGCATCGCGATGCGTCAATTACATCCGGAGAAACTGCGAAGCGAAGTTGACGTTTGTAATACATGAGGCGCGCTGCTAGCGTGTATCCGTGACTAAAGCGAGACTCACGTTTGATTCTCGGACACGCGCTAGCACCGCCTCATGTATTTCAAACGTCAATTCGCTTCGCGGTTTCTCCAGATGTAATTGACGCATCGCGATGAAACCGACATTCTTTTTGTGATTTTCCATTCTATCTATTGCTTAAGAAAATATGGGGTATCCATTAAAAAAAAAAAAACATAAGTGCGTGTTGAAAATTATATTTCTTCGCGTTTTAGAGTGTCTCATAGCACCTATTTTCATAAGCCTCTATCGTACGTTCATGACCGTACAAGTCGTTTTCGATATCTCTAATAGTTTAAGAGATATCTGGGGTGAAACAGCTGAGTGGGACGCCCTGTGTATATGTGGTTCAATACTAAAATAGTGTCATATAATGATGTTTGTGTGATTTCATACTTCAGTTTGTTTTGATTATTATAGTTCGAACGGTCTCGAGACGCCGAGTACAGCGAAAATGAGCACGCGAACACAACGCCCTTGTCGAGTCATCCCCCACTCCCTATACCTACACAAGCCCACGCAACAATACAGAACTGTGACTTTTTAACTGCTATTTGCAATTTGTCTTCCATAATAATAAATAAATAAATGAAACACTATCAGGTCTTGCTGCACCCCACCATAAACTAAAACATGGGTGCCCTTGTTATGTCATTTAGGAGAACTACTGAGTGTCCAGTTCGCCGAATTTGCGGGAGGAACGCCAAACATAAGGAGTAAAACAGACGGTAAAGAAGACTGTAAAAACTGGATTTATTATCCCGTTACTTTAACATTTATCGTCTGCACTGCATAATAATAATATAGGCCTATTGTTCAAAACTAGCGTTTGCACCAACGTCATTAATTACTGTTCGGTGTCCTTTAAACTAAGACTGGGGCAATATAGCACTGATTAGCTAGCACACTATCGGTTTACTTTTATTCTGAAAGATCAGTGCGAATCTAGCCCCTCCCCCTCCCGACGCCACTAAAGCCTCCCCGAGAACGTGCCCTGATTTGAGACTACCCTCTTTTTCCTATTGTTATGGTGTCCTCATTCGCCACAACACCGACGGTGTCCACACGCCGCCACGCCACTAGAAGACGACGGACAATAAGTCAGCCCACAGTACTTCGACCGCCGGGGGCGCCCTAAGTCTCATTACCCCCCTGCCTTGCGCCGCGCGCCGGCCAATCAGAACAAGAGGGCTCGCCAAGATATGGCGGCGCACGACAGCCACGACGGAGAATAGCGGAGGACTGCGTCCAGTCTAGCGAGTACAGCCGTTAGCACTGGAGCAGTCTAGCCGTCTGCGAATCAGCCTACAGCAAGCCAGCGCAAGCAACAACACTACTATTGACTGACTGAAGTAGATGTTTGCAGAACCGATTTGTACCATAAGCTCAAAGTATTTATATCTTTTATAATAAAAGTATATGTAAACTAAACGCTTCTTTCAGTTGCAGGCCTTGTTCACAATCCTAGCAAGCCACGGCCCACCTCCCGAACCTACTATTCACAGTGACAGCTTCCCGAAATGAGTATACAAAAATTGTTACCATTTTTATTAATTTTTTTTTCGTTTTAGGAAACGAATATTGAGACAGCTCGACTACACAAAAGCTTCATGACATGAATCTCCGAAATCAGTAAATACCGCGTGATCAAAAAGTCAGTATAAATATGAAAACGTAATAAATCACGAAGTAATATAGATAGAGGTAAAAATTGACACATATGCTTGGAATGACGTGAGGTTTTATTAGGAAAAAAGTTCAAGAAATGTCCGACAGACGCATGAAAGATCTCTTTCGCGCCTCGTTTGGTGATCTTGTGCTCAGCCGCCACTTTCGTCATGCTTGGCCTCTCAGGTCCCCTGACCTCAGTCCGTGCGTTTATTGGCTTTGGGGTTACCTGAAATCTCAAGGATGCTGAAAGACAACATCCGACGCTAATGCCTCACCATAACTCCGGACATGCTTTGCAGTACTGTTCACAACATTATTCCTCAACTACAACTATTGTTGAGGAATGGTGGTGAACACATTGAGCATTTCCTATAAAGAACACCATCTTTGTTTTGTCTTAATTTGTTATGCTAATTATTGCTTTTCTGATAAGATGAAGCGTCATCTGTCGAACATTTTTGAACCCTTTTTTTCCTTTTTCATTTTACATAAAATACCACTTTCAACTCAGAAAGCAATGAATAAACACTTGTCACCACAAATGTTATTTGCTCCGCAATATGGCGATGGTGACTTCACTTTTGTAGCGTCAAGGGCATCTCCCCTATTGTAATCCCCTTGGGAGAAACATTGCGTAACTTATGGCCAGCCAGGCCCGTATAGAATGAACATTACTGGCTGCTAGTGCGATAATGGAGGGGAATGCGCGGAACGGCTGAAAACTGGGCTGCCTTCCTGCATGACGCAGACTATAGTACGTCCGCACAGAGGGATCCCTATTTCTTCCCACTGGCGTCTACTGTGTGAGCTGGCTTACAGAGATGCCGACGTCACAGATACTGCGTAGCTGTCCAGTGCCGCTAGAGATGCGTTGCGCGCATCAGCACGCAACTCGCAGCTACCCTGCTATCGTTGGCCCCAAAATGATTCCCCGAAGGACAAGAGCGCCCCTGCGGCGTTTCCTTGCCCGCCCCGCTTTTTCGGTGTGCGGGAGTTAGGCGCGCGGCATTGTGCCCGGGCGGCGGGGCCGGATTGTAAAACCTGAGCAGGGGTCGTCCGCGGCGGGGTGGGGAGGGGAGGGTGGTGCATTGAGGGCGGACAATGCGCCGCTGCTGCCCTCTGGCCGCCGGCCTGCAGTGGTAATTGCGACCGCTGGCGCGCTGAATGCTGGCCGGGCCGCGGCGCTCAGCACTCCACGTCCGGCCCTGTGCTGCCTCAGCCCAGCTGACACCGCCCTAGCTGACAGTGCAGGGGCCGGCTCTCCCCACTCTGCCATACGCCAGCTGAACCTCACTGTGTGTCAGCCACAGGACGGCAGCGGCGGAAGTGCTAGAAGGGTGGGGATAGTCTTGCGTGTGCGCTACATATCTACATCTACCTGGGATACTCTGCAAATCACATTTAAGTGCCTGCCAGAGGTATCATCGAACCACCATTATACTATTTATCTCCCATTCCATTCTCGAATAGCGCGCGGGAAGAAAGAACACATGAATATCTCTGTTCGAGCTCTGATTTCTCGTATTTTGTTCTGATGATCATTTCTACCTGTAAGTGGGAGTCAACAATATATTTTCCATTCGGAGGAGATTGTTGGCGATTGAAGTATCGTACGTAGCACACGCCGCAGCGATAAGCGCCGTTGTTGTAAGGATTCCCATCCCAGATCCTGTATCATTTCCGTAACGCTGTCTTCCCTGTATCGTGACAATACGAAACGGGCTGCCTTTCTTTTGACTCACCATGTCCTCCGTCAAACCCACCTGATAAGGATCCCAACACTGGGCAGCAATACTCCAACAAAGGACGGACAATCGTAGTGTATGCAGTTTCTTTTGTACTTCTGTTACATGTTTTAAGGGTTCTGCCAATAAAACGCAGTCTCTGGTTCGCCTTTCGCACGACATTATCTACATATTCTTTCCAATTCAAGTCTGAAGTAATAGTCGATTACTATGAACTGTGTCCCCCTATATTATCTACGTGTTCTTTTCAATTTAAGTCTGAAGTAATAGTAACTAGTAGGTATTTTGTGGAGTTTACGGCCTTCACTTTGATTTATTTACCTTGTAAATAAAGTAACTGATTTCTTTTCGTACTCATGTGAACGACTTCACACTTCTCATTATTTAGAGTCAATTGCCAATTTCTACACCATAGTGATATCTTATTCAAATCGTTCTGCAGTTGGATTTGGTCTTCAGATGATTTTTACTAGACAGTAAATGACGGCGTCATATGCAAACAACCTAAGAGAGCTACTTAGATTTTCCCCTAAATCGTTTATGTAAATAAGGAACAGCAGAGGACCAATAACACTACCCTGTGAAACGCCCGATATCACTTCTGTTTTAGTCGATGCATTACCATCGATTACTAAGAACTGTGTCATCTCTGACAGGAAATCCCCTATCCAATTGCAAATTTGGGGCGATATACCATAACCACGCAATTTGATTAAAAGCCGTTTGTGAGGTACGTTGTTAAAAGCCTTCTGAAAATCAAGAAATACGGAATCGATTTGCGAATCCTTGTCGATAGTGCCCATCACTTCCTATGAATAAAGAGCTAGTTGTGTTTCGCATAAACGATATTGTCTAAATCCGTGTTGACCTTGGGTCAATAGATCGTTCTGTTCGAGATAATTCATAATATTTGATTACAGGATATGTTCCAAAACCCTGGTTACTTATTTTATCTTTTGTGATTAACTATCTCTTCATGATCTCTGAGTAGGTTATACAATGCATAGATTGAAAATTAAGCAAGTTATAGTGGAGCTGGCCGCGGTGGCCGAGGGGACTGAGGCACTTCAGACACGGTCTGCACGGCCACTACGGTCGGGGGTTCGAACCCCCTCGGGAATGGATATTTGTGCCGTCCTTAGTCTTAGCTAGTTCATAAGTAGTTTGTAAGCTTAGGGACTGATGACCCCGTATATAAGTCCCATAGACTCTACAAACATTTGAACATTTGTTATAGTGGAAACGGCTCGTGTTTGCTTCGATCGGATGATTAAATGTGATATAACAACATACAACGTAGACTTTCACGGCCGGTGTCAACTTCACTTAAAATTTCCGGGCTGATTGGTCGTGGTCGATAGATAAAACTTTCCCCTAACGTTTCGTCTTCGGCTACGGAAGACATCCTCGGTGCGAAGTGGCAACTGCAATGAGGGCTCGAGGGAGCGCCGCATATATAGACGGTGTAGGGGGCACCACAGTCCATCACGTGACGCCGGCTGAGGAGCTGTCTCCGGTATTTCCAAACTTATTGATAGAAGATCGATTGTCAACGTGTTGGTGCAACGTAGAAGTCCAAATTTAGTCTAATTTAACACATTCCTCTTCTAGTAAAATTATTGCTGTGTTTGTAAATTTCAATGGCTTCTCTATACGTACCAGCATACAGATCATAAAAAAAAATGTTCAAATGTTTCTAAAGTCTATGGGACTTAACTACGGGGTCATCAGTCCCTAAACTTACAAACTAATTATGAACTAACTAAGGCTAAGGACGGCACAAATATCCATGCCCGAGGGGGGATTCGAACCCCCGACCGTAGTGGCCGTGCAGACCGTGACTGGAGCGACTCATACCCTCGGCCACCGCGGCCGGCTCAAGTTTCTCCATCCGACAGTCACTTTGTTTAGACACTTATGGTACGTGAAATTCAGAACACAAATAATCAGCCAAAGCCAATCGACGCAACTCTCAAAAATTATCGAAAAAAATCGTCTTCGAAGTTTTGAAAGTACACGTATGCACTAATAATTAAATCATATTCAACATCTGTCTGTGTAGCTCGGGTGGTAGCGTTCTGGCCTCACCAACTTCGGGTCAGTCGTTCGAATCCCGCTGTAACGAATAATTTTTTGTGAGTTACGTTCTATAAAACATTTTGGGATATGTAATTCCACATGTTTCGTCAGTTTTTGTTTATGTCTATGTAGACGAGCTGAACACCTTATCACATACGATGGTTGAATAGATTAGCTGCTTGTAAAGCTATTAGTAGCTACGGAGATGACTTTCCCAAACCAGCGTCGTAATTCTTCCTAAGCGGAACAGTTAAAGACTAAAAGACTACCGTCGTCAACTAATAGTGAAGCCAATACTGTAAAAAAGTAACTTATGTTTTTATTGAAACCATCTTTATTTAATAAAAAATAGAAAATTACGAGTAATCAAAAATACCTGAATTTTTCATAAAAATTACCATTCGATATTGAAATTGTGTTAGTATTCGAACAGAACGAAACAAACGAATAAAAGCAGCTATTTCACGATT